>CM072997.1:190258735-191458735 GCA_037038555.1 Rhynchonycteris naso | reverse complement strand
AAACTCCCAGAGCATGTTAATCTTTGTGATTTACAATGCACGCATGTTGCAGGCCCTTTCGCAAAGACACAGAAAGTACAATGGAGAAATGCAATGGCCTTGCTTGATATTTCTCTTTTTCCAGAGCACTTATTACTTTGGACCAGAGTATATTAATGCATGCCTACTGTCTCTTCCCTGTCTCCCCACATTAGAATGCAAACTCTTTAAGGTTGGGACCTTCTATTCATTCACCAATGTATGCAATCCCTGAGAATACTCCTTGGCACACAGCAGGTGCTCAGTGAATATTTGCTGAACAAATAAATGGATAAAAATGTAAGTGCAGTCTTGGTCATGTGACCTAACCTCTCTGAGTCTCAGTCACCTAATCTGTAAGATGGAAATAATAATATATGACTCATAGATGGATTGTGGGACTTCAGTGACAAAAATATATGTGAGGCACTTAACACAGTGTCTTGCAATTAGTGCTCAATAATTAATACAATTCCTCAAACTGAATATTTATCTTTAAGGTTTACAAAAAGTATTTCTACACCCATCCTAAAGTTGGTCACCAAAGAGCAGTGGACAAAGGGCCCAGAAATAAAGAACCACTCCAACCTGTGTTCACTCTACTCCACTTTCCCACAGTGCTCATTTTGGGGTCAGAATGAGAAAATTAGAAGATTCCTTAATAATCACCCAGAAAATAACCAGCAAACTACAGCCCTTGGGCTAGCTACTAGTTTTTATAAATAAAGTATTATTGGAACTTTTATCAGCTCATTTGTTTAGATATTGTCAGTGGTGGCTTTTCTATTCCAATAGCAAAGTTAAAAGTTGCAAGAGACAATGTGGCTCACCATGTGTACTGTCTGGACCTTTAAGAAAAAGCCTGTGGAATGACCCTGAGTTTCCAAAGGAGGACAGAGAGACAGAGGAGGACAGAGTCATAGAAAACAGGCAGGTGAGCTATACTCAACGTCACTTTCCATATTTCGACTCTGAAAGTTTGAGACCAAGTGGCTCACACATGCCTTCAGATACCCAAATTGTAGCTGATAAACCTCCAGTCCCAGGGTGGATCTGCATGATGAAAACCCTCAGGGCCATCTGACTTTTCCCCTGGACAGCAAATGAATGGTCACTGGCTTGCCGGAGGCCCTAACTGTGTGTGCCCTTGCAGGGAAGAGACACCACTACCAGTACTGGAAAGAACATGGGCCTAACCACAGCACATGCTGGAGTCAGTTCACAGCTCAGACATTTGGCTTTGTATAGGTCCCTTAAACTCCCTGGCTCTCAGTTTCTTCATCTAATGGGAATAATAATTAGAAGGTTCCAACTTTTTTAGTTGAGTTTTTAGGGAATTAAACTTAGTAAGACCAAGCATGTGAAAGCAGCTAGCACAGAAAAGATTGATAGAGTAATTCACTACAGAAAAGATATTACATTTCTGAGTTTACCAAATGTACTTGAAAACAGTCCTGGTCTCACTTCCCAGGGTAATGGGAACATCCTTTTTCCCCATCATGATCTAGCGTCTGTCTAAATTATCTTCCAGAGACAGCTTCCTGACAGTTCCAGTTTCTAAAAATATGTTGGTTTTGAGCTATAAATTGATTTTTTTATTGCAATAAATTAAAATCCAGTATCATCTTTTAAGACACTACAAACAGAGAGACCCAATTTTTCCCCTTAGATGTTTAGTCTCTTTTTAGTATATGTGCTGCCGAAGCGAACATTGTTTAGTCTCTTTGATATTAAAATGGATCTGGGGCTGTTGTCAGGCATGTGGGAGGCTGAACAACGAAGAGAATGAACAAAGAATATAGAGATGGGATAGAGAGAAAAGGCTGTAAAGAGAAAAGAAAGGCAAAATGAGAAAGTGGAGGAAGGAAAGAGAATACTTCCTACTTCCTGTTGTGTGAGCAACAATGAGTGAAGCTCAAGCCTAGGCAGGTTGCATATAATTTCCTGGAAAGCCTTGAGTGGCACTTCTTTTTGAGTTCTAGGCTTCTTCCTTTGTTAATGAGTGGATGAGTGGATGTCCAAGGGACCTTCTATCCCTGATATCCTAGGACTGGGTAACTGAATCATATACATATTCTCTCTATACTCACTACCCATTTGGCAAAATTAACATCTTTGGTATGCAACAGCTTGGGCTCCAATATCTGTCCCAGACAATTAGAATTTCATTATAAGTTGGCTTATTATTTTCTCTTCCTTACTTCTCTCTTTTGCTCCATCCTTTCCTGACTGTCTTCCCTCTTTTCTTCATTGCACAATTAGCATTACTATCACATAACAGACCCTGCAAGACTCTCTGTGGATATAGCAATGGATGAGACAAGGAACCCTCAGAGCATGTAGGCTGAGGGGAGTGTGAGTCAACCCATAATGATATAGATGATCACGTGCTATGATAAAGGTGAGGAGAGAATGCTTTAGGAGCATTACAGAAGGACTTCTTAATTCTGCTGAGAAAGTTTGGACCAGAGAGGGGGCTATTAGCTAATAATAAATGCTGTTTAACACCTAGAGCTTTTTATTACACCAGATACAATCCTTAAGTTTCTAAGGATTGAATTAAAACTCATTTAGTCTTGTACTAACCCTAAACAGAGATACTTTCCTTACTCTCATCTTACAGATGAGTAAAAGAAGAAAAATCATTAAGAAACACTGCTTTATAACCACAGAGCTGGGCAGAAGTAGATCCCAGGCAGTCTGGATCTTGAATCCACCACATGCCTTCCACTATGTCCACTATCTGGTGCCAGTACCATACTGGTGAGGAGTGTGGGCTGGTTGTGGGTTCAGATAGACCCAATATGGATCTTGCTTAGAGAATGAAATGGGTAAGAGCTTGGTTTAATAACACACCTGGCCTTGATAAATGATAATCATTGGACTGTGTTGTTGTTGAACCCTGAGAAATGAGGGCATGCTCACTGGGTAAAAAGGGCAAAGGACATTCAAAGTGGAGAGGTCACCAAGAGCAAATCATGAAAGCTGGGCAGTGAATGGTATACACAGGAAACAGCAAGATAGTACCCCCAGGATTCTGCTCCTCCGCTAATGATACCCCCTGATCAGCTACATACAGCTGAGCAGGGTATACATGCATAGCTCTAAGGGGAAATAGTCATTGACCACGTGTATAGCTATTGCAATAATTCCCCAACAAATGGCAATGAGTCATGATATAAGGAACCTTTACCCCATTTGCACAAAGGCATCTTGAAAGCTCTAGGGCAAGGGTCCCCAAACTTTTTACACAGGGGAACAGTTCACTGTCCCTCAGACCATTGGAGGGCCGGACTATAAAAAAAAACTATGAACAAATCCCTGTGCACACTGCACATATCTTATTTTAAAGTAAAAGAACAAAATGGGAACAAATACAATATTTAAAATAAAGAACAAGTAAATTTAAATCAACAAACTGACCAGTATTTCAATGGGAACTATGGGTGCGGATGCATCCTGTGCTCCTCTCACTGACCACCAATGAAAGAGGTGCCCCTTCCAGAAGTGCGGTAGGGCCAGATAAATGGCCTCAGGGGGCCACATGTGGCCTGTGGGCCATAGTTTGGGGACCCCTGCTCTAGGGTGACCTCACAGTCACTGTAGCTATCTTTCTGTATGTTTAGGGCAGCTTCAGGGCCACAGAGTTCACTGAATAATAACTGAGGCTCTAATGAACACGATTCAATCACAAACTTCGGTTTAATGTTTTAGGCTTTACAATCTGGCCCCAGGTGAATTTCTTAGCTTATCTTTCATTGACAGCAATCACACATCCTGCTGCACAGAACATCTGACATCTCACTCTTCCCATGCCTGCCTGCCGGACTTCCCCACTGCAGAGTCATCTTAGACAACACAGCCTCTGCCTGGATACTGGTCTTCCCATATCACCAATTTCAAGCCCTGAGCATTTTCAAGGAACACTTTCTTCCTATAAGTCCATGTTTTCTGAGATGGAAGAAATAATTTCTTCTTTTGAACTCTCATGATAATTATATCTCTTTTTCTTATTGCATTCATTATTCTTGCTATGAGTTTTAGTTATTTATATGTCTTACCTCCTATAAGTTCCTTGAAGGAAAGGTTTCAGACTGGTTCATCCTCATCTACCAAGCAGAATGTCCTATTTGTTCAATAAGCATTTGTAGAATATATGAGTGAACCAATGAAAATGGTAGCATGGCCTAGGCAGGAGTTCTTTACCTTATGTGACTTAACAAATTCTTTTTATAACAAATATTTTATAATTCTTCCTTTACTGTCTAAACTGATCATATATTCTACCTACATACATAAAGTTTAAGCAAATCAAAATGCTCTAATTAGAACATAAAGGAGAAATAAAATAATTTCTGAGGCTCAGGTCGGTTGGCTCAGCGGTATAGCGGTAGAGCATCAGCCGGCATGTGGAAGTCCTGGGTTTGATTGCCAGACAGGGCACACAGGAGAAGCGCCATCTGCTTCTCCACCCTTCCCCCTCTCCTTTCTCTCTCTCTCTTCTCTTCATGCAGCCAAGGCTACATTGGAGCAAAGTTGGACTGGGCACTGAGGATGGCTACATGGCCTTCACCCCAGGTGCTAGAGTGGCTCTGGTCGAGCATTGCCCCCTGGTGGGCATGCCGGGTGGATCCCGGTCGGGCACATGTGGGAATCTGTCTGTCTCCCTTCTGCTTCTCATTTTGGAATAATACACCTCCCAAAAAATTTTTTTTAAATATATATATAAAATTTCTGATAGAAAAAATGTGTATTTATATGTACTGAGTTATAACTATAATAAAAGAACATAATGTCTGTGTTAAGTTTGCACGTTTTTTAATTAATAGGTTTGGGTTTAATAGAGCATTCAACTCAATATTATTGATACTGCTTTCTTTATGTTTGACATTTTTAAAGAAGAGCCAAATAAGTTGAGTTATAGTGAATATGACAGCTACACATGAAACTGACACAGCAGTGCTATGTTTTGGTAACTCAAATATAGAGTACATCACAATGGTGTGGCATTCCAAACTGATGAACAATTCTTAATGAGATTCCAATAAAACAAAGTACATCTTTCTCCCAGTTTAGTTGCATTTCTGGAAAAGTCAGTATTATAGATAGGGTAGAAAAATACTTCGCTTATATGTAAAACAGAGTGAGGTTTTAGATTCAGGTAATTATAAACAGGTTTTTCATCTACATGAGTGTCTGATTAGACATTAGAAAGTCATATAACAAAGGAAACATTTTTGTTGTCTGTGACTATTCTGTACATTGCAGAATGTGTAGCATTCTTGCTGCCTAATAAATTCCTGCACTATTACCCTTTCCCCAAAGATTGTAAACACCAAAAATGCCTACACAAATTTCCAAAACACACATTACGGGAACAGAACACATGAAGAAAACCTCTTTGGAGTAAAAGAAAGAAAACAAGCTTAGGCACTGTAAAATGTGAATTTCAATAACATTGCGCTACTCATAGTAGCCATGAGCAAGTCATTTACCCTACCTGTATCTCAGTTGATTCATTTGTATAAGGGGGTTAATAAAAACCTCCAAGAGTCATTTGGTTGTCAAATGAGACAAGATCCACAAAAGCCTGCTATACACCATACAGTCCTGCTTACAGGTTAGTCATTTATATGGAAAAAGTTTATATGAAACCCCTCCCAAAAAGATGCCAAATAGCACAAGCCTTGAGGAAGAACAAAATAGGAGGTGCGATGCTCCCCAATTTCAAATTATACTACAAAGCTACAATGACCAAAACAATATGGCACTAGCATAAAAACAGATATATAAATCAATAAATAGAATAGAGTCCAGAAATAAATGCTCAGTTATATGGTCAATTAATCTATAATAAAGGAGGCAGAAATATACATGGAGTAAAGACAGTCTTCTCTTCAGTAAGTAGTGTTGAAAAAATAGGCAGAGACATGCAAAAAATAAAGTTAGACCACTTTATAACACCATATACAAAAATACATTCAAAACATAATAAATATTTAAATGTAAGAACTAAAACCATAAAACTTTGAGAATACATATAGCAGTAAACACTTTGACATTAGTCTTAGCAATATCGTTTTGGACATGTTTCCTCTGGCAAGGACAGCAAAAGAAAAAATAAACAAATTGGATTATATCTAAAAAGGCTTTGCAAAACAAAAGAAACCATTGGCAAAACAAAAAGTAAACCTACTGAATGAGAGAAGATATTTACAAAGGATATTTACATCTGATAAAGAGTTAATAGCCAAAATATAAAAGGAATTCATACTACATAATACCAAAAACAATCTGATATAAAAATTAGCAGATAACTCGAATAGATATTTCTCCAAAGAAGACATATAGATGGCTAAAGACAAATGTAAAGATGCGCAACATCACTAATCATCAAGGAAATACAAATTAAAACCACAATGTTATATCACCTCACACCTGTCAGAATGGCTACCATCAAAAAGCCAAAAAGTAACACATGCTGACAATGGTGCTGAGCAAAGGGAACCCTCGTGCACTGCTGGTGTGTGTACAGATTGGTGCAGCCACTGTAGAAAACAGTACGTAGGTTCCTAAAATAGTTAAAAATATACTGCTATACAATCCAGCAATTCCACTTTTGGGTATTTATTCAAAGAAATCCAAAGCACTAATTCAAAAAGACATGTCACCAGTCTTGTGAAAGTTGTGTGTACCCGGGATGACAGAGACATCCCAGACCCCCAGGTCCCAGCACCCTGCTCATCCTTCCTGCCTTTCTCCCTCAGACCAGTTTCCTCTCCTCTTCCTCTGCTGCCCTCCCCAAACCATACTCAAAATGTCCAGTCAGAACTGAAGGAAGAACAGTCCTATTTTTGATGAGGCTCAGATAAGGTAACATCTGGTTTTCAATGAAGAATAAATTATTAAATCAGCCCTGAAATTTAAACACCATTACCCCTCTCTTATGATGGACAATATTCAATCCTGGGCCACCTCTCCCCTGCTATGCCCCGCATATTCTGTCTACATTTGCCAGTTCTCAAGTACTAAGTCAATTTATTTTCTGTGCAGTATCACTGAGCATCTACTATATGGAAGTCATTATGCTAACTAGATGGATAATAACAGTGATGAACAAAAAGATACGGCCTGTTCACCTGTGTGTTTATAAAGGTGCTCCATGAACATTTCCTCAAGGAAAGAATGAATGAGCACACATATTTTTCTCTTTCAGACAGTTGTGCATTTAGAAATACAGTTTTCTCTTCCCTGACTTGCTCATTTGATCCTCTCCAACTCACTCCTCTACTGACAAATCAGTGAGCCCCTTTCTATAAAAACCTTCCTTAATATTCTAGGCAAAGCCCAGTCTTGGTGCCCTGAATACTGAAAACTCCATTCACACTTGGGTCTTAGCAGCTGTCAGTTCACTTTGTGAGTCTGGTTTCAGCACTGGACTGTGACCACTGCAGGGACAAAGACCACACACTATACATCTTTGACTCCGTAGAACACAGAGCTTCACCTGGCAGAGAACAGGCATCCAGTATGCTGCTCCCTTACCATCTGCTGGTTCCACTGCCAACTGCTGTCCACCAGACGGTCCTGGTTGTAACTGCACCCTTCTCTCCTCACTCGGGAAAGCTCTCAGAATGACAGTGAGTAATGGTGACAATGAGACAAGGTTAATACTAAATCTGTTCTGGTATACATAAAAAAGAAATCATTTATTACATTGTTATTGCTGTGGTCTGAATATTTATGTACACTCCCCCACCCCCATTAATTGGTTGAAATTCTAACTCTCAAGATGATGGTACTGAGGTGAAGCCTTTTGGGGTGATTAGGTCATGAGGGTGAAACCCTTAAGAATGGGATCAGTGCCCTTACTAAAAAGGTCCAAGAAAGCATCCTGACCCTTCTGCCACATGAGGACATAGCAAAAAGGTGCTATCAATGAGGAAGGGGGCTCTAATAAGACACTGAATATGGTGGGGTCATAACCTTGAACTTCCCTGCCTTTAGAACTGTGAAAAATAAATGTTTGTTGTGTATAAGCCAACTAGTTTATGGTGTTTTTGTCAAAGCAGCCCAAACAAACTAAGGCAGGTATGTTATTATTAGTAATATTTTACTAGCACCAAGGATTCTGGATAAGACTACCTGGGTTTGAATCTCAGCTCGGCCATTTGTAAGCTATGTGACTTAAATTATTTGGCCCTCAGTTCTCTCATCTGTAAAATGCTGATAATAATAGCCCCAATAAGTTATAGTGTACTTGGAGCGGTGCACATAACAGTGTCAAAGCAGTGATGACTAAACCATATGAACAAGCAAAATTCAGGTGTGATTATGGCAACAAGAGGTTACATCTTCCTGATAAGTGGATGCAGATCACTGTCCTCTATCCTGCGAAGCAGACTTATCTTTAGGGTCCTGAAATATTTATGACTTTTATGAAATAGAATTATAATAACCCTATGGAAAAAAACTGTAAATGGGGAGAAATAGGAGTTCAACAAGTTTCCTTGGAAGAACATGGGACTTGGAGTTGGAAAGTCAATTCTGAGTCTACATCCTACTCAGGGACACTTCCAGAACCTGTTTTAGCTGAAAAATAAACACATCACTTTTACCTTGGTGTTCACTGGTCTGATCTGAGGACCTAGTAACATACTGATGTGAAACCATTCCTGATGTGCTACTACTCTCACTGCTACCACTAACAATAAATTTATATATTGTATTTTCAGCATTCCTACTAATTCTTTAGACATATTACCAATACCTTGGTATCTGAAAATATGAACAGCTTTCAATATTGACTTATTCCCTGCAACCTGCTAATAATAAAACAAAATGTACTCATATAAAGATTGGGATCAAGAACCCTTTGAAATTCAAGACAAGGTGTAAATTGCTGCAAAGGGTCTCTTTAATTGGGATCAAAACATTTTTGACAGCTTTTAGATTTTAAAATTCTAGCTATTGTCACATTCTGCAAATGTTTCTTTTCTTGGTTTAAAAAAATTTGCAGTCAAGCTTGAGCAGAAATATTTTAGATGTGATAAACAACTAAAATTGGTCATTCCGAATGACAAAGACCCAGTTTTCCATTTCTTTGATATTTAGGAAAGAATACTTCACTTAAGACTCTTCTGCAGAATTCAGTCAGTCCCCTGCTGAGCAATGACAAAGGTTTAGAAAACAGTTCCCACTCATAATCCCAATGAAGATTTTGAAAGAAAAACTTCATTTATCTGAAGATAAATCATATGGATAGGAATGACTTTCAGTGAGACACAGAATCTTAAAACTAATCTTAGGCATTCCCTTAGATGTGACTTTGTTCAACACCTCATTTCTGCTTGACTTCCTTCCACAGTGTCCCCAGCATATGGTGGTTGCTTGAATGTTCCTGGAAACAGTGAACTCACCTACCTGCTCAAAAGGTGGTCCACCTAACTGTTCAATAGCTCTGACAGGTAGAAAATTCTTACTCCTAAACAGAAACTGCTTCCTAGAAACTTCTATTACATGGCCTTGGTTCTATTCTTTGAGTTACACAGAACAAATCACTACCTTCTCCAATTACCCTGCTCCCCACTGTCTCTGCTTTAGGCTTAAACATGCTCACTCCTCTCCCCCAGTTTCCCCAGACTTGTCTTTAGGCATATTAACAAGGGAGGTTGCAGGAGCCCGTGCTACACAGGACTAATGTTAATTAAACTGAACCAGAGTGGACAAAGGCAGACAGAAAACATCTAACTCTGCCTTCATCCTGATTCTCCATGAGGGTTCTGACATTTTCCCCACAAAGCCAGATGGCTTTGTGCTGAAATAATGATCTCATTGTTGTTTTCTCTTTGTGTACAGTTAAAAACGTTAAAACTGCTATGATAAGGTTTGGCGGTATCTTTTTTGGGGGCCAACTTAGCTACCCTTGAAGGAGGATTTAAATAGAGGTAAAGAATATAAACTACCTCTCCTCATTACAGTGTGTCCGTAAAGTCATGGTGCACTTTTGAGTTAAAATTGGGTGATTAGGTCTTGAATGATCTGGGCACAGCCTATTTGATGGTGAGGTACATGATGGAATAGCAAAGTCCCAAAATATGTCCCCCAAATGAGATAAAGCATCTGATACTCTGCCTCACTCCTGTCCCTTTGGTTAGGCCAGCTGTCATGGTGATGGGAAGGTGTGGACTGGGAAGAGACTAAAGATAATGACATAAGAGGGGGTCATGCAAATCATTGTGAAACTATCTGTCAGTTAGGCTTCATTCATATTACCACCTCCAACCCCATAAAGGAAGCTAAGAAATCCATATTCTCTAAGTTTCTTCAAGCCCAAAGCTTTCTGCCTCCTGTGTGCTCTCCAGGATCCCAGGAGGCCACATGTGGGCTGAGAAGTCTTGGCTCAACATTGTTGTCTGGCCCCCTGGATCAGGATAGCCTTTGGTTTGCCTATATCTTTTCTAAAATGCATGGTTCAAAATTGAGCCCTGACCTCCAAGCTGTAGTCTGGCTGGGAAAAGAAAAACCACACTTTCCCTGAGGCAGGAGAGGCTCACACTGGACTCTTAATCTTATAGCATTCAAGCTCCTCTACTACTGATCTATCTTCATTCTAAGCTACCTCATAGCAGTGCAACCTCAGGTAGGCAGACTCACCTTTCTCTCTCTATAGAAGTCAACTGCATTGATTTTTGACTAAGGCCAGCTGGAGGCTAAATCCCAGTCCTGCCTCCCACGCGTGGGGTGAATTTAGGCAAGTCACTTATCCTGAGAGAGTATAAGTGCTGCAGGGGAGTGCAAAGACTCCTGAGCTAGACTGCCCGTGATCCAATTCTGCCTCCACCACCACTTACTTTCAGCAAGTTATTCAACTTTTCTTTCCTCAATAACCTCAACTATAAAACGGAGGTAATAATACCATCTACCTCAGAGAGTTGTTGTAAGGATTAAGTGGGTTGGTCCTTATAAAGGATTTACAATAATGCCTCGCACATATTACGGTGCTTGATGAAGCGGCTATTATTATTACACTGCTCACAGAAACTAGGGGGTATTTTATTGCTTCATATTTGTTTTGAAATATTCCCTAATTTTTGTGGGCAGTATATTATCTCATAGGACTAGTGTGAAGATAAAACTGAAAAGTCAAGTCACTAACATGTACCTAGTATATAATATATACTCAATAAATGAAGCTATCATTATCAGTTATTTTATATTGTGGTAAAATAGATGTTACATGAAATTTGCCATTTTAACTCCTTTTAGGTGGTTCAGTGGCATAAAGTGCATTCATGTGGTTGTGCAACCACACTAGCTATCTTCCTCCCAAAGGTAAACTCTGTACCGAGTAAACACTAACTCTTCATTCCTCCTTCCCCCCCCCCCCCCGCCCTGGCAACCAACATCTTACTTTCTGTCTCTGAATTTGACTCCTCCAGATACTGCATATAATAGAATCAGACAGCATGTATCTTTTTGTGATTGGCTAATTTCACCTTGAATAACATCCTCAAGGTTCATCCACCTTGTAGCCTGTGTTCGAACTTCCCTCTTTTGTTGCTGAATATTATTCCATTGTCTTGTAGCGAATTTGGTTTACCCAGTCATCCATGGAAGGACGTTTGGGTTGCTTCCAGCTTTTTGCTATTGTGAATAATGCAGCTATGAACATGGGTACTCATATATCTGTCCTATTTTCAGGAGTAACTTTTACTACTATCCATTTTTTTAATCCTAATATGAGTCAGAATGAAGGGGAGAAAATAATAATGCAAAACGACTAAGGTTAATTAACTTGGTTAGTATTGTTTACACATTGCTTGATAAATTACCTTGTAAAGTTCAAAGGAGAGGACATATGTGGAGATAAATAAATGAATAAAAGGGCAAATATGTCCATTTGACTCCTGCCCTCTCCACAAAACAGATCATAGGATATTTTTCTGATTTTTGCTTACGATCAGTGCGCAGGGCCGACAGTATCAGATGAGCGCTGAGGAGGAATCTGAGAGCTAATTACCTCTGGGAGGTTAATGAAAACACAAAACACTCCTTTGGTTTGTTCAACAAACATATCAATCAGCCTTACATTTCCTGGTCATGCAGTGATAGATTTTTTTTTTTAAGACTGAAAAGCCATTTACTCTTTCTGATTACAGCAACTGCAAGGTTCCACAGGTTAAACTCAAATGAGTCTGGATGCTTTGACCGAGTGAAAAGAGTTCTATGCATCTCCCTCTAGGATGCATGACATTAAAGTTGCCAACACAAAAAGGAATTTAACTTAAACTGTCACATTACTCACTACTCTTCAAAGCTCATCAATCTCCCATTAGATTACCAGGACTGTGTGACACTTTTATCACAATTACACGATAAGAAACATGGTGCAGTCACACTGTGGCCAAGTCAGGGAAGAGCCTCCCTTTGATGGACGATCACAGTTGATCAAGTTTGTCAGTTGCTTTATGTGTTTTTATGCCTGTTTGATATTCCTGCCCAGTGAATAGAAGCTTTGCAGGGCACATCTGTCAATGGATTCAATTTCACAATGCCATGAGATTCTTTTACTTACCCCCGTCTTCTCATCAAAGATTTTGATTCCTCCAAAGGAGATGGTTAAAAAGATTTTCTGTTTGTGTTCTCCTTTGGAACGAGCGCCAGCCACAACACCCTGTTGAAAGGAAAGACACGGTTTTTACTTTAGTGTTTTCATTTGAAAATGCCCTCCGGTCCCAAAGGCATGTCAGATAGCATCAGCCGGTGCCACCAATCATGCACACTCCTTTTCTTTTCTTCCAGGTTTCCCGAATTGATAGGCTTGCATCTCCTTGATGTTTTAGGGGAATACTTATCCCTGCTGTTCTAACATTACATAAATAGGTAAGCAAGTGCTAATTCAGTTGGCTAGTCAAGATGTATAGAATGCCTACTTTGTGCCTAGGATACTTGACTCAGAATTTGAGATCCCAAGATAAAACATAGTATGGTCCTCTTATTAATATCTTTGCTGGGCTTTGCATTGCATATGGCTTTAATTTTTTTTTTAATCAAGGTGAATCATAAAAATTATTCCTAAATGTAATTTTATTTTTTGCTTCTGGATAAAACTTTTCCTATGAATCAATTTAGAGACTAAAAAGAAAAGACTAACTATTGCCAGACTGCATGTCTCAATTTTTGCTTGGAAAAAATATGATGGTCATAGTTTATGCCAATGGTTTAGAATATTTATGCACAGACATTTTGTACTTTCTCTTGTTCTTTTCCCTGCCATTCCATCAAGCTTTCAAAGGAAGTACTTATCAAAAGTATTCCATTTATCAAAATATGTTTCCATACGTTTTCAAAATTTTTAGAAACTAAAAGTATGTACAAGGGTCAATGAGAAGATAAACGTCACAAAAGGTAGGGATGTTACTCTGCTCACTGCTCTGTCCCTAGTGCCCAGGACAGTCCCTGGAGGGAAGGAGGTTCCCAGTAAATTTTTGTCACATGAACATGCTATCCTGATTTCCCCCAATTGATATGATGCAAGTTAAGAGTAAAGAAACTTACTTTTAAAATTAGCCTCTCTGGTGGCCAATTATAGGTAAGCATGGGTTTCATACTAGGTTACAATTCAGAGGGTAAGGACACATCAAGGGATTTACATTTAAGGGCTACTGCTGACTCGGCATTAGGTATCTTGAGGCTTCCAGACCTTTCATCACTATTAGCCTCTGCAGAGGGTGAGATTAAGCCAACTTTCAGCAGTTATGGTTTTGGGCTTTCAGAAACAGTAAAGTGTAAAATAATACTGATTTCACATTTCCAGGAGATAAGAGTTGTTTGTGCTGTTCTCAGAATAGCTTGCACTCAACATCAGTCTTTGAAAATGACTGCTGTTAGAGAGCAACGATCTGACCATCAGGAAGAGGAAAGGGCATTCATTCTCTTGAGGTTGTTCAATTATCCTCACTTTGGGTATCAGAAGTACTCTGGGGAATCAGAACATCTGGATTATACACCTAGCTCTCTGTGCCTTGGACAAATTATTTAACTCTCAATTCCACTTCCCTAAGTGTAAATACTTTTCTTGCATGGTTGAGAGAAATAGATAAAATTTTGTTTAAACTGCCTAGCACAATGTCTGGTACACTGTAGGGATATAATAAAAATGAATTTCTTCTAATAAATTAATGATTGCCCCTGAAAGCTTATGTTTCAGTTACTGTTTGGGTACCTACTAGTAGGAATTTCACTCTCTCATGAGACAGCCACTCATTCTTAAGTGCTTCTTATACTACACTCACAGATGACAGAATGTTAGAGCCAGAGCAAACCTTAAAGCTAATCAGTGCAAATTTCCCAACTGACAGAGGAGAAAATGATGCCTAGAAAGTCTAGAGATGGCAGAGTTGGTTAAAAAAAAATCTGACACTACAAAACTCAGCTCTCAAGATTCTTGCTGCAGAAAAAAGATACTTGTTTACATTATGTCATCTTTCTAGCAAGCTGAGGTCTCACTCCTGTAACACTATCCAGTGTTCCTCCAGCCTCTCAGGACTGCTACATATTGACAGAGATCCTGTCTCCAATGACTTCCCACTACTAAAAGAAGTGACTCATTCCCAAAGCTAAGTCCTCTGTCTCTTTAACACCGCTGTCCTATTCAAAGGTCCCTCGATTCCTCAATACACTGCTTGCTTTCTCATGAATTTACCGAGGGATGATTTTAAGGACCAGGGGGAATGGTCAAAGTCTGTGTCTTTGCAATCCCAGGGAATCCTATTTCTGTTAAACGTCACCTCCTCAGGGACACAGCCTCTGATCCCTCTACCTCCCTTGCCAAACAGCGTCTCATTCTTTCTCCCTCCGCTCCTTTTCCTTGTGGTACTTACCACCCTCTGACTCACGGACTCATTCGCTGACTCTCTACCTTTGCCCAAAAGCTCAATTGTTCACAAAACTTTATTTTGCTCATTCTACGTGTTCAGTGTTGAAAACAGAGCCCAGAATAAGGCAGGCACTGAAAAAAGTGAAGTGCCTTTCTCTCACTCAGGTAATAAACAAGCCAGACTTTGAACTCAGGCAAACTTGACTTTGAAAATTACGTTCTTGGCTTGATTTTGAGTAAAATAACTCATGCTGCCACCAACCTCCAGCCCCTATTCAGCCTAATCTTCATCCTCAGGTATCCTGATATATTCAAGGGAGAGAACCAGAAGCAGCCCCAGCATAAATGGAAAGATTGAGAGGACTGTCTCAAAGGAAGGGGAGCCCCACATTTCTTTTAATTCCTCCCTAGGTGAGGACAGCACTGCATAGAGTGTGGGGAGGGGCTATACCTTTGGTCAGTAAGACTGGCTTCAATGTTTCCATTTCTGGAACAATCCTAAGAGTCTCTTGCACTCAGAATTACTGTAACATCAAACATCAGTAAATCCTGGCACAGAGCAGTGCAGACTAGATAATACCTCCCTTTGCTTCCTGATTCCACATAACGATCAATGAGCTCCCTGGTAGAATATAGCTGTATATCAAAAAGGACGGAAAGCGCCAACATGCATGGTCTAGGAGCATTTCTGCTTGGGGCTGCTGGCGGTAACTTTATGTGACAAATGAAAGTAGGAAGGACTATCCATGAGGTGCTATCTTTGGGGAAATAAACTCTAATTTTATTGAACATGTTTCTCCTGTGAGGCAAGACCCTGAGTCAAACTCTGAAAAATTGTTCTAAGTCCAAGCACGCCAGACACCAGACAGCATGTGCTGCCTCAGGGTCTCACCTGCCCCAAGATTATTCATTGCTGTTACGTAGAACTAACTCAGGTCCAGAGGATGGCTCTGGGTGGGGAGTCGGAAGATATGGAAGTATATGCCTTTGGGTGCTCTGTGCCCAGGCTTAGCCACCTGACCTGGCAAGTCACTGTTGGAAACCTGCAAATTAGGGAGTCAAATATTTTATTGAGTACGTACTATGTAAAAGTTCTCTTATATGTTATATACTATAGTCCATGTGACAATCTGGGAAGAATTTCTCATCTCTTATTTTATATATGAGGAAACAGGTCAGAGGGTCAAAGTGACCAGCCCAAACCTCCAGGAACTTATATGATATAGAGGAAACTTAAACAGTGACCTTTCAGGTTCCAATGTTGTAGTTTCTTCAATAACACTCTGTAAGAAACTTGAGAAGCACAGGTGAAATTATAGACTATATAATATATCACAAGTATGTCAAAATGTTCTGAAAATAGGTTGGTGGAAACACCAGCTTCTAGACTCAGTAGTAAAGAAGAACTCTAAAATGAGAATATCACTTCTTGCCTCGTAAGCATGTTGGGACATTTAAATGAACTCTGCATATACTGCAGTTTGTATGTAGCATGTGGGGAGAGCTCAGTAACTAACAGTTACTGTTACTTCTAGTACTAATATTGACACTATTAAGCAATGCCACGTTTTAGGCACTGTGTAAAACGAGTGACAGGGGCATTCCCTAAGGGCACACAAAGGCAGAATCTTGATGGAAGAATTTGCACACAAGCGGGGTCGTCATGCCAGGCAGGATTAACAGGCTGCTTTGTCTAGCTCACCACCCTAGAAGATAATGTAGAGGAAACGGCTGCAAAAACCCCACCCAGCATGGTCCATACACATGATGAAATGACTGTAATCTCGAGCACGTAAGGCAGGTGTGAAAACTACAAGTTTCAGGCATGAATGGCTGAAAACCTAGGATGCAATTACAGAAAGCTCTGCAAACAACACCTGGTATCCAATCAGTCCTATGACTTACCAGCTGCATGATCCTAAGTTTCATTTTCCAGTTAAAAGGGAAAATAAAAATATCTTCCTCCACCCTGCTTTGTGCCTAGAGCTTCATGCCCTCTGGCTTCCAGTGGGTTCCAAGACATGGGCAGGGTATCACAGGGCGGACAGAGAGAGAGGTCAGGGTATTTGTCCCCATCTCCTTCCTGTCCTTGTTCTGTATCTCCGGTAGTATCTGTATTTTTTTTTTTGGTGAGTAAAGGGACTTCATGCTCCACTCTTTCTCCCCGGGTTTCCATAAATAGATTTCTTCCTAGGGGAACAGTTCCCACTGTGGCTAGTTTCTGGGTGCCTCGTCAGCTTTGTTTGCTACCCTAACCGTGCCCAACCTTTGTAAGTTGCTCCTTCATTAAAGTGCCTGCCATCTGACCCAGCCAGGGTGGGCTCTGCTGCTGATAGGGCCTGACTGACATGGTTAGGGCCCTGTCACATCATCCTCCCCCCCCCCTTCAATCATCAGCATGTTACCTACCCATTGTCTCTGAAAGGTGACTACTTTGGAAGTCAATCTTATGTGCCTACTGGGTAGAACTAGCTCACTGGTAGGGGCCTAAAATTGAGTTGGGGAACCAAGATGCATTAGAAGCAAATCAAAACAGATTCTTATTTAGCCTTAAACTATGTCTTATCAAACACTGGGCTTCCAAAGATCTGTGTTTGAATTCTGGGATTATCACAGGGCAAACGAGGGTTCTGGAGGAAATCCTTTAACTTCCATGAACATCAGATTTCTTATTTACAAAACAAGAAGGCAACTATCTCATTCGATCAAGAGAGAATGTATATTGAAGTATGCTGCTGACCCTAAATTAAAGTAGGATGATGACAGTGCTTGGGCGACAGGCAATGGCTCACTCAGACTCAGTCTGCCCCCACCTAGAACCTCTACAATCTAAGAGAACACTCTAAAACTGGGAAGGCACCAGCTTCAGAGAGTCTTGCAGAGAAAAACAATTATTTTTATTTCTCATGTGGCCTTTTTGCAAGGCTAGGAGGCATTTTGTACTCCTCTGTCTCTTTCTTTCCTGGGCAGGTGGCCAAAGGAAGAATTGATTGTTTATGCTTCTGCACTTCCTCAGGAAAAACTACTGGGAGCTGAAATGTCAACCTTCTCTTGGCAACCTGCAAATAATGAGATGCCATTGCCTGGGAACCCAAATATCATCACAAGTTCAGCACACCTGAAAGTGATATAGGAGGACAAACTCTAAGGGCTTTGGGAACCCCACAGTTATGAGGGGTGACAGGGAGACACTTTACTGCAGGACACACACACGTGTGCAAGGTTGGCAGTCATCACCAGGTCTGGTCCAGCTAATGTGGCCTACATTACGTGATCCTTCAGGGAGCATAAGCCAACTGCCTCATATCCACATTGACCTTGGTGCTTCCATGAAGGGAGCTGACCAATCACTCTGTGACAGCTGCCTGCTGAATGGCTATCTGTTGGGATGCGGGGAAGTGTGGTAGGGAGGGGGGCATCAGAGCTCCTTTCTCCTCCTCAGCAGACTTGTGACTCTTGGGAACCAAGTCATTGGAAATTTTAATGATGTCTTTCAATTAACATTTGTCAGGAGCAAATTTCTAATTGGCTGGCCTCAAACTTAGTAAAGAGGAACTTTAGCAAGAATCAAGATCCTGGCCTTTATCCCCATCCTGGATTAGGGTTTCTGTGGGGAGAGGGGTGGCTCTATCTGACTGAGGAGTTTGGAGAGTAGCTGAGCACACACAGCTCAACCTCCTCTGACGTCTCTCTATGCAAGCTGCCCATTGGCAGTGAGGTTGCATTCTGGTCTGATCTCAGATGTGAGTCAAGGTCCTGCTCTGGAGCAGTGGAGAGGATGAGGGAAAACAAAGAGGGGATGAGGGGAACAGGAAGGGGATGAGGGGAACAGGAAGGGGATGAGGGGGACAGGAAGGGGATGAGGGGGACAGGAAGGGGATGAGGGGGACAGGGAGGGGATGAGGGGAACAGGAAAGGGATGAGGGGAACAGGGAGGGGATGAGGGGGACAGGAAGGGGATGAGGGGGACAGGAAGGGGATGAGGGGGACAGGAAGGGGATGAGGGGAACAGGGAGGGGATGAGGGGGACAGGGAGGGGATGAGGGGAACAGGGAGGGGATGAGAGAGAACAGGAAGGGGATGAGGGGGACAGGAAGGGGATGAGGGGGACAGGGAGGGGATGAGAGAGAACAGGAAGGGGATGAGGGGGACAGGAAGGGGATGAGGGGGACAGGGAGGGGATGAGGGAGAACAGGGAGGGAATGAGGGAGAACAAGGAGGGGATGAGGGGGAGAAGGAGGAGATCAGGGGAACAGGGAGGGGATGAGGGAGAACAGGGAGGGGATGAGGGAGAACAGGGAGGGGATGAGGGGGACAGGGAGGGGATGAGGGGGACAGGGAGGGGATGAGGGAGAACAGGGAGGGGATGAGGGAGAACAGGGAGGGGATGAGGGGGACAGGGAGGGGATGAGGGGGACAGGGAGGGGATGAGGGGAACATGGAGGGGATGAGGGAGAACAAGGAGGGGATGAGGGGGAACAAGGAGGGGATGAGGGGGACAGGGAGGGAATGAGGGGAACAGGAAAGGGATGAGGGAGAACAAGGAGGGGATTAGGGGGAACAAGGAGGGGATAAGGGAGAACAGGAAGGGGATGAGGGGAACAGGGAGGGGATGAGGGAGAACAAGGAGGGGATGAGGGGGAACAAGGAGGGGATAAGAGAGAACAGGAAAGGGATGAGGGGAACAGGAAGGGGATGAGAGAGAACAAGGAGGGGATGAGGAGGACAGAAAGGGGATGAGAGAGAACAGGAAGGGGATGAGGGGGACAGGGAGGGGATGAGGGAGAACAGGGAGGGGATGAGGGAGAACAGGAAAGGGATGAGTGGGACAGGGAGGGGATGAGGGGGACAGGGAGGGGATGAGGGGGACAGGGAGGGGATGAGGGGGACAGAAAGGGGATGAGAGAGAACAAGGAGGGGATGAGGGGGACAGGGAGGAGATGAGGGGAACAGGGAGGGGATGAGGGGGACAGGGAGGGGATGAGGGGGACAGGGAGGGAATGAGGGGGACAGGGAGGGGATGAGGGAGAACAGGGAGGGGATGAGGGGAACAGGAAGGGGATGAGGGGGACAGGAAGGGGATGAGGGGGACAGGAAGGGGATGAGGGGGACAGGAAGGGGATGAGGGAGAACAGGGAGGGGATGAGGGGAACAGGAAGGGGATGAGGAGGACAGGGAGGGGATGAGGGGGACAGGGAGGGGATGAGGGGGACAGGGAGGGGATGAGGGGGACAGGGAGCGGATGAGGGGGACAGAAAGGGGATGAGAGAGAACAAGGAGGGGATGAGGGGGACAGGGAGGAGATGAGGGGAACAGGGAGGGGATGAGGGGGACAGGGAGGGGATGAGGGGGACAGGGAGGGAATGAGGGGGACAGGGAGGGGATGAGGGAGAACAGGAAGGGGATGAGGGGGACAGGGAGGGGATGAGGGAGAACAGGGAGGGGATGAGGGAGAACAGGAAAGGGATGAGTGGGACAGGGAGGGGATGAGGGGGACAGGGAGGGGATGAGGGGGACAGGGAGCGGATGAGGGGGACAGAAAGGGGATGAGAGAGAACAAGGAGGGGATGAGGGGGACAGGGAGGAGATGAGGGGAACAGGGAGGGGATGAGGGGGACAGGGAGGGGATGAGGGGGACAGGGAGGGAATGAGGGGGACAGGGAGGGGATGAGGGAGAACAGGGAGGGGATGAGGGGAACAGGAAGGGGATGAGGGGGACAGGAAGGGGATGAGGGGGACAGGAAGGGGATGAGGGGGACAGGAAGGGGATGAGGGAGAACAGGGAGGGGATGAGGGGAACAGGAAGGGGATGAGGAGGACAGGGAGGGGATGAGGGGGACAGGGAGGGGATGAGGGGGACAGGGAGGGGATGAGGGGGACAGGGAGGGGATGAGGAGGACACGGAGGGGATGAGGAGGACAGGGAGGGGATGAGGGGAACAGGGAGGGGGTAAGGAAAATGAGGAGGGAATGAAGAGGGAATGAGGAGAATGGAGAGGGGGTGGGGGAACAGGGAGGGTTGTACTTATCTTCCCCATAAACCAAGTGGAATAGCCTGTCTCTTTCAAGGATACCCACAGTGACCACGCATCTACATCGTGTTTTCCAGGGCAGCACTCATCAGTTATAAAGCTAGAACTTAGGATTCTTCCTATGGGATTCCTTTTTCAATTTGTCAGTGAGATTTGAACTTGATAGAAGAAGAGGGCTCATTATAGGACTGTCCTAAAATCTCATAATATGGCTTAATTGTAAAAAAGGATGTTGCTTATACCTTTTTCTAGTATACCTTACAATTAGATATATAACCGTTAAAATAAAGTTTGCTTATTTTAAAATGTGGCAGCTAAAAAATAAAAAGAAGGTAATGGAGGCCCTGGCTGGTTGGTTCAGTGGTAGAGCATGGGCCCAGCGTATAGAAGAACTGGGTTCAATTCCCAGCCAGGGCACACAGGAGAAGCGCCCATCTGCTTCTCCACCCTTCCCCCTCTCCTTCCTCTCTATCTCTCTCTTCCCCTCCCACAGCCAAGGCTCAATTGTAGCAAAGTTGGCATGGGCACTGAGGATGGCTCCATGGCCTCCACCTCTGGTGCTAGAATGGCTCCAGTTGCCATAGAGCAATGCCCCAGATGTGCAGAGCATCAGCCCCTGGTGGACATGCTGTGTGGATCCAGAAAAGAAGGAAAGGAAAGGGAAAGGGAAAGGAAGGGGAAGGGGAAGGGGAAGGGGAAGGGGTAGGGGAAGGGGAAGGGGAAGGGGAAGGGGAAGGGGAAGGGGAAGGGGAAGGGGAAGGGGAGGGAAGGGGAGGGAAGGGAAGGGAAGGGAAGGGAAGGGAAGGGAAGGGAAAGAAAGGAAAGGGAAGGAAAGGAAAGGAAAGGAAAGGAAAGGAAAGGAAGGGAAAGGAGGGAGGGAGAGAGAGAGGGAAGAAATGGATACATACTTTAGAAAATTAAGAGTTTTTAAAAATGTTAATTCCTGCCTGACCAGGCGGTGGCGCAGTGGGTAGATGTGGAGGACCCAGGTTCGAGACCACAAGGTTGCTGGCTCGAGCAGGGGGTCACTCGTTCTGCTGTAGCCCCTCCCCCCCCACTAAGGCAATATGAGAAAGCAATCAATGAACTAAGATGCTGCAATGAAGAATCGATGCTTCTCATCTCTCTCCCTTCCTGTCTGTCTGTCCCTATCTGTCCCTCTCTCTCTCTCTGTCAAAAAAAAAAAAAAAAAGTTAATTTCTACAGTCATATTTTAGGGAGACTAAGCATTGGATATAGAGGTTAAATTGCTGAGAAAATCTGTGTACAATAAACAAACGTAACAGCTGTGATTTATTAAGCCAATATTAAAGAAAAGGGGATGTAGAGAGTGTTTTCCAGATATTGTCCCATATACTTTTAGGCACTTGGCCAGCCATTTTTATTTCATTTCTTTTTCTTACATTAAAAATACTTACACTGACCAAGCTGTGTCCTCAGTGATAGTTTGAAGATTATTTTTTAAATGTTTATAATGCATTATTAGATGAGAAAAAAGCAGGATATAAAACTATGTAAATAGTAATTCCAATTACATTACATATGTGTGCAATTCATATCAATATAAAGAGAGATTACAAATTACTCTTTTCAAAAGTTAACACTGATTTTCTTTGTGTGGTGGGGTTGCGGATAATATCAATTTTTCTCCTTAAACTTTTTGTACTTTCAAAATATTTTACCATGAAAATTTTTTGAATTCTATGAGTAAAGTTATATGTTTTAAAATACATAGATACTTCATAGAGTTGTTGCAAAACCATTTGGTTTTTAAAAAAGATTTTATATCACTCTTTTAAAAAAGAAACAGACTACATGGAGACTACAACCTATGAATAATTTTTCTTTTTTGTATGTTTTTAATAGCTATTTGATATCATAATCTTCTTTTGTATATTAAATTTTTTCACATCCTTTCTTAGATTTCTCAATGAAAAAAGCTTCTTTAGAGCATTTAAAAGAAGAAACCTTTTTGTGATCTCTTAAAATTCCAATATCTAGTTATACTTTACTTCAAAAAATTTTCCCTTTATTATAAAGTATTTTAGGATATTAATAGAAGTTACAAGAATGAATAAAAGCAGCTTTTATCTTAACATAGCACCTTTTATGAGATTTTTCATATATTAAAATAAAGGCTGTAATACATCAGAAACCCAATAAATGAGTAAATAATTCACCAATAAATGGGTATGTACATTTTCTTTATCACAATGATTGAGTAATCATTTCTTTCTCTTAGTTATGTTTAACCCATAATACTTAAAGGAAAATGTTTGACACAGCACCTTGAGTTTCATCATGGAATCTTGACATAACTTGTCTCCCCGAGCTGCAGACACCTCATCAATCCCGATCAGTTTGGCTTTGTAACGGACCCCTTCACCTTTAAACCTCTTTATCAAAGTGGCTTCGCTGCGATCCTGTCCTAAAAACAGAGAAAAGCAGGATTCAGACATGTTGGCATTAGGGCCTATTGGCTTTAAACAGCCGCAGCACTGAGGGCTCTTCCCTTGTTTCACCCATATTCTCGGAAAGTCAAATCACTGGGCCAAGTAGAAAAACATGGTAGTACTCCTGGATGCCAATTCTAGATCTCTCCCTCACATCCTGGGGCAAATCACTTCTGCTTCCTGAGCCTCTGTTTTCTCAGGCAGAAAAAAAAGGAGTTAAAAATAACCAACCCCAAAAGGGCACTAAGATAAATCAATCAGACAACATGCTTACAGTACCCAAGCAGTGTTTGACACACACTAGGTATTCAATAAATGATAACTCACTGACATTCTGGTTAGAATAGTATTAGCACTGAGCTTCTTTAGCATTTCTAGTATCTAATATGACTTTGGCCAAAATCCAAGACACTCCTCACACCCAATTCTATGGGCTGTTTTATGGTGAGACTCAGGAATAATTGCTTTGTATCAAGTAATGACCCGGGAACAATAATCAAAAAAATGGTTTTTACAATATCTCTTCTGCGAACTCATGTGTGCACAAAAATAAACTTCCACACGCCTTGGTATGATGTACCCATACCTTGCGACAGGCTTTTCCGATAATTATTACGGTAATATTTTGCTAAAACACATCAGCCAGAAGTTCAAACACATCCCATAAAATGCGAACAGTAAAGTTACTGTGAGCTGAGTATGTGTTTCATATGAAATGTTTCATAAACTATATCTCCATTCTTTATAACTTAACCATCTCCATTTATCAGATGTTGAACATGAAGGTCAGAGAATTCAAGTCCAACTTTATAGAGTCAGAAAAAATATATATAAATGCATAGGAATTCAAATGTCTAACCTCATCAATCTACTCACAGTTTGGGGCACATGTGGTTCTTTTTTTTTTTTTTTAGGTGAGAGGAAGGGAGATAGTGAAGCAGACTCCCATATGTGTCCCGACCGGGATCCACTGGGCAACTCCAATCTGAGGCAGATGCTCAAGTCAACCAAGTTATCCTCAGCACCTGAGGCCAATGTGTGGATCAACCAAGCTAGCCTCAGTGTCTGGGGATGATGCTCGAACAACCGAGCCACTGACTGCAGGAGGAGAAGTGGGAGAGAAAAAGAAGACAAAGAAGGGAGAGAAACAGATGGTTGCTTCTCTTGTGTGCCTTGACTGGGAATTGCACCCAGGACATCCGTATCCTGGGCTGACATTCTATCCAATGAGCCATCGGCCAGAGCCACATGTGGTTCTTAAAACCTGAAATGCCCTAGCCTAATATTTGTCTCCTGAAACATCATGTACTTCACCTTCTGATACTACCTCTAACATGCCTTCCATCATCAGACAGAAATTTAGATCTGAGGACATTAGTGGTAACTGAGCCTACTTTGCTTTATGTAAACGACGTGCAAAACTAAGCCCTTTCTTTTATGTGGAGCTGAGTATTATTAGAGGAAATGTTTAAAATAGAAAAATATAACCAGCAATAACTAACCATTGTATAACACTTTTTGATTGACAAAACATGACTTGCATTTCATTCATTTATTTATTCATCCTTTACTGAGTAACTCCTCTGTGCCAGGTGTTATTCCTTACTGATGCATAGATAAATGGGATAAAGTCTTTGGCCCACAGAAGCTCAGGTTTTTGGTGACTGCAGATAAAAATGTGTTGTGCATTTTGGTGACAACAAATAGAAATGTGTTATGCTGGATATGTAAGAAGGTAAAAGCTTTAGAGTCAGACATCCTCATTTTAAATCAAGATTCTCTCACTTGTAAACCAACTATCTGCTAAGCCTCAATTTCCTTACCTGTTCAAATGAAGATTAGATATCTACTTTCAGAGTTATTAGGAATATGTGTAAAGCATGTATTCATGTGTTAAGTTTCCTATACATGGTAGCTGCCACCAGTATGCTCAGCCCAGTGATAGAAGTGTGTTGCAGATTTAATGTGAGGCAGGAGGGAACAGAGGAGAAATGTCTTCAGAGCCAGGCCTGGACCTGTGGTCCCCAACTCCCAGTTGGTGTTTTGCCCACTGTATCCTTGCTGACTCCTAGTATATTCAAACCTTTGAATAATGTTCCATAAAACAAATATAATACAGGAATGATTAGTGAGAAACTGTAATCAACGTAAAAATTAAGACTCCAGGGTTCACTGAGGGCAGATGTCAGAGACAAAAGCAAAGGACAAAAGAACATTTGCCATGATGTACCCTCTCAGGACATCTAGCTAAACAACAGGGTCCGTGGTGCCTCAGGTCACCTCTCCCTGCATTATGAGGTACTGTTTGGAAGCAGTGACCAGTACCTAGAGGGGATTGGTCTGTGTCTTGGAAAGCTCATCTTACGTTATCATAAACACCACCTCTGCCTCTTTAACACAGGGCCCTGTTTCATCACTGTTAACATCCTTTTCACGACTTGGGACTCCCTCCATCCTTTAATTATAACTGCAATACCAGGTAGCATTGATCATGTCTTGTACAAAGCATATGTATGCACTGACTTGCGGAGCCCCAGAAAAGAAGCTTAGAAGTGGGCACTATTATTCAGGCTCTGCAGAAAAGGATCTAAACTGAAGGTCCAAGAGACCAAGTAACTTGTCCAAACTCACCAAGTGGGACTGGAACCCAGACCCATCTGATGTCATAGCCCGGGCTTGCGGTCTATGTTTCCAAACCTGTTATTCTCACTATTATAATGATTTAATGATTTTTTTCCTCATCTCCTCCAACTTCCCTAGAAATCCCATCCTTTACCTGGCCCAAATTTGTTGATACTCAATAGACTAGCAGCGTTAAAACTCCACTGGAAAAACAGCTTGAAAATGTAACAGTTTCTAGCCTACATGTCACGTCTGAAAACTGTCCATGAGTCAGACGCAAACACAGCCTTAAGAAACATTCATCAGGGAGCAGAGCTCTGCCAGGGAGGAAGTTTCATCAGAGGAGGCAGAGCCAGATCAGGTGAATGAGGGCAGAGATTAATAAGAAAATATTAGGCCATTTAGAGGAAAGTAGGGAGCCCAATTTAGATTAGGACCCCAGGGCCAACCTAATTTGTATGAAGGGCACTTATGCAGTAGATAATCCAGTTTCTCATTAAATGCTCCACCATTAAAAGGGTAATTTTTCATGAGCACATCTTGAGCAAGGTCTCAGTCATATTAGTTAAGAAATAAATAACAGATATCAGAGCCATAAGGTCGTCCCATCAGAGGCACATACTATTTGAGGGTGGTAAAGAGAGGGTCAGTTTTCATGCATCCCAAGTCATTGTGAATCCCCAGCTTATTTCTCTGAAAGCACCACTGACCCTGTGCTTTAGGATGGGCCAGAAAAAGGCCATGCATTTAAGCAAAAACATTATCATCATCGCTATCTATTTTCAAGCATTTTAGTAAACTAGTCACTGTGCCAAGAGTTTTACCTAACAATCTCCCATTGAACCGTTATGCCAGCTCTTTGAGTCCGACTCTGTAATGAGCCATTTGTTATAGAAGATGACACCAACACTCTCTGTCAACAGAACCTACATTTTTTAATAACTTCTTTATTGACATATTAACTCCTATACCTTTCAATTCACCTTGTTAAAGTATACAGTTCAGTTGTTTTAGTACATTCATAGAGTTATGCCATTGTCACCACTAGCTAATTCCCTAACATTTTTATCATCCCAAAAAGAAGCCCTGTATCCATTAGCAGTCACTCTCTATCTCCCCCAAACCAACCAGACCTAGGCAACTACTAATCTATTTTCTGTCTCTGTAGATGTGTCAATCTGGGAGGCAAATTATACTTCACAGAAATAGGGTCATGCAGTATGTGGCCCCTTCCGACCCACTGCTTTCCCTTAGCATCTCATTTTCAAGGCTATTGCATGTTATAGAGCATGTATCAGTACTTCAAGTCCTTTTTTTGCTGAATAATATTTCATTGTATGGATAATCCCTTCTCTGACTTGCCTTCTCTTCTTCTTTTCTTTTTTTTACAGGGACAGAGAGAGAGTCAGAGACAGGAACAGAGAGAGAGATGAGAAGCATCAATCATCAGTTTTTTGTTGCGACATCTTAGTTGTTCATTGATTGTTTTCTCATATGTGCCTTGATTGCGGGCCTTCAGCAGACCAAGTAAGCCCTTGCTCGAGCCAGCGACCTTGGGTCCAAGCTGGCGAGCTTTTTTTTTTTTTTTTTTGCTCAAGCCAGATGAGCCCATACTCAAGCTGGAGACCTTGGGGTCTCGAACCTGGGTCCTCCTCATCCCAGGCCGATGCTCTATCCACTGTGCCACTGCCTGGTCAGACACTAGCTTCTCTTCTTAACAAATATTTTAAGTGTACTCTGAGATCAAATATACCCACTGTTATATATTTTTTGAAGTACTCTTCCTCCCTATCCTCCACTCCCCACAAACTAAAATAAACCTCCTTGACATATCCCAAGGCTCCTCAAATCTGGTCCTTGTTGAATTCGTCAGCCTCACTGTGGACCACTTTCTCCCTTACTTTTCACATTCTCGCCACAGTGGTCTGAATTCACCAGTTCTTCCAACATACTCTGTGCAACCACATGCTGTGCTTGGCTGTTCTGCACCTGCAGTCCTAGGAACTCGGCTGGCATCTCCCAGCCTAGTCTCCACCTCGCCCCTCAATCCCCTCTCCTCACTCCTTCCATATCTGAGGTCTCAGCACAATGCCGTGTGCCCTGCAGTTCTCTGATCCCAGAGATCTACCTAGTAGGTTCCCTCTGAGATACAGCCCTAGTATTCTGATGAGCCCCTTGCACATCTGCAATAAATTAATCTCATTTGTAATAACCTGTTTTACATCCTGCCTTCCTGCTAGTTTGTAAGCCCCAGAAAGGCGGGGACTATGTCACATCTGTTGACCGAGGTATTCAGAGAGCTCAGTGTTTTCCTGGCACACAGACACATTCCTTTACTCTGGGCTCTCACCACATCTGTCACAGCATCTCTGGCCCCTCATTGACTTAGTCTTCATGTGTGTCTCCTTCTCTGCACTTGAACTCCACAAGGGTGAGGAATGGGATTGAGTCATCTGTGTTCTCTGAACCTAGCATGGTGCCTGGCATACAGTGGACCCTGAGACCACAGTGCCCAGCCCTGCCGCAGTTATATAAGTAGATGAATTTATATATTTATTCCAAAGATGCTAGTGGACTCTGGGAGTCAGGGTCACTGTGGGGAAGTGCAAGGAGTCCCTTAAAAACCCCTTCCAGACAGATCCTACTTTAAATCCATCCCATGAATGTGGTTCACTTAGTCTTCAAGGAATACACTTACTCATGGGATAAAGTAAATGCTACTCCCACCATTATTTTAATGTTGCCTTTGCTCCATGCCATTAGAGAAGAGCAATTCTCAACCTCGTTGCAATCTGCTCACCACATAACCCAGAAAATGCCTCTTCTCTCAATGTAAATGGAGGCAGTCCCCAGTGCACCGCGTGCAATCCAGGTTTTGAGCAGGCCTCAAGGACACTGTCTAGAATGACACTATGTCCCTGTCTTGGATCAGAAGGCACTGCTAATGGGGCAGTCCCACACAGGGAGTGACCTTGCAGAAGCTTCCACAAAAACAAGTACCTCTATCAGGAGTCAGGATTTGAAGGAAGCAGGTAATTAGCATTTTTTATGACACTGAGGCAGAGAACCCACAGACCCCACTAGAGTCATAAATGGCTTCCCCTCCAAGGCTGTTTGCTAAAGATCGCAATGGCCAAATAAAACTTATTTCCTACCCAAGATTGTTTTATCTCCTCCAGCCTCCCAGATTATAATGAGCATGACCACAGAAACCCACACAAAAGCCAAGAGAAATATATATTTTTCCCTAATGTGGTCACTCTGAATGAGAATTCATTTAACTTTTAATAGTTATAGTATGTTGCTGTCCAACAGAGGTGAGGTCAACTGCAACACAGATCTTCTATTGAGCTAAATATTTAGGTCTGTGTTTTCGATACGTAAACATCTAAGGAGGTCTCTTAGCTCAGTTGCTGCAACATAATAATACCATAGACATTTATTTCTCACAGTTCTGGAGGCTAGGAAGTCCAGGATCAAGGAGCAGGTGATATTGGTTCTGATGCTAGTTCTGGTGGAGTTTGTGTACAGTGCCTTATACAAAACATTTTATAAAACCCACACTTGGAGAAACTTAGGCTTTTTCAGTTAGATCTATTCAGGTTTGAACTAGAAGGTTGCTTATAGGTTCCTAATGTCTAGCAACCTCTGTTTTGGCAGGAAAAGGTCTAGTCTAGTCTTCAGTAAGCCTAGCATAAAAATTAAAGTCCAGATATTCTGTGCCATAATAATTGAGTCTATATAAAAGCTTGGTCCAGTCCAGGTGCTGCTCAGAGCCTGTACTTAGGAGATGATCAAGCAGCCAGCTGATGCAGCCTGGCTGCACACGTGGCTAGCACAATTCTCTCACCAAGAATACAGAAAGAACGGCCAAAAGGGTAAAAAGGCCAACTCTCCACTAAACCCATATTTATATTTTGGGGTGGGAAGGACTAGCTTCCCTTTAAGCTGACCAATCAGTTTCTTTAAAATTTTGCAGGCTTGCATCGATTCCTCCTACTAACCAATCAGCTTCTTTAAAATTTTGCAGGCTTGCATTGATTCCTCCTACTAACCAATCAGCTCCTTCTTTTAGGCTAGATGGACACGCCTCTATGGCGGCCAGTCTGGTTTCCACTGTGCATGCCTTAAAGTGCAAGCACAGAAGCACCTCCCCCCAAACAGTACCTGACCACTGTGCCTTGGGGAAATTCCTCCCAAACCTAAGTCCGGAATGGGGCTATGGCACAATGAACTTCTGAGGACACCATGGATTCCTGAAATGTGCAACTGAGCCTATGAATGTTTTTAGCCTTCTAGCAAATTATGCTAAATGGGATGTTGTAGTTTTTGAAGCAGGCTTTCCAAATTTTAATAAAATATAATGTCTAATTACCTTTTCTTTCTTTCCCCATTAATATCTAGCTACCTGCCTATGTTAGCACAGGCAGATTCAGTTCTGGGTAAGGTAAGGTGACCAGATTTTAAAATTGGTAAAGCGGGACAGCATTATGGGTGGGGGGGGGGATTTTTGATTAAAAATTTGGTCTATATGGAGCAAAAATAATTTTCATAGAGTGCAAAAATAGTATTGTAATATATTTTTTTAAATTTCAACATAAGTATAATTTACAAATATAATACATTAAAAATTATGGATAGTATTATTTTATTCTTTGGCATATTTCTCATTTGAGTGAATTTTTTTTAGTAGATTGCTGTCATTGTTTAAAAGGTCATGAAAATTTTCACAAGAATTTGTTAAATTCTATTTCACACATAAAATGGCTTTCAAAGTTTCAACACTTAATTGTGATTTTTCTGATGTCTGCACGTTATTTAGCATAGATAAAACAGATTCAGTTGCAGCATTAGTTCCTGGTCAAGACAGCGCGTATTCCACAATTTTTAGTGGATTATTGTATGGAACATGGTTTGTTTGAAATTGATGAAATATTTCTAAGCATTTGTTCTCTATTGTGGTTTTTGCTGATGCCCAATATTTAACCTTTTCCTTATCAATATATTGTTTTAATAATGATAACTCATTAAAAAGATCATTTTCGGAAATATTTCTATATGGGAAATTTTGAGCGAGTCAGAGGGATCCGGTTACATGGTCCTGAAACCGATGCCGATGCCCCGATGCCAGAGCTGCAAGAGCGGGCGGGAGCAGGCAGGGCAGCGCTGCCGGCAGGCCTATGGGTAGTTAGGGGACTTGACAGCTGCCACCCCAACAGGTATGTCCTGCCCAAAGTTCTTTGTTTCAGGGCCCCGCTCGGGGCAGCCAGCTCTTGCAGCAGTGTGGGCGCTTCCAGGTGGAGGCGGGGTCTCCCTTCAAAAACTGTATATTCCCTTCCCGTTCTCCCGCCGTTCCCTAACTTTTTGTGCATTCTTTCCAAAAATCAGGACTTTTTAAAAACGCCACGGGACACAGGACAAATTGTTAAAAATCGGGACTGTCCTGCCAAAAGCGGGACATCTGGTCACCTTAGGGTAAGGGCCCTTTTCCTGGCTTGCTGATGGCTGCCTGCTGGCTGTATCCTCACAGGCAGGGAAAGAGTTGGGGAAAGCTCTGGTGTTTCTTCTTATTATTATAAGGGCATTATTCCCATCATGGGGGGCCTACGCTCATGACCTCATCTATACCTACTTTCCAAATGCCCCATCTCCAATAACATCACTTCCATATATGAATTTGGGGGGAGGAAAAGACTCAACCATTCATTCCATAACAGGGGGCCTAGATATAAGAAGGAGAGCAAAAGGTTGGACAATACCTAACAATCAGCATTCATGTCTCATTTTCCGATAGTGTCTCATTGAAGCTTCACAGCAACTTAGGAGGCAGAGCTGCAACATTCAGAATGGAGGAGACTGAGGTACAGAGAAGTGAGGTCACTGGTGCAAGGCCACACTGCTAGTGGGGGACACGGTTGCCTGACTCTGGAGTCAGAAAGTATAGCAGCAGCTCTGTGACTTCTCTGTGTGTGTGTGTGTGGGGGGGGCGGGTATTGACATTGGCAAAGTTATTTAGTTTTTCTGAGCGTTAGACTCTCCACCTGTACAATTTTGTAGCCATTTGCACCCCTTTGTAGGACACTTAGGATGATTAAAGAAGGCAAGATTTGTTCTAAGCACATGCCCTGGTACCTGGCAGTCATTCAGTAAATATTTATGGCCTTCCTCCTCCCTACATAATATATTTCACATTAAGCACCAGTAGCCCAAAGCTAACTGTAGCAAAGTCGTACTGCAGCGGAAGTAACCGTCCCAGCTGTTCGGGAATTCTGTTTTGGTTGCCTGGGAATAAAGGTGCAATTAGGAACAGGATGTTCCTCCCTGAAGGCAAGAGGGAGATCACCTTATGCATTATTAACACAGTCCCCAAACTGAGACATCCTCCCTCCTTCTGCATATCTATCTGAATCACCATGTCGTCCATCTTGATGAAGAAAATTTCAAAGAGAGTTTGTTTTCCCCAGCCTGTCCAACATCATTCTGTCCATTGCTGAAAGCACCTTATTGTCTGTTAGGTTGTCCAATTAAGAACAGATTGTGGGGGGAGGGATTTCTGAGTCCAGCAGGAGAGATAACTTATTTTACTCCGAATTCTAACTTGCAATTATCCAGGTGTTGATTTGCAATGGACAAGTAATTATGTATGCTGGCTGCGTAGGAGAGAATGCTGATTTGGGATAATTACCTAGCTGGGTAGTGAGCAGAATAAGGGAACAACACACGTAGGGGTTATTAAAATGTACTTTTATGAACAGGGTTGCTATCATTATTGCTAAAAGGTAAACTAATTGAAGAATTAAAATCATATTCAACCTATGATTCATGTACACAATTTCTTTAAAAATATTCCTCACTGTTACTCCTGAAGAGAGCTCTGTCTAAAGGGACCCTGGAGTCCACGAGTGCCTCTTTACAAAGCCCATGCTAAGATTCCAGAGTCTAACTTGAGGGCCTGAGAATCTGCATGTTTGAGGCTTAGCCCACGATTCCGAGGCAGAGCCAGATGAAGAACCACTGAAGTATAAGGCAACGTTCTCCAGTGACCCCATAGGGGTGACCCAATTCTTACACGCTGATAGTTAGTCCTTCTTTCATTTCCTTGACAAACGTTGACTAGCATTTGTTTGTTTGTTTTTCCAAGGCTGTGGCTTTGTAAAATTTAATTTTAAAAATCTATTATGAAGATTGTATGGCATCATTCATAAACACTTAATAACAAAGGAAAACAATCATTGGCTGGATCTGCCGCTCCAGCAAGTCCTTGGACCAACAATGTCCTCGCAGTGTTCCTCCAAACACCTGTCCAGGTTTCTCGAAAGGAAAACTAAATGAACAATCAGGTCAAGTAAGTTTGGGACATGTTTCTGGCTTCTCATGGTGACTCCCAAGCATAAGAGCATGTTAGGCGGGAGGACGTCAGGGAAACTCCGCTCACAGTCTCTCCCCTCGCTGGACTGTGTGCCTGTGGAGGGCTGACACGGGATCCCTGTGCTTCCCCAAAACACTAGACAGTGTTGGGCACATAGTGAGTGCTTAAAACAGATTTGCTAACTAAATAAATACATTTAGTAGGAAAGACTTTACTCAGTTTCCAACATCCTTCCTCCAAAACACATAGACAGGGTGTCTTATAACTTTGGAAAACCAAGTTAACTTTTAGAGAGTGCCAAAGTCTCAGGTGCTATTAACCAAGGTACATGGCATTTTTAACTCCCAGGACTTTTTACAAACAGAAGATGGGCATAATAGCAACTGGCCAATCATCTCGGCACGTATGAGGAAGCGGCACCAAGATGGATACAAGGAGAAATCTCCTGGCTCTCAGACTATAAAGACAGCAATAATCCTCTGCGGCTGAGTCCTTCTGATGTCCCCCCAGGAAGCCTGAGCAGCTCAGTGTACCTGCTAACTTAGATATCAAGGACTATCGAGGATTAACCATTCTGGCTCCTAATCTTCAGCCTGCTTTGTACACGCTTGTTTACTGACAGTCTGTGGACGGCACGCACCACTCACCTCCCTGCTCTTTTTAATGGCTTGGCTTGTGTCTTTTTCCTGGTGGCCAAGGGGCAAAGAGGGTACAACTACTACATGTTGCCACTAAGCGTAAGGTAACAGGCTAGGCGTGTAATGTTCTATCTCATGTTGATGCCACAGTGCAGGGTAGAGAAACATGCTTTGAACAACATGGAAGTTCTTTATCGTCCTTTTATTCCTTACAGCCTGGCACGACATGCATCATTATTCCCCTCCTTGTATAGATGAGAAAATTGAAACTCTAGGAGGTAAAGACTGGCCCATGATCACAGAGCTTGCAAAAGGCAGAACCAGGAATGTTGAAAAATAAATGAAATTAATCAAAAGGAGACTTCAGGAAGAGAATCTGAAGCTTGAGGCTGGGTAAAAAGTAGAAACTGCAGAAAGTCGGAGAAGAACAGGTTTCAATCTGGTCATTACATTTATTTTTTGTTTTGGTCATTTGCAACCAAAAGGGCCATATTATGTTTGTAGCGCCTGCATGGACAAAGGAGAAGCAGAATGACGCATATAAAGTACAACAATGCCCTTGGCTGGGTAGCTCAGTTAGTTTGAGCATTGTCCCAATACACCAAGGTTGCAGGTTTGATTCCCTGGTAGGGCTCACAGAGAATCAAACAATGAATAAATAAGTGGAACAAAATCGATGCTGCTTTCTCTTTTTCCCTCTCCCTCTCTCTTTTTCCTTTTCACTCTCTAAAAATCAATAAGAATTTAAAAAAATAAAGTACAAAGGAAAATTGGATCTATAGTCAAAGGAAGGATGGGTGCAGGGCAGTGACTGGGAAAGAACAGAGTCCAGGTGAGACCTGGGTTCTCAGTTGACTTTTCCACTTAGGAGCCCCTTGGCCTAGAGCACGTCACTTCATTTCTTCATCACTGAGGGTAACAATGCTTATTGTGCAAGATTACTGTAAAATACTATCTGCAGAGGCACCTGCCACAGTAGAGCAGCTCTTGGCCAGTACTACATTTTGACAATATTTTCACTTTCTTTCCTTGTGAACTAAAGGCTACAGGTAGTATGATTCCCAGACCCAGTTTCAGGTCTGAGGACTCATTCCCTCCCCCCCCCCCCCCGCTCACCCCCCAGGTGACGCGCTGGGTCAGGAAGACTTTTGGGTGAATTAATTTCAGAAAATTGCTCTCCACCAAAGAAAAGTTCCTCACCCAAGGCCCTGTTCCCCTCACTTCACTCCCACTCTCCCACTCCCCCCTGTAGCTGGCATGCAATCAATAACTGTTTGCTTAGATGGGGCTTGTTAGAAAGGCCCAAGGCCCCAGCCTCAATCTGAGACAACTCTGAAAGCAACTTGAGAGCTCCCGTGGGACAGTGGGATCAGCCGAGGCCTTGTTGCAGCTGCATCACTGTTCAACCCCTCCCTCTGCCCAGTCCTGCCATCTGCACTCCCTGTTGGGGTTGATTTGAAGAGTGTACCCCAAAATAAGCTTCCAGCAGCAAATCTGTCTCCGCCACTGGTTTCCTGGGAACTGGATCAAAGTGAGCACCAAATCAATGCATTTGAGAGAGCGCATTCTGAAAGAGAGGGTCTTGATGTGGAGCAGCCAGCCAGCCAGTGCCCACAATGGTCTAAGAGAGATGGGCGCAGGGCTCAAAGGCAGCCCGCATGCTCCAATCATGAAAACTGACACAGATGCTCCACGGGGCTGAGCCTGATGTGGAAGGTAAACCCAGAGCTAACACCCTTTCAACAAATGGAACTCAGAGGCCCCTGGCAAAACTGTTGAGCCTTCGCCAGCCTTCATGGATAGCTAAGTCTGCAGGAGAGAGGCTGGTGATCACCGGCCCAAGGGCATCCTCACTGCCACCAGAAGTGGGAGGTACAGAGCAGTGTGCTTTTCTCAAGTTCACAACTTGTCTCCCTTTGGCAAGTGCAATGACAGCAGACACGAGGTCTTCTCCAAAGCCCCGGGAGCTGATGACAAGCGAAGACAATCTTGTTTTCAAATGAAAAATAACAGAGACATTTTTAAAACTTTTCCTACTTCCATTCTTTGAAACAACTGTCTTTCCCCCCTTATCTAATTACAAAGTGAAATGTACTCGAACCTTAAAGTTTGGAATAAAGACAGGGAAGATAAAAAGGGGAAAGTCACCCATAAAACCTTCCAGGGATTTTTCTGTGGCTGCATTTGAGCACACACTCTTCCAAACTTTTTCCTAAGTGTACACACATGCAACCACACGTGTTCCACGCTGTTTTCACACTGTATGTCTGTAGTGTGCTTCTTTCATTTGGCAGTGTTTTCTGTAGCCTCTTCCATATCGGCATTTTCTGTAATGTGATTCCTAGGGGCTGAACCATAGCCCAATATACAGATGTCTTATGATTTATTTAACCAAACCCCTATTACTGGACAGTCAAGTGTTTCCAGATAAAACGGTGTACAGAAACACAATACTGAGAATTCCTTTGGAAGACAGGACGATTGATGGGCGCCTACAGAGTCTTTCCCCACTTTTCAGGTGCTTCATTATTTTCGTTCCCCTTATTTCACTCCAGAAAAGAATGGACTCAGAATAAACATCGTGTGAAAAACAAATGCAAAATGGACCTCTCCCAATGTCTCCCCTTGGGAGAACCGCATGAGGGCAAAGGGAAGATAACTGTGTAATTTGGGAGAATCCTGTCCCTTCCGGATATGTTGACCATGGGAAGGCGGCCAACTGAGCAAAGACAGAGAAGCAGGAGAACGGGCTTTCTTCAGTGAGCTGGGATCGCAGTGCGGCGTGGAACAGCCGAAACGCCAGCCTGGAGGGTCCACCCAACGCGTGTGAGCACTCGGCATTTGAAAGCTTGCTCTGGGACCCAGACAGAGGTTAATTAAACCACGAGTGAACAAGGGTTTCTATTTACACTTGCAGCTGCAATTGGCCAAGAACTTGCTTCAGTGCATGAGGCAGCTACAACTTTCGGAGGTGGGGGATCATCTCCATTAGAAAAAAACAAGAGGGTTTAATTGGGTATCTCTGCTGCCAACCTGTTCAGACTATTTTTTTTAAGGGAGATTATTTTGGTCCTGGTATATTCTGGTGTGAGCAAAACTCATGCTTTATCTTCCATCTGCCTTCTAAACCAGAGGGCTGTGTATACTATCGACTGATTAAATTATTCCTTTAGAGTACAAAGAAGTATTTGTGATGAAGACAACAGAAGAGGGCAAATCAATTATTTACTGAGGAGGCTTCAATATAAATTACATTTGATTAAACTCAGAGATAAATCTCAGTGATCGAGGATTTAAGCAGAATGTGCTGGAACAGACAGTGACTAAGTGTCCCCAGACATTGCCGGTAATGAATGCCAGGGTGCAGGCCCTGCCCGACACCCCTGGATGGCCAACACAGTCAGCCACATGTGCAAGCATGCCAAACACATGTGAGTGCCTACTATGTAGCACTGGCTCGGGTCCCAAGGTGCAGACGTGAACAAGAGAGAGAAAGCCCCTCCTCGCCTACAGCTTCTGATCGCAAAGCGAGAGGAAGATAATAAGCCGGTAAATAAATAATGAACAAGATCGTTCCAGATAGTGGTAAGTGTTATGAGGAAGATAAAACAGTTTGATGAAATGAAGGGTGACTGGGACAGGGTGGGCACAATTAATTGAGACAGGCTGGCCCGTGAAGACATTTCTGTAGAAATGACATTTGAAAGGAGATGTGAACAGCTACTAGAAAAGGGCAGTCATGCCAGGAGGGAATGTGTCTGGCCTGTTTACAAAACAGAAAGAAGCTAGTGTGATTGGAACAGAGAAATCAGGGTGGGGGTGGGTCACGGCAGTAAAGGAGGAGGCAGGGCTTCTTCACGAGCTGCTTCAGAAGTCTGGTAAGGACTGCGGATTCAGTTCTGAGCACAGTGACAAGCCACTGGGGGCAGGGATGGGGGTGGGTGGTGTTATGCAAGTGTATGCCTCACATTCTGCAAAGATCTCTGACTGCTCTGTGGCAGAAGGCGGCAAAGGCGAAGCAGGAGTTATTGTGCTAATCCAGGTGAGAGGTGAGATGAGGATGATGGCAGATGTCGAAAAATGGACTGAATCAAAATATCCGTCAGAGGAAAAGCAGATACGGCTTATTCATAGGTTGTTTATAGAAGAAACAGGAAATGGAAGGAAACAAGTGTGACTCCTTAGTTCTGGCTTAGGGACCTGAGTGGAACGCAGTCACATCCTATTACAAAGTCATCCCATTCAGGGATGGAGATGAAATCAGTGGAATCCAGTGACTTAATTTTTCATTCCAGGCCTTTCAAATTCCAGCTGGGTAGAGAGTGTGAGATCCAACAGCAGAAAGATGGAACTCCCAAACACCTCTTCAGCCACAAGGATTTGACCTCATTACATCGCTGCAACCTCCTTCTGTACAATACAGAAAAAAAAAGACCAACCCTGAGGTCTGTGACTGCAATAAGGATATGGGGAAGTGGTCTGTCTGGCATATAGGTGATCCATAACTAACAGTTTCATTCCCTCCAGTTTAAATTTAGTAGCAGAGTTCAGACTGAACTATGTCAATGCTGAAAAACCGTAGCTTCTTCTTGGCATGATATCATCATATAAAAGCACACTATTTTTCTTTTTTCTCTTCTTGCTTTTCTCATTTCTTCTATCTCACTGGGTGTGTGAGAGCTGGGACCTTGTCTAATTCATCAAGAGCAGAGACCTTTGGAGATAGTGCCCAGGTCGCCATGATTAACCACCCGCTCCTTCCTGTGCAGCAGCAGTATCGTCACAAAGGCCATATTTACACAATATGACCCCACCCTCTGGCCCCTCTTGATTGAACCAGATGGTAACACCTGGTCCACGCTGTCTTGATTAGAGGCCCATCCTTGGGAATTGAAGCAGAGAGGAGAGTCAATCTTTCCTTGTGTTTAGAATTGTAACATGAGGCTGCAGAATTCTGGGGGCTATATTTTCTTGCCATTGGCCTGGGTAAGAGAAAGACAATCTTGTGAAAATAAACAAAAGAAAAAGATTTGACCACAGAGGGAAAGTACTGCTAGGGTGCTTCCTGATTCCAAATTCCTGGGTCATCTTTCCAGCTCACATGTGATATTTCTTAAGTTCTCTGAGACGGTTCTGGGTCCTTATGATATGTCTCCCTGTTATATTTAAGTGCACTGAAGATGACTTCTATTACTCACAACCAGAAAATTTCCATTAATAGTGGATACGAATTTCTTTATATCTAGTCTCTCACCCACTACTGGGTGGCAGGGAGACAGTCACTGAAGGCTTGCCACAGGGAAGAAATGTGGATGGCTACACCCAGTCCAAGGCCCCAGGGTCTCTTGCTTTATTTTCAGTTCTCTCTCCCTAGATTCCCACCTGCTCAGAAAGCCATGGAAAGAGAAAAACATTGGGGCTGAGATGATCTTTGCCCTGCTTTCATCACTAATATCTCAGACGACAAACTAATTTTTTGTAGCTTATCCCCCTCAATGGTGTATCTTTCAATGAATTTAACATATAAGAGGCAGTTATCTTCTAAACAACTTCCTTTGGTCCCCTTTCTGCCACTAAGAAGAAATACACAGGTCTTTTTGATAGATAACAAAATCATGAATACTTGCACAGCCTCACTGATTGCAACCTCCCTTCTAAAAAGCTCAATGCAGTCACAAGAATGGCTTACTGCTTCTAGTAATTTTCTAGGGAGACGAGACAAATTATGATAATCAGCAATAGTAGAATATAACAGATCAAAGGGACACAGAAATAAGTACTAAATCCCTTTTAGTTTAATTCAGTCAACATTATTTGAGCATCTCTTATATGATTGACGTTGTGCTGGGACTACCATTTACTGTATTAAATACTCACCAGGTTCCAGGTACAGTGATCAACATTTACCTATGTTACTTTTCATTTGGCTCATACTACAGCCAGAAGTGGTATTATGACCTCCCTTTGTGCAGATGAGAAAACAGACTTCCTGAGGTCCAGAAGCCTGCCCCGAGTTCCCACGGCCAATAAGGAGGCGTGATTTATCTGGGAACCACCCAGCGATGCCTGCTTCCACATCTCGAAATGTTTTGAACTCTACCTGCATGGTCTCCCTGAGGAGATGAGTAAAATGGAATTACTCCTTTTAAATAAAGTCCCAGTCTAGTGGAAGAAACATGGTTTCATAAAAGGCAGAATGAAGTATAATAAATAGAGCTGCCAGGGGAGAACCCCACATTCTGATGGATGGGAAAGGGTGGGCTACATAGATGCGGTGGCGTCTCCATGGGGGACTGAAGGATGTGAAGGATTCCTGAGCAAATCTTTTAAAGGAACCCTGACACAATGGAAACACCCATTATCTCATTCCTCTTCATTAAGTCCCAGGGGAGTGGTGACAAACATCATGATTGAAGACCAACTATGCAATGTCTAATGCCATTGATGACTCTGTGAGACAGGTATGATTACTCTTTCAATTTTAGAGATGAGTAAAGTAGAATGCACCCCAAATAGGGAACTTCTTCCATGTCACACAATCTTCATTTGGCTGCCAACTATTTCAAACTCCGATCTCTTTGACTCTAAGCAATGTATTTTCCATACTAGCCCGTGTCTTCCCAAGGATTGTGGAAACAGAAAGTTAAAAGAAAAGAGAGCTATAAATTATAGCTGCAATAAATTATAAGGCCTTTACTACCCTCAAGGAATGGACAATCACGTCAGGGAAGTCATACATAAACCTCTGAAACTGGAACAAGAAATCAAGATAAAAAAATCAAGGTAAGAACAATAGAAGTCACAGCCCAAGTCGGCCCAGGAATAACTAATGTATATATTATATTGAGCAGTGACCCAGAGGTTTGAAGGACACACACAGGACTCTGAAACACAGCCCTCAGAGGAAGTCTTCGGGGAGAGGTAGGTTTGAAGCCAGGTCTCGGGAAACATGCACAATTTACATGAAGTGGAGGGCACAGACAACCACCCTTGGCCAGGGTTACAGCCAAGAACAGAGTCAGGAAAGCTGATGCAAATGAGTTTTAACCTAACTCTGCTCCATATTACCTGGCATCCCTCACAAGCCAGGAATGGTATTAGGAACTTGTAGATAAAAAGAAACTGTGTGATTCAGAGTGTAACATGAGTGGTCCAAATCAGGTAGCCAGGAAGAGGGGGTTCTGTATTCAAATGCATCCATCTGATTTCAGAGTTTACGCTCTTTCCACTACGGTAAATACCAATATTTATTGTATACACTACTGTGTGTCGGGGCTCAGATTCTGGAGGGTGGTGAATGCCAGCTCAGATTTTCTCTGCGGGTATTATTGATGCCATTATTCAGGGGCATTATTATTATTATGGAGAAAATGTGCATCCAGTTGAAGTAATGAAAACTGGCACTGAGAATACGAGCCTTTTATCCCCTTTCTAGGAAAGGAATTAATGAGAAGTCAAGAATCTAAAAGGCAGTCAGGACCCTGACAGTCCACAAACTGAAGAACCTGGTTCTGAAATCACTAAAAATAAGAAATACAACAAAAGGTCAATATTGATGCCATAGAATATGTTCTCATGACGACAGTCATCAAGGAATCATTTTGTACAATGGTCTTTTTCCAGACTCGCTGTCCCCGGTCCCTCCATATAACTGGACATCTTCCTGCCCTCTATTTAAAAAAAAAATTTTTTTTTTTATTTATTCACTTTAGAGAGGAGAGAGAGAGAGAAAGGGGGAGGAGCAGGAAGCATCATCTCCCATATGTGCCTTAACCAGAGAAGTACAGGGTTTTGAACCAGCAACCTCAGTGTTCCTGGTCAACACTTCATTTTCTGTGCCACCACAGGTCAGGCTGCCCTCTCTTTCTTGAAAATGTCCCTATTATGCTTCTGTGACAATCGTGGTTCTCCTTCTCCCCTGATTTATGCATCCTTTCTTTCAGATCCTTAATGGATGTATTCTCTAACATTCTCTCCATGTTTTTTGTGTGTTTCTTTTTTTCACTTGATGAGCTCACTGCCTCCTAGCTGACAGGTAGTCAACATATTTAGCTCCTATACCTTCCTGAGCTCAGTGCCCACACTTCCGTCTGCCTTCTGAATGCTGGCATCTGAGTTTCTTACAATGACCAAAGTTGAATCAGTACAGAACTAAAATGACCAATTTCTGCTTTACTCAAACTGGCTCTTCCCTCTCCATGCCCAGTTCCCCCCCGAACCCCTCCACCCCCATGAAGCCTCATCAGGCCAAGTCAAAGTGCAGTCACAACACTGTCCTCTAGCAACTGTTTACAGCAGGGGTAGCAACAGCATACTGTGTAATTAATTGTGGGTCTGGTGCACCAGTTGCCATTCTAATTCGTGGCTGAGTCGTCAGTGTCTAGGAGAGTGCCTAGCACCAGACAGGTAACATAGGCCGATAGATAAATGCCATGGGCAGTGTCCCCAAGGTAGACATTTTAGAGAGACTACTGCTTTCCCCTTTTCCTTGCCTTGTCTTTCACACAGGATCTAGGAATTATATTTCTACAATGTCCTTACTTCACCACGCTTATTCTGGTGCTCAGTTCTCACCTTGATAAGTCCATGGTCTACAGGGTTACCTGTTCACAATTTCTCCCTACTCCAATCCATTTGATAGAGAACTATAAGATTGCTCATCAGGGCGTTCTTATAATGTCATTCCATCATTCAAATGTCTTCAATGGTTCCACTTCACTCCAAGTTCCCCTAAAATGACTCATTCATGTATTCAATATTCCATCAAATATTTATTGTACATCTATTTGCTAAGCTAGGGAGTGAGAGTTAAGCCTGATAGACAAATTCCTTGCCCTTGTGAGGGCCACAGTCTTTTCAATTGGAAAGAAAACTAGCTTCGTCCTCCATGCCATTATCCCCAGCGTTTGCTCTTTGCTTCAGTCAAATGAGGCTCAGTGAAACCCAGGGACAGAATACATCCTACATGCCCACACATCTGTGCATTTTCCTACACCATTTATTCTTCTGGGAACAGGAGCCTCCCCTATCCTGTCTGCCAGGCCAACTACCTCTGTAGCTGTCACCTTCCTGTTCCCACCTTCTTCCCACCAGTCCAAATGTGGGGAGTCTTCTCTCTTAAGCAATAAATTTAGTTTCTTCCCAAATGCTATTTTTCTCTTTCTCTCTCCCACAACCTATTAATTTCATTCCTAGGCACTACCAAATGCCCCATTCTCTTCAGTTCATATTGAGCATTCTCTTAAGAAATAAAGATAAACTGAAACAGGTACACACAGAAAACAACTAATTTACAAGACACATTTGCTAACACAATAAAATCTAGTCACAGATCGAATCATCAATGACCTTATAGGGAGATGTGTGTCCCTTTAGAAGAAACAGAGAAACCCACTCTTCAACAAGTTATTTTTATGAACAGTCACTGATCACTTTATTATGTGCCAGCCTTTGTGAAAATAGTCTACAAACATCATCTCATTCATTTCTCACAAAAATCCTATCATGCAGACACCACTACCACCCTCATTTGACAGATGAGGAAACCAAGTCTCACGGAGGTGAATGGCCTTGACAAAGGTTACACAGACAGCTGGACTTTCTTTGAGCTCAGGTAACATTTTTTACCAAGAACAACTTGACCATTAACAACCTTGACCACAAATGGCATACTGACTTCTGTAGGTATGTAATTAATAGATAGAATATACTTAGTAAAGTGCTTGACACGTGGCAATCATTCAATAAATGCGATAAGTGATAGATGGGGAGAGAGAAAACAGGTTGACAGGGAAACATATATGTGTGAAGCATATTCACATACTCTTCTGCATGAAACCTGCCAACAGACCTGTCAGGGACTTATTATTAACCTGCTCTACAAATAAAACACTGAGATTCTGACAGGTGCAGGGGTTTTGATACGTTTCCCCACCTAGGAACTCGGCAGGTGCGTGACTGGAATGCACGTGTCTGAGTCCTGCTCCCGTGCCCTCTGATATGGCCCTTTTGTCTCTTTTCTCTCCCTAGGCGCACCTCCTCTTCTTTGTCTTCCAGCAATGTCTAGGAAAACAAAGAGGGTCTGCTCTTTCCTCAAAGATGTGTTTTGGAGAGGTCATGGGTTGGCTGCTCTCGCTCTCAGTCTCTGCATGGAAATCACCCACAGGTGTGAAGCTTTTGATACTTCAAAAATCCTCTCTCTGCTGGAATTCCACAGCCTGCTGGCAGCTTGCTCTGCAGGGTCCTGGCTCCCTCACTGCTGTCTGGAACACTTGAAGGCTCTGAGATCCTAGGTTCTCAGATCAAGGTGAAGGTTCAACATGGCTCGGTAGAAAAGAGAAGACTGTGCTTTGCGTTGTGGCTCGAAAACTCTCCTCTGAGTCAGTGGATCCGTGCTGCTGGTTCCTGGAGTCTGAATCTCTTTACAACAAAGCTGCTCGGAGTGGCGATAGGGAGATGATGTCCCAGCCAGGCAGGAGTTTCTCCACAGAACATCGGATAGAAAGCAAAGCTGTCCCCAAAGGACCAATGTCAAGGAAATGCCAGTGAAACATTGGGGCACAGCCTTGAACTTGAATCCAGATGGAACTCCGTTTCCAATTAAAAAAAAAAAAGGCTCAATTAACATGAAGAATTAAGTGAGCTGGCTTGTGCTCACTTATTACAACACAAATCACTCAGATGTTTTCAGGGACGGTGTTCTTGTTACCTTCTGCTGTCTCCACTATACCTGCGAATATCTTCTCCTGTAGAGAAGACACAGGAAGACTAGAAGAAAAGAATCCCTCATTACCCAACCCTTGGAGATGTCTTAAAATATTTCAAAATGACAAGAACGCCAGCATGTTCATAGCTACCGTTCTTTCGCCGGCCGGCCTCGTGAGGCAGTTCTTATTGTCAAATCTTCTGCGCACAATGTGTGTGTACAAGATCACTGCAGGCACTATCCAGAGGATTAAAAAAATACACATTACACCTTGTACAAAAAGAGGACAGCTCATCTGTGTGCCATCTGGAAGATCAGAAACGGGACGTGTGGCACACGTTGGTGTATACCGCAGAGGGGTCCTGCAGCACACATATTTGAATGGGAGGCCGCAGGAGGAGAAGGGGCAAGGGAGAAGAAAAGTAAAGAACTACCAGTGAGTGACAGGTGTGTGTTCGTTTCCTAGGGCTATCGTAACGAAACTATCATCTCAATGGCTTTAAAAGGCAGATAATTATTGTCTCACAGTTCTGGAGGCTAGAAGTACAAGATCAAGGGGTCTGCAGTTAGTGCCTTCTGAAGGGTGTGAGAGAGAACCCGGCCATCCCCGTACCCAGCTTCCAGTGGTTTGCTGGCAATCTTTGGCATTCCTTGGCTCACACATTCATCACTCCAATCTCTGCCATTATCTGCAGACAGCATTCTCATTGTGTGTGTCTATGTTCTCATTTCCTTTTGTTGTAAGGACACCAACCGTTTTTGAATTAAGACACATCCTAATGACCTCATTCTTAACTAATTATATCTGCAACAACTCTATTTCCAAGTCAGGTCACATTCTGAGATACCAGGAGCTAGGTCTTCAACATACAGGGGTTGGCAAAAGTAGCTTTACAGTTGTTTGTACGGAAAAAGACATGCAGGTTATGATTATTCCAGTAGCTTTATTGATTCGGTGTTTTGAGTACCCACAAATGTAAAACTACTTTAGTCCATCCCTATAAAAATTTGGGAGGGGGCAGTTGGGGAGACACAACTCAAACCATAACACAGATCCTTTATCCATGTTTGCTCATTTAATCTTCAAAACAATTCTGTAGGGGGTCAAAAAATAAAGGACATTATATGGCTCTTTCTATGGAAGAAAAAGTAGAGATTCAGTCAGTGCAAAGATTGGCTAAACTGCATAGGTAGCAAGGATGGAGCTAACATCTGAACCTGACTCTAATGACCCACACAATGCTCCTTCCACTACCTAACCTCCAACCGAGGGTTATCAAGACCTAGGACAATACTCAGGCGCCTGGTCTACCTGCTGCCTCTGATGACTGGTCCCCAGTGTTAGTCCTCCATAATGAGGCCCAGACATTAGAAAGTGGAGCTCCGTGTCACAGGTACAGTGATCAGAGGCACGCAGCCCTCGGTACCTGCCACTTACCCCTGAAACAGTGTGAATACCAAGTCATAGGGTTTTTTAAAGCCAGAAACAGCCCCGAGATGGAGAGAGTCTAATTGCCAGACAAAGAAGCAGATGAGAGGAGACTGCATCCAGTGGCTCGCTCTAGAGAGCTTTCTCAAATTAAAGCAAGCTAAAGCAAAAATGGCTTTCCTCCCATCATTTCACAACGGCTATTTCATTTCTTTTCTTTGTCACTTGGCATAGGGCCCCCAAAACATTTTACCATTTAGATACTGTTTAGATAAAGAAGATCTGATTCCTATTAACAGAGTTGCCAAAAACTGGAGGGTGCATGTTTTCCGCCAGGAAGGAAGAATTGCAATCATTTCAGTCTACCATGAAAAAGGTATGGGGGAAGGGACTGGGAGGCCTTTGAAACTATTCAATTTGAAAGTCTGGAATTTCACTGAATTTACAAATTAAATCTCTAGTTTGTCTTTTTGGAAATTTAGATCTAAAAGTGTGTAGCATATTGTTACAGCCCTTAAGAAATTGCCAGAGTTGGAATCATGTTTGGTGCCTTTTGCAAGCATCCTCTTACCTGATAGCACATGTCTGCATAAGAAGTTTGATAAACTGATTTCAGGATAGACTGAAACAAAAACAAGGGAGATTTCCCGAGGGGTGCTGGAGAAAACTGGTCTAACTTAGAATGTCTGGTCCGCAACCCCCACCATCAGGATCCATTGGCCTTTCACACTTGTTATCTATTGGTATTTCCACACTTACTCCTCAACTTTCCACACACTACCCTCTAATAATACCGTACCCACCTTCAGCATCCCAACTCCAGGCTCAGGCCTCTTGTCCGAGATTCACCTGCCCCCCCCCCGAGTTTTCCCCATCCTCATCTGACTATAATGAACTTAAACACATTTTCAGAAGGTGTACTCAATGCTGAGCAATATAAGAAAGAGAGAGAGAGAGAGAGAGCGAGAGAGAGAGAGAGAGATGACTGTGACATGCTGTTTAACCCCAGCAGGCTCACAGTCTAGTAGAAAAACCAGAGATTTAAACCAATGATAACTTTCTTATAAAAATGTATCGATTGAATGGATGGGAGTGAGAAAAGAGGAAACGCGTTTTAATTTTCTGAGCTCCTCCTAGTATCGGTCTTTTTTAATACTAGTCACTTTATTTATATGTCTTACTTTACTTGATCTCGAGTGCTCAGAACAATTCTGTGGAGGAGGGTAAGAAGAAGATCTGGTAAACTAGCTGGCGGTTCAGACTGACTGTTCACATTATCTGATGAGGCTGACTTCACTCCGAACACTCATGCCAGGGACGCTACTTGATCTTTTTCAGTTCCGTTACATTAGATCTTCACCAAGAACCCCATACCTTTGTTCCCAAACCTGTTTATGAGAGTATTATTGTCATTATAAGTACACAATTATGAAATATTACGCGCACCAGTGGACCATGGGTATAAAAAGAGAGTTATTGCTATAAAAATAAAGTGTAATATTTGGATATAATCAAAAAGGGCAAGTTGTTAAAAGAAAGTGCTACCAAAACAATTTAAGTGGAAAAAGACAGGGACCCATAAGGAGTCTAACATTCTAGTTACTTTGTAAGTGCTTTTAAATCCTCACGCCACTTTAAAGAAACCAAACCTGGAAATCATAGATATGTTTTATGAGTGTGGATTTTGTTAGAAGAGTACACAGCATCCCAATTAGCAAAACTATTCCAAGGCCAGGAAGTCCTTATACTGAAATCAAAAGAGCCACAAATTGATGCACATTCATTATATATCTTCAGTAGAGATGAAATTTAAATGAAGGCATAAATTATTTTTTTATAATTCTAGACTTTAATTTTTTTTATTTTACTACCTAACCAGCTACTGATTCCAATCTTCTGTACTAAGTGCTATTATCAGGAAGATTTCTCTGTTGGGTTAACATCCTATTAGCTAAGAAACTCTGGGAAATTTTTCCTGCAAAGTAGGTCAGTTCCTTGCCATATGATTCTGATCATGTCAGGGACTTATTCATGAGTTTTCTAATTCAACTCACTTCAAATAGAGTCGTATTTATATTACTACCAAAAAAATTACATTCACTATTGCCTTTGCTTTTAGCTTTTTGGTGAACAGAAGGAAAATATTTATCATTCATATAGCATATCTGCCCTGAAATAATGGGGCCCCAAAATAGCATAACAATGGCCCAAAGTGGATCATAGTCTTCCTGTGCAAATTCCAGGTGGTGCAGGTGTCTGCTAAGAGAACTCTCTTAAATACTTTCAGTCAATGCAGAGTATCAAATGCGGGACACTTAGTTCAAAACCCATGAGAAAGGCAGCCCCCGAAAAGCCTTATTTTCCGGAAAGCCAGCTTCCAGGCTGATGCTCAGAACAGGCAGGATTTTTCTTCTTGAACTCTTCTCCCTATTGAAAGCATTACTGCACAGCAGTTGAGAGCAATAAAGAGAGGCCCAGATTCAAAGCCGACGCTGCCACATTCTAGCTGAGTGATTTTGGGCAAGTTGCTAAATCTTTCTAAAGCAATGCTTCCCCGTTTCTGGTGGAGTTATGGTAGTGCTGACTTTATGGGGTTGTGGTGAGGGTCAACCAAGACAATGTATGTGAGGCTGGGAGTGTTCTTACCTCCCCTTGGTGATCTGACGTCTTAGTTTCAGCATGAACCACCATTAGAGAAGTGTCCTTCTCTTTGAAACAAAAATCCCTCCACCATAATCTGAATCTTGTTTTAGAACACTGAACCTTCTCTTTAGTAGGTGATATACAAAAAAATCTGTATTCGTATGACTATTTTTTTTTACTTCACTAACATACAAAAGGATTGCATGCCAAGAGGCCTTTCTGGTTCTGGGCAAAAATTTGCAAGATCTCACCTAGAGAAGGTAGGAGACATCTCAGGGCCAACATGAACAAGTGACAAGGTCACGGGGCAGAATGAGGGCACTGGGGTTTATCTTTCTCATGTGGACTTTGTCCACAGTACCCAGTTAGACCTGGACGTAGACAGCCAGGCCCCAAAGCAATAATAAATGTTCCCAACATCTGCAAACCACAGCAGTCTCTGCCTTCCCTCGCATCAGTCAAGAACTCTAAAGCACAGTCACGGGAAAGGACTCCGGTGACAATTCATGGGAACTGCTCAGCCCAGTGTCTGTTCCGCAGTCGGTGTTCCATAAAAGGCAGGCAAAGGGAGTCTCATCATCATCATTTTTATTTTGTTTCAGTTTTTTCTTTTCACTGTTTATTTTCCTGTCCTGACCAAATGATACATCATGCCAAAATTTATTTCCCCAAAAAACTGTTTACCTCTACAGCAATAAAATACAATATCTATCAGATGCTGGGGTGCCATCGATTATATATGCCCCCAAATCACAATATAGGCATAAATTCAACTTTGGCTATTTGCCATTCCTTGACAATTCAGTTATGGACTCGGCTCTTTTTATGTTTCCTTCAGGTTTTATGAGTTATATGACATCTTTTTCTAAAAACTGAGAATATGGCTTCCTCATTTGTAAAATGGGGCTCTACTTGCCTTTGAAGAATATTATAGGAATAAATATATATAACCAAGAAAATTAAAAGTCTAAAAGTAGCAAGTATTGATAGGACAGGAACCAACATCATCTCACTGTTGCTAGGACTGAAAACTGCTTTGGAAAAATTTAGTAATATATACTAAAGCTGAAAATATGCATACCCCGTTCAAAGTTAAACATATATACGCCTCTCACCCACCCTACCTAAATGTAAGCTTGCTATGTACTAATAATACATGTAAAAAATGGCTATACTAGCACTGTCCCAAGTGTTCCAAACCCAGATGTTACAGAATGGATTTGAAAAACTGTGGCATATTTATACAGTAGGATATTCTATATCAATAAAAGTAAATGAACTACTGTAATACATTACTTGCAACAATGTGGATGAATCATAAGGATACATACAAGTTGTACAAAAGGAGATGAGCAGGACAACATACACTGTGTGCCTGCATTGATATGGAATTCAAAATCTGGCACAACAGAGGTAAGTATTTATGGACTTAACTGTGAAGTGTACCAAGGGAGTATCATAATGGAGGGGAGTTTCTGTGAGAGGGGAGGAAGTAGTTATGGTTAGGGGTACGGAAGGGATGTGGAGAAAGTCCGGGGTGCTAATTATGCTATAATGTCTTGATTTGGGTGTTTTAAGTATATTCATTTTACAATCATTTATTAGGCTGTCCACTGATGTTTTATTCAATTTACTATCTTTCATGTATCTTTATAATACTGCACAATAAAAACTGAAAAAATATATACGACCACATCTATAATGCACCTAACATAGTCTGTACCTATTAGGTGCAAAAATGGAGAGAGAGCATCTCCCTCTCCCTCACCCCCACCTCCTGGAGATAAAAGGCTAGGGGGGAACAGGGCATAAAATATAACATTCTAAATGTTTTCTTTAACTAAAAACAATTAATTTGCTAAGTTCTTTTAATAAAGGAAAAATTATTATTTTTTTTAATTTGTGGAGGAGAGTATCATCAGATTTCAACCTCATTCAGAAATGCTGTAATTCTACATTCAGACTCCACATAGCCAAGAAGCACTGGGCTTTGGAGGCAGATTAGAAGAGAGGCCCAGATACCCTGTCTAATGACGTGAGGCTGCTCTGCCAGGCTGTGGGCTCAAAGAAACCCCTGCTGCTTTTATTTAAAAAAGATCCTAGTGCAGCCAAGGTGGATGTCGGATCAAGGCCTACAGCAGCCCTCTGCTAAACCTCTCAGTGACTGGAAACCCCAAAGAGCTACATCAGGTCCTTTGTACCTGCAGCCATTAAGGGACAACAATAGGTGAGGAGTCAGTTTAATTTCCATTCCCTGACTGCCACATTCTTAACAGGACCCTAGGAGAATTTACATCAGATGTAAATTGTATATTTGTCTCGAATTGAAACGGCAGATCAAGTCTCCGTTTCAGATTCATTCTTGAGCCTTTAGCTGCATTAAATGAAAAGTGGCTGTGTTTACTATGAACCAATTTTCCCCTTGAGTTTTATTACTGAAATCGTCAAAATAAATCAGCTTGAATCCTCCATCCTACCTGCTTTAAAAGCCATGGGGGAAAACACCAGTGAAACCTTTAAAAAAGATATTCTTGAAACATTTTTGTGCACTTGAGACAATGATTAGCTATTAAATTGAAATGGCTTTTTTTTTTCCCTCTGCCTTTTTTCTGTGTGGGAGGGGGGGAGGGAGGAGCCGGCAGTATGAAGTTTGGTTTCCTGTAAGTGTAATAGAAATTTACAGTGGCTTGTTTTCACATGTAGTAAGGAGAAGTACTACTTAAACAAGAAAAGAATTGGGACAGATGGTGAACATTGACCCTTAGGATATTAATCTGTCAACCAGAGGATTACAGCAGCATGCCAATTTTCACAAGCCAGTTCTGGTGTTTTAGAATAAGTCTTTCTTTTCCGGTTATTTTGTCTGAGTTGAGGCGGGTAGAAAAAGAAAGAAAAAGAAAATTGAAACCCTGCAAGAGACCCTTCTTCTAACACAAGCTGTTCACAGTTGTGGCTGAAGTGTTAATCCTACCAAGCTAAAGACCTTCATTTCTGCCCTTGGAGACTCCAAGGACAACTTTGTTTGCAAACTTGATTTGTAAATGACAAAGCCAGCTTGAGGTGGCATAGCACAGCAAAGAGGACCAGGTGACAGGGCCTTTGTCCTCTCTGCTGGGAAACTCTACCTTCCTCCTTCCCCAACCCAAAGACCAAAGACCTCTCGCTCCATTATTATTATCATCATCATTAATATTATTATTAGTGTGAGGAGGGGACACAGACAGACTCCCGCATGTGCTCCAACCGGAATGTATCTGGCAACCCCATCTGGGGCCAATGCTCGAATCAATTACACTCTATTTTCTCAACTATCCAAACTTTATTTTGGCTAATAACAATTTTCACATCATCTGCACCCTTCCCCTACCGCCCCCCCCCCCTCCAGCACCACAACCACCACCAATTTGGTATGTCCCTAGGGCTATCTGCCATGAAAGTTAAAACAGCTGCAATGCTAATGCTAATATTTAATGTTTTAACATGTCAGCAATCTGGGACTTCAGTTTTCAGCTGCGAGCAATGGCTTACACCAAGGGCAGAACTCTGAGACAGTTCAAGGTTTGAGGACAGGTGGGCAAAGCTTTCCTGAAGCAAATTTGTGGAGGACCTGAAATTATGTCATCTAGGACAAAGTATTTTTATACTAATTTTTGACCTGGGTAACAAGGACAGATATGTCACCATGCTCCTTACATACACTTCTGAGGCAGGACTGGAAGAAGCTAGGGAAATTCCTTGGCAAGGGGAACAGGGAAAACAGACGGACAGCTGATTCAAACTGGCTCAGCCGGCACCCTGACTCACTTGCCTCCTTCTCTCTTGGACGCCCACTCCCTTAAACATTAAGCCTTTGGACAGTGAAGTTCTGATCAGATTCAAGTAATTTTATAAACAAAGCCTCGAGTCTGCTGACCACAGAGATAGGTGTTGGGTCAAACCAGAGATGACATCTAGGCCTCAGTTGTGTTTCAGCTCCAGACCCAGAAAAATAGCAAAACCAGATGATGTGAGATCATGGCTGACATCAGGACCAAATGCAATGATCAATGAGCCCCTGCCCAAGCACTGACCAATCAGTACAGAGCATGACCCTGACCCTCTATGCTCGTTTTGATGAATTGGCATTTAAAGGACACACCTGGAAAGCTGATAAATATTTTATTGTGATCCTACCCTGAGACATACCTTAAAATTCCTGCCTTTGGAAAACAGATTACCATATTTCTCCATGTATAAGACGCACCCTTTTTCAAAAAATTTGGGGTCTAAAAACTGGGTGTGTCTTATACAGAGGTTGTAGGTTTCTTTTACTTGCATTTTGTGCTTGTTGAGGAGTTGTATGAATTTTATAATGAATAAAACTTGACTTCAATAACTTTATGTAATACATTTTTTTTTCAAATTTTGCGCCCCAAAATTAAGGTGTGTCTTATACATGGGAGCATCTTATACATGGGGAAATACAGTAAATCCCTTAAGACAAAGGACCCAGTATGTGCTCTCTCTCTACAGCATGCCTACACCTTCTTCCTTCATGTCTGTATCTTTGCTTTCTTTCTCCTAAGCTCTAAGAGTCCCCATGAGATTTACAACCAGGAGAGCAGTGGGCAGTGGCAGCTCCTTCTGGACTAACCCCCTGAACCAGTCTTCAAGGGCCCTTCTTCTTCCCCTGTTACTTGTTTCCTGGTCCACACAGCCCAGCTGGCTCACTTCTTCTGCCTCTGTGACTTTTCTTCTAAAAGACCACCACAGCTTTCTGAGTAGTGGACTCGATTCCTTTCCTAAAGTGTACTTTGCTTTTCATGCTAAATAAACTTCCCCTTGTGCTAGAGTTCTTGGCTCTGAATTATTTCTTTGCCAAATGCAAGAACCAAGAACAGAAATTGCTGGTAACACTTCCTCTGAAATTCAAGTAATAGGTTGGTCTCCCTGGTCTGTCTGTCTGTCTGCTTCTTTCTTTCTCCCCTTCCCCACTCCCTTCTTTCTCTCCTGGGAACTTATTACCCTCCAGGCATGATAAAGATGTATTCTCATGGAAGAAACCAAGCTAACCACTGTTCAGATTTTAATACTCAGTTGAAATGCAACTCTTATTAACGCCTTCTCTCTCCCCATCCTACTCATCTGCAGAAGAAGTATGCTTTCATTTGCAATGCCATAGCTCTGGGTGCATTCTTCTCTCATGGTAGTGATGCCCAAACCTGGTTGCCATATGAATCACTTGGAGATTGTTTTTTTAAAGCATATCAGGGATTCAAACTCAGCAAGCCTAGGGTGACGCACTGCAGTAGTCTTTATTACAATGCTTTGTGGGGAATCCTGTGATGTAGACTAGTTTGGGAACTACCCATACAACTTATCCTGTGTGACTTCATATTGTAATCATCATATGAGATACTGGAGAGGCATTATAGCACTGTGGTTATGAGCAAAGACTCTGAAGCTGGACTCCCTGGGTTCAAATCCTAGCTCTAACACGTATGAGCTGGGTGATGTTGGTCAAGGTATACAATCTCCTTGTGTCTGTTTCCCCAACTACAAAATGGGAATAGCAGTACCTAATGCATCAGATTGTGTGTGGGCCTTTTATCTTTGTCCTTTAGTCAAATGTCAAATATCTAGCCCTATCTCAATGACAGGTGTCTTTCCAGTCCAGGTAACCCAGTGTCCTGCATGTAGCAGACACTCTATAAAAGCGGCAGCAGAAAAGTGACATTCAGAAATCAAAGAGGATCTGCAGGAGAAGAAACCCAATGGCATCCATTATAGGGCCCAGAATCCACACCCCACCCGAGTCTCTTCAAAAGCAAGGCTCACTAAGGACACGGAAGCTCCTAACTGGGTGGTCCTATGCGCTGCCTTCAAACAAGGAAGTCTAAGACCTCCAAGGATCAGATGCTAGCTGCCCTTCTGCTTTACACAGATCTGAGAGTCAATGAGTTTCAGAGACACAGCTGATCAATGCCCTTCACAACACTCTTCTCCCATTGAACACTTATCTTTGCCCATGACAGTCTATTACACAACCTAATTGAGAGAATGGATTAAAGGTTTCCTATCTCTTTACCTAAAAATTGCAAACAGGGAATGGAAATACTGTACAAGGAATGCAATATGCAGTCTCCCAAGTAAACCAGTTCAGGGAAATTCTGTGGGCTGTTAAGAGGAATTCCTCTCATGGTTTGCTCTGTTAATTGAATATGTGCATTGCTACCTGAATTAAGTACAAAGACATGTGAGAGCAGTAGCTAGGGAGTCTAGCAGGGGCTTTGTATTCAAGCAAACTGGGGTGTGAATCCCAGCTAAATTACTTTACGGGTGAAATAGAACTTCTACTATTAAATGGAGAGTGAGAACTGCCTTATTGGGATTATTGTAACAAAGTAAAGGTTACTTTGCTGATCAAGTATGTACTTCCTACACTGACTAGCACTCGAGTTCTTGAGGCAATAGTGGTAAAGACTCAAATATTTGTAGAACATACAATAATAGCAGCTATGAATTACTGAGTGTCTGTCATGCCTTGGGTACTTGATGTATATTATCAGTATTCCTCACAATCTCTCGAACAGTGAAGGATTGAAAATGCCCCTCCTATGGGTGAAAACACTGAGGCTCAGATAGGCAGGCTAGGCCAAAGCTGCAGAGTCGGTAAGTAGTGGAACTACTTACTTTACCCACTTGACGCTGTAGCACGAGTGCCCCCACCCCCACTGTGTGGGGCACACAAGTGCTGTATTATATATTCTGGGCATAACAGGAAGAGAGATTTAGCCCCTACTCCAAAGAATTTTATTTTCTAATGGGGGAAACAGAGGTAGAAGGCAGAGGCAAAAGATGGTATAACGTAAAAATCACATGTACAAGGAGTTCCGTGGTGGAGATGAGTACAAGGCTGAAGCGGCACTAAGTTCAGTCTCACAGTCAGGGAAGGTGTTTGGGTGGGGATAGTAGCTGAGCTGATTCTTACAGAATCAGTACGAGCTTCCTTGAAAAAGATTTCAGGGATGAGCATTTCAGAAAAAAAGAAAAAGAGTTGAGCCAAGGGACAGAGGTGTAGGTTAGCTTAGTATAGTCAGAGTCTAGAACTGTGCTGTCCATTATGGTGGCCGTTAGTTCATATGGTTATTTAAATCTACCTTAATTAAAATTAAGTGCAATTAAAAATCTGATTCTTCAGTCATACCAATCACATTTCTAGTGCTCAACAGGCACGTGTGGCCAGTGACTACCATATTAGACAGCAAGGGCTTAGAACATTTCCGTCATCACAGAGAGTTCTGTGGACAGCATGGGTATTTAATTCTGGATGATGCATGCCAACTGTTAAGAGTACAAACAGAAGAGGTTGGAGAAAAAGGTGGGGGCCTCATCAGAAGGAGTCCCAAGATGACAGGGAGCTAGCTGTTCAGGATTCTAAGCCAAAAGTGACATGAGCGTGTCTGGGCATCAGAAAGATCATCAAGAATGCAGGGCGGAGACTGTATTAGAGATTATGAAAAATACAGTTAAACTGGTACAAAGACATATAGCAATGAAGAGGTGGGAACAGGTGGAGAAATACGTAGATGATAGACGAGAAAACCAATATTGACCGTGATGAGAGAGGGAAGAATAAACAAGGATTCTGGATGCAAAAAAATATGTGTGGGTACCATCACCTATGATATGAGAGAGAAGGGAAGAGATGATCAGAAATGGGGTGAGAGAGTTGATGAGTTCATCTCTGGTCAGGTTGACCTCCTCCTGTGGCACATTCTGATGGAGATGCCTGCTAGGCAATTCAGTGCTGGAATCCCACCACTAGAACCTTTGAGTTAACGAGCAGTTCACTTGAAGCAATGAACCTATGCACCAAGCCCTCCACTGTGTAGAAAAACTAGAAAAGCTATTGAGTCTTCTCAGAGGACTCAGAATTTCTAGGGGAAATAGGCAGCGCTCTTGTAACCAATCACACCACTATTCCACTACTCGGAATTGAAAACGTGGTCAACAAAGGGCTGGGAGAGTGCAGATGAGGGTGAGGAAGGAGGACGGGAGGTGTCATGGAGGAGGCACAGCAGGCTGAAGGCCTGAAAATGTATCATTAGAAAAGTTTGATGGCGGGGAGGGGATCTATCTAAAAATGGATCAATTTTACCTGCTGCTCTCCACATTTTCTCATTACTTCTTTTTTACTTTATTATTATTATTATTATTTACAAGGACAGAGAGAGAGTCAGAGAGAGGGATAGATAGGGACAGACAGACAGGAACGGAGAGAGGTGAGAAGCATCAATCATTAGTTTTTCGTTGCCTTCGCAACACCTTAGTTGTTCATTGATTGCTTTCTCACATGTGCCTTGACCGCGGGCCTTCAGCAGACCAAGCAACCCCTTGCTGGAGCCAGCGACCTTGGGTCCAAGCTGACGAGCTTTTGCTCAAGCCAGATGGGCCCGCGCTCAAGCGGGCGAGCTCAGGGTCTCGAACCTGGGTCTTCCGCATCCCAGTCCAATACTCTATCCACTGCGCCACTGCCTGGTCAGGCCATTTTCTCATTATTAAAAAAAAAAAAAATCAAGACAATTTCCCAAAAAGAGCTAATATTCCATTACATAAACAAGGTGTGGAGAAAACAGCTGTGTTAGACTTGCTCGCTTCAGAACTCAGCTGAGATGGCATTTGTTTTCCCAGGAAGTCTTCTGAGTTTAGTGCCACCACCACTGCCCCTCACCCCGCCGGAGTGAGGAAACTCCTCCGTGATCCCATAGCAGCCTTGGCATTCTCTCTCCTGGTGCTTGCCATGCTACTCTGTAACTTCATTTTAGGCTGCAGCACTGGCTACAAAAGAAGAATCTGGAGAAAAGAAAGTCTAGAGTCCTGAAGACCAATTACAAATTAATTGGCAGTGCTGGCAAAGGACAGAGGAGGATGGAATTTGGAGAATGTTAAGATTAGCATGCCTCTGAGTTGGACACCTGGGCACAGAGGAGAGAACATTTGGTTAGACAGATTCTCAGGGAACATAGTCAAGAGTTATATAAGGAGATAGAGAAACAGAGATGAGAGGAAGAAATCCCAGGGGAGCTGAGGAATAAGAATTGGGAAAAAACCCTGGGAAACAACCTCCCACAGACAGGGCCCTTCACATCATGCTCTTCCTGAAATCTGCACAACAGCTTAGAGAAGTGAAAACAGAATCCCCTTAGTGATGAGTCACCTTACACTCACAAGTGTTCATGCAGCCAGAAGGTGGTGCTTGGGGCTTGGACTTACGATGCTGTCTCTCAGGTAAGCAATTCCACAGTCACAATAAAATGAGGATTCTGATTTTTCTCCAGAGAGCGAGACAGATTTCCATGGTCTCCCAGTGAGGAAGTACCAGGACATAAACCGTATTTCAAGGACTTCAAGTTGAGCACTTTCCCCTGCTCCATGAATGCCTTAAACACAGTCCCTGAGTAGGAGCTTCCTGAAAAAGAAACCTGCAGGATTTTAACCTCAAAGATTAGCGTGGAGTTGAAACAATGCACAGCCATTGAACACGGTGACTATCTGTCCCTCTAAGAGCACAGTACAGAAATTCTCAGACCTGGGCACATGTCAGTGTCACCTGGGCCAGGTGAATACAAGTTACTGGAGGTGGGGCCCAGGGGAGGGTATTTTAAGGGTACTCTGTAAGTTTAAAGTGCAACCATGTGGTCAGATTCATTAGCCTAAACCAAACGTCCTCACTGAATGATAAATTCTCTCCAATACGTATATATTGTACAATGCTTCTCCAAAACCAGCCCCAACTCTCAAGTCCAGGATTCATACAGGAGAAGAAAATTCATGAAAACACACACAGGGTCCAGCTGGCCGCCACCACATTGACAGACACACTGCCCCAATTCATTAGCATGAATTGTGCTTTTATTTATTCTCATTCCTCTGGCAGATAAGGATTATATGAATATAATAGAGTATACTATAAAACATTATTTATTAGTGGGCCAATAGATTTTCATGTGAATCAGGTCTTATACATTCCATTTTCCACAGAAACAATGGAATGTTACATAGCTAATAATAAGGCACAAGCCTTGATTAAATACCCAATCCATAATTCAATAAAGAGGTTGTGCTGACATAATCAGCAAAGGGGGACCCTTATGAATATCCAAATAAGCCCAAACCTGAAATGCATGCGTCAGCATCCACCCCCAGAGATGCACATTATTTGTAATGCGTGCACAACATTATTCTTTCAGTGCCCAACTCCAAGAATTTTTTAATTAGCAAGTTTTGTTACTAGAGTCAAGACATATTAGATTCCAGGTGAAGGCCTACCAGGAGTCTTAGGATGTTGGCTGGGACATTACTGTTTCAGTTACAGAAGGAACAGTCTATGCTCTTTAGCTGAATGACAGACTGGCGATTGAAAAAGAGGTCTTGAAAATTCCTAGAAGCTTAGCTCGAGGTTGCTTCATTGACATATTGTGCCAGCGTGACAAATTTTAATTGCTATTGTCACCCCTCCCCAAACAGATGTGAAGATCTTAAGATGTAAGTTTATCACTTTGAAGTTAGTCAAAAAACTTCATATTGCACACACAATTTTAAAATATGCACATACTTTTTTCCATGCAGATACTTTAAATGTAGTGCATAACTGTTGTGATTTCCCAGACGAACTTGTTTTTTTATAGACACTGTGAATCTTAAAACTAGTTGTGTTTGTCTTTTTCCTCAGACCACTAGGAAGCTCAGGATCAAGTCCATAGCCCACCTCAAATAAACAACAGGGCCTATTTATTGCATGATTTTACCTATCACCTATTCCCTTGTTTTCACAGTTCTCTAACTAAAATTCATCATAAATGTAAGCATCATATAAATCCCCTCACATCACCTTTGCAGCAAGGCAGGGTACCAGGCATAACATTATATGTAGTAAGTTGTATACGATTCTGAGAAAGGAATGTACCAAAGATGCGTATGTGCTGTGGGCTCATGGAACAGGATACTGAAAACTGGGACCTTCCTAGGAAACCTGGACACATGGCCACTGCTTGGACAATGCTCCCTGGGGGAGGACAATGCCCTCAGTGGTCTGCTAACTTTCTTCTGACATCTGCAAGCCAAGGCTGGGCAATACCCCACAAACACTCACAAGGAACATTACAGTAGCAAATAAAACCATTAGGTTCATTTCTGAATAAGGTCTGGGGTGAGGGCTAGAAGTACAAAAGCATCTTTGGAAAGGAAACAGTCCTCCTCCATTATCCCAGGTACTTCAGTGGTCACTTCTAAAAGAATTGTCCAAATTTAGCAAATTGGTTATACTATTTCTCTATGAAGAAAGCTGGGTCTCTCTGATCCCTACGTCAGAGGGCACCTTGCCTCCTGAGGCTGAGAAGCAGTCCTGCACCATGTGCGACTACGTCACCATGGTCTGCGAAATCAATACAGAAGTGGTCAAGAGTATCGGCAGGAAAGTCAATAGATATACATCTAAGATAAACTCCACAAGAAGAATCCGGAAACATGGAATCCAAAGAACATAGGCTGAGAAGTCATTCCAGCCTGTGTTCAGATCCCAGCTCCTCCACCTGCTGACTGTGATCAAGACAGCTGGCGCCTCCTCACTGAGCATCACTCTGCCCCTCCAGCTGTGTCAGTCTCGATCGGAGTCCCTCCAATGATGTCACAGGCAGAAAGAGTTTTGGAAAACAACAAAGTGGTCAAAGAATTGGAAGGCCTGTTATCAGAAACATTTTGTAGAGAAGGAATCTTTCCATGGCTGCTTCCTAAGATTGTAAATTATCATCAAGCATTTGCTGGGGGGGAGAAATGATTTCTCAAGGACAGAGTATTCAAATCAACTCAGCCAGTAGTTGCTTAGCATCTACTACCTCCTGGGCACTTAGGGGCTGGGGAAACAGGGATCCACAACATATAGATATCTAACACTGACAGGTAATCAACAATTCTAAGTGAAAATGCAAAACCCTGTGGCAGGAAAAGGTCAATATGGGGTGGGAACGCAGAGGAAGCACAGCTTGGGAGGTCAGGAAAACTTTGCAAATATATGGCGTGTATATATATATTCATTCTTATCCTCTCTTTACAGGAAAACTTTGCAAATATATGGCATATATATATATATATATATATATATATATATATATATATATATATATTCATTCATTCTTATCCTCTCTTTACAGCAGACAAAACTAAGGCTAGAAACAAAATTAACTAGCCAAAACTTTCTTGCCCAGTCCGTGCTAGGCTGGGATTCTACTCAGAATGTCTATCTGGCTCTTCACCAAAAGGAGGAAAAGGAATGGTCAGTTATACCTGTTTGAAAAAATATCTAATATCCATTTCACTTTCCAAACCATTTTGTATCACTTAAGAGACTGTATTTTTAATTTTTTAATTGAATTTACTGGAGTGACACTGGTTAACAAAATTGTACAGGTTTTAGGTACACAACTCCACACCACATCATCTACACACTGTACACTGTGTTCACCACCCTCAAGTCAAGTCTTCATCCATCACCATTTATCCCCCCCCTACACCATCCTCCTCTTAAGAAGTTTCAAGCCACCTAAATGATCCCAGCTGGTCTCTCAGCAATGACTGGATCACTGCTTCCCATTGTATAAGAGAAGGAGAAGGAGGGAGAGGAAGGGAGCGGGGGGGGGGGGGGAGAGAGAGAAGCTCTCTTCTGATGCAATAACCTCCATTCTGCTGTCTGTGCCAAACCAGGCAGGCTTGCCCTGTTTCCAGCAAAGCCTTTCAGAGGTGTGCTCTGTGCCCTGCCTGAGGAGGGTGCTGACACCTCTCAGATCAACTGTTCCATTGATAATCCACATCACAATTTGTTTAATTCATTCAATCAAATACACAGACCACCCTTTATACTCTGAATTGAAAATCTTCATCATGAGTCATTACTCTGTGATAACGGCTCAACATGTGTGCTCTACAGGAGAAGGCAGGGGGGAAAAAGAAATTATAAATTGAACCTTGGGGATAAAAGAAAGTATCCCAGACTGAAGAATATCAGCAAGACAAGAATTTGACTCACAGTTAATTGGAGAGTGTTTCATAATGACCCAGAGAAATGTCACTGAGAGCTGCCATTTGGATATTCTCACAACTCATTTATCTGATGTCATCATCAAGGAAGAGGGTGCATGTGCGCATGTGTTCATGTGTGTATGCATGCGTGTGTGCGCATGTGTATTTGTGAGATCTTCTGAGAAACAGTCAAAGCCCTGGCTCTTTTACATCACATCTCCGTGGCTTCTCGTTACTTTCTGGTCTTTGGGTTTTCTTCAGTTTTGTTTGTTTCATTACCTAAAAGTGTTCCATTAACCAATAACTCCAGTAAGAATCTTGGGGTGCAGTGTTAGACTTTACTCTTTGCCTCATTCACCACATTAACACCTCAACACTACTTCAATAAAATGGAGTTAACATTTCTTGTCTTCTTTTTTTTAATCAGTGAGAGGAGGAGAGGCAGAGACAGACTCCCACATACACCCTGACTGGGATCTACCCAGCAAGCCTACTAGGGCGCGATGCTCTGTCCATCTGAGGCAATTCTCCATTGCTCAGCAACTGAGTTCTTCTTAGCGCCTGAGGTAGAGGCCACAGAACCATCCTCAGTGCCTGGGCCAACTTGCTCCAATCTAGCCATGGCTGTGGGAGGGGAAAAGGGGGGGAGAAGCGAGGGGGGGAGGGGTAAAGAAGCAGATGGGCATTTCTACTGTGTGCCCTGACTAGGAATTGAACCCAGGACATCCACATGCCAGGCCAAGTGCTCTACCACTCAACCAACTGGCCAGGGCTCATCCCTTAAGTATTTACTAGGTACTAGGTACTTGGCTATAACAGATCATCTTAAAATTTTTTCTCACTAAATCTTCCTAATGATGCCACACAATAGTTATTCATTTTCCTTCAGTTTAAAAATCAGCAAGTGCAGTCAGAAAGAGTTAAGTAACTTGCCCAAGTTTTCACAGCTTGGAGAAGGGGTGAAGATTGGGGGTAAGAAATTCAATCGAGGTCTGTCGGACTCTACCTGACCTCCTCACTCCCCTGCTCTAAGCAAGGCCCTCATTAGTTCTTGTTGGGATAACCACATTTACCTCCTAATCACTACTCTCCTTACCTCTGTGCATTCTACTTTTTCTACCACAAGAACTTTGAGGCTGATGTCACAGGAGCGCCTTTCTCTAAGTGGACTGACCACAACGCATACTAGCTGACATCTGGGAAATCATATAAATGCAGTCTTTCTTTTCTTTTTATTTAAATGCAGTCTTTTATCAAAGAGACTATCTATCAGAGAGAAAGTAAGAACAGTTTCCTTGGTCTCACAGATCCCTCTTTACCCCAGGGAATGTAGCAACCTAGTTATCGACTCAAATTATTCTGACCTTCCAAGGTCAAGTCCTGTTAGCCCTTTCTAATCCAAAAATAATTAGTGGATAACAGACCTGGAGTTGTTGAGATGGTTATTTGAAAGCAATCTCTTGTCTGGAGCAAATGGTTTTGCAGGAATCACTAACCCTAATAGATGCTCCTAAGCACTTGCCACCTGCTTTCCTGAGTCCCCTGTCATCTCTGACAGTAAAAGGGCAGGAAGGTCACAGTGTTGATCCCAGAGATGCAAAGTTGCCACCACATTGTCACTACTGGGGAGAATGAGACCCATCTCCCCACCATCTGGAGAGAAGACTGGGTGGATGGGCACAGGCATTCTAGAGAAAAAAATGGAAGATCTATTAAAAAGAAAAAAAGGTGTGTCTAAAACTGGGGTACTTGGCCAGCTCTAGGAAGTGTTTTAATATTTTTTTGCAGAGAATAGCAAAAGAACAAAAATAAACTAAACAAAACCACCATAAGGGACCTTCATGGCCAGAGGGATCCTGCAGGATACACAGGAGTGTATAGCAGCTAATGCTAGGACTGAGCAGGGGGAGGTCTGGAAGTATAAGGCATAATGCTCAAGTTGATGTTTGTAGCTGCACAAATCTGGACACATGAGCAGGCCCCCAAAGGGCAGTTACTTTATAGCAGTGGTTATCAAACCTGAGTGCAAATTAAACTCACCCGAGGGCTTACTAAGGAACAGTTCCCTATGCAATAGGTCTGGGATGGGTGCCTGAGCTGTGAGTTTCTAACCAGTGTACCAGTAAGGATGATCTGCTGGTTCAGGGGCCACACTTTGAGAACCATGTTGCAGAGAACAGAAAGAAAGGCAATTAGGGAAGAAGCCAGCATTAGCTTTCCAGTCCATAAAGATGGTCACACTCAATCTAACAAGTAAGTGTGAAAGCACGCTTTGTAAATCACATTTTATAGATGAAAAAAAACAGGTACAGAAAGGTGACTTGACCTGGTAAAGGTCTCACAACTAGAAAGAAGCAGAACCAGGATCAGTAGCCAGGTCTTTAAGATCTTAAGACTTCTCTAATTGTCGTTCTCAAGAAAAAACTCCAGCTTTGGGTGAATCTCAGAAAGAGCTGAGACTACTCTGTGTTTTGCAAAATGCCTATTCAGAACTTCCCTCCAATAAGCAACAATTCAACCCACCTCCACAAGTCTTTGTTGGCCAGACCCAACAGACCCAAGATGAAATGCCCCGGGGAATGTAGATCCACCACTCAGAGATGATCCCAAAGGGAGAGAATAAGGAAGGAGAACCACATGCAATTCAAAGTTGGACTTTCTGTTGGGGGTCTCCAGCCTGGTGTCCCACACTACCCATGGAAGGCAGTCAGTGGCCTAATTGTCAAAGTGCAAATTGGGGGATCTTTCAGAATTACAAGTTGTTTTTGGTATAAAAGATTGTGCATCTGATCTAAAGACTTCATATACAGAGATAACTACTTATTTGCCAGAGGCTGATGAGCAAAGTCCCTTAACTTCCTTGAGTTTTAGTTTCTTTGTCTGAAAAATGGAACTATTCATGTCAGCTATGTTACGTCACAGGACTCCTGCAAGCATGAGTGAAATGACACCACTATGTGCGTACTTGGTGTGCGTTGTTAGCTGCTGTAACAATGCCCAGTGAAAGAAATCACGTGTACGATACCTGCAGGCTAATGAGAAAAGAACTTTTTTAAAGGTATTCTCCACTGGGGACCTGACTCTGGCTTCTTTACATCAGAATTCTGCATTTTATCAAAAGCCATCAGCTTCCCGGCCATGGTTTTCTCATCTGAGATATGGAGATGCCACCGCCTGTGAGACCTCACAGCATGCTGCAGTGGTCTATCATTTTGTACTGTGGCAAACTTCCAGACCTTAGAACCTGTAGGGAATGCTTGAGGAATTTCAAGAATCAAAAACAGAACCAATCAGCAATAATTACAGCCCAGTACAGTCTATATGGGGGTCTCACTGTTCATTAGTCCCTCCATTGCCACTGGCTTGTTTCTTGAGGATTACCCTAACTGTGCCCTCTTAGACTCTCCTGAGGCAAAGCTCTAAACCCATGTCCTCCTTCCTTGGTGAGGGTTTAACCTCGTCCTCCCCTAATTCCCTTTTGGTCATAGAAAGTTAAATGGTGCTTTACAATCACCATTCAATGGCTCCACTCAAAGTTCTGTGCTACAGACACCTCCATAACCATGGTAGGAAATTAGTTTTCCATCTTGACCAAAATACCAGAACACACCTACGAAAAGCTGAGTATCACACAGTGCCTGAACCACTGGGGCAGAGCAAAGAAACAGGAGTTCTGGTCCTCACGGGTGGTTTACTTAGGCCACTGAGCCCCGATTTCCTAATCTGTAACACATGGATGATAATCCTCTCCCCTGCTCTCCCAGGTCGTTGTGAGCATCAAAAGACAGGATGTGGGTGAAACTGAACAGAAATCCACCCTGTAACGGCAGCACTGTGAGAGCTAGCGCCATAAATATAGTCATAGTTCTCAGTGTCAAACACGCGGGACAGCCCGGTGGCTGAGGGAGCAATGATGGGCTGCACATGAGGTTTCACATCCGACCTCTTCCACCGACTCTATGTGTGCCTTTGGGCAAGTAGTTCAATCTCTCTGGACCTCAGGTGGCTCATCCGGGAAAGAGAACTAAATGAGTTAAAATACTAAGACAGTGCCAAACACAGAGTGAGGGCTCGGTGGGGTGGAGCCACCCGGGCAGATAGCAGCATCCTCCTCCTGTGCTGTGGCCCTTCTCTTTCTCATCACAGCACTGCCATTGCATGTTCTCCACCCACACTGTGAGTGCTCTGATGAGTGAGTGCCTTCCTGTCCCTTCTTCAGCGAGGGACACAAGGTCAGTGATGTATGGGCGGTGAGGTAGGGGGAGGAGGTTAGCCTAACCTTGATAAAAACCTTACCATTCCATTATCATGTATATTTTTGAAAGTGCCAACCAACTTTTTCTGTATGGACTTTAGAAAGATCTCTGAATTTCCTCTTTGAATGAATTATTGAATCAATCAATGTTCACAAATCAATTCATTTATTTTTTATTTTTTATTTTTTTGACAGAGACAGAGAGTCAGAGAGAGGGACAGATAGGAACAGACAGGAAGGGAGAGAGATGAAAAGCATCAATTCTTTGTTGAGGCTTCTTAGTTGTTCATTGATTGCTTTCTCATATGTGTCTAGACCTGGGGCTGTAGCAGAGCAAGTGATCCCTTGCTCAAGCCAATGACCCTGCGCTCAAGCCAGTGACACTATGCTCAAGCCAGCAACCTTGGGCTCAAACTAGTAACTTTGGGCTTCAAGCCAGCAACCCTGAACTCAAGCTGGTGAGCCCATGCTTAAGCCGGATGAGCCTGTACTCAAGCCGGCAACCTCGGGATTTTGAACCTGGGTCCTCTGCATCCCAGTCCGACACTATCCACTGCGCCACTGCCTGGTCAGGTGCAAATCAATTCATTTAAATGAGAGTTGCCAGCTGCAGCATAGAGAAGAGCATGGTTGCTTGAGTCAGACCATTGTTCCAATCCTGGATCCAGCAGCTTTTAGTGAGATAGCCTCAGGCGAGTTACTTAACTGTGCCTGTTTCCGCATCTGTAAAATGGGTGTAACAGTAATTCTCAGTTCAAAGGGTTACTGTAACAGTTAAATGAGTTGCTTCATGCAAAGTGCCTAGAAGAGCCCCTGGCACACTCAGTAAGTGCTGGATATTTTATGACTTGATGCTTTTCCTGGTGCCTCAAAGACAGGAATAAAAGGAAAGGCTTTGATGACTGATGAAAGGAAAGAGCAATCCTGCTCTGTGATGACCAGAAACGGCTCTTCCTTCAACATATGCTGTCACTTTTGAAAAGTTCCTTTTTCTTTTGGGATATTTGTTAAGAAACAAATCCACTCACATTTTAGGTGTATACAATTCTTTCCTCTCAATGGTGCCAGCCCCCTTAGCACATCTCCAAGTCTCAGTGCCAAATCCATGTTCTCATACCATCTGAGATGCTCTGGCCTGGGTGCTAGCGGCAGCTGCGAGCCAGGCAGAGAACCTAGTTCCACAGGAAACGGGGTGCAAGCATAGCTCCAGCTGGGAAACCATTGAACACAGCCACGCCCACTACTGGCCCCAGTAATTACCATTTTTGGATGCAACCAGCACAGTACACTGTGGCTTTGCCTACAGACAGATGGCAGGACAAGAGGCTTGTTATCATCCATGTGCCTATTTGTAACATATGATACTTAGTAACCAGGGGACTAAGGTCGTAGGACCCTGATGGCAAACCTATGACACACGTTTCAGCACTGACACACGTAGCCATTTTCAATGACATGCGGCCGCATACCAGAGAAGGGGCCGCATGCCGAGAAGAACGTTTCATCCCCGGATCCTGCACGGCCAGGTGCAGTAGCCGAGGATAAAACATTTGCTGTAGTTTAGACACTCTGTGCCAGAAGTCTGTAGGCCAAAACAACAGAACTCTGGCACAGAGCGTCTAGTTCTGGGACTTCCGGTTAGGCCGTTTTTCTCGAAGTGACACCACCCGCGTTATGCTTGTTGTTTTTTTTTTTTTTGGCGAATTTTGACACACCAAACTCAAAAGATTGCCCATCACTGTCTTAGGATAATGAACAGGAGGTGACTAATGAATAAGACAGCTTTCCATGTTCTTCCTTCAATGGGATGTGAGGACTTAATATAATCTTACCTGATGTGCTTCACCGTCAATCAGAGTCACAGTGGTGCTACTGTTGACAAAGTATGTTCACTCCCTCATCCACCTATCATTAGTCATCAAATACTCACTGGGTCTAACAGAAGCCAGGAAATAATCTACGGGGTCCAAGTAGCAACTTAAGGTCCAACATGATGGCCTAGCCTCTTTTTCTCGTTCTCACCATTTCAAACACTCAACATGGGGTATCAGTTGATGCTAACAGGTTATCTGTTTACTACTTAAGGGGTCTTTTCAGTCCTCATTGAACGTATATTATTGAGGATCTGCAGCCCATTAACAGTAATAAAGAGACCTTCCATGCACCATCTGCTTCAGGTGTGCAAGGCTGAGCACTTAGCTGCACTTGCCTATTCACTTCTCTCAGGAACAGGCTGTCCTCACACCATCATACTGCCATTTTATAGGGGGGAAGCTAAGGCAGAAAGCACTGAAGTAACTTGTGCAAGTCTCAGATGTTGGAGGTGCCAGAGCTAGAGATTGAACCCAGTTCTAAATGCCGGGTCACTGGAGCCTGGGCTGCCTGTAGTCGCCGACAGTGAGATGGAAAGAACAGTTTGAGGCTTGAAGTCACACCTCTTCCTCAGGGTGAGACTCTGTGCAACCAGTCTCTATTTCCCTGGCCTAGAAGAGGCAGGATAGGGTGGTGGTGAGGACAGGAGGTGCTTGCATGGAGACCATAGGAGTAGCGCACACACTCAGTAAGTAGGAATAGTCCAAGTGCACAGTTTTCTAGGTGGGCAAGGTGGCTTCAGATTTCTCTTAAAAAGGTAAGTATGCCAAGTCAAATAAGCCAGATTAAAAAAAAAAAAAAAAGAATCTGGCCCTGCCTAGTTGGCTCAGTGGATAGAGTGTTGGCCCAGCGTGCAAACATCTTGGGTTCAATCCCCAGTCAGGACACACATGAGAAGCAACCATCTGCTTCTCTTCCCCTCACTCTCCCCCTTTTCTTCTCTTCCCTTCTCACAGCCAGTGGCTTGCTTGGTTCGAGCATGGCCCCAGGCACTAAGGATAGCTCTGCTGATTCAAGCATTGGCCCCAGACAGAGGTTGCTGGGAGGATCCCAGTCAGGACACATATGAGAGTCTGCCTCACTATCTCCCCTCCTCTCACTTAAAAAAAAAAAAAAAAATCCAAGTTGTATAAATTCATAAATGTAAAATTGGTGAAAATGAAAGCTAATCTACAGTGACAGAAATCAGATCAGTTGTTACTTGAAGATGGGGAATGGGAGAAAAGGGCAGGAGAGAGGGATGACAAAGAACAAAGAAATTTTGGAAGTGACAGATGTTTAGTTACCCTGATTATAGTCATGTTTTACAGATGTGTACATGTGTCAATGTGGATCAAATTGCACACTTTAAATATGTGCAATTTGTTGTATATCAATTATAACTCCATAAAGCTATTTTTATAAAAAGCATGGCTGGCACAGGAGTGTCTTCTCTCTGTTTAAGGAAGAGCTGGTTTTACCTACGTAGCTCAGGAGACCCACTTACCACGGCTCTACATCCAGAGCTGGGGCTAAGTTTGCACAGCTCACGTCTCCTCAAATCTTGTTTCTCTTTCTTAGTTTGTCACATTGCAGGAGGAGATGACCAGGCAGTGACAGCGGGAGCTAAGTGGGTGCTTGGCAAACATTATTTGATCATTTAATGAAGTCACGGACAACATAACGAGGAGAAGCTTTTGTTAATGGAAAGGCTTGAATAATTCTCAGTATAGGTTTAGTTCAACACTGATCAAAACCAACAATTTTCAACCGAAGTGCCACAAGAATTTTTAAAACATGCAATATCTGACTGTTTAGTCAGAGGCAAAATGACAACAGCCAACACAACAATAGCCATCTGTGTGAATGCCTTGTCTTGAACCATAAATATGTTAGGTCATATAATAGAGTTGAATCTTATGGGTCATGTTGCATAATAAGGTTGCATTTGATTGGTTAATACTTGGTACCAAAACTCCTTATATACAAGTATAGGCACCTAGTCTTTTTTAAGGTTTTTTTTTTTTTAATTCATTGATTTTTAGAGAGAGTCAGACCCTTCAGTGATTGATTCTTGTATGTGTCCTGACCAGGGATCGAACCCATAACCTTGGCATATTGAGATGATGCTCTAACCAACTGAGTTATCTGGCCAGGGAAGGCACCTAATATTTTTAAAAAGTCACTTTGGAGCAAAAAGGGTAGGTAATTACTATTGCTAATTTTTTTAAATCAATCAAAATTATACCGATTTTCTGTCAGATCAGCAAAAATGTATTTTTTTGATGTGTTGCAGAAATTTAGTAATTAGTTTCTGTGACCATGAGATAAAAAGGGTTAAAATTTGCTTATCTAGACAATTGTGTTTAATTAAGGTAATTTTTGTCACTTAAGTCATTGGGCATCTCTTAATGGAGTCAACCAAGCTAAGTGGCAATGAAAATTCCAGATTATTATAGTTACCACAAATATGGCCATCGTTCAGTTAAATCAGAAATTAAAAATACTTCTGAGTGCTTGTTCTGGCAGCACATATACTAAAATTGGAACTATACAGAGAAGATAGCATGGCCTCTAAGTAAGAATGACACACAAATTTGTGAAGCATTCCATATTTTTTATTCGACTTTGAGTGATGGGCAAAGAACACAATCAACAGTTCAAATGCCATAGAAATGTTTACCTGAAACCTATGTACTCTTATTGATCAATGTCACCCCATTAAATTTAATTTTCTAAATAAAATTAAAAAATACTTCCAACTTGCAGACACATTATAGTAAGCGAGGAATCAACAATGTTTGATAAACACCTTTTTGCTTGGGCAAAACTTAGCTTTTATGTAGTCTGAAAATACACTTTTATTTGTCATTTGAAAGCCACCATACAAAATAGATGACAACTGATATTAGTAATAAGAGAAGCTGATATTCACTGAGGATTTACCATAGGTCATGCACTTCAGAAGTATTCCATGGGCACTGGCTTATTTGACCCAAAGAGCAGATCTATTACATAGACTGATATCATTAACCCCATTTTAGAGATGAGAATATAATGGCACAAGGAGTTCAGTAACTTGATTAAAGCCACTCAGCAAGAAGGAGCAAGAAGGAACAATAACAGCAACTGTTTCCTTAGCACTTACTGTGTTTTAGAACTGTGCCAAGCACTTTATATATTTTATTTTTAAAAACTGATGTTAAAATCACAACATGAACTAGGTCCAATTATCCCCATCTTGCAAGTGTGGAAACAAAAGCTCTAAAATATTAAGTAATTCATTCAAGACCTCACACTGTTAATTAGTACTAGAGCCAGATTTTGGAACCAGACTCACCTAATTCCAAATCCACCCACTACTCCTTAGAGCACATTGTTTTAAGTCCCCTTTGAATACAGTCCTCTTCTCAAGTCAGGAAGTTCTGTTACTCAAATAGGAGGGACAGACACACAAACACCAAAGGCACAAAACACATATTTAACACAGAGGATAAAACACCTGTTTAACTTCACTTGGATAATTTAGAGTCAGTTATTTTTAAAGCCCAAGGAATGTAATCTTACTCATAGAAAATGCTTTGGAAAGCAATAAAGTGAATTAAATTAAACTATGGTTTGAAGGTGATGATTTAGCAAACTGTAGTGGTGTTAGTAAAAATGAAATACAAGATCTCTTTGCATATCCTCTCCCCAAAGAGTATCGCAGAAGAAACATTCTTTGCACATAAAGTAATGAGAATATCATACATATAATAAATATAAACTACAATAAATGAAAACTTGCTTTTCCCATCAACTCTGTCTGCCAAACCTACACCAATCAGGCAGAAGGTTATTAAAATATGAGCTGGAAGAAATAAGGGAGGTAAACAACTTGTAGCAGGCTTGGATTCATTTACATATCCCTCCCTTTCTTGTACTTATTCTACTAAATGCTAAACGTTTACTAACACCCGCCATGTTAGAGAATAAGGAATGTAGAGCTGAAGGATTGATGCGGCCCCCAAAGAATTCAGTCTAGCAGGGAAGGCAGGCATGGTCCTGAGGTGAGATAATAAATAGAATGTAATAAGGTTTCTCAAAACTTGTATATTTAGAATAAAATCCTAAATACTGAGCAGGTCCGGCAAGACCATGAGTTTAGAGACTCATCTCCTACTTTTACTGCATACCAAGAACAGAAGCTCCTTTCAGTACCCCAACTACCCTAACCTCTTTCACCTTTAAATTCTCTGTTCTCCCACTTGGAATGCACTTGCGTCATCCATAGTCTATCCTTACGCATGCGCAAGCACATGTGCATGCACGGGTGTGAGTGTGTGTGCGCGCGCGCACACACACACACACACACACACACGCACGCACGCGCATTGAGCATTGATTTTTCCTGAGAGAACGAAGAAAGGATTTCCAGAGGAAGTGACACGTCAGCTGGCACTTCAAGGAGGAGTTGAGGTATTTCAAAGTAGAAAGAAAGGAAAGGCAAAGAAGAGACAGAAGATTCAGCAGGTGGAGGCGCAGAACTATGAAACGCCGTGCGTGTCAGGAGGACGGAGGGAAGCATGAGGTGCTGGGGTGCAGAATGAGACAGGAGCATCCGTGGGGGCCCCGTTCCCAAGGTCAGTGCCCTGCCATGAACCCACAGAAGGGGAATGAGGGCATTGGTCTTATGAAAGTTGTTTCAAAAGAAAAGGCCTCTGGCGACTGTGTGGAGGAGAGACGAGATCCGAGATCCGTCCAGACAAGGGAAGTGAGGGGCCGGGGGAAGGGAAAGACTTTCTAAGGCTGCGCTTAGTGAGGACTGAAACCTGGACCGGAAACCACTAAAGAACTTCCGCAAGGAACAGAACAACACAAACTGCTCTGTGCAGCCATGGGCTGCATGAGGGCTGCTCCGGAGAAATGTGCCGACACATAGAGGGAAGGGGTTGTTTTGTCACCTTCACTTAAAGGCTTGGAGGGAGGCGGCAACAGCCAACTTGTCTTCTGATGGCCCAGCAGCCACCATTAAGGGAAGTGCAACTAGCTGGGTGAAACTAACTGCAGCCATGACAGCTGTGAGTAAGCAGGAGGCTGTGGGCTACGTATGGATCATTTCTCCCACGTCTCCTTGGAACAAGAACAACTCTGACTGTGGTGAAATCATGGGTCATTGACTGGGCAACTGGATGTTGGGGGAATATAATTGTTGCTAGCAAAGCTTCAGCAATGTATAAAAGGGGGGAAATGATGGAATTTAGAGTCAGAGTATGTCAACTGCTGCTCCATGACCAACTCTGTCACCTTGGATGATGGAGTGTCATGACTCCTAGCCCACGATTCCTTGCCTGTCAGAGGAGGAGAATGACCCCTCTTTCACAGCAAGAAGTGACATAAATGCACATGAAAAGGGCCTGGAGCCCAGTACTAATAAGCGGCAGCATATTGAGGAATCCAAATTCGGCAAGATGCCAGGTACAGTCCACTCAAGACTCCACGGGTAGAGGACAAGGTCTGAGGGGGTATGCAGGCAGGTTGAGAATCGGGGCTCAGTGAGACAAAAAGGCACAGGGGAGTCGGGGAAAGGTCATGAATCTGAAGAGTCCCCCCCAAAAGGGAAAAAAGAGATGGGGCAAACCCAACTATGATTTTCCCTCTAACAGATTAATTTGCTATTTATTGTTTGAACAAACATGTATTATGCACCTAGGAATATACCCAAATCAACTCCTGACATCACAGAATAATGCAGACCAAAACTCTTCTCTAAAAGCTCACAGCAGATTATTATTCTAAGGCAAGCACCACGTGATATGAGGGGAAACAAAGAAGAGTATTAGCTTGAAAAGCTTGGGGAGGGAAACGAAAGGATGGCTTCCTAGAGGAGTCAGTGCTGAGTTTTACAATCTGAGCTGGAGTCAGTAAGGCTGGAGAGGGCCGAGGGAAGGGAAGCAAGGGGGCCTGTAGCATGCTGTACGGGAACACGGAAATCTTCCTACAGGACATACGCAGCAAGTGAAAGGGTTTAAAGCAGGGGATTGATGTGATTGCTCAATTCCCCAAGGAGGTAAATAACAAATGGGAACCAGAAGAGAAGTCCTGGTGTGTCTTACTCTCCTATTAATCCTCATATTAATTACCTACCTGACCTCTAAAGCAATCAATGTCTAAAAACCAAAACAAAACAAGAAAACATGTGAACATAAACTAAACCAGTAGTTCTAAAATTGCTGAGCATAATAGATCATCACTATTGCCTGTGCTAAATTCTTGGGTTCCAGTTCTGCCTCTTCCATTAGCAAGCTGTGTAATCTTGGCAGGTCACCCAAACTCGTGCAACCGATGAGCACAGCTGCAACATATGGGCACGGGGACCAAGAGGTCTCAGGCTCTCGGTGATCATCACCGTCAGTGCTACAGTTCTAAGAGGACTGTGTGGATCAATACTTCATTTAACCAAGTCCTTACTTCAAATTATAGCATCAGAATAACTAAGCAAGGATTTCTACCTCCTTGCTGAATACGATCCCCTAGCACATGTGGAATTATTGGTGAGTATGCTCCCGTCTTTCCTTTACGACCTTTATCCATTTCACAGTTGTGGTTCTGTTGCACTCTGACCTGAGGTCACTCATTTCCATCAAATGGTGTCACCCCATTAAAATTAATAATAATAATAAAAAATAGTGTGTTTAAGCTACTAGAAAGCATTCTTTTATCATATATTTATTGAATACATACTGTGCGCCAGACACTGTTCTAAGCACAATGGACAAAAATCAACATGGTCTCAGCACTCATGTAACATGCAATTCAGCCTGTGATGGGCGAGGGGTGGCAAATGATGCTTCATCTCACAAAGAAATAAAATGCTTGTTGGTATGTGGTGGTTACCAGCATGTAGTTTGGAGGCAGAGTGCACAAATCGGATTTTTGCTGCTTCCCATGAACATAGGCTTCAGTGATTCTCTCAGGGCCACACAGCTAAGCAACAGCAAGCGCTGGGTCTTTAATCAGAAGCCACTGCTTCTTCTGGAAAGCCATTGGGGAGGATTCAATGAGACTACCTTGTCACTGCATTTCTGTACCTTTGTCAGTGAAACCCCCTTCCTGCTTGGCACATGGTGGGCATACATGGTAGGCTTGAGTAAGCATCCATTCTTTCATTGTTAGTCAAATAACATTCACTATGTGCCAACCATGCTCTATGGGAGCTTAGGTGTGTGTGTGTGTGTGTGTGTGTGTGTGTGTGTGTGTGTGTGTGTCTATGGTCTTTGCTGAACGACATTATCCATCAACTTCCAATCCTTCCCAGGAACCCGTCCATTCAGACTCATTGCGCACGATGAGCGTTTTCTGAATTCTATCAGCAGGACTAGCCCAGACCAGAACCTTTTCAGCACTCCTTCTACATGTTGGTCAGAACCTCTCACATCCCACGTGATCTGGCTCCTGCCTACATCTCCAGAATCACTCTTGCCTTCTCTCAGGGCCTCAAAGGCTCACAGCGCCTTGAAGACTCACAGCTTTGTCTTTCTGTGACGTCTTCTCACAAGCTCTTTGCCGAAACACGCTCCGTCCCCTACTTGTGCCCATTCTTAATCAACTGATCCCAAGTCACTCTCAGGTCTTGCCTTAAATGTCACTTTTCTGAGAAACTCCACCTTCCTGGACTTGACTATGTTAGGGTTCTCTTATCTATACTTTGATAGTGCACCATATATTCAAAGCGCATGCAAAAATGAATGCCAGGATGGTAGTAGAAACTGAGAATTCAGTACGAACAAAACAGACAACATTCCCTGCCCTCATGGAAACTCCCTTTCCAGGGGAATGTGACATATTCTCCCAGAACTCTTAGGCCAAGAGCAATTATTGTAATTATTATGCAATTGCAATAACATTTTAATAATAATAGAGCATTTCTGTAGTTAATTACTTGAACAATCATTAGCTGGCTGTCTTCCATACTCAATTGGAATACCTATGGGAATAGAGTGTGTTTCCGTGCTCAGCACCAATCTGCGGAGCATAGCACAGAGCCGGAAACTGGGTGGGGGCTCAGCAAGTTAAACTCTGTGGACGTGGACGTTCAGATGAAAGATGAATGCGTGCCCACATGACTAAACAACTGCAGTTGAAATTTCCAAAGCATCTTACACAAACTGATTTTAAAAATAGGTTAAGGAAAAAGAAAGTGTTCAAGCAAGCTACCATTGTCACAAATTGAAGTTAATTTGTCATCTTTAAGAATCCCCTTCAATCTCTGCGGTGCGGTTCTCATATCTCTGCCAAGCGAAGGTACTTCAGAAGGAGCCACAAGGTAGTAATTATCTCCCCCAATATGCCTATAGTTTGGGGCAGCCCTCTACCCCATCCTCGCTTCATTACTGGGTTTCTGAGCTGAAAGTGAAAGGCAGATTTTTTTTAAAGCTTTGGCAATTTGGAGGCTATAGTTAGCATATAGAGGCTGTGTTTGCAGGTGAGAAAAAACACGTTATACATACACACAAAGTACAGGAGGGTCAGGCTAACTCCTTTGAAAATGTCACCTTACATCTTTTTATTTTATTTTCCTGAATTTTTGATGAGGACAGATTTTTGTCGGGTGTGCTGCCTGATTTAACAGCACATTGGAATTTGGCAATTCCGCTTGGGAACTCATTGAAATGCAAAGAGAGGCCAGGTCTATTAGTAGGATTCCTGTACCTGCATTCACTCTGGAAAAAGAGAGAATGTAAAGAGATATTAACCACTGAATTACCAATTGAATCAAGATTAGAAACTAGAGGATGGGAGGGAGGGTGGGATGCACTCACTGAAATACTAAAAAAAAGGGTATCATAGCTGCACTTTCCATTTGGATAGTACTTTACGATTCAGAAAAGCATTTTTTTTTAAACATCTATCCATTATTTCATTCCATCTTCACTGAAACCCTGTGATTAAGTTATCACACTAGCAAACAATGTCTTTTTTTTTTTTCCTGTATGAATCAGATGTAATTCCCCTACGTTAGTAAGCTCAGAGGAAGCCTGTTGCTTTCAGGATGGAGTGCAAAATCAAGGCTTACCTTATCTGAATTTAACCCACCCACACAATTATTCCTTCTACCATTCATGTATTCTCTGGTAATAAACATACATGAACAATCCTTGCTTACCAAGATCTTCCGGTAGGACAAGGGAAGACGGACAGTCAGCTCAAGCACAAATCCCCAAATAGGGACTCCTGATGGAAAGAGAACTTAGCTTGACCTCTGAGAGTTGAGAGCTGAGTAGATGGATAAAATTTAGAAGAGCGGGTGGGGGGAGTAATGCAGAGATGCATTCCGGCACAGGGAACAACAGTTACAAAGGACTATGAGGTAGAGCATCCCCCTTCAGCCTCCCCCCAGCTATAACCACACAGAATAGCTGTCCCACAATTTCCCACATCTCCAAGTTTTTGGACAATTTAACAAAAAGATCCTTCTATTCTTTCTGCACTAGATAAACTCTTACTCATTCTTCATGTTCCCTCTCACGTGTCATTTCCCTCTTTGCTTTTTCTGCTTCTCCATTCAGCTTTCCTTGTACATGTATCCCTTTGCACTAGACTGCAGGCTCCCTGAGGGCAGGGAGAATGAAGTGCAGGACTGGATGGACAGAGGCATGTTGGAAGCTGCGCTGGGACTCAGTGCCAGAGAAGGAAGGAGCCCTTGGGGAGATGGGAGCCACTTGTCCATGAGACTGGCTGTCACCATGCTGCCCACCTTGCTCTTCTCAATGGTTCATGAGACAGTAGTAGTGTGGCAGCTAGAGGACCAACTGGGTCAGCCTTGAAGCTAAACGGACCAAGAATAAATTGACCAGCGGGGATCCTTGTACAATCTTTACTTGACAACAGGAAAAGGCCTCATGGGTGAGCCATCGATGGTAGGCATATTGTGTTCTGTGGCCTTTGCACTGAACCACGCTGTCTCCATTCCAACCCAAGCTCACAGTTATGGATTTTCCACCTATGTCTGTCAGTACCTATTTCCTTGAAGGACATACACAACCTGTTCTAGTTTAGGAAAACAGATGTCAACAAGAAGGTATGCCTTGCTAGATTTGGCTCAACCACTTATTAGAGCAGTGCTTTTAAAAAGATAACAGTAAATATTATTTTTTTCAAATTAAATAGTACTTGGAAATCCAAAAATTTAAGAAAGATAAAACAGTTTTTTTAAAATGGGAATGATGAACGCAGGATGCCATTTTTCCAGGCTCCCCCTTGACCTCCAATCTTGAGGCACCTCCACAGACCGAAGGTTCCACAGAACAAGAAATGAAAGCATCCGTCCAGAGAAGTGCCAGGTGTTGGTTATCAGCGGGTCTAGCAGGTTCGCACTCAATCCAGATCTGAAACGTTAAGGGGGCAGATCCAGATTTACAGTTGCGAAGTTTGACTTGTGGCTTATTTGATGACATGATCTTAGGGAAGTCATCTCAGCATCCTTATGCCTCAGTTTCCCTCTAAGGATAGTAGGGATCATAATAAAGGCTTGGCTGAGGATTAGATAAAATGTATATAATGTATTTCATTGAATAGGCCAGCCACAAATATGAACTGAATTAGCGTTTGTGATTAAGGCTGATGTGCTATCTATTATCGCCATTTACAATTACCAAAGAGGTCTATCATTCACTGTGATCAGATATATGCCTAGAAGGCTATGAAAAATGACAATAATTCTTTAACTCCCCCACCTCTATTAAAATACAAATGGTAACACGAATTTTAAAGAGCTTTCAACACAAAGAAAAAAAGATGGTTGGAACAATTTCTCATGTGAGCCTCTCACCTTTGGAAAATAAGGTGGCTTTGTGAGAAATTAAAGTCCATCCATTTGGGGGTGTTAATGGAATTCAGAGAAAAGGGCTCCTTTCTGAAGGCACTGGAACCCTTCGTGTATTCGCTTATTATTGCAGTGTTCCTCAGTTGTCATAAAACACAAGTGGAAAGCTCACCTGCATGCAACACAAAGGAGGATTTGTGAGACCTTTGAATGAGAGGCAGGGTCCCTGCATGCCTAGAAACCAAAACCTCTCAGAAAATTTGGCTTCCTGGCAGTCCTACCCCAACAGTGATTGGCTGGTTCAGCCTAATGTCACTCTTTATCCTTTCCAATGAATATTTATTGCATACCTTCATTGGGCTCGGCACTGAGTACAGAGCAGTGAACAGAACAGGCATGGTTACCACCCTCTCTGAGATTTAATGAAGGTACAAGTTAGGGGGTGGGGTACCAAAATCCTTCCCACCACAGCTGCTGGGAAACCAGCAGCTTTTCTTACCTGGAAATAGAACTAAAAGTGATTGACCATCCACTATGTATCAGAGATGCAGGGTGCATAAATACGTGACCTCATCTAATTTTCACAATCATCGCAGGAGATTTCTCTTGTCTCACAGATAAGAAAACTGACTCCCCCAAAAGACTCCAAGTCCTTGCTCCGGGTCACACTATTACATAGCCTACCTGAGACTGATCTCAAAGTGGATGCCTTTTCAGTACAACCTGCATCGGCAGCATGCTGGCTTCACAAACCTAATTTCATTACTAATGAAATAATGTGCAACGCCTTCAAGTACATTCAAACAGGGCAGAGCAAATGAGTGCGGCAAAGAGAAACCATTTAGAAATCTCATGCCCTTATTGGCTATTGGCTTTTCTCTTTCACTCCCTCTCTCTCTCTTTATAATGCTCTCTCTGATACCAATTTGCTTTATTCTTTTCAATGAGCATTTATCCAATTTCAAATCAATGAAAAATAATGCACATTTTCCAACAAGTTTACATTAAGCCCTGCAAAAGTGCTTATATGCTATTTAGTGCTGACGGTCCTGGAGCAGGGAACACATTTGAATGAGTCGTTAATTGAAGTCAAGAGGTTAGCAGGAAGCTGGTTTTGTTGGGTAATTTAGGTGACTAAGAGCTGGTTAGAAAGGCTTTGGGAAAGAAGGGCTGGTGGGGAGGCAGGGAAAGAGGAGGAGGTGGAGGGAAAGAAGGGATGCTTAGCAAATGCAACTAGATCTTCAAGCTTCTGGAAATGATCTATTTTGTCATCACCCTCCTCCCCAACCTGGAGGATGAAATGACACCTCCACTTACCAGACTGCGCTGGACTTGGCACTCAAAGTACGTGCGTTCTATTTCCAGCTCCACAAACTCCTAACTCTGCCTTATTGGTAAGATCTGTAATATGGGAACAGTATAAGATTCTATGAAAAATAAAAGGCAGAAACTTCAACACCAAAGGGCTTATTTTTTACCTTTCCTGAGTATCTGTTAAAATCTCAGGATCCCTGTGTCCTCTCCCGCAGATCCGTCACTTTCCATTTGATGTCCCTTTTAGGAGACAAATCAGTACCATTGGATGCCTCAAAAAACGGTGTTGAAGCTCAAATCTGAATTTCACAGTTTCTGTTGCTTCTAAAGCACATGTGAACATCTACAATCCTTTCTGTTTTCCTGCTGACCTGTGTCTACAGATCAGAACCAAATCCCAAGCATAGGGCTCTATCAAGAGCCAGGAGACAAAAACATACAGGGAAACACTCAGGTGTTTTAAAATCAAAAAGACCTGAGATTAAATTCTCCTTCAGTGGTGAGTTTCACATACCAGACAGGGTGTTGTAATAGACAAAGCGTCATGCTTTGTGTAGGATGTCTGACATGTGCTGACCATTCTAACAATATACTTACTTATTTTCATTATTAACAAAGACCATTTGGTCCAGACATCATGGAAAAGCAGATGATAAAACTTTGAACTCTTCAGTTTATGAGCTGCCCCAAAGGAAGAGCAGAAAAAAACTTGAAATAACAATTTAAATAATTAATTTATAGCCTCTCTCTTTCTAAATGGAACTTAACCAGCCTTGCTAGATATTCTTTCCTCCGACAGGGCTTCAAGTCTTGGGGTGGACAATGCATTTATGTCTTAAAAGAACCAATGCATTTGGTTCTTTAAAATTTAATAAAGCCACAGTTCCAAACAAGTTGATAGCTGGTTTGTCAGGTCACATGAAAAATGTCTACGGTCAAAGACATTAAAATAGTCATATGACCTTCTTGGAAACCAAGCTGGGAAAATACCGTCTTATTTTGAGTTTACCTAAAGCCAACCCAGAAGTAAGGATTCCAATGCAAGTAACTAACTGACTTAAAAGCTGCAAGAAACGTTGTCAAAGGAATGAGGATGGAATACGTGGATGAGAAGGCAGCCAGCAAACGGTGCATTGTTGAAATAGATGCCAGGAAAGTCTAGAAACCAGAGTGAAACACACAACTTTAATTATCCCACCCCTTGGGTGGGAGGAGCTGGTGGAGTATTCACACACTAACTCCCAGGTAAGGACTGTCGCTGAGGGAGGTCAACAATGCTGATCAGCAGAATGGCCTTTCCCCGTTGCAGAAAAGTCAGTACACAGAGGCAGTTACGGGCAGTTAGTTGGCCCTGAATGGCAGACACCAAGGGGTATGCTGGGGCCTGGCAGCCCCTGTGCCACTTCCTAATGAGGTTTCTGGTCTAGATCCGTGGGTCACACTGTTCCCTTGGTCAGGAACACCCCCTTCTGGACCCTCAGCAGTAATCTCCTGAGGCATAGCTTCTTGAACACCGATTGTTTATAGCATTACACTAAAACTGTTGGCACCCCAATCACCTCTGTAGTTGAAGCACCTAGAATAGTATCTGGCAGGTGCTCAATGCTCAGCACATGTTTATTCAATGAGTCCACTCTTGCCTGAGTGCTCTGTCTAGGCCGTATACTGTGAACAGTGATTCCACAGCAGTTTGCTTTTCTAGTTTTCATGATATCCCTATTTATTATCGTTCCCATTTTACAGATCAGGAAACTGAGGCCTACAGGAGTTCAGAGATAAACATTGAGATTTCAATTGTGGCAAAACTGAGATTCGCATTAGGGTTGTTTGATTCCAAAGCTGTCTTTTTTTATACATGACCGTGAAAACAGAAAATTAGAGAATTATAGGTGGTGTGTCCGGGCAAGGCTACAAGGGATTCTATGTCCACAACAGTTAGGCATTGGAGACAAATGCACAGTGTCTCAGGGTGTTGCTAGGGCCATATGGGGAATATAATTCAACGGCTGGTGCCTCCTGAGAAGGTGAGCTCCAGAGAACACGGCCCAGACCCACTCTCCCACAGCCAGCACACTGTACAGTGCCTGGCACAGAGGGAGTATCCCACAGGGGCTGCCTGAATGAGTAAGCGACTAGGAGATAAACAACAGAATGAACCGAGCTGAGGTGACAAGACAAGAGACCATGACAGATGGTGACTCACCATGGAAGTGACATTATTACACTTGGTGTCTCTGAGTTGGGATTTTATTCTTTTGAGCAGCATTTACTGAACACCACTATTTTAAAGCAAAATTTAAAAAGCCCAATGCATATAATTTAAACACACTGTGTTTCTTTTTTTCCTGCTCAAACACATGTTCTCCCTATGGGCAAAGTCAGTTTCATGAATTGAGAGAACTATATACTTTGCAAGGCAAACTGGGAATGAGCACTAGTGAAAGCTTCTATTGAAAACTGGCCCTCAGCCCTGGCGGAAGAGCATCGGCCCAGTATGTGGAAGTCGCAGGTTCGATTCCCAGTCAGGGCATACAGGAGAAGCGCCCATCTGCTCTCCACCCTTTCTCCTCTCCTTTCTCTTTATCTCTCTCTTCCCCTCCTGCAGCCAAGGTTTCATTGGAGCAAAGTTGGCCCAGGTGCTGAGGATGGCTCTGTGGCTTCCGCCTCAGGCACTAGAATGGCTCCAGTTGCAATGAAGCAATGCCCAGATGGGCAGAGCATCGCCCCCTAGTGGGCATGCCGGGTAGATCCGGTCAGGCACACGCGGGGGTCTGTCTTTCTGTCTCCCAGCTTTTCACTTCAGAAAAATTAAAAAAATAAAAATAAATAAAACTGGCCCTCTACAATAGGGTATGCTCATTCCTATCAATAACACCCTTTACCTGATCACAACAAAAAATGGATGCCTGATTGGTCAGCTTCCATTTCACTCCACATTTTTGTTTTGTGAGCTAAGGGAACCACCCTGTAATATAGCTCACATCTCCTGTCACTGAGCTGACAAGATCTGACAGCTAACATTTTGCTACTTTATTTGACCTTAATCTGCTCTTGAACTTTGACTACTGTTACTGGATAATCAGCAACTGCAAAGTGGGAAAAACCGATGTGTGTAATGCCTAGTTCCAACACCACTGCCTTCTTACTCGTGTTCAATTCAGTGCCTCTCAACTGTTCCTTTCTTCTAGTCCCAACACTTGCACCCTCTACCTTCCTATCACACACACACCGGGTGCTCTCTCAACCGACCTGGTCTACTATAATACACACACAACACAGTTTTATTAAAAAAGATATTTCTATGATTACAGAAAAGCCCCACAGTTTGGACTAAAGACACCTAAATTGAAATCTCAGTTTAGCTTCTTACAAATGTTGTGACCTTAGTTAAATGACTTTGCCTCTTTAAGCCTTCATTTTCTCATTAGAAAAACTGAAATAACAATGTCTAACTTTCAGGATTATTGTGGAGATTAAATGAAAAGGTCGAAAAACTGTCCCAACCAGTGTTTACAAACTTGACCTGTGGCAGCTGCTCTCATTAGCACTACTATCAATATTAATAAGCATTGTGTGTCTAGAGTCATCATTATTGTGTGATTCCAAGACATAAAACTTCCATTAATATTTTAGAAAATAATGTCTATTGCTATGGTTTTAAAACATAACCAAAACCATACTTGAACATGACAGTAAGACAGGAGTCATGTAATATTTTCCTGCTATAAAACTCTTGAAAATAAACTTTTCTACAGAATGATCACAGAAGTCCAGAATAATAAATAAAACATTTCTGTCTATGTCCCGGTAGGTAAAGTCAGCAGGCGCCTGCATAATCCCCTTGTTGGGCGCGTGGAGATTGTGGGGTAGTGATTTCCTAGTCAATGTCACAAAAGCCTCTGTCTCCTGGACCACTGTGTCTCCTCAGTGGTATACTAATGGCATCATTCGTCAACTGTCTCAAAAAATAATCTAAATTCCAAGGAATACTATTTTAAAAAATGTACCTAAACACACACCCTTAATTCATGCAGATTAAAGTTCATCTCAAACCAATAGGCTTCTTGGTAAATTTGATGAAGACACCATGTGGTTGCAATCAAATTCACTGGGTTTCAAAAGAAGGGCGAAGAAAGGGTATTTACATTTTACTGGGTAGCATGTCTAATTACTGATAGAAAACAGGTGAGATTAAAAACCAGGGCCAAATGATATAGTTCCCACTGTCTGTGCATGTATATGTACGTATATGAATACATGAATATACTAATGATATATTTTACTACCAACCCATTAAAGTTTAAACATCAATCTTCATCATACCAATTTCATAATATTAGACCCTGCCATTCTAATCTGGTATTGATAAGAATGAACAAGGCCTGGAATTTTACACCTGGGTGCATTTCATTTTGTTTCTCTTCAGTGACAGAATTCAATATGACAGAGCTCAGCATGACAGCATTAGGCTGGGACTGTCACCTTAGGGGCTTATACATCTTTAAAATTCTCACAAAAGTGAAATTGACTGACAGCGAAGCAAAATGATGCTTTTAACTTGAGTTAGAAGATCAGACAAGTCAATGAAAACACTCAGAGTTCGTTTAGGCTCTTTGGTGAGGGTTCTTCAGGAGGAAAGAGTAAGTAGCCTGTCAAGTGCTCAACTGTTGTGGGACCCCACAGACAGCTGGAAGGTTTCCTTCAACCAAAGGGTGAGATGTCGAGAGTGGTGGAAGTTACACAGCAACTATTTAATAAAGAAAGTGTTTTCTCTCATCATAACAGACATGACATGACATGTTGGGAAGAGGAAGAGGTGCACATTCCAATCCCTGATTCCCACCTTACAGACAACCCAGGGGATGTCACTTAATTGCTGGGTGTCTCCATTTAGTCATCTGCAAACTAGGGCTATAAAAATACTTTAAGTGTTGTGGAAATGTCAAATAAAAAATGTGGCGTGTGGTCCTCTGTCCCTCTCTCCAGGGGCTCTGTTGGCCAGGGCACGCTCTTCACTAGTCTGCGGCCCCAGGACAAGTCTGCTACCAGCTCGGGAGGACCCTTCTGGATAGAAGAGTGGTCCTTGGTGGTGGTGAAGCTAGATGGGGTGTAGCAACAGCTCCTTAGGGGTGTTACTTAGCACTTTGAGAGGCAGGGCTTCAAGCTGGTGGGGAGGAAGATGCTGCAGGCACCGAAGGACATCCCTGCTGAGCACCACCATGACCTGCAGAAGGAGCTCCTCCACCCAGCCCCCCTCAGCTGCCTGGTCCAGTAGTGACCATGTCTTAGGAAGGCCTATGCAACAACTCATCAACTTAGATGAGACCACCTGCAGGGCCATCGGAGGAGACTGGAGTGTCCACATCACCCACCCCAGCCGCTCCACAGAGGGCCCAGAGAGGGAACCAGCTCTGGTTCCAGCCGTCAGCTGGCAGATCCCAAATTTAGGTTCTCCATGTCACAGCATCCAGCACCAGACATAAAACCTATGACCTGCCTGTGTGCCTCCATCCCCTTTTACACAAATGACCAGACACCCAGTGAGAGGAATCACATGGTCTACAATCAGAGGGTTAGAGACAGGAGGCAGTGGTTGGATAATGACAATAATGACTATGCTATAAAAATTAAAACATAATTGCTGGCAATAGTATATGCACATACCATTTTATTATTTACAAAGCACATTCACATGAATTTTTTCTATCTCAACAATACCCTATGAGATAGGTAGGGTATTATTGTTACTCCCATTTTAAACTAGGGAACTCCAGCATTCAAAAAGGTGCACTGGCTTTCCCAAGGTCAAGTGGCTAATCAGTGGCAGAGTCTGGACTCAAGGCTGGATCTGGTTCCAGTCTCAGATCACCTGCCAGTCTACACTAAGCTATATGGCACAGACCAACAGCAACACGGAAGGCTTGAGGATCTGGCTAGTGAAGTGTGGCAGAGAAAGAGTTAGGGAATGGCTTGCCCCAGCCTGGAGAACTAGAGGGCAGGAGGGCAGGAGAGAGAGGAGTAGAAGTCCTGGGTAGACTAAGCTGCCAAGGGACTGAGACAGAACACCTAGAGCACTACTGTTCAAACAGAATGGAAGTTAAAGATAAGCTTTAAAATTTTCTAGTAGCCACATTTGAAAAGCTAAAGAAACAGGCGGAATTTGACTAACATTTTATTTTATTTAACCCAATATATCCAAAATATTATCTTTTCAACTGGTCATTGATGTAAAAAATTATTAATGAAATTTCATATTCTTTGTGTGTGCGCGCACACATGCTAAGGTGTTAAAATCTGGTTTGTAATTATTTACCCTTACAGAACATCTCAGTTTTGACCAAATATCAGTAGGATGAGACCCACCAGTAGTTTAATAGCTACCCATGGCTAGTGGCCAACATGGCGGCGAGTGTTGATCTAGAAGCTAAGTAGTGGACAAGGCAGACAGGGTCCTGACAACACTTTTTCTTCAGTTCACCTGGTTCTACAATCTTATAAAACGCAGGCTCCACCAGGACCCAAAAGTCTGTCTTTCGCATCAGTCAGTCACATCTTTCTTCTTGTCCTCTCGTCTGTCCCTCCTTAGATGCAGAATGGGAGCAGAAGCAGACAATATTAAAACTACAGAACAGGCCTGACCTGTGGTGGCACAGTGGATAAAGCGTCAACCTGGGAACACTGAGGTCGCCAGTTCAAAACCCTGCACTGGTCTGGTCAAGGCACATATGGGAGTTGATGCTTCCAGCTCCTCCCCACTTTCTCTCTTTCTCTCTCTCTCTCTCTCTCTCTCTCTCTCACTCTGTGTCTCCTCTCTAAAATGAATAAAATAATAAAAAAAAGAAAATAAACTCAAAAATAAAAAAATAAAACTAGAGAACAAAGCTGAAGTTGCATTACTTACAGGAAGGTAACCTCTTTCACACTCTGTTGCTTTATTTATAAAATGAGATGGTTTAACTCACCCAGGAACCCTTCAATATTTCACCAATTTTTTCTTTCTTTTGTTTATTGTGATGGTTAACTTTTTGTTTCCACTCGACTTGGCTATGGTATGCCCAGATATCTGGTAACACATCACATCAAGGTAGGTTTGTAAAAATGTTTTAGGAAGAGATTAGCATTTGAATCATTAGGCTGAATAAAGCTGACTGCCCTCTCAAATGTAGGTAGGTCTCATCCAACCACTGCCCTCCTGGCCTGAATAGAACAACAACAAAACAAACAAGCAAACAAAATAAAAAAACAAACAACAACAACAAAAGAAAAACAAGGAGAAAGGGAGAATTCCTTCTCTTTGACTGACTGCAGGAGAGGACTGGAACACGGATCTCCTGCTCTTGGACTCTCATCACCAGTGATCCCAGTTCTCAGGCCGCTGCACCCAGGTTAGAGCTACATTACCAGCCTTCCTGGGACTCCAGCTTGCAAATGACACATCATGGGATTTCCAAGACTGCATAATTGCGTAATTGCATGAGCTAATTTCTTATAACCCACCCCTTTCCTCTTTCCCTAAGGCAGGCAGGCAGGCGCGCAAGCACACACACACACACACACACACACACACACACACCCCACTCTCTCCTCCATGACCTCATTATACCTTTTTATCCCTCTGCATTACAATTACCTTTTTGTAGTCTGTTTCCCCCACTACACTATAACTACTGACGGCAGTTACACTCATCCGAGAGACCCCAATGCCCGGCACAGGACTTGCATATACTGTATGCTCAATGAATGATCAGTTTACAGAGAAAAATGACCAGAGATGATATATACACATATATAAATAAGATATGTATGCATTTGTATGTATTATGTATATGTGTACCACACACACACACACACACACACACACACAATGAGAAAGAGAGCGAGTGAGAGAGCTAGCTAATGTCTGTCATACTGCACTAAGTCATAATTTCTTTGCCCAGTTTCTTCACCAGTGAAAGCAAGGGCCATCCAGTGTGGTCACGAGTTGGTCAATTCCAACCCAAAGCAAAGAAACTTGACATTCCTATTGGCCCACCCAGCCTAAGAGAGAAAGGGCATGGTTTCTGTTTCAGATTGGAGAAACACAATAAAACAAAACACATAGTGAGAACTACTTGAGGATTCATTAGATTTAAGCATCAAGGGAAATGTAGAATTTCAATCTGGGAGACAATTTAACGAAATAATCACTTGAGTGTCACTGGCTCTTTCACAACTCAGATTCTCCCTGTGAGGGTCCAGCTACCCCATGGAAACTATTATAGATGGGGCTGGATCCTGAGCTGTGATCTCACAGCTTCCCACACCACGGTGGAGACATAAGATTAGCCTGGTGCAAAAAAAAAAAAACACACACACACACAAAAAAAAACAATGTAGGGAAAAGCAATGTTTTCCAAATCAGATGGAGAATAAAGGGAAGAATCAGCAAATAGAAGCTTAATAGAGACAAAAAAGCCTTTGTTCCCCACGAGGACTGGCTAGAACAAACTGTTTCCCTATCTGATACTGTATGCAGACTGCTGGAGAAAAGGACGCAGACACACCTCCACTCTGCCCACTGAAAGATAACTGATAATAGCTTCCTGAAGCCAGAAACTTTCTGAGCACATAGTCTTTGAGGTTTGAGAAAAAATGTCTTTGTGTTGGTCCATGAATTTTGCCTTCAAGCGCTCTTTATAGAAATCTACCAAATCCCCATTAATCCAGTGTCTAGTCAGGTCTGACCATCTCTAATAATGATTCCGTAACCTTTCTGAGAGAAAGGTCGTCCCAGTCCTAATGGAAACAGTGATCACTGAAAGTACAAAATTGCCCCCTTCCCCCTCCCTCGCTCCTCCTCAAGCAAACCTCGCAGGCACTCCGTTCCCTACCTGCTCTCTTCTGCATAGATTCAGACTGATGCTGGGAAGAAGGTCAGCATGTTTTAGAAAGTTCCTCTCGGACGTGGACAAGCCTAGACTAGCAGCAGTGTGTGAAAGAGGTCGGTGGGGTGCAACACCCGTTTATGATCAGCATGCCCACAAAGGGTTCCAGGATACCTCTGGGATCTGAAGGGCAAGGCCAAACTGATTGGAAACCCAGAAAAGTCAGACTAGGACAAGTAAGTGGAAATGAATTAATCAGAATTAATTCTAGAAATAGACACCCTTGACTCACCTTTAGCATTTTACCCCTTCCCACTGCTGTCTGCCTGGGGAGATGTGACTACTTAAAAAAGAGGCCGGGGGCTCAAAAATAACCATCAAAAACCTAAAACGTGTGCTTAAGTTTTATTCTTCAGTTTACTAGCTGTGTAACCTGGGGAGGATTACTTACCCTCTCTGATACTTGGAGATTCCTCACCTATAAAGTAGAGTGAATATTCCTTTGCTGGGACTGTTGCCAGAATTAAATATATGTAGTGTGCATCAGGTAGTTAAGAAAAGTGACTCCTTTATCTAATTATATATACCTCCAATTTCAACACTCATTAAGGTAACGGCATGATGCCAGACCCTATACAGAACAAGAAGTTACAGGTATGCGTTGGATTCCCTAGGATGGTGTCATTTTCAAATATTATCTTTAACTGTAACTATGTATCTTTAGTTTGGCTCTGGGTAAGATTTTCAGCATGGGTTCGGGTATGCCCTCAAGGGGCAAAAAGGCATACTCAGAAATACCTATAATAAAATGTAATGTAATAGATACCGTGAATGTATTTATAATCATCCCCCTTTTTTATATACCACTCCAAAGTTCACAGATATATATATATATATATATATATATATATATATATATATATATATATCCCCCTTGCAGAATAATCTTGCCAAATATTTTATTCTCTCTATTTTTACATACTGTCCAAAGACCCAGAATACTCGATAAATAGCAGGACTAGGGTTTCTACTCAGATTTTCTTCACTCTAAAGCCAGTGTCCCTTCTGATGTCCTCCTCATAGTGGCTCCAGAAGAAGTTCTGAGTGTGTAAATTTCATTCTTTCATTCAGCAGATATTTACTGGCTGCCTACAGCCTTCCTGTCCTGGTGAGATTCGCATTCCACCACCAGTTGCATCCTTGGTCTTGGGTGGGTTTGCTCCTGTTTCATGGCCTATAAAACTGGCCTTCTCAGGCTGGCACAGATAATTCACACTGGAAGAATGCCAAAAAAGGGAAACTAACCTTTTTTAGAAAAGCATCACTTTCAATTTTCTCCTGAAATACTTTTTATTTCCTTCACAATGCTTAAATGGTCTCATACTTAATGGTCTTCTTAACGTGCCTCTAAAATGGAAATATTTAAATTAAAATCCACATATTTAAGCGTGACACTGACGTGCATTAAAGACTCTGACCTGAACTCTAGCACTGCTTGGTCAACCTCAGGTGGCCTGTGGGAAAGTCAGCCTGCTAGAATGGTGCAGGAGAAGCCGGGCTCTCCCCTGGCAGTGAGTGCACATGCCCCAAATAACAAATGCTTCCTAATTGGTTCAAAAATGACACTGAGCTAACTCCAATTTATGTCACCATAGTTGTTAGCTATAGAAACTCACAAAGAAAATATGAAGGAAGACTGGAAACACAGATGCACAGCACTGAGACACAGACAATCCTGGTAAGTGGAGCAAGATGACAGGAAGGCCCTCAGGAGAAACTGGGCAAACCTCCAGTCTAGGTCCGTGCAATCACAGGACCCAGAATTTGTTGGCAGGTAGTCCTTTCTTTTTTTACTTTCCTGATAAAATTATCCACCTACATCATATTCTGATGGTGTCACTTTCTTATTCCAGGACAACGACCCTTCAACCTGAGGAATAAATGATTGTATTTGCATTCCAACTCTTCTAAGATGGCACAACTACCAATCTACCCTGATGATCCAGCTATGCCTCCTTCTATATATACCTTGAGTTCAGGTTGCATGGGCCAAATGATACATTAATTCATTATTCACTTACCCAAACATGGGTACAGGTGTCAGGCCATGCTAGCACTGGGAGTGAACATATGAATAACAATCTTTCATCTCTAGGAGTGCAGAGTCTCCTGAGAGAAGCCCATACTTACAGAAATGTGGTAATCACACACACACAAAAAACTGCATTATACCACACCACGGGGAGGTAGAGGAGAATGTCTCAAAGAGCTATCTGAGCTGTATCTTGAAAATCAATGATGGTATTCACCAATGGGCCAAGCATGGGGAAAGGCAGCGCAGGCAGAAGACACCGCATGTACAAAGGCACAGAGGAGTCAAAGAGCATCCTCCCGTCTTGTGTCCTCTGGTGTGAAAGCTTTTATCCACCTGCAATGTCATCATCACTACAGCTGCCTCTTAAAAATCCTACCTACTTTGTAAGACTCCATTCAAACAATATCTCATATAAGTAATCTTCCTGGTTTACTACCCTGGGCGAAATTCTCTTTTCCTTCCTTTTGGTTCCCATAAAACATACTTTTGCACATTCTACAGCCTGCTCTGTGCACACAGCGACTAAACAACAAAGTGAAGGAGTGTCCTAAAAAGAGGGAGGCGTTCAAAGAGGTGGCAGGAGCAAGAGAGCAGCTTTGACAAAGCAGCTCTGGCTGAGACAGAGGATGCTGGGGCCTCGGAGGGAGGAGGACGGCAGCAGAGATACAGGAGACGAACTTCTTCAGCCAGATCAGTGTTCTGCTTTGGCCCGAAATCATACACAGTAACAGAAAAGCTTTGTGTGCTGGGGACAGGAGTTGACATAAACATTCCTGGCCCATAAATAACCTAATAAATCATGTCAAACTGTCCTTATTACAGTACAGTGATATAAGACAGTCTGGGACCCTAGAGCAGATAGTAATTCAGAACAAATAGTTAAATAGTAGTTTTAGAGTTTTAGATTTTTAAGGATTAGTGAAATTTCCAGTAAATAAGTAAATAAAATCATAAGGACCATTATAGGGTTCCTATCTTTATATTTTAGCAATCAAGAATATTTAAAAATATATATATTACAGTAAATCCTCACTTCACATAGTACATAGGTTCTGAGACATTATGTGAAAAGATACAGTATCTACTGAAACCAATCGTTACCATAGGCAGGGAACTGCAGGGACTTCATGATATGAATGCAACCTTGAGATGGCAGCCAGAGAGGAAACTGAAACCTCAGTCCTACAACCACAGGAACTAAAGTCTGCTAACAGCCATGTGAGCTTGGAAGAGTAACCCAAGCTCTAGAAAAGAACACAGCCTGGGTGACACCTTCTAGACTTATGAGACCCTGAGAAGAAGACCCTGGTAAACTGGGCCTAGATTGCTGGGCCATGAAAACTCTGAGATAATATGTTTCAATCAGCTAAGCTTATGTTAATTTATTATGCAGCAATAATTAAGCAATGCACCATACTACAAACGTCTTGAGGGAAGATCTCACAGGGCTTCCAATGGCTGTCTGAACATAAATGCTAGGGAGTACTATATTTTTTGCTCCTGAAGACGCACCTGACCATAAGACACACCGAGGATTTTAAGGAGAAAAATAAGAAAAAAAATATTCTGAACCAAATGGTGTGTTAAAATATTTAATAAAATACCATATTTTTTGCTCCATAAGATGCAGTTTTCCCCCCCAAAAGTGGAGGGTAAAATGCCCGTGTGTCTTATGGAGCCAAGATATGGTAAGCGCTCCAGACTGAACTGGATAGCCCTGACTTAAAGCTGTCAGTGGTAGCTGTCTCTGTTTTCCGGGCTGCTGAAATAGTAGAAAGCATGCTGTTGGAGCTATCACATGATGGTCTTCAAAACTCCAAAATTCCTCTGAGGCGTTCCTTAGGACTGCAGTCACATTGATATAATTCTTCTGGAAAGCAAAGGGGATCTTCCCTAGGACACTAGTGACTGTATGCTCTGAGCTGTAAATCAGACATTCAACACCCCAGCTTCATCTTCAGATCCAAGACAAAAATTCCCAAGAGGGCTGGGTTGAGTGATGTCAAAAGTGGTGGATCCAGATTGCAAAAACCATAACCATGACTGGTATACAGATTTCACATAAGACTTCCTATTCATCATCATACCTGAGCCTTTCAGTCATCTTACAATATCAGGTGTTACTATTAGTATATTCATTGTACAACCAGGGAGACTGAAGTTCAGAAAAGTGACAAAACTTGCCCAAGGTCACCTGATCAGTAATAGGGGACATTTCTTTTACACAAATTTAGTGCTGTTTTCACAAATCCACAATGCTCTGAAATCAGACTGTCCAACATACATGGGGTTGAATTCCACAATTTATGGAAATCCTAATCTCCGTGTCCTTCCCTCCTGTGCTAATAGGTGTGAGATAAGACCTTTGAGGATGACAGCACAAGAATACTTAATCTGCTTTCAGTAGAATCCCGCCCTCCCTCCTTTGGCCTTGAGAAACTGAGACATCATGTGTGGTGAGTTTTCTCAAAGAAGGATAAACAAAGAATACATCTTTTCCTTTCCTGACACAAATGCCCCTAGACATCATCTCCTAGCTGCAACATTACCTCTGCTTCAAATTTAAAGGACAAAAATCTGATACAGAAGATAGTTAAACTTTAATTTTTTCCCCTAGTATTTTTCACATGAATTTCTTTTTAGTTTATTTTTTGCTCAAAATGACATGGGAAAAACAGACCAGGAACTAGCATTTACTTATTGCCTTCCAAGGGCCAAGTACTGTTAAGCCCCCCTTTATAAATGTTTTCTCATTAACACATATCAACTTACTGAGGAATATATTGCTTTTTTTTTTTTTGCTAGCTGAAGAAAGAATCAAGAGGTGAAGAAATGTGCTTGAGATGACGCAGAAGAGCTATAAATGGGACCTAAGTACATATAATTCCTTAGCCTGTCCTTCCTTCCTTCTTTTCTTCCTTCCCTCCCCTCCTCAATCCAAATACGTGAACAAATCTCTGGCAGTCTCCCATCCTAAAGAGTTTCAATGTAGTGAACAATATAAAAGAGCTAAGTGTTGTGACAAAGAGAAATACAGGGGCAGTGGAAGCATAGTGAAGGTCACTGAGATTGAGAAATCAGTGAAGACCCAGCTGAGCTAAGTCCTCCAAGACAGCAGGGTGAAGGTCATAATGAACGTCAGGTGACACAGTCCAGCTGGACATGGGCTGAGTAGGCTCAAAGTACTGCCAATTCAGTGGTCAGAATACCTGGGGTACTAAAAGGGAATGAAGGCCTGGCAGTGACAAATCTAGAGAAGGTGATCAGACTAGAGCCTTTTATGCAATGCCAAAGAAGCTGAGACTTAATCCAACACAGCCCAGGTTCATACATTTGGCTTTTCTATAGACTCAAAAGAAATTCTAAGACATTCACATTTGCAACACACTCTCTCATAGGTGCAAGTATAATTATCCTTAATTTAATGCACACTAATTATAACTCTATTCCCTTTATTCCCCACTTAAGGAATTAAGAAATCACAATGGAATATTACTCGACCATAAAAAGGAATGAAATCTTACCATTTGTGGCAACATGGATGGACAGAGAGGGTATTATGCTAAGTGAAATAAGTCAGTCAGAGAGAGACAAGTACCATAGGATTTCACTTATATGTGGAATCTAAGCACAAAATACACAAACAAAATAGAAACAAACTCATAGACACAGAGAGTGACCTGGTGGTTGCCAGAGGAGTGGTGGCTGTGGGGCTGGTGGAAAGAGGTGAAGGGATATAGAAATACAAATTGGTAGTTACAAAACAGTCATGTGTAGGTAGAGCGCAGAGTATTTACCTAGCAGCTGTGGCTAATGCAATGCTGTGTGAATTCTCCAGCTCCCGAATCCCTCCTGGGAACACCCAGGAAGGGAGCTAGGCTGCTATACGGAAATGACTCAGCGCCAGCCAGGCAGCCTCCTAACCTTTTTTGGCCATTTGCCCTACTATAACATCCTATTGGCTGAACCCATGCATATAAGCTAGTTTACTTCTTGAATAAAGTGGATTTGCCCACTAAACCTTGTCCCCTAAGTCGGGTCTACTGCATCTCCATCGTCCTCACCCCCAGGCGGGCTGTGTCCACAGTCATGGGGATGTAAAGTACAGCCTGGGTAATATAGTCAATAATAGTGAGATAACTCTGCTTGGAGCCAGTTAGGTACTGGCAATACTGGGGGCAAGGGCACTTCATAAGTATATGATTGTTTAACCACTATTCTGCATACCTGAATCCAACACAAGATAATATATATTATATACACTATATATAATAATTTACTTAAAAGTAAATTATAATTGAAAAATTAAAAGAAAAAAATGAAAAATATCAAGTATCATGATAGTTAATGATAGAAAGAACTCAATATCCAGTCTAACCTTTCTTTTAGGAAGCAAATTATTTGCAATTAATTTTTTATTAATACCATGACTCAGACCACACTTCACACCTGAATCTGGGCACAGCTGCCCATCCCAGATGCCACCTGGGCATTAAGGCACCTACCTGGCTTTTCCATGGAGTCCCACAGAGCTACTTCTAGCAGGTTAACATCTCCTGTCCTATTTCTGAATGCTCCTGCAAGAGATTATCTCCCACAGCTGACATTCATAGGGCTCCTCACCTGACTCCCCTTTGCCAGAGAAACATTTCTCCTGCACCAACCGTAAGAAACCAAAGGCAAGTGCCATTCAGAGTGTGATCAATGTAGTAATTTGTTAGAGAAGCAAAAGTGGGGAGGGACTGGGAGGCCGAAGGAAATAAACAACACCCTGGACAGCGGAGGTTTCCTAAAGCACATTCAGTGACCAGCTCGCGGATCTATTTCATTTTTTAAGAGAGAAAACAGATAAAAACAGACTTCAAAACAGTAGGTGTTACAGAAGAGGGAGCTTTGTGTGGTAATGGCAGAGCCATGTGGTCCAAGTCATACCCTGAGGTTGGAAACTTGCCTGGCTGGCTTGGAAACTGATAGCAGGTCACTGTAGTTCCATGTCTGTCACTTCCTCTTTGAGCTACTGAGTGACCAGACTGGGGCTGGTCAGCAAAGCTGGGCATTCATTGCGTAGAAAGAAGAACTGATCTATCACAGCATCCTCCTCCTTGTTAGCAGCCTGGATGGAAGCCAAGCTGCTCCCAGGACAGGATGACTCAGCAGGCAGTGGGCAGAGGCAGGAAGATGCTGTTGGAACACTGGGGTGTTATGGCAAACTTCATAATCAAGCAGAACCATCTTCAGTGGATTCTTCAGGGGCAGCCCTAATTAGCAGTCAATTGAGAGGGAGGCTCTTCTTCAATGGCACTCCCAGCCTCGCTCAGTCAACATGCCAATCGCCATCCACCAGTGGGCAGGGCTGGAGTTAGTCCTGGTGCCACAGTCCCTGGGGTTGGGGAGCCGTGACACACAGCCTTTCTCCTTTCCATCACCCCTCTTTCTTCAGGATGGACAGTGTAATATTGTGGACAAAAGTGTCTTTGGAGTCAGAAAAACCTGGATTCAATTCTGTACTCCACCCCTTATTAGCAAGTTGACTTTATATAAGGCACCACTGTCTCTGATTCTAATACCTTCCTTCTATGTACTTCAGAAAAAAAGTTTTTAAAAAAGTACAACTAAGTAATAGCTAATTCTAGTGTGTTCTGCTAAAAATCAACCGTCTCTGAAAAAGCACAATTATTTTAACATTTAAGAGATCAATGCAGAAGAAATGTTTTTATTCTTGTGGTTTGTTTAAGAGGGGTTTTCGGAATTTTCCTAGGTCAAGCTCTATCATACTGTTTATTTCAACGGAAGTGTACATAATTATTTACATTTAAACTAATATTAATCAATTCTTAGTCCTTTTTTTTACCTGACATGCCAGCAGAAATGGACATGGTTGGTCACTCCTCTCCTGGAAACACTGCTTTTCCTGGCCTCTCTCTCCTGGATTTCTCCCCTCTCACCGGCCCCTCCCATTCTTTCACTGGTTCGTTCTTATCTCCCCAGCTTCTACATGTTGGGATATCCCATAGCTCCATCCTTGAAATTTTTCTCTACTCTACCCAAACTCATTACTTAAGTACTCTCATCCATTCAAATGGTTTTCTTTCTTTCTTTCTTTCTTTCTTTCTTTCTTTCTTTCTTTCTTTCTTTCTTTCGACAGAGAGATAGAGAGAAGGACGGATAGGGACAGACAGATAGGAAGGGAGAGAGAAATGAGAATCATCAATTTTTCATTGTGGCACTTCAGTTTTTCATTGATTGCTTTCTCATATGTGCCTTGACCGTGGGGCTGCAGCAGACAGAATAACGCCTTGCTCAAGCCAGCGACTTTGGGTCCAAGCTGGTGAGCTTTGCTCAAACCAGATGGGCCCACACTCAAGCTGGCAACCTTAGGGTCTTGAACCTAGGTCCTCCCCATCCCAGTCCGATGCTCTATCCACTGCGCCACCGCCTGGTCAGGCTCAAATGGTTTTCAAAAGCAGCTGTTTGACAAAGTCTATCAAATGTCCACCTTTAGCAGGTCTCTCTCTCCTGAACTCTACATTCCCTTATCTAGCCACTACTCCATAACCATGCTTGTGTGTCTACCCCACATGTCAAACTCCATGTCCAAACTAACATTACTCTGACCTTTGTTTCCTCCAATGCTTTCCATTCAGTAAATGGCTGCTCCAACCTTCCCAGTTTCTCAGCCCCAAACCCTGGAAGATATTCTTGGTTTCTCTCTCTCCCTCCTACATCAAAGTCCTAAAAAACGCTGCAGAGTCCATCTTTAAAACCTATGTGGAAGTCATTGTTTCTAAACCCCTCCACCACTTCCACTCTGATCCAAGTCAAGCCCGTCTCCTCTGTGTCTTCCTGTTTCTTTTGCACTCCCTCACCTCAGATGATTTCTATACTGTCACCACATTAAGCCTTAGAAAACACAAGCCAGACCTCGTAACTCAAGAATGGTAAGATTATGGCAATGTTTACAAGAGAGAAAACAGGCTCAACAAGGTTAACTAAACAGTCACGCCACAAAGAAGTAATAGAACAAAAAAGATTTACACCCAGGTCCTTCTGAATCCAAAGCCCATACCCTAAGTCACAACCCATACAGTACTGCCATTTCGTGGTTTAAATGCAAAATAAGTTTAGATCATAAGCCTTAGTACAGTGGTTCTTAACCTTTTTTGAGGTACCAAACCCACCAGTTTCATACGAGCATTCACCAAACCCTTCTTTAGTGATAAATAAAATATGATTTTTTTTTCCAAATTTAGTTTTGCCGGTGCGAGACTAGAGTTGCTCAACTTGGCATTGCATATCATGCAGATAGACGCTGACTCCCATCCTGTTCCATGATACATGTGAATCCATGCTGTACATATTCGTCCGACCACTTTCTTTTTTTGCTCGACATATTTAGTATGGATTAAAATATTAAGAAAGAAACCACACGACGTACAACTATGACAGCCATTGACTACTGCGCGCACTAAATTCCCCGCCGCACTGGTTGGCCAAGCAATGTAACGTGATCCTCTGCAGCAAGAGATGGCCAAGCGGGGCGTGTCATCACGACTTTACACAAGTGTGTCTTTACCTCCGAGGCAGAGGCTTCTCCGAACCCCTGAGACTGACTCATCGAACCCCTAGGGTTCGATAGAACCCAGGTTAAGAACCACTGCCTTAGTAGAATTGAAATACACCATCTCTCACACAAAATATTTTAAAGTACATTACAGATTCATTCATTCATTCATTCAACAAATACTGTTTGAGAATCTATTATATGTCTAGACATGGTGATTCAGAAATGAGCAAGGAAGACTGTCATCAAAGAGCTTATAGTCTAAGGAGGGAGACACACAATAAAACAAAATAGATAATGTCAAGTGGTAATAAGCTATAAAGAGTAAAGCTGGGTAAACAGACAGGAAGCAACAAAGAACAACTTGTGAAAAAACAAAGCGGAGAAAGGAATATTGTGAAGGCACAGAATCCACAGTAGGAAGCCATCTACGCTGAAGCAGAGTGAGTTCCAGGTGAGTGGTGGGAGTACACATCACACAAAAAGGTGAATGGCTAGGTTAGAGGCATTAGTTATAGCACCTGGCATGTAACCTGAAACAGAGGCAGCAGAAATTCTTCTTGTTCCTGAAGCATTGAAGGAAAAGCTTATAACCTTTCATTGCATTAACAGATGGAAGTGTCTGCAATAATGCCTGGCACACAGTGCATGCTCAATACACCTTAATATCTTGACTTAAGAGTACAATATCTGCCACTTGTTTGACTTCAACACAGTCTTCGCTATTCTCGGACACCTGCATTCTGAAAGAAATTTACAATCTGTCAAACTGTAAACATGCCCACGCATGTGAAGATTTTGATCTGGGTTGCACTGAATTTATTGCACTGTCTGCAAACATAACAATGTATATAAAGTTACCAAGAAAACATTTGTATATAGAACACACAAAGACCTACATATCAATGAGGAAAAGAAAACCACTCAAGATAAAAATAGGGCAAAGGATAATGAGCATGAAATCTAGAATAAAAAGCCTGAATAGCCAATAAACATGTGAAAATAAACTAATCTCCAATATATTCAGGCAAATGCAAATTAAAACAGCGATGAGGAATCATTCTATACCCATCATATTGGCAAAAAATAAATAAAAGTCTAACAGTACTAAATGATTTAATTATTCTTTGTCTTTTTGCATGGAGTGTAGGAAACTTTGATACTTTGGGGGTGAGTATATATAAATCCGGAAACCCACTTTAAAATATAATTTGGCAATATCTACTAAAATTGAAGATACATGTATAATAAGATCCAACAATCTGGTCCTAGATATTCTAACTTGCAACATCTCTCACATGAGACCAAAGGGATAAAGGAACAGTTATTAAAGCTTTTTTCATTAGTGTCCCATATTGTAAACTCCCTAAATGCTCATCACCAGAAGACGAGGTAAATAAATATTGTTATATTCATTTAACCCAGCGATTTTCAATTGGTGTTTTATGAGAATTTTTAAAATATTCAATACCTGACTATTTAGTTAGGGCACTGACCTCTATTTTCCTTAGATTGTCAAATAAAAAGAATGACAACAGCCAACACAACAATAGCCATTCAGCGTGAATGAATCAAAAGTATACCTATTTTTGTCAGATCAGCAAAAAATTTATTTTTTGGTGTGCTGCAGAATTTTAGTAGTTAGTTTATGTGTGCCATGAGACCAAAAAAAAAAAGTTGAATACCACTAATTTAATGAAATTAAAGTAGTTAACATGAATAAATTAAAACTATTTTAGAATATAGAACAACATGGATTAGTATCAAAAACAATATTGAGCCAGAAAAACAATATGTTCATGTTCAGTGTGAATGAATTTCTGTAAAGTTTTGAAATATATATCACCTATAATACTTTGTTTCAGATATATATCTAAAATTCCTCTTAGAAATGTTAAACACAAAATTCAAAATGCTGGTTTTCATTAAGGAGGGATGGAGCAGTTTCAAGCAGGAGTACTTCTGAGGGCTTTGCTGGTGTCTATGACATCTTATTCTTAAAGAAACCTGGAGCAAATAAGGCAAAAGTTTAAGCTTTGCAATATTAGGTAGTGGGCATAGTAATGTCTGTTATATTATTCTTTACATTTACCTGTATGCTTCAAATATGCATAATTTTAAAAGCAACAATAAAACACCCAATGGACTTAATGGTTGCAAGTGAGACTTCTCAGCATTTTGGTAGCCATCTGTAGAACTATATGGCCATATGCATCTTCCCAAAATTATGTTTCTGCTTCCAAGCAAAAGCAAACACACTGTATCATACTCACTGGCAGAAGAGTGCATTTGCTTTTTTATTTTTTTCCATGTAGGGGTCTCTTCAAATCGAGTAAGAGTCTTTCAGCTGAACTTTATCTGGAATGGAGGATCCTGACTTGATGGTCCAAACCATCTCCCCAATTATCTGCAGGAAAATTTGCATGAGACTAACCCAGTTGGAATTATACACAGTTCCCACCTTCCTTATTTAATCTTCATAATCAAGATTTATTTATTGAAGTATACATTTCTCCTTCCTATCACATGGAAAATATATGACTTTTGCATAGCCTTCTATATTTCAGTTCAGAACTCAATGAACACCCTCGTAATCTTTCTAGTGATTAGAGACGATTTCTCTAGCAACCTAAAATTGAGCTCTTTAACTCTCATTCCAACAGTGTCTATATAATCTTTTTTTATGGAAGCTAACAGCTATTCTGAAAATGTGTAGCTACAATTCAGAGATTGCTTTAATCATTGGTTTTGTTTTCAATATTGGAGATATGTATAAAAAATGGAAATGTTTTCTTTAAAGATAACCACTACCACCCTTTCTGAAAAAAACAAGGCAGCTGTTCCAGATGCTAAGTGAATTAAATGACAACAAAGTTATCAAATGTACTTAGCAGATCTTCAAAACAAATGTCATCTGAGAGGAGGAAATACAATCATTAAAATTGAATGAGTACATATATAAATGAACAAATGTCATTTCCAATATTCTAATTTAGATCTGCAGCTAACAAACTCAACCATGCTGTTTCTCTTTTCTAAATAAAGAGATTTCTGGAGGCAACATGAGCTTTAAAACCAGACAGAACTAGGTTGAAGTCACAGTTCTGCACAAATTATTAACAGGTGATCTTGTGGAAGCTACTTAACTTTTTTTTTCTTAAGTGAGAGGAGGGGAGATAGACAGACTCCCACACGCGCCCCACCACGCAGCAACCCCTGTCCGGAGCTGATGCTAGAATCAACCAAGCTATCCTCAGTGGATGCTCAGACCAACTGAGCTTCTGGCTGCGAGAGGGATAAAGAGAGAGAAGGGGGAGAGGGAGCGAAGAGAAGCAGATGGCCGCTTCTCATATGCGCCCTGACCAAGGATTGAACCCAGGACGTCCACAAGCCACTTAACAAGCCAGCCAGGGCACTTAACTTTTTAAAATTGCAGTCTCCTCCTTTGTAAAATTGGAATAATAAAAGTGTTATGAGATTTTTAAAAAATGTGTGTATGTTATGGAAATCTGTGGAGAATTAACTGCCGTGATGAAAGAGCAACAAAAATGTTTTCTGCATACTAAAGATGAATTAATAACTATTAGTTTTATTCTTGGTTGCCATAAATAATAACTATTGTCATCACTTGGTGCACATAATTGACACATGAGACCTTGTTGCTATTTTCAATTGATCATCAATCAAGAGTTCCTGATTCCTACAACTCCAATGTAAAATTAAGGCTCTTTCAAAAGAAAGCCCACACTACAACATACAAAATATTAGAGAACATTCCCCTTTCCCTAAATTGGGATTAGTATAGACATCATCAAAATATTTGAGCTGGAGTACAATGGATGCCTTCCCTGACTCTCCAAGATAGAATTGGCCATTTCTTCCTCTGGACACTCACTGTTCATGCTTTGGTATTTCTAATATAGATAAAAAACCATACTGCATTGGCATTTACTGTTTTCTTTTTCACTACCTTACTGCTCTTTCTGCTCAGCTCTGGGCTCCAGGAGAGAAAAGATGGTCTCTTCCATGTCTTCATCCCCTGTATCAAGCACAATGCCTCCCAAACTCTGGGTGCTCAATGAATGTTTAATGTATGACTAAAAATAAGAAAGTAAAAACAAAACAAGTATTTACTGGTTACCTGCTGTGTGCCAGACACAGAGTTGGGTGCTTTATATACATTACCTGATATCGTTCCCCATAATAACACTATAGAGTAGATACAATTGGTAACTATGGACTAAAGATGAGAAATCAAGACTCAGAGACATAAGTCATTTGGGGTATTCACTTTGTTCTAAGTCAAAACACTTTTTCTCTCTACTAATCTATATTACCGATATTACAGGATGAACTCTGTGTGGGGAAAATGCAGGCAAATCAGCACTTTTAGGATGAAAATTTTCATGAAGGGAACCTAGGAAGCAAAGCATTTATTTCTGTCTCATTCAACCTGCTCCATGACATCAACACAAGCCTCTATCTCTTTGCTGCTTTTCCTGAGTTTCTTTCTCCACTGGCCCTCCCCTCCCCCTGTCTAAGCCTATAGAGTCTCTATTTTTTTTTAAGCTGACCTCTGCAGATTTCAACTCTTATCAAATAAAATCTGAGGTCAGGAGGAAGCCCTTGGATGCTGAGTTCTCCCAGTACCCTTGGTGGCCACTGCCACCCACGTTCATGAGGACATGTAACTCACCAACTGGCCTATGTCTCAAGTTTTCATATAACATGTAAGATTGATCATGAAACATTGTTTAGGGGTCTGATGAGCCCAAGAGCTACAAATCCATTATCACACTCAGACCACCACAGCTGATACACTCTTTTAAGGCAGTGTATATGTTAAGTTGCCTTTTAAAAATTTCTTTTTGCACAAACCCCATCAAATGGGCATAAGAGATAATACTTGGTGGTGAGGATTTATTCATTAATTTTATCGACATTAATATATTCATTCATTCAGCCAGTCAAACAGTCATTCAGATAGGCAGGCAGGCAGGCATTTATTCAACAACTATTTACTACAGCACTGCTACCTGCCGAGCACAGCGTGAGGCAAAGGAGATACCACAGTGAACAAAACAGATGGTCCCTGCCCCCCACGATACTTACATTCTAAATACACAGTCTGAGCTCTAACAGATTAAATGTACCTCAGAGATCATCTAAAACACTCGCCCAGTTTGGGGAAGGAAACTGAGACCCAGAAGTCAAACAGCTAGTAAATGTCAGTTTCTCTGCCATATCCAATTGAAATCTCTTTCCCATACACCAGATGGTGCCCATCTGATGAGCAACATGTGAGCTGACATTTATTAGGTGCCATGAAATCAAGGACATTTCAAAAGGCTTGGCACTCAGGGAATGGAGACTTTTTTTTCACTCCTCAATTCTGCTATCCGCAGCTCCACCAGAAGCAGGCGAAGCTAATTTGACAGTGTAGTGCCATTTTGTTTGAACAGACAGGCAGGAGCCATATAAATGTTTTAGAAGTGACTGTCATTAGCAGGACCATGTCCAGTACCATGTTCAGCAGGCAGCAGAGGCTTCTGAGGCACTTCAGTCGCCTGCTTTTGTCTCCTCAAAGGTGTTCATTGCGTGCTATGTTACTAGAATTGTGTGGGCTGCCTTGAGAAAGGGGGACTATTTTTAAAATACTGCTGAGTAGGAAAAACAATGAGTCTCTGGGACCCACTCTCGAGACTTAAAAAAAAAAAAAAACACACCTCAAAATCAGCACCAAATGCCAAAGCTCAAAGTTGGGATTTTACGCTTTTCCTTCTAGACACTGCCTTTTATCTGCGCCGTTCCAGAAGCCCGCCCATTCGGAAAGGATTCTCCCATCTCAGCAGTGGTTTCCAGCTTCTACTCCTATTCTTAACAAACTTATTTTAAACATGCTGCTGTCAGGTGAATGGCAAGGCCTCCTCCATGAACTAAAAAAAGAATGAGAAACCACACGCTTGAATGTGAGTGTGGAGTCAGGGAGCCGGGAAGCTGATTCATAAGCTTTGAATGCTCTCATCTACAGTATAATAAATGCTGGACTCATGCAGCCACCTGCCCACACAGGGCATTTTAGGAGAACAGTCCTAAATCCTGGTCCATAGAAGGTGCCTGATACACATTATCTGCCTTCTTCCTGGAGTGCATGACTTACATACTGGGGTGTCATCTCATTTAAGCATTACAACATCCACGTCAGGTAGAGGAGTTATTATTACCTAGGTTTTACAAATCACAGAGGTTCATGTCATTGGCTTAGTGTCCCTCCTTAAATGAGAGCAGAGCCTAAGCTCAAACCTCAACCTGAACCCCTAGTTCTATGTTTTTCATCCAAAACTTGTAAAAAAAAAAAAACAAAAAAACCCCCAATCTCCCTGTGCATGGCTGAATCACATCTGTTGCATCTACCACTGTAAGCAGAATTTAATGGCTTGTTCTTTAATCCCCTTAACACTAAACTCACAAAATAATGCGGACTCATCACAATGCTGCCTCCCACCCTGCTGCAGTATACAGCTCAGAATTTATGGCCCTCTTCATTAGGAGCACACACACAGCCTGTTAGCAATATCCGTCTAAATGGGAGCCAGCAGGTCTCCTTATCTCCTGACCTACATTATTCTTATAATGATTAATTCATAGATGGAAGCAGTGTCCTGGCATCTAGGCTAACATCTTGAGTTCAAAGGTACTTGGTTCTGGACACTGAGAGCTCACTCGACGTCTTAGAGCAAAGAGGAAAACACAATTGTACTGGGGATTCAAAAAGGTTTGTCCAGATCTCTTTACTTCTATGTGGCCTAGAGAGGCTAGTTTGTCATTCATTCATTCATTCACTCACACTCATTCCTCCATCTATTTCTGTAGCAATTTCTTCACTCTTGTGGAAATCTATCTACGCATTCAACATGTCACTTTCACTTTTTCTTTTATCAGGATGAGGCATTCAAAGGTGACTAAATATAAAACTTGCTCTCACGGAGTTCACAATGGAGTAGGAGAAGAGACATGTAAATTGTATCATTCCAACAGGTCTTGATAGGTGATAGAGGAATTGCTCTAGGAGCATGGGAAAGGAAGGAGACTTTTCAGGAAGCATGTGTAATTAACCAGGGCCTTGAAGGGTAAGCACAAAGAATGTGCATACAAGGGAAGGGGTAAAAGGTGGGGGATGCATTCTAGGCAAAGGGCTAGAAGAATAAAACTGTAAGAAATGGCTGAAAAATGGTGAGTCCAAGAGAGCAATAGCACACAGGGGACAGGGGACAGGAATGGCACGGCAGAAACCCATCACAAATGGCCATTTTTATGTCATGCTAGCGAGTTTTTTCTCCTCACTAGCAGAAAGTCAAGAACTGTTTTTCATCTAGAATGGCAAATCTTGATATTTGAGAGTAGGACATATTACTCTGCTCTCAGAGGAGAGGGAGGCAAACTGAAGGGGCAACAAGCTGGTGGGAGACTGACGTCACTGGCCCTTCCAGGCCCATCGGATCCCCGAGAGACCACACAGGAGCCAGATGCCCAGGGCTGCCCCACAGAACTCTCCACCACAATGGAAATGCTCTGTGCTGTCTAACAGGGTAGCCACTGGCCACATGTCGCTTTTGAGCATGGGAAACATGGTTAGCGCAAGTTACTAAATGATTTTTCAATTTACATCAATTAAAATGTAAGCTTTCCACATGTGGCCAGTGGGGACTGTGACTGACGAGCAGAGCATTAGAATTTCCTGAGCGGCTTCCAAGCCACTTCTTCCTCTCAAGTGCTCACGCCTCCCAGTCTTTTGGAATGAGACAGACTGTCCCTTTGGGGGCAGGGGGCGGGCATTTCTGACACTCTGTTTACTGACTGTCACTCACTGGATTTCAATCCTAGGTGGGTAGGAACTGTGTTTTTCCTATGTGAGTATACCGCCCATGCTCGGCCCAGCATAGGGATACAAAGAACTCCAGTGAGCTGAAACAGGTACCGTAAGATAAAAGGCACCTTACCCACAGGGAGACGACTCATCTCCTAAGGAAGCTTTACAGTGAAACATAAGCCACTTCTGAGACTTTTCTTAATAGCCCGGAGGTGAGCCAGATAGGAAAATAAATTACTCCTGTTACCTTTATCATTCATCTAAAAGAATTGATTTCTTCTCATTATCAGGGTTATATGCAAAGAAGATTTTCTTTCTCTCTTGGAATGTCACTCCTACTTTCTACTGCTAACTAACTAAGCAAAGACAGTATGTAATTATAATTTTTCTAATATCTTGAAGATAAGAAATATCCTATGAAAAATATAGCCCAAATAACTCGTGTTTGATAGCACTTCATGGTTTATGAAACATTTTCTCATGCACAGATGGGTCTGATTCTAACAATAGCCTTGTGAGGTTCAAATCATCACTCCCATTTCACAGAAGGGGAAGTAAAGGCTCAGAAAATTCAAACTGTTCAAAGAGAGAAAGCTTCTAAGAGGTGAAGTTAGATGGGAAAACCAGATTTATCTAAGAAGCCACTGGACAGATGGTGAGGAAAACACTTGGGCCAATGTAAAGATAAATTATATGTAAATCTTAAAGAATAAATTAGATTTCAACATAAGAAAATAAAAGAAGGCATTTCAGGCAAAGCATGCGTTTCGCCTGTTCTGCTTTCCCTGCCTGGAGTACTACCTCTTCCTTTTCCCTTTTTATTTACCCAAAAGATTACTTCACCCTGATGAAACCTAGATTAATTAATTAGGTTCTTCTTCAGAGCAAGTAAAAGCATTTGATTTCAATAATACATTCTCTGCTTTCTGATTCTCAAAGACTTTTACTGTCTGTGAGGCCATTTGTCAGTTAATTAATTTAGCCATCCATCCAACCAACAAACTTTTAAGGAGCCCCTGTTTCAAGCCAGTCCCTCCACTGGGAGTTCATAGCTGAGAAGGAAAACAGCCTCCATTCTCTAGAAGCTTCCTTGTCTCTTGACCCTAATTATTTTGAATAGAAATATATGCTTTTAGATTTCTTTTGTGATTGGTACACTGCCCCCACTCCAACCACACCAAGCTTAGAAGTAATGTCTTTGTAACATTCTGATGACCAACTTTATTAATTAGTGAGAGAAAAGAAGTGAGAAACAATATATTAGTATTTGCTGAGCACTTCTTAAATTTCTATACTATAATAAGACCTGAGGTGGGAAGAGGAAGGACAAAACAAACATAAGGAAAAGGCACTTCCTTAAGGAGTTGAGAATCTGATTAGAGAGACTAGACATTACCAAGAACTGACATTGAAGAAAATAATAATATACTCATAAATCAGCCTCGAATCTCCTACAACACACACATAAAACAATGGCTTTATTGCACACATTTATTGATCATCTACAATGTGCCATAATTGTGCTAGGTGTTTCAGGAAAATAAAGCTTAAGTCTTAGGCAGGTTTCCCACATTATTTGACTGAGCACACCAATCTTAAAGTGCCAGCATTATTACCCTACACTATACATGAAGAAAATCGAAGTTCAGAAAATGTTAGCTTGACCAAAGTCACAAATAATTGGAGTCACCAAAACTCAAACTTAGGTCTTCTGATTACATGCCTACTCTTGCCTCTATTAGACAACATTGCCTCCATTTTTATGCTTAACTCATGAAAGGCAACAGTGGTGAACACTGTGTGGAATGAGCTGAGGAGGATGGGCTTGGAAAGTAAAAGATGGCCATGATACTAATATGAAAATAAAATTTTTAGTCATTAAATTGAGCTTACTATATTGCAGATCGAATTTACGTGATTAAACCACAAGGACCACACTTATTATCAATGCTTGGTTAATTATAACAACCTTCCTTCTGAGATTTTCCTTTGTTCTGGAAAGGACTCTATTTAAAATAAATGCAGATCTTTCCCCTTCCTGAATTCCCTGGTAAGATCTTCCTGGCTGTGTGTATCTGGGTAGAGGAAATAATAATAGACAACAGCGACATCTGCCCGTAGGTGCACTAACTATATCTGCATCTACTAGCAAGGTGAATATGCTAAGAAAGAAAACTGAAGGTGGGATGCAGAACTCTAGCAGAGATGATCTTACTCATCCCTGTATCTCCAGTACTTGGCAAGGTACTCGGCACAAAAGACTTCCTCAATAAAGGTGTACTGCATAATTGAACTTCACTCCTTTGTTTTTCTTATCAATATCAGCTAGCATAATCTCTGCAACACAACAGCCAAAAGGAGATAGACAAATAATCAGTATAATTGGGGAAAGGGAGAAGAGCGGGATTAAAGAACTAAGAAGTATATTTGTACATACCATTATGACCTCTATCAGCCTGCCCACTTCTCTGGTCCCTCTCTAATTGGGCCATAATGACCTTTGTATGAAACATCCAGGTTCCAGTCTATCAAGTCTAAAAGTCTATCTACCAGAGCTGAAAATAGATCATTAGCCTCATCAGCAAGTAGGGTCTGGAACTGGTCATGTTGCCATAGACCTAACATCTGTTGGACTTAGCGTGGGGTCTGGACAACCAGGTAATGAGTGACTCTTTTTCTGTGGACTTGGCTAGTATACAGGAATATACTGCCAACCTGGTTTGCTATATTTTTCCTTATCTTAAATGGGAATACCATCCATTTATATAGACATCTGAGTCTAGCCCTTGCCAGATTCTTTCCTGACACTTAAGAGATTACTTCCCTTACTATAAGCTCCTTGTTGGGTTCTACCATGGAAAGAATGCCATGGGGCTTGTTCCTCTCAGCTGCAGAGCTTTAAGCACACATTACTTTTACCTTCTGCAGCTAGTTCCCATCAACCATACGGACCCCCTCGCATTCTGACACAGGTGATGGAAAGCCCAGGCTTCCAGGAGCTCTATGGCTACTGCTCATTAATGCCTCCGGTCACAGTCAAGTTATTCTCCCTAATTCTTACATTTCTCAATCTCACATTAGAGTCTGGATATCTCATGGAAGAGTCTGCCAGAGTTATGACAACCATACAGTCTTAGGTTTTGGGGAGCTATTTTATCTTTGTCTAGGTACTGTATATAAAAAGATATTGCAAGGAAATGGTTATAAACTTGTGTTTGAAACTGGTAGGAGTACAGCATATTTTGCAAGCCCAACTCCAAGATCCGAGATAAAAGCAAACTTCAGCTTATCCTGAACTTTTTCTAAACATTAAAACCGGCTTTAAAGTTCTGTTTTACCCTTCAGAGATTCAGAGTATCTTGGTGACAAAAGCATTTTCAGGTGCTTCTCTTCTGCCTTTAATCTTCAAACTCTGAGTGAAGGGGTCACAAAGGACTTTCTTTGGGCAAAGACATAAAGAGACAGAGAAACTCCTCTGGAGTGAAAAAGTCCCATGGCCCTTTCCTGGTATGGGGGAGGAATGTGAGGGTTATGTATGCCATGGGGCTACAGGAGATGCCTGCATTTCTAAAGGAGGTGTTCAGAACCATGATTCTAAACATCATAAAGCAATTGGAAAAATTTCAAGAAGGGCAATTTCAGGTCAGTATCCTTTAATCAGTGTTATTCTGACAGCACAGTTCTTATACTTAATAGATGCTCAATAAATACTTGTTTCATTGACTTGAATTGTGCTGTTACCAGCTCCTAGAGTCCTAACATGGGCACTATGAAGTCCCTTCTCTCTGAGCTCCTCTAGTTTGTGTGAGAACCATCACACATGTTAACAGCACTAATTACCCACCAACTAAATGGAAAAGATATGATTGCTCAGCCACAATGGATCAATACTTACATGTTTATTATTATTTTTTATTTTAATCATTTTTTAAGGGCTGCATTACTTGGTAGAAGTAGTTCCTGAAATCACCATGGATGAATATAACAGCTGAGATGTACTTAGAAAAAAATCTATAGGGAATTAGTGGTCAATGGTGCGTCTTTCTCACACACTCTTACATGCATGGACCTGCTTAACAACTTCTCCCAATACCTTCTGCCCCCAATTCTGTGGGGTTTTTTTTTTTCTGAGTGACAAAGCTAACCAAATTCTAAACAGCCATCAAGCTTCCAATAAGCAGAATCTCAATCTCTCTCCGCCCCGCTCACTCACTCACTCACTGTGGGAATACGTGTGTGTGTGTATGGGTGTGTTTGAGTGTGTGTGAGTGAGTGTGTGTGTGTGTGTGTGTGTGTGTGAGTTTTGCGAGAGGGAGGAAGAATGTGAAGAATATGGAGAATGGGGAGGGGAGAATCAACTACACTCAAACCAATGCCTGGGTTCCCGACCTCCCTTATTACTGCTCTTCCTCACTGTCTCCTCTGTTCTTGCATCTATCCAATTTCTGACCCCTATTCTGGATGGCCGTTTTGCATGACAGGCTGTCCTGCTGGACCAGGCAGTTTGGGATGAACTGAAAGTTTACTCTTTGGTCAGATCCTGTCCTTACCTGGGCCTCTGGAGAGACCCACTGGCAGCAGACGGATCCTGGCATTGCCTACCATGTGACAAAAGCAGAGTTGGTAGTAGCTTTCATACCCCAAGGATACAGATCAATCCCAACAACCACAAAGGATCCTGGCTTATCATGGAGGCAAATGAAAAGGACCTTGTGGTTGTTTCCTAACCGTGTAGGTCCAGCTCCTCCATATCTACTACTCCCTATGGCATCTTCTACTTGGTTTTAAAAAAAAAATCCAGCTTCAGATTCCTCCTTTCCTTAATCTGTGCTATTTGTTCTACCTAAAATATCCTGCCTGCTGCTTCCTTCACAGGGAAACAGTTTTCATTTCCCCAAATCTATGCATTCCCTTTCTTTGTATTCTCTTTTGAGCTGCTCTCTGGCAGAGTTGGCTCTCCCATCTCGTAAACCAATTGCCCCTTCGAAAACCTATCAGATTTTAATGATCTTTTCCCATATCTCATTCCTTGACTAGACAGCCAGCTTGTCCAAGGCAAGGCACCATATCTTTTTGTCTTTGTATCCCAAATATCTAACACAATGCCAGACACACTCAGTGGGCACTGCAAGTGCTAGTCATGCTTCCTAAGAGAAGAAATGAGCACATGAACAGACAAGTGGACCAATCATGGAAACATGGGCACAGGTTGGCAAAACACTGCCTAACCAATGAATCCCTGTTCCATGTCCCTATAGTTGAGATCACCGGCTAAACTACCAGAAGTCACACATCACCAGAGACTTGGTAAAGGACAGACTAGAACAAAGTCTGATGAACTCCAGTTGAAAACTCTGTGTGAGAAGTACAGGGCAGTACTTGTTGCATTGTTACTCATAACCAGTGAAAACAATATTAATTGCACTGCAAATTAGAGCCATGGGAACCACATCAAAAGTTCCTCTCTGTCAACCTATGGTTTCAAATAAACACCATCAACACTTACTTAAAACACCCTGAGTCTCCATTTCTCCTTTTGTAAAAGGAAGATAATAGCATATAATTCATGCAAGTATTTGGAGGACAAAATGCTGTAATTACTGTGGAAGTATAAAGCAAGTGGGTGAGTGATCGATCACCTAGTAGTCAATGTAGTCACGTGGTTTTCCTTTCACTTGCATTGCCATGAATTTTGGACCTAATCTATCTTCTCTAGTAGACTGCAATCACAGAGATTGCAGGGTGCTCTCGAAGTCCTGGGCACACAGCCAGATCACATTTTCCAGCCTCCCCGATGGTTAGGTCTTGTCTTGTGACTAGTTCTAGCTCATGGAATGTAAGTGGAAGGGATGAGTGCCACTCTCAGGCCTGGCCCACAAAGACTACCTGTGGGCACTCTTCCCATTCCTTTGTTTGTTCCTGTTGTCCAGAATGGAGACCAGCTTCAGGAACGGCTTGGATCTACTTGTAGGAAGTGGCAGGGCCTCCTTTCATCTGTGTTCCTGAAAGACTACATGGGAAAAAGATGCCCACCACCAGGTTCCTCTGCACAGTACTGCAACATGAGCAAGAACTTAACTACAATTTTTCGTGAATGACTACACGTTTTGGATGAGAGAGCCTGGAAGTCCCCTAACAACTACAACTGCACCCTCCTTTTGGGCAGCATCCACAGCACTGAACATGCAACAGAACTAAAACAGAGCTTGGCAAATCGTAAATATTCATTAAACATTTCCAAACAGGAAAAAGAAAATGCACAGCTGTATCTATCAGCTAACAGTGCTGAAGATGTGTCCTTGAATTTGAATGCATGGACTTTCTCAAAATTGACTATAAAAACAGTGTTCAAAGTATTATAGCTTCTGGCTTTCCTACCGTGTAATTCTCAGCACATATTGATTTTGAAGCTCAAATCTTTGCAATTCCCTGATAATGCTATTCCTTAGAATAATGAAGCAGGAAGGTCCCCTATGCCCAAAACTGTACTGAATGTGCAGGAACTGTGATTTTCTTTAACCATAGGTATCTGCGCTTGCTCAGGCCCTCATTACAGTGCACGGGATGTTATTTAATCGCCAATGAATTGTTTCTTACTGCTTTTTTTCCTTCTTATGAAACCCAGCCGAGTCCCTTACAGATGCTGTATTGGCTTCACTAGCACACTTCCCAGGTTAATTCTCAGAATTACCCCACCTGATTTCTGCTGCCCTTCAAACAAAGGAGGCATGTTAAGCTAATGACCACTAGATGTGGGCAGTACCAAGTCAGATCTTCCCTAAAGGTTTCACACAGCGCTTCAGGACTTAAACCAATTATTCAATTGTTGAGTGTCTACTGAAGGTCTTCCACATGCTTTTTGCTGGTGAGGAACTTACAATCTATATACTTGGGAAAATAAGACGAATAACCAAAGATATGAAGTCACTGAATTTTGATGTGGACCTTACATATATAGAGGACAACACTGACCTTTGCATTATGCCAAGTTATTTACTCCATTGTTCATTTGTTTATTGAATAACATGTCTCAGGTGTTAGTCTATGAGATGGGAATATATCAGTGAATGAAATAATATGCCCACTCTAATAAGCTCTCAACCAAACACTGCTACTTAAAATTTGATCTGAACACATCACACCTTTCTCTGAATTTGCGCATGCTAACAGTCCACTTAGAATACGCTGATGCTTTTTCTACCACTCCACTTCATCAATTCAACTTTCTGACACTACCTCCATTCAAATTGCTAGCCAGGCATTTCATCTTATGCTGTTCTGATAATCCATTTTTTGATGAAAACATGTTCTGCTCTGTGTGCTTTGCAGTAATTTTCTCTTGGCGTTGTTATAATTATGAATCTATCTCCCCTTTTAAAAGTTGATGTCAGAAGACAAGGTCTGTGTTTTAGTTATCTGTATGTCCCCATGCCTCAACTCAGGACTGGCACACAATAACTGGTCAAATTTTTGCTGCCCTGGACTTAACTTATGAGGAGGTCAAAGCCCATTGCAGTAAGAGCACTTGCCCACAACCACTGAACTAGTTAGTAGCAGAGCTGAAACAAGATCCACGCCCCTGTGCAGATAAATCCAATTCATTGTCATGGACCATGTGGTTTGCAGGAATTTTGTATAGAGACAAATGTTAGTTCTGTACTTCAACAGGCAGAATACAGTATACCAATCTGTCTATATTTGGTAGTTTAATTATTTATGTTACTAATCTTTCAGTGGCTTCTGTGAACATGCTACAGCTATTAACAAATACAAAGATGTTAAACTAAGGCCATGCCTTCACAAGGAGGTCATAATGTCAGGGAGGCAGCAAACATTAAAAACTGTAATAACTATCTTTGTCCTTCTACCCCATGTTCAAATCCTGTAAGGGAAAACCTAGAGAGGTTTTCTTTTTGAAGATTTTCCTATGGCCTAGCACAGATTCAATAAAGTCTATTTAATACAGACTCACTCCAGCAAATGTAAGATTTTTCATTTACTCACAGTCCAGTAATAACCTACAGCTTTTTATAATGTGCTCCGGCCTACCATTACAGACTAGTGGACGCACAGTTAGGATACATTCACCAGCCAAGAGCTTTTCACTAATTCATTATTTTGGTAAATATACTTACAGTACTTAGTTATTCTTTTACCTCAATAAACTAGTAAATACCCCTATATGCAGTCTCTTTAAAGAAAATACTTTTATTCCTTATTTTGCAAATAAGAAATCTGAGACCCATGGAGGAGTAGTAACTTTATTAAACTCATCGGGACAGCAATTTTTAGACCCAGGATTTCAACTTGAGGCTTTCTGGATTTAAAGTTTATGTTCTTTTTACTATACCAGAATTCAGAAGTTGTGAGTGTGGTGGTTCCATGGACAGGGGGTGAGGGGTGGGAGAAGTAACATGTAATATCACCAACTTTATTTTAAAAATATATTATTTTAAATAAAGACATTACGATGTCTAGTTGTCCACATGTCATTCTGGGCCATAATAATAATAATAATAATAATAGCACCAGATCTTATCAATGTGAATGACTGTCCCTTGAATATGCTAGTTTAAATAATCAACTGTCTATGCAAACATAAAATATCTTTTTAAGTGAAAAGTTTTACTGCCATAAGGAAAAGAATGGCTTTGGCGTTGACCACAGAAAGGGCCATTTCTGAAAACCCAGTCATTATGACGCTGCCTTGGTACCACTATTAATCACAAGTGTCCTCAGAACCTACTGAGACGGTGAGATTTATGAAATATTTTTTGAGGATGTACACAGCTTCATCTTATACCCAGATGGCTCCTCTAGAGACCAACCTTTTAAAACTGTCTATCTCTCTAGCCTGCTAGAGCTGAATCATTTTGTAAATGAAGTATTTAAAGGTTTAACATCTTATACAGTCAGTAAGATGAGAACACTGAGACAGCCAGTAAGAAGCTTACACATACCCTTGACGAGACAAAAAGAGACATCATTAGACAAGTCTCAGAACTGCTGCCCCTTGATTTTCTCGTTTGGGGGACTTTTATCAGCTCAGTTTCAACAGAAAGCAAAGAAAAATATCTTCTCTTCTAAGGTGCTCATTGAAATAGAAAGTTTTTTTTCCCATTGCTGGTTCCTGAAAGCCTTTTCTTCCAAACAAAACCTGCTGAGAGCAGTTTCCGTTCTTTCTTTGGAGACAATAATTTTGGAAACAGAAAATGTTGAACTTTCTATGCGATCAGAGGATTGGAGAGGGGTCCCTGGTGAGCTGGCGCAGACATCCTAACAGGGAATGAGCCTCTATCACGGGGAGCCCTCCAGCACCGCCCACCCCGGAAGCCTCCTCCACAGCAGGCCTGGGAGTTCATGAATAGAGTCACCTGCCAAGATAAAAGTGATACACACCTCAAGCTGTATCCTTTTCCTTTAAGTTCTTAAGGATAAACCACAGCCATTGTTACCCTGATATTAGTGAGTCAAAGACTTCAAAGAAGATTTCTCTATAACTTAAAAGACTAGATTTAATAGGGAAAAACTCCGTTTATATCCAATATAAAGATGCATTCATTTGTCCTTATACATAAAAAAAATTTTTTTTTAATTCATTGCTGACTAATTCTCAGGCCAAACCTGGCCCACAGCCCATACTCTTAGTTGAGTGTGTAGTGAGGTGGATAAAATTTCAGCTAAGTAAAACCGGTCCTTGCCACCTAAGTATTGGATTAGGAAGTCATGTAGCTTACCGTGAAGGACCCTGGGTGAGGTGAGGGCTCTTATTCTATGTGATTCGATTGATGATGATGATAATAAACCTCAGGGCCTAGTTTAAGAATATCTTGAGGACAGTGAAGAATAGCATTAAGAAATATATATTGCTATTAAAAAAGCAAAACAACAGAAAAATCCATTTGACAACCTCCTTTCAGATGGATACAACATAAGGTTTATTGCTCTTTTTTTCATTCATGTACGTACCCCACAAAAAACGAATGAGTCGCCACGAAGTGCCAAATAGGAGGTCTCACATGTCTAGTGGAAAGATGGAGAAATATACTAACCTTGAAAATATGCTGTGACAAGTAATATAAAGGATGTAAAATAAATGCAGACGTTGGTCACCGAGAATGGCACCGCACCCAGGAGAACCAGGGTGCTTTTCAGAGGCAGAGGTCCAAGGCTGAGAGGGCAGACTCTATCCGAGCCCTGTGAACACACAGCTGGCTGTGGCTGAAGCATGGTTGGTTATACAACAGGGGGAGCAAATGGCAGGCACATCAGCACGAAGGAGCTTATCATGGTGCTAACCTGAAAGACTAGAAAGCGGGAGAGTGGCAGGGCTAGTTCTGTGTTCCAGGCAGGTGATTTCAGACAGCCGGATACCAGGCCAATGGATGGATGGGATGGATCAAATCTGAAGGGAGAGAGATGTGGCAGCCCATACAATGGAGACCCTTGCTGTCACTCAAACAAAGGGAAGGCGGCATCAGCTCTTGCTTCTCTCCCCACTGAAGGGAACCAGCACACCGATGCCAGGCCAGCCAGGAGAAGCCCTGTCCCTGTCCCTGTGTGTGGAGAAGCAGCAGAGTGGACATGAGAGGAGCACTGTCCTCATCTCTGTGACTGGCTGGGTGACTGTTAGCTCTGCAGACCTCATTAAAATTCAAGCAGGTCTCCAGGTATAGACTGGAGCAAGCCACATGTGCCAGCCCAGCTTTGGTAGCAACACGAGGGTATTTTTATCTCTATCTGGTTCCTGTGCCTGGTTTGCAGTTGACTCAAAATGCAGTGGGAGAGGGGCATGATTCACCAACCATCTCAAAGATTCCCCAGTAAGAATGTAAATCAAACAAATGGCCTTGGATATGAGAAGGAGAAAAGAAACTGCAGATACACTGAAGTTTGGATTGAGGATGTGGTGTTATTGGTAAGAAAGGGCAAAATCTTTTGGCCCTGGCCAGTTGGCTCAGTGGTAGAGCATCAGCTCTTGCTTCTCTCCCACTGAAGGGAACCACCAGTCCAGCGTGTGGATGTTCTGAGCTCAATTTCCAGTTAGGGCGCACAGGAGAAGCAACCATATGTTTTTTCACCCTCTCTGCTTCTCTCTCTCTCTCTTTTTTCCCCTCCTGCAGCCATGGCTTAATTGGCTTGAGTGCATGACCCAGATGCTAAGGATGGCTCCATGGAGCCTCTGCCTCAGGTGCTAAAAATACCTCAGTTGTGAGCGTGGCCCCAGATCAGCAGAGCATTGGCCCTAGACAGGGGTTGCTGGGTAGACCCTGGTCTGGGTGCATGAGGGAGTTTGTCTATCTCAGCCTCCTCTACTTGGCAAAGAAGAAAAAAAAAGAAAAGATCTTTCAGACCCACCACAAGACAAAACAAGTAATGCACCTTTAAAAGAAAACCTAGTAAATTAGCACTCATTTCTATTTCTGCATTCCTTCATATTGTTAGTCTATAATATTTATTTATCACATGAAACATGAAACTTTGTGTCGAAAAACATATTAAGGCCATCTTCTGCTCACCATATACTTCCGTGTCTCTAATGAAAAATAATTGCTTTGAAGGGGGAGGGGCCACCATGTTTGGAAACTCTTAATCAGTGCATTACCTGATAGGACATTTATTAAGGATAAAAGATTTCTTTTATCCCAATAGCTGCCTCAGCAGTTGTTAAAAATGGGGAGGGGGAGGGGGAAAAAAGGCTTTATCATTTTCTGATCTCTGTAGCAAATTGCCAATTTATGCACAGAATATTACAAATACTGCTGCATTATTTGAGCCTGGAATTAATTTAGAGAATCTTCTCTTCCTTTGAGTGCCCAGGGATTCAGCTTCTCTTTATTTGCTGAAGGAACCATGTCACTGAAAGCAGTCACGGGATTATTTCAAGTGAATGAATAATGAAATTGCCCAGCTTTCTAATGGTTCCCAAATTCTATGCTCTCCTGGGCTAGATCATGGGCCAGTCTCTTGCCCCCTGGAGGAAGCACACCCAGGCCTGGAATCGGAACTTCAGCATGGGGTGATTAATACCAGTGAGGAAAACCCACTGTCACTGGAGGTCACTGAAGGCTGCTTTAGAAAATGGAGAAAAGATATTTCATCCTTCAGACAGTATCATTAGGGTAACACACACAAAATAATCAATTACCAAAAGCGCCTTTTTTTTTTTACTAATCCTTCACGAGTGTGAAATCCTTTAATCATGGGAGATATCATTACTCTTGTTGGAGGTAAGAAAGTGAGAAACAAGAGAGAAGACTTCTTGGCTTTAAAACAAGGGCAAGTTCAGGATGGAAAACAAAGAACCCACATAAATTATGATTTTACACAAGTGTTCGATGTTACATAGCTATCCTTCTAAAAACCTCCACTCACCCATGCTGGTCAGTTTTGTTACCAGCAACTGTAATAGTTACCCATTTCCTTTTCTTTTCTTGATAAGCCATAGATATTTTTTGAGTAAAACAATGTAAGTGTAAAAATGAAAACAGCCTGACCAGGCGGTGGCGCAGTGGACAGAGCGTCAGACTGGGATGCGGAGGACCCAGGTTCGAGACCCCGAGGTCGCCAGCTTGAGTGCGGGCTCATCTGGATTGAGCAAAAGCTCACCAGCTTGGACCCAAGGTCGCTGGCTCGAGCAAAGGGTGGCTCGGTCTGCTGAAGGCTTGCGGTCAAGGCACATGTGAGAAAGCAATCAATGAACAACTATGGTGTTGCGATGGCAATGAAAAACTAATGATTGATGCTTCTCACCTCTCTCCGTTCCTGTCTGTCTGTCCCTATATATCCCTCTCTCTCTGACTCTCTATCCCTGTAAAAAAACCCAAAAAAACAAAAAACAAAACAAAACAAATATTCGCTTAAGCTACAAAACCAGAGCTACACATTTACTATTTGGAGAATTTCACTCCGATAGTTAATTCCTTTACTCCTACACACACACACACACACACACACACACACACACACACACACACACACAAAATAAAATTGAAAATGTAGACTGTCATTCTGCTTTTCCATTTAGATCATAAGTATTTTGTCAAGTTCTTAAACATTAAAAAAAAACTTATGGAATACAATACTCTATCTTTTATCCATAACACGGAATATAAGAGACTACTTGAAAACAAACAAACAAACAAAAACTACTGAACTCCCCACACAGTCTGGCAAGTAGTAGGCAGTCAATAAGTATCTGATGAGTGTATAGAAAATAATATAAATAAATGAGCGAATGAATGAGTAAGTGGATAGATGGTTTTCTCTTTTAAACAGGTGAGCACTCAGTTGTCTATCACATGCTACTCCAGCAAGCCAGCATGTCAGAAGCAGCTCTAGCACAATAATTTCTTGAGTAAATAAAGTCTGAGTCAAACCTGGTTTTGACTGAAATTGTTTTAACTAATTTTATTATATACTTTATACATATTCTATGAAACCCAAACAACACATCTCTTCTCCCATGACAAGTAATATCTAGCTCTTTTGTTCTGTTAAATAAAATTACCAAGTCTTTTTTTTAAAGAGTATTTTAGTCTCTCTTTCAGTCTATTGACTAAATCAGAATATTATGCCAGCATAGTCACAAGCCCCTTTCCTAGTATTTCTGATAATTCTATTGACCTGGCATTTCATGGCATTAAAATAAATATAATTAGCTGTAAATACCTACTGATTAAGCATTAAACCTAAAATATAAAATTGCTATGTTCGAGAAGCTGCCACCTCCTGGCTATTTAGCTCTTAAGGTCCAATTTTGATACATTTGTCTCAATGTGCCATTGATGAAAAGTATACCTTAAACCAGCGGTGGAATGAAACCAGCATCATTTATTCAACAAAAATTAGGAAACCGTCACATGTATTGCCTGTCCCAACCTGGTGACACTGCCAGCCTGTCGTTTCCCATGTTTCTCAGGCTGGATATGACAATTGCTCGACATTCTATCCCTTATTACATTAAAGGCAATTTTACATTTCACAGTCAAATTAATGGCTACTCTCATGAGGTTTATTATGTTTAATTACATCTTATTCCTGAATTTCTCCCTAAACATTCCTTCCTTATATGATGGTCAAAGACTTGAGATGTGACCAGAGAGCATAAAGGCTGTTAAACTGGATGCGGATTTGAACAGAGGTAGAATCTGCAACGTAATCTCTTTAAATTCAAGAAAAGAGTCTCTGAGACCTACATAAAGGGAGTATTTGATAGGTTTAAAAACCTGACAAAGGACAAATATCCTATGTCCAGCTCTGTCCTTAACATGACGTGTCCTTACATAAGTTGTTCAATCTCTGGTCTTCAGGGTCCCCGTTTATCCATCCGTATGCTCCTACGCCACAGCCAAGCAAACATTCATATATAACACACAAAGGGCCCACCAGGTCCTGCCTTTGACCACAGTCGTAGCCAGAACTACTTGCTAGTACCCACCTGGCACTCAACTTCATAGACATCGCTGATCTCAGATTCCACCCTCATGCGTCACTCATTTCCTTTTACTATTTTGCCTTGTCCTTTCAGACTCAAACCTGTGAATAATGTTGCCAGTTCTGCATTCTCATTTCCCTTCTTGTTCAAGATGTGTAGTGGCCGCTCAGCTAGTGTGAGTCCTGAAGTGGTATACACCCTGGCCCTCTCCAGAAGCACATGGGAGCACCCTGGGGCAGCTGAGACTTCCTTGACTTGGTGGCCCTAAATCCCAAAGCAGACTTCAGTTTTTCTGACAGTCTGGCAGCTACTGACTCCAGATTTGACTCACCCCAGTCCCTGGGCCCATTCTGAGGGAGGCAAGATTGATACCATCAGCTTCAAAATCTTCAGGTTTGGCATTAACTTGTCCTTAAAAACACATGATCTGGGCCCAGTAGCTTTGAGTTTCCTTCCCTGGCAATCACCTGGAATCATGGGTCCCCAGCATGACTTCCCTGCCCCAAATCCTGTTTTCCTAACTTGATCTATCCCCCTAAGTCCTAGTATCAGCTGTAGGGTCCTGATTGACTGCCTTTCCTAGCACCCCAACCATCTCTAGGACAGGAGGCAGACTTCAGCCCCTTTTAGGTGGCCATAGTCCTGCTTCCTACAGAGAAATTGTCCAGCTGTCATCAACATTCTCAACTGCCTTCATAATGCTGTCACCTCCATTCCCCAAAACTGTGCTTGGCTAGCTTCCCTGGAATTCAGAGTGCTGACTAAATACTGCCTCGCTCAAAATTCCAAACTATGTCTAGCAATTTTTTTTTAACTTTTTTTTAGGATTTCCTGTCGATTCTTAGAGTTATGAGTAATCTTTTACTTCTATTTTTTTTAATTTATTTTTTAATTTTATTCATTTTAGAGAGGAGACACAGAGTGAGAGAGAGAGAGAAAGGGGGGAGGAGCTGGAAGCATCAACTCCCATATGTGCCTTGACCAGACCAGTGCAGGGTTTTGAACTGGCGACCTCAGTGTTCTCAGGTCGACGCTTTATCCACTGCACCACCACAGGTCAGGCTGTCTAGCAATTTTTTATACATGTATGGTGGATGAGGTACAGGTATTATTTTTTTCACATCTTCCCAATAATCCATGTAAGAAGTGGACTATTATCTCACTTTGAAGATGAAGAAAATGAGCTCCAGACAGATGACCCAGAGTTCCACCGATGTGACAATCAGATCCTGGATGTAACCCAGACCCTTTCTGTGCTGGTCGGATTCCTTTTCTACTTGTATTTTGTTTTCTGTAACAAACTACCTCAAACTTGGTCTTTGTATAACAGATTTATTCTTTTGGAGTTCTAGAAGTCAAAGCCTAGAATCAGACTCACTGGGCTGAAATCAAAGTATTAGCAAAGCTGTGGTTTCCCCAGGAGCTCTGGGAGACAATGCTATTCTTGCCCCTTCTAGCTTCTGGCACTCTTTGGCTTTGTAACAGTGTCATTCCAAACTCTGCCTTGGTGGTCACATTGCTTTCTTCTTCTGAATCAAATCTCCCTCAACCTCCTTCTTAAAAGGACACCGCATTTAGATCCCAGCTGGATAGTCCAGGAAACTCTCTCAAGCTCAGGACCCTTAATTTAATCACATATGCCAAGTCCCACATGAGGTAACCTTTGCAACATCTGGGAATTAGGACATGAATATATGGGAGAGGAGTGTCGTTATTCAGATTGCCACACCAGTCAACAACCGATTTCTAATTTCTATTCACAGAAAGCACTGGATTTTGGGGGGTGGCATTGTGAATATATAAGTAACACTCATAACAGTGAATTTCCTGAGTTTCTAGAACAAGATGCATGCATTTCTCACATCCATGATCTTATATATTCCTCAAAGTACCAGAAAGTAGACATTGGTCTGCTAATACTGTAGCAGGGGAGACTGAGGCTCAGAGGGAAACAGATTATTATCTGTTGCCAAGGGGTCAAGATACAAAGGAAGCAGGTAAAATGTGAAGCTAATATAGTGACCATGAATACTTTTCTGCCAGACCAATCACCATTTTCCCCAGATCCTCCTCTACCCGAACTGTTCCCTTTCTCACTTCTAGGAGACAGACAGAACCTCTTTCCTGTACTCCAACCAGTCAGGGAGTCACCCAGGTCCACAGCGTGCTCAGCCTCTATTACCCAGGGATATGCTGTTTGTCCTTCTCTTTTAATGCATTGAGATAATGACCTCAACGAGCTTTTCTCCCAAATCACTTTCCTGGTCCACAGACTGTGTTACTTTCTCCCCTGTAATTATTCTACATTTTTATACTTTGAACTACATTCACCATCTGCCAGCCCAATTACGCAAATGATCCAAGTCCTTTTGAATCTGGTTAAATTGTGCAACTGGATTTGCTCGCTCTCCACTTCTGAAATCATCTGTGAGCCTGGATGTGACACAGCGAGTCATAAATAGATGAGAGTGGGAAGGTGGGAGATGGGGGTGGTGGAGACATGTCAGAATGATGTCAGGGAGAGGATGGGAGGTGCGGGCTTGCTGAGGAGACTGAATTCTTTACCTATTCCGCTGAGAGCCAGCATGCTAATTGTATCAACCTCTGAATGTGCAGGTTCAGCACCTTTGATGTCTCATTTTTCTATGCTAAAAAATAAATAATAATTTTTTTCTACTTTCTTGCTTCCTTGGAAGATTTTTGTGAGGGTTAATGAGATGGTTTTGATTAAGCACCTAGGAGAGCAACACTACATAGATGATTGACATCTGGATAATGTCACAGCTTTCGCAGTTGTGTAATAGAAGCTCAGGTCAAAACTATCTTTCCCAACTTCCTATGTTTTGGTTCCTGTCTTCTCTGTGTATAATGCTCTTTGAGTCCAGGACCCTGTCTGACCTCTTAGGGTTCATGAACCATTCAGCCAACACAGTATGTTAAGCAGCAGTTGGGGAGCTTATGAACACAGACCCAGCCCTTGTCCTCAGGAGACCCAGTTTGATGGAAGGAAGACCAGTTAGGATGCAATCAAAATACAGTGAACTCAAGCCTATAGAGGAAAGCAGAAGATTCTAAAGGAGGAGAGAGATTACTAATTCAAACTGGGGCTAGCTCTTCAGGGCATCGAAGTCCAGTATGAGGAAGAGCTAAACTAAGTCTTACCCAGCAAGCAAATGTTGGCTTTGAGAGAAAGGCAAGTATCCCAGGCTAAACAAACAGTATGTGCAAAGCCCTAAAGAAGGAGAGGAGACATCCCAGAAGATTGGAGGCCCTGTTGGTCCCTGATGAGTAGAGTGACAGTGAGACACTGCAAAACACACAAAGTAAAGGACACACATGGGAAGGTGGCACAATTTGTAATTTGCCTGAGTCACAATGAAACCAGTATGTAAGAAGTCATAGAAAAATATTAACCAGCTTGAAGAAGAACTCTTCCCTCTGCCGACTACTGCCAATGGTTCCTGGGCTTCTATGACTCTGCTGTGGAAGTGAACAATTAAAAACAGGCCAGGAGGCCCTGGATGAGTGGCATAGTAGATAGAGCATCATCTGGCGTTTCAAGGTCACAGGTTTGATCCTTGGTCAGGGCACATATGAGAAGCAACCGAGTGCATAGCTAAATGGAACGGCAAAGTGGAATAATGAATTGATACTTCTCTGTCTCTCAAATCAATGGAAAAAATAATAGGCCAGGGCATCAAGCCCTACCTTAGAGGGACTGCACAGCTTTCCAGACTTCTTTTTAAACATTGTCCTCCATTTCCTGTTTGCTAATATACTGAGGGAAAAAAGGAGTGAAGTGAGTAAAAGAAAATAAAAAAGGCACAAGTTTGTAAACTGCAAAGTTTGGACCTGATTGTTAGTTCAGGATTGAAAGCATCCTTAAAGACCTTCAGAGCTCTGCATTACATGCTGCAGTAAATCCGGGCACACACAGAACCTGACTAAGAAGCAACCTTGCTGACCTCAGCTGTGCGGTGACCCAGCGAAGCAACGGCTTCACTCACTCCTTCACCCAAAAACACACCAAGGCCTACTCCATGCAGGTCCTGGTGCTCAGGGCCTGGAGATAGAGAACGGGACAACACAGTCCCTGCCTTCCCTCAACATGATCATACTTCAGGGTGGGGGAACTACAAAGTCCCTACAATATTATAATTAGATAAAGCCACCAATAGCTTTGTGTTAATATTGAGTGCGAGGCAGTCTAGTTAGCATATTGCATACATGATCTATTTTAATCTTCATCACATCCCCATGGGAGGGAAATCTTTTGGCACATCCATTTAATAGATGGGGAAACTGAGGTTCACTATGCAAAAGTTAAGCTACTATTCAAAACACATCCCCTACAATCCCCTCCCCGCAAGAAATAAAAATGTACAGCCACAATTTAAGCTTAAATCAGTTTGAATTCACAACTTGGGACCTTAACCACTAAGAATTAGACTTACTGTTAAAAAATCAATGAAATGATACAAACTTCATAGATCCTGAGACTACACAGCACAGAACCCCACCACTACCACCACCACTACCACCACCACCTTGTTACAAATAAGGAAACTGAGACCCAGAGAAGTCTGGGGACTCACCTAAGATCAAAAAAGCAGGTCCAAGGTGTCCCATGCTCTTGGTCTTCTCACACTCAGAGTGATTTCACTCTACACCTCCCCCATCCCAGCTCAGCCTACATCAGTAGGACCTGGGCAGTATTCAGGCCACACTATGCCAGCTCCTTTAGTCAGAGGGAGCTGGTTTCTACCCCGCAGCATGGCAGCATAATTGAAGCAGCTGGTTCTAGAGACAGTCAGCCTGGGTGCACATTCTAGCTCTGCCACTGTCCCCTGTGTGGTCTTGGGCACGTTACTAAGTTATCTGTGATACATTTTCCCCCTCCATGAAATGGGGGCTCATCATACAGCTATCAAATAGTGCTGCTGTGAAGATTCACTGAGTTATTATGTATAAGGGACTGAATCTGTGCCTGGTATACAGTAAGCACTCAATACCTGTTAGCTATATTTATGATTACCACACCTACCTCTTCATCTGTTCACACACCTGTTCCTCTGGGGGCTTAATGGGGACCCCAATGCTACCCAGGCCTTTGCAAGAAACAAAGTCAGCCTGGCTACAATTCTTCCCACCTTGAACTGAATCTCCTCATTATCGGAAACAGATTTCCTCAAAGTATGAGTAGAGACATACTCAATGGCTAAAATTTGTTTTATAACAAGAGACGAAAGAGGCTAAAGAGTCCTTTCAGAAGTCTCTACAGCATTTACTTTTTATGTATATACAATAGGGCTCACCTTCTAACATTTTTAATAATTTACTTTGTTAGCAAATATCTTGTTTATCTCTGCTCCCATTGACTGTAAGCTCCATGAAGGTAGTTAGTGGTCATGTCTAATTTGGTGAATTCCAAGCAGCTAAAATTGTTCGTTTAAGTGTTGGTCTCAGCCTGAATCAGGCCCACTGCCCACAGGAAACCGTAAAGAAAGGAGAAAAATCAGACAGGCATCACTTAACACTGTGGGCACATGGGAAGTGTGCAATGCACACTTGCTGACCTATGAATAAAGCGTTAGACGTGCCACAAACAAGCAGGTGAGTTTGGGCAAGTCGGCCCTACTTCTGTAAACTTCCGCTCCCTTACCTATAGATGATAATAATACCACCCACCTAACAGATTACTGTACAGGTTAAATCATAATAAGTAAACAGTAAAAATAATTTTCCATTCTAAAGCATAATAAGAAAATGTTATTGTTGCTTTTTTTTATATACATGGAATGTCAGGGACATGGACGGTCACTCATTTATTCATTATTTATCAATCATCTGACCAGTGCCTGCCTTCAGTGGGAAAGGGGAAATGAAAATAAATAAAAGAGGCATAGCCATTGTCCTCAAGGAGGTGACTGGTTAGGGAGGGACAAAGGAGGGTTTGGAAGAAGGCAGGTGGGGGTTTGGAGGGCAGTCCCAGCCAATGAATAGGAAAAGCGACCATCAGAACAGATGAAATCCAGAAATGCATGTTAAAGAGGGAGAAAGGGTGTACTTGCCAGGCCTGAGAAGCTACCCAGCATGTCAGGCAGCTTGTATCTGTTACTGCTCTGCCTCTCCTGTCATTGTGCATTGTCATTCCCATGACACCAATGAGCAAATCGAGGCTCAGAAAGACTACATGACTTACCCAAGGCCACACAGCTTTAGATGGCAGGAGCCACACTGAACCAGGCCTGTTGAACTGGAGTCACATACAATTCAATCATTAGTCAAAACAGTCCAAGACAAGTTTTGTCTTAGAAAGCCCTTAGCAATGTTAAGAGCCATGTAAAGGGGACTTGGGGTCCAGGGCATGTGCTTCTGCCCTGCTGTTTCTCCCAAAGCTGGATAAAGTCTGAGCACCAACACACAGGTTTGCCCTCATTTGCAGGTTGACTACCAAGCAGTGTTGGCATTGCTAATTAGCTGGCAAGTCCCCAAAGAAATTTCTCCTTCTATTTTTTTTAGTAGTCAGTGGTTTTAGTCACACATCCCTTCAGCAATTACCCAGAGCTCTTTGTAGGAAAGTCATTTGCATCTCTAAGAGGTTCATTTGCATCCCATCTGACCACTGGGGCTCTGCCCACCCCCCTGCTCTGTAAGGTACTGAACCACCTCAAGAAATGTGATCAAGAGCATCCTGGAGCCTCTTCCTCTGGCAGGAGCACACCATCCTCACATCTTTGCTCCCAGCCACAGTCTAAGGGAGAAGGTCCCTGGGAATTGCTCTAAGATCCTGGAAATATGAGTCCTATGCTCCAAGAGTATCAGGGCAGGCCCACCTTCTAGGTACCCCAGAACATAGTGGCCTTGAGCATGGTGTTGCCAGCAAGGCAGGAAGTATTTTATGGGCTCCACACGTGTGTGAAACATGCATCGAATGGTGTGAGGCCTTCTTTTCCCTGAAGAAGCTCATGGACAAGGAGTGTCTCTCACTAGCTTCCATCTCTTAAGAGCAGTGCAACCCGGGCAAATGAGTGAACCCCTTAAAATATTAAGTTTCATCAACTGTAGAATAGGAAGACATCACTTTAGTCACTGAGTTGTTGTAAAGATGAAATGATGTATATAAACTGATTTGGGCAAAACCTGAACAAGTAAGTACTCATGAACAGAAGCTGGTCCTAGCAGCGCTGGTCGGTGGTGGTGGCTTCAGTGCTTGGTAGATGGGTATTAGTAACTACGTAGAGTGGAGGCATGAGCAACAGTGGCCATGGTGGCCGGAGTGGTAGCAGCAGCCATGGCAGTAGCGTGCCAAGCTGCTATACCCCTGGAGTGCTCTGTTGGACTAAGAGAAAAGCAAAGGGACTGTGGTGGGATGCCCTATCACTCCCTGAGAGCCAGCTTTTGTGCCGATAATTTTCATTACACTATTTTTTTTTTTTTTGCATTATATCTTCATATTTTTCAAAAGAAGAAAATGAAACTCCAGGTGGTGAGGTGACTTCCTCAGATCACAGCAGTTTGATGGTGGAGCCTGGAATGAAGTTTAGGTGTGCCTCCCTCCCATCCCATGCTCCTGGCCTTTCATCACAAAGGGCGAGCTGCAGCCACCAGGAATAGGGCGTCCTTGAGAGCTCCATATCAATCCTCACAAGTCTGGCTGGGGGAACACCCAACTATGAACTTGTTAAAGGAAACAGTCTCTCCTTGTCCTTCCTGTACCCTAGCACCTGCTCTCATCATAATGCCAGACATATAATAGACTCACTTCACTGAAGATCTACCGTGCACTTATTAGGGTTTGGGAACTCTCCTAGACACTTGGGTCATTAAAATGAACAAAACACCTAAAAAAAAAATCCTGCCTTTGTGGAATTTACATTCTATTATTGGGAGACAATAATAGAAAACATATTAATTAAGTTAAACATATCATTATTGAATAAGATCAATAAACGAATAACAGGCTAGAGGATGGGTTATGTGACCTGCCTCTGGTTCCTTTCTGATCTTATCATGATTATATTTTCAATCATAAGCTTCATATTGGCATTCCAATTTCCAGGGCATATCTTTGATTTTATCTGATTTCATATCAGTCCTGTAGAGAAGGCGAATATAGAACCATGTGCCCTACTTTGTGGAGAGGGAGTCTGAGGCTCAGAGGTGTCATGGACCTTGAACAGGGGTGAACCCTTAGAGAGTGAGGACCCCTGATCATGGAGCCAAACATTGAAAGCAGCTCTCCTGATCTCTGGACCTCAACCCCCTGCCTCCCAGGTTCTATCTCTCTCACTTACTCGTGTGGCTGAATTTCCTGTTGTCAAAACTGAGGAAAAGTTCAGTTTTACTCTCTGGCACATCTTTCTGATTCCCTGAAGTCTCGGTCTTAATATGTGCTCTGACCCCCTACCCTATCGCTTTCTGGTGCATACAGCAATACCTCAGCCTTTCAATCTCAAGAAAGTCACATTAGTAATAACCAGTCAACAACTTACATATGCATGGTCTCTTTCAGTGTCCAAGGAATTGTACTCTAACCTTTCTGATCCTCCTGACAGCCCTTTGAAGTGGAAATAGCCTAGACTGTTGTCACTGGTCTTACTCTGCAGATGGGGAAACAGACCCACACACCGGGAGTTGAGGAGACTGGAGAGGGCCGGAGGGGGAGCTGTGTGTGCAGTAGGGCCAGGATGAGGCGCCACACTCTTCCCCTACATCAGTGGGCTCATCCCCACTCATGAGCCTCACACCCAGCCCCCAGGCGCGGTGAATTTGCTCCCAGCGTTTCGTTCACCACCCCCAATCCCTGCACCCTTCCCATGAGTCAGCGGCCGCCATTCGCGCTCCTCATCTTTATGCGGCTGAGACGTGCAGGATGAGCGTTCTCATGTGGAAGCCTGTAAAATCTATTTATGGACCTAATTGTCAGTTTGCATGAGTGACAGACACACAGTGCTTTGACTACCCAGCCTAATGTGTCTGTATTTGACATTTTAAATAGAACTCTCTCTCCCCCCCCCTGCTCTTTTAGGAAGTAATTTGAGACAGCAGGTATTTTTAAATTCATATATCTTTAATTATATCTACACAACTGTCAGAGATTAATGATTTCCTCAATCTGGCTCTTCTTAAAGGAACATGCAAAACTTAGGAAACACCGATAAGAGCTTCAACAGATAGACTGACAGGAACAAAGACATCCGCAAGCCAGAGCTTTGGCTTTAGCCAACTTCGCATTCTCATTAGAGATTAATTCTGTGTGACGTTTCTATGAATTATTGAAAAAGCAGCACTCGTGTGGACGGCAAACATAAATAGATCTATTCATGTAAAGCAAATAAAAAAGTGCGTGACAGACGGAGAGCGGGTTCCATTTGGAAATACACCCTGCCCCAGGAGAAATAAGTAACAATAGGTCCCAGGTGGTATCCATGGATTTTGACACGGAAAGAAAATCTCACCTTCCCACGTAAGCAAACCGAATCTTGAAAGCTGGAGGTCAGGGAAGACTTCACAAAGAATCTCACCCAGTGCTTCTACTTGAAGCCAGGATTTCTGCTGCGAGAAAATATGTTTAACAATGATTTGCTTGAGGTCTGTTGGGTGTCAGACATAAGGCAGGCCAGGGGCACGTGCTGGCACAAGGCAGGGCCCCTAGAATCAAAGGGCTCCCAACACAGACGGAACAGAAAACAAGCAAAGAACCAGCTGCAGACAATGGAAGAAGGGCACGGAGGGATACGGTCTCCTGTTCTCAGAAAGCGGGGCAGGCAGAAAATGGCACAAGGTCTCTGGCTAGCCAGGTATGTGATGCTGGGGAAGTTAATTTCTCTTTCTCCCTTACTACAATGGGGTTAATAGTACCTTCCCCTTGTGTGCCTCAAGTGGAATCTGGACCGTTTCCTATGGCTCTCTCATTTCCACCACTCCCCTACATGAGCCCTGAGTTCAGCATCCTGGTTTTCTCACCATTCCTCCAAATATGATGATTCCTTAGGCCTCCCTACATAGAGTATCTCAGGCAGCCCATGCATACACATCTTCCTTTCCTCAATAAACCTTTTTTTTTTTTTTAAGTGAGAGGAGGGGAGATACAGAGACAGACTCCCCAGACTCCCACATGAACCCCGACTGGGATCCACCGGGCAACCCGATTTGGAGCTGATGCTCAAATCAACTGAGCTATCCTCAGTGCCGGGGTCAGATGCTCTACCCAATCGAGCTACTGGCTGCAGTATAAGAGGAAGAGAAGGGGGAGACGGAGGGGGAACAGAACAGGAGAGGAAACAAGAGAAGGAGGAGACAAGGAAGGAGGGGGATAGGGAGAGGAAGGGAAAGAGAAAAGGGGAGGGGTGAGGGAGGGGGAAGGGGAGGAGTGAAGAAGCAGATGTTCACTTCTCTTGTGTGCCCTGACCAGGAATCAAACCTGGACGTCCAAACACCAGGCCAATGCTCTATCCAGTGAGCCAACCAGCCAGGGCCTCTTCAATAAACTTCTAATCAGCGTTCATGATCTAGCTTGAATGCCACCTCTTCTAGGAAGCCTTATTCTAGTCTTCCTGATACATTTTTTGTTCCTCTAATCCCTGCTAAATACCTTCATGGAGGTGCGTAACACAGTGGACTACAGACGCTTTACTGTCTATCCTCACAACCAGTTTATGTCTCAAGAAAAAAACTGATTTATATTTTATATCCTCAGGGCCTGGCTAGTGACTGGCCTATGATAGACAGGTACTCAATATACTGTTGTTTAAATGAATAGTGAATTAATGAATATGTGATGAGTAATATCTATAAATAAATAACTTTCAAAGGTTAACTTTTAAAATGGTACTGTTTAATGAATGGTGACCATGTCTTAGACACATGGTACACACATATAATTTCAATCACCCACAACAACTCCACAAAGTAGACTTGTTCTAAGGAAACTAATGGCATGGGTACCAGCCAATCAGAACTGCTGTCAGTGACAAACAACATCAGCGCCCAAAAGACACATGTTCTAATCTGTGCATATTGAAAATGTGGCCTTATTTGGGAAAATGGTCTTTGCAGAAGTAATGAAGAATCTTGAGATGAGGAGTTCATCCTGGATTACTTGGGTGGGTCCTAATTCCAATGACAAGTGTCCTCATAAAAGACACACAAAAGAGCAAACTATGTGCAGACAAAGCAGCAAGAGATGTGGCTACAAGCCAAGGAATGATGACAATCACCAGAAGGTGGAAGAGGAAAGGAACAGAGTCTCTTTTAGTGTTTCCACAGGGAGCACAGCCCTAATGACACCCTCATTCTGGACTTTTGGCCTCCAGATCATAAGAGAGTATATTTCTCATGTTTTGTTGTTGTTGGTCTTGTTTTTAAGCTAGCATCTTTGTAGTAATATGTTACAGCAGTCTCGGGAAACTAATACAGAGGGGCACTTTCATCTCTGTTACAAAGATGAGGAAATGGAAGTAGAGAGAAGAGTTTTCCCCTAGGTATGCAGCTGTTCACCAACAGAGAAGAGGCTCAGATCCAGACCCATCTTATTCTTAAGCATCATGCTCTGTGACGTCATGACTCTGTCATGGGCAGCCTCTGTAGAGAGACACTTCTGGCGACTCAGTTCAAGCACTGTGGAGATCCTCTCTGGATCTGGAGGACAGCCACGGAACCTAGGGTATTAGACAAATGCTCCAGGTGGCTGTGCTACAGTGCCACTGAATCCCACAGCCCTGCAGGGCCGTGTTCCTACTCTCACAGTCCTATCTGAATGCCCACTCCCAAAAAACATACCAGCTAACCCAGAAAGGGAAATCAGAAGGAAAGATCAACGCCCTATTTAGAAGCCGAGCTCTCCATCTTTTCCATGGGCACTCCATGCTCTCCATTCTGCTGGTCTTAATAAAAGAGGGGACTGGGGCTCAGGAGACAAACATATGACTTGGTTCTAAACCAAAGCCGCTTCAATTCCCCATTGGACTTATTAAGTCACTTAGAATTCCAAGAAGCTGAGGTAAATATTTAATATTTGATTCCTAATCCATAAATATTTACACATAGGGATTTCCCCATGTTCAACAAGCCCATCAGAGTTTTTACAGCTTTACCAAGTGTGACTATGACACCTTACAATTCCCCACCCCCCCCAGAGCAAGGCATCTCTGGCCACTCCTCCAGGAGCATGGATGCAGGGCTGTCTGCATGCCGGAGAACAGCCCTGATCACTGAGAACTGTAACAGGACGGAGCACTGAACAGCTATTCTGGGGAAGGAGAAGAAATGGTGACAAAAAAGAAAAAAGAAGAAAAAGAAAACTGGTGATGATGCTGTAACAAGTACCTTCCAAAGGTTCTCTGTGGTATTTTCTATTTGTTAACTTTATGGCAAATTAACACTTAAAATGGACTTTCAATGTGAAAATATTGATAGAATTGCATTAGAAAATCCAGTAAACTCCCTTTAAATCCTCCTTTAGGAACCTTGGAATGATTGAAATGATGCTGGGAGACTCAATAGCTTTATTAAGGTTACTTCATTAAGTGTGTAGCATCCTGCTAGGAGTTGATAACCAAAAAGACCACGTCCCTTCCTTGTGAAGCCCTTACTGTCTTTTTAGATTTTAACTTGTAATATAAAAAGGACTCGCCACTAATTTAATACCTAGCTTGTGCAAAGCCCTCTCTGTTAGGTCCTATACACATGTCATCTCTAATTCTAAAAACCCAACTGTATGGTGAATAAAGAGGTCCTGCAGGTTAAGTAGCTCATCCAAAGTTATATTTCTTGTATGTTGTAGAGCCAGGTTACAAACACAAAGGATCAGTCAAGGGCCAATCAGACAAACTGAGCCCCTGACAGCTATTCAAAGAGGAAACTTAATGTGGGGAACCCTTACAGTGGTGTTGGAGAAGCTGAAAAGCCAGGGAAAAAAAGAAGTGATGTAGGAATTAGTGAGAGCAGGAAGCTGCTACCAGACCCTTGAATAGACCAAGAAAAGGAGATGTGACCAGAACACAGGAGATGGGGCCATCCATGGAGAGGTGGCTAGACCTCTGGCAGGGTTGCCCTGGAGGGCTGCAGCCATGACAAAGGAGGCCTCTGGCAGGACCTGTACCACAGAAGAGACACAGGGACTGCCAAAGCCATAACCAGGAGCAGCGTGAGGAGAAGTGCCCTGACTCCTCCCTTTGCCCCATCTTCTACTCTCCCACTGGCTCCTTCCATTGGCTGAACCCAGCCGGAAGTCCTTGTCCCCAAAAAGCACAGGGGAGTGGCGATCACCAACATTAGCTATCTGGGACACACATGTGCACTGTGAATGTGAAGAATGAATCTGAGAGTCAACAGGTGAGTGATCAACACACCAGTCCTGTCTTACTTCTTAGCCCTGGCTCTTACTGACAGAAGGGCTCGAAGCAACTGGGGTCCAGTCTTAGACATGCTGTTGCTGATCACGTGACCGTGAGCAAGCCGCACATGCCCTATGCCTCTGTTTTGTAAGGGCATCCTGGAGTTGTCATGTCCCGTCTTGTCCACTCAGAGCACTGACTCTGGCGCTCTTCAGGATGGCATGCATGGTGGTGCTTTGTCGGCTAGCAGGCCAGGTGTGCTCCTGCTTATCTTGAACCACATGGATATGTTTCCCTTCACTTAACAATATAGTATATCCAAACTTACCACTCCTTTCTGTTAGAATATCCCTTCAACCTCCCACCAGAGCTGCTCCCTGCCTGTGCCTAAGTGACCTTGCCTAGTTACTTATTTTCTTCTCCAGAATATTTCCCAGGGACTGCGACACCAGGAGAATTTCATATTAGAACGAGATAGCTGGTTGGAGAGAGAAGGGTTAAAGATGGGCTGAGGGTGCTGCCCCGTAATCCTCTTTAAATCACATACGGCAAGAAGCAGCATACAATCATTTCTTGTGGCTGAGACAAGATCAAAGGACTAACAGGTTTTAGGTAAAGAAAGGTTGGCATGTGGTCATGAGAATTATAAAAGTCGGTCTACTGAAAAGAACAGCTGGCTAAGTGAAAGTCTAATAAAATGACCTAGGACGCCTTTGAAAAGCTTGAGTTCTTTCAGGGTAAAAGGCAAAGGGAAGGCCAGAGCGCTGTGTGTCTGCCCATGAAAGCCACCGTCACATCCCAGAGTTACAGACAAGACCGTCCACAAAGCTTCCCACTTCCTCCTGCCTGCCACCCTGGGGATGGTGGTCAGTCTGCGCTACCGTGGTCTCCTGATGGCATCACCCATCGGTCACTGAGCACGTAGCTCAGCCAGGCATGTTGCACTGTGCACCAAATGACAGTACTCTTCAGAAGAATCCTCAATAGCAAATGAAGACACTGATGTGGGTATCAAACAATGTTTTTAAATTACTCCATTAATAATAAAAGGTACTAAGAACATCTATTTGATGAGTACTTACTTTGTGCCAGACACTTTGCTAAGTAAGTGCTTTACAGTTAAGCTCCAGACCGTGAGAGGCTTCTGCACAATAAGGACACAGGACCAAAGTTAGAGAGAGATGTCAGCTGCCCATACCTGCCAGGTTCAGAAGGGGCAGAAGCAAGATTCAAGGCCAAGTCTATCTGCTGCTTCAGCTCTTATTTACTAGTCATCATTTGTTTATCTATTCATCCAACAAATACAGTGTGTCTGTAAAGTCATGGTGCACTTTTGACCGGTCACAGGAAAGCAACAAAAGATGATAGAAATGTGAAATCTGCACCAAATAAAGGAAAACCCTCCCAGTTTCTGTAGGACGATGTGGCAGCATGTGTGCATGCACTGATGATGATGTAACACCGTGTATACAGCAGAGCAGCTCACGGCTATGCCAGTCAAGATGTGGACGGTACAGAGGAAAGTTCAGTGTGTTCTGTGGCTCGCTAAATTCGAATCCATGACCAAAGTGCAACGTGAATATCGGCGTGTTTATAACAAAGCACCACCACATAGAAATAACATTACTCTGTGGGATAAGCAGTTGAAGGAAACCGGCAGTTTGGTGAAAAAACCCCGTTCTGGTAGGCCATTAGTCAGTGACGAGTCTGTAGAGGCCACAATTTCCAGAAGGTGTCATCAGCGCTCCCCCACACTACGCCACCATTGTTCGTGAGTTTCTGGATAGATCATTCCCCCGGCGGTGGATAGGCAGGGGTTCTGTCAAGCCATGGCCACCATAATCCCCAGATCTGACGCCCTTAGACTTTTACTTTTGGGGTTATGTGAAGCAACGTGTGTATATTGAACGTATCAACAACATTAATCACTTAAAACAGAGTCACAGGCGTTATTCACTCTGTTACACCAGACATCCTTACCCGTGTGTGGCAAGAACTTCACTATCATTTGGATGTGTGTAGGGCAACAAATGGAGCCCGCATTGAACTGCACTGAATAGGTATGAAACTGGGAGAGTTTGCCTTTTATTTGGTGCAGATTTCACATTTCTATCATCTTTTGTTGCTTTCCTGTGACCAGTCAAAAGTGTACCATGACTTTACAGACACACTGTATTTACTGGGCACATATTATGTGCCAGGCACTGGTGGAGGTGCCAGCCACACTGCACTGGTCACAGCACTGTCCTGGAAGAGTGGATGCCCACAGTGGTGACACTGTAGTATGCTAGGTGACAGTCCCTCCAGCAATATATCCATTGGGCACCTCAGTGCCAGGCACCATGCTAGGCCCTATCACACTGTCCCTAAGTGGAAAGGCCAGTTGGAACGTCACACCTGTGCTGTCTCTAGGAGTAACACACCGTCTTAGCCTCAGGCATTAGCCTTATTGGGTAGTGCCCATGGTCAGGGGTGGGGGGGGGGCCTGCAGGTAAAGCTGTGGGGTGGGCCCAGACTTGGAAGACTTTCACTCTAAAATCTTTGGGCCACTCACCTAAAACAAACTGAAAGCTGGAGAAAGTTAAAGCAAAAATGCTATGGTAAGTCTTTCCCCAGAAAGGTTAAACCTGACACCTTCCAGTTGTTTTAAGCAGCTCAAGAGATGCAGGCTGAAGTGCTGAGTGAACAGGTGCCAACTCAGCTCATTAAGTCCCCGAAGTTTTCATCTCTCCCAGGCTAATTGGCATTAATGCGCAGGATGCCGGGTGGCTATTAAGTGGGTAACTGCAGGCAACTTCTTAAGATTCAAACCTAAAGGAGTTTGGGATCAAAGACACAGACCCTGACAGTACATGAAAAGTGGCCATCCAGCACTGCTTGGGTCCTCACTGACGTTCACTGCACGTTGGTTGAAGGGGATGTGCAGGGGGGGGGGTGACAACTGGTTTCTGGCAAAACAACTATTTCGTGTTGTCACTGGGAATACTTCTCACTTTGCAGCACTATTATTTGTCTGTTTCCACAGTGATCCTCAATTCATAGACATTACTAAGTACCTACCGTGTGGCAGGAAGTGGCCTCTAGGCAGGGTTTGCAAAGAGAAACTGGATCTAGCCTATGTCCTCAAAAGGCACAAGTACAGCACATGGCGAGAGCTACTGTAACAGAAGCCAGTGCCCAGGATCCTAGTTGCCTGGGGAAGGGTCCAACTATCCTTGTTCAGCTGGGTCCAGGAAGGCTTCATGGAGGAAGTGACATCTAAGCTAAATCCTTTTGGTAATTGTATCTGTTCAGTCTATGCCTCACTCCTTTGCATACTGATCTCCTCCCATTACGCACAGGGTGGGCTGTAATACCTACTGTCACAATCCATGGCCCTAATTATGGAATAACCACTATCAGAGCTGGGCTGAGCTTTGAAAATTTTCTTTGTCTCAAATCTGGAGTTGGGAGCCCTATTAACTCAGAGTTAGTCTACATCGTGAACAGAGGAGCCAGTAGAGCTGGCCATGAGCACAGTGACCAAGGTGAGGTCAGCTCTGGAGCAGTGAAAGGGGATCTGACAGTGCCTCGCCCTCCAGGTCCAGGCTTCAGGGCCTTGGGATGTGCAGCCTTCCAGGTCGCTTCTTTTAGGAGTGGGCTGTGTTCCAAGCAAGGCCTGTTGGAAGAAGGCCAACGTGAAGGCTGAGCTGGGAGCCGTAGGGAGCACCGGATGCTTGAGGAGCAACAAGTGACACTGGATTGCTCAATGGTAGCCCCTGAGATGGCAGACAAGGTGCAGCAGCTATCTCCCCCCCACCAGCACCCTTACGGCAGACTCAGGTCAGGATGGGCACCGATACACAGGGTCCCTAGAATCTGCCATTAATACATGGGCTTTGGTTTCCCCATAGCAATAAGAGCAGCTAACGAGCATGTCACTGCATATACGTCAAACACCATGCTGGGGTACTTACATACATGATTTCATTTGGTTTGAATTAGCTTCCTAAGAGATGGGTCCCATCACTCCTGTTTTTACATGCAAGAAACTAAGGCTTAAAGAATTCAGAAGTTGTCCACCGTCATAAGGATTAATTACTAACTGGCAGGGCTTTGACAGATCAATTTGTAAGGCTGAAGACAGTTAAGACAATCAGCAGGCTATACTCTAAACAACCCTTGCCTCACTGGTTGTTGTGAGCGTTCACAGAGTTGACTTAAAAAAGGTCTCATGCACAGTGGCTATCAGAACGATGCTCAAGAAATGTGACTCCCTGAACTTCCTGGCATTGGTCAGGGGGTTTGATAGGGTGGGCATTCCCCCTTTGTCTGTGTGGGAAAAATACTAGGTACTAAGAGAACCTCCTTCTTGGGCTAGCAACCCACTAGCTGCTGTTGGTCCCCTTCTGTCAGTTTTACAGGCTGTTAAAAGGCAATACCCTGGGGATTGCTGGAAAAAATGGCCAGAGACTCTGGGACGCCACCTTCAATTTGTCCACATTTGCCTGACAGAAAAAGGGTGCCACAGGGAAAGGAATTTGAATTGCAAGTTTGCACCAAATGGTAGCAAGCTCAAGAAGTTAGAGAGGACATCTCAGAGCAACCTGTAATATTTAGGTGTCTTGAACATCAGTTTGGTGCTGTGTAGGGGGCATGAGAATGCATCTTGTGGATGTCCATCTGCAGAAAAACAAAATGACTAATGCCCCACGTGCTGCACTCAGAAACCCATCTCCATGTCTGCACCAAGGACACACTTCCCACTGCTCCGAGCCAGTGGTCAAGTAGGGCAGAGATCCTCAGGCAGGCCCCTTCCCAGGAGATAGGGGGCTCCTCTGAGGAGCAACTTTAGCCCCAGGACGCCACAAAGGATGCTTCCTCCCACTTTCTTACTTCCCTCTCCTTCCCTCTGGGTCAAACTGTATTGTCATCTGATGGCTTCCCTGGCCTCTTCTGGCTCCCTTCACATTTTTTCTCCCAGGCAAGAGGATGTCTTTTCATTTCCTCGTGCCCTCACGCCCATGTCTTCTTGGAATCCCACCAGCCCTTGGCTTCCCCAACCACTGCTGATGTTGGAGACTGAAGAGCAGAAGCTGAAAGACAGACCTTCAACCTCCTGCTATGAATGAACATGTCTGGCATACGTATGCAGTGGAAGCACATATCAAATACGGACCCTTCAGATGCCAATTCTCCTCCATTAATTTTCATCGCTGAACTCACTGGGAATCTCTGGCATTTTCTGAAATGGACCAATCTCTGCAGCTGGCTTCAGAAGGATTTTAGAGGCGATCTGACCCATCCAGATAGATAATCCGTTAGCTTTGAAATGGAAGATCACAATGCTCTGCCAATCTATTCTGAGCACCGAGAAAATAGACTGAGAAAATCAGGTGATTTCAAGCCACATTTTTGAACCCCAATCTGCTAAAAATAAAAATTGAGCAAGGTCTTAGTAAGACAGCTTTGCAGCTTGTCATTCTTATAAATCAGGGGTCAGGAACCTATGGCTCGCGAGCCAGATGTGGCTCTTTTGATGGCTGCATCTGGCTTGCAGACAAATCTTTAACTAAAAAAAAAATAACAACGTTAAAAATATAAAACATTCTCATGTACTACAATTCATTCATTTTCTACCGCTCATGTTCATAGTTGTGGGTGGCTGGAGCCAATCACAGCTGTCCTCTGTGACAACACCAAATTTTTATTAAATAATGTGTAATGTACACAGGTCATTGTGAGGTCAGGAACTAAACTTTCCTCCTTTAAATCAAGTAGTCAGCTAGCTAATTGCAGAAACCCTTTTCACGAAGAAGATGGCTAAAAGAAAAAAAGATGAGGAGTATCATACTTTTCAGCAGAAATGGACAGAGGAATTAGCCATTGTGGAGAGAGCAGGTTCTGCAGTGTGTCTAATATGCAATGATAAAACTGCATCAATGAAATGGTCAAATATAAAGTGGCACTTCGACACACGCCATACTACATTTGCATCGAAATATCCAGCGGGGCAGCGGGGGACAGCAGGAAGAAAGCATGTCAAGAGCTACTGTGCAGAGTGCAAGCTAGTCAGCAGCAACTCCCTGTTTGGCCCCAACAAGGTGACTGGAATTCGACTAGCTTTGCTGTTGCTTTAGTAATTGTGAGAAACGGAAAGCCATTCACAGATGGGGAGTATGCCAAAACATTCATGTTTGATGTTGCCAGTGAACTTTTTGACGACTTTTTGGATAAAGACAAGATAATCAAACAAATAAAAGACGTGCTTCTATCAGCAAGAACTGTTCTCGATTGTACCATCATGATGGCAAATCAAATTGAGGCAACTCAAGTGAAGGACATAAATGCAGCACCATTCTTTTCTCTCGCTTTGGATGAGTCAACAGATGTAAGCCATTTATCCCAGTTCAGTGTGATTGCAAGGTATGCTGTCAGTGACACACTATGTGAGGAAAGTCTTGCTGTTTGCCTATGAAAGTGACAACAAGAGGGGAGGATTTATTCCAGTCTTTCACGGAGTTTGCTCAAGAAAAATATCTACCGATGGATAAACTTATTTCGGTGTGTACTGATGGTGCTCTGTGCATGGTGGGGAAAAACAGGATTTGTAGCACTTCTTCGTGAACATGAAAAGAGACCCATGCTAAGTTTTCACTGTATCCTACATCAGGAGGCGTTTTGTGCTCAGATGTGTGGCAAGCAGCTTGGTGTTCGGGTGGTCAACTTTATTGTTGCCCGAACTTTAAATAATCGCCAGTTTAAAACACTGCTGGATGAAGTTGGGAATAATTATCCTGGTCTGTTTCTGCACAGCAATGTGCAGTTGGTTATCAAGAGGGAAGGTGCTCAGCCATTTTGTGGCTTGTCTGAGCGAAATCCGGACCTTTCTTGAAATGAAAAACATCGAGCATCCTGAGTTAGCTAACACTGAGTGGCTCTTGAAGTTCTACTATCTCATGGACATGACTGAACATCTGAACCAGCTCAATGTGAAAATGCAAGGCGTTGGACAAACAGTCTTATCCCTTCAACAAGCAGTGTTTGCATTTGAAAACAAGCTGGAACTCTTCAGCGCTGACATCGAAACAGGTCATTTACTACACTTTGAAAAACTGGGAGAGTTTAAAGATGCATGCACAGCAAGTAACTGCTCAACATCTTGATCTCCAGCAGCTAGCGGGCTTCACATCTAATCTCCAGCAGTCATTCAAAGCATGCTTTGGAGAATTTTGTGAGCGCACTCGTCTTTTTAAGTTAATCACCTATCCACACGAGTGTGCAGTGGACAGCTTCGACCTGAGTTACATCCCCAGTGTCTCCTCCAGAGATTTTGAACTACAAGCTGCCGACCTGAAGGCCTCAGACATGTGGGTGAATAAGTTCAAGTCATTGAATGAAGATTTGGAAAGACTTGCACGACAGCAAGCAGAGTTGGCGAGCAAACACAAGTGGGGAGAAATGAAAAAACTTCAACCCACGGACCAGCTGATTGTCAAAACTTGGAACGCGCTTCCCGTCACATACCACACACTGCAGCATGTGAGTATTGCTGTACTGACAATGTTTGGCCCTACGTATGCGTGTGAGTAGTCTTTCTCACATCTAAAGAATGTTAAGACCAACCTATGATCACGTTTAATGGATGGAAGCCTCAACGCCTGCATGAAGCTTAACCTCACCACATATCAACCAGACTACAAAGCCATCAGCAAAACCATGCAGCACCAGAAGTCGCATTAATGGTAAGAAGTATTGTATTCAGCATTCGTTAGCAACAGCATAACAACGTTATTAAAAAGAATTCAGAGACTTATTGTACTTTAAAAGTGTTGTTCTTACACAAAATGCACACATTTACTTGTATTTAGTATTAAACATATTGTATGGCTCTCACAGAATTACATTTTAAAATATGTGGTGTTCATGGCTCTCTCAGCCAAAATGTTTCCCGACCGGTTATAAAACTAAGATGCTAAGTAGGCCCCGAGTATTCCTACTAAAAATAGAAGGTAGGGTGGTGACTGGAGTTTTCAGTGGGGAGCTGGCCTTCTCCCTCACTCAGCATTGGGCCCTGAGCAAGTTGCCTGGCTTAAATTTCAGTTTCCTCTTTTAGAAACAATGTGAGTGCTCAATAAACATCAACTGTCAAAATATTACTAATAATAGTGTCCTTATCACTTGGTTTATCATGGGGATTCACTGAGATAAAACAGTGCCTAACAGATGTAAAGCCCTCAATCCATGTTTATTCTATCTCAGAGGTTCTTAACCTGGGTTCTCTGGAACTCTAGGGATTCGATGGGTGGGTCTCAGGGGTTGGAGGCCAGAATAAAGTAATACCGTAATTTGTTGTGAGTTCATGCACTTTGTTGGTTTTGTTCTTTGAGCAAGGTGATGTTCATGCATGGCTCATTTTGTGCGCCAGTAAAGAAACATATACCTATGTCTTGAATTTGGAAAAAAAATCATATTTTATTTATCACTAAAGAAGGGTTTGGTGAATGCGCATATGAAACTGGTGGGTTCGGTACCTCAAAAAAGGTTAAGAACCACTGCGTTATCTGAAGCTAATCCGCTGGCTTTGCCACTTGAAAAGAAGTGATTAATGTAAGTTTATTTTTTAAGAGGCATGGGAGGGGCAGGAGGAGGAAGAGAACTAATATATAAGTAAGGTGTGGGGTAGATAGGGTGTTTGTCTTCATTTCCTTTCAAGACCACTATTGCAGATTTTGTTTGATGGCAAGCAGTTCTGATCCTTCTGAGGGATATATGTGCTGTGCTCTCAAGAAGATAAAATGAGAGAGAAAGAGAGCATAAAACTATACACGACAAGCAATGATGGATGCCAAGGACAGAAAATTTCCAGTAGACCTGGTCTATAAATTGTCATTTAAATTTGCAATTTAAAAACACTGTCTGAATTTTTGATTTAGTTGACTGTATATGAGAGACAAATAATGGAATCCTAATAAGCAATGTTTAAATGACATCTCCAGTCTCCTAGACTGGAAGAACGGCAGAAGATAAATCTAAGAAAATAAATCTACCAAGAATAGGAAAGACGACCAGAACTAAATAGTTGTACTAATCACTTGAAGACAGATACCAGGAAAATGTACTTTTGACTGTTTAAAATTCGAATCCTTAACAGACAAGGGATAGGTTATCAGCTGAAAACCCCTACAGTCATTGTGAGGGGACGAAACAGAGCTCCATTTTTACATTTCATCACATTAAAACAGATGAACCAAGAAATCAAGGCACCAAGACAACATATTAAAGTTGATAAGCTGAGGTTAAAATGGTTGAACTGCAATAACCATTCAAGCTCAGAGGCACCCAGTGGCAAATCTGAATTCTAATGCTTTCCTGGAGTGGCAGTCCCCAAGGGGGACACCCACAAAGGGGAGCCCACGCGACAGTCACGGCTCCTTCCCACTGCAGAAACACATCAGGATCTTCCTCGCCACAAAAGACAGAAGAGAACCATGGCCTCGCCCTCAGCATGAAACAGCATGAAGGGCCGGCTGTAGCAACAGTCGTGTGAACCATAGTGTAAGCAGAATTTGGCAGATTTGGGAATGCGCAATTGAAACATGGCAACCAAGGCAGAAGGGTTGGGAGAGAGGTTTTTGTGAATAAAAACTAAGGAAAACTAGATCACTTAGCATTAAAAAGAGTTGATAATTGTAAGGTGTAGTAAAAATGGTTATGCAGAATTAAATATGCAGTAGGATCAAAGCACAGTGCAAGTGTGTGCATGCTTGTGTGATAAACTCATGTGAGGGGGTAGAAAAAAAGTTGAAAGCAAGTATACCTAAGGGTTAACTGTTCTCACTCAAAGCCAGCATGACTTTAGAATCTTCCACAGAATGCTCAAAACAGCCATTAAAATCGACCGGCATTAACAAATTACAAATTAAAATCTATTTGCAATCTATCACTTTGAGAGCAGGAGGAGAAGCTGCAGTAATTGTTATTTTAAAACATTAAAGGAAAAGTAATGGAATATAAATGACCAATTCTAGGAAAATGTAGATCAAAGGCCAAAGAATTACCTAACTAATATAGACTATTCTATTATACAACAAATGCTTAATGAGCACATACTATGTGCCTGGTTCTGTGCACAATAGGAAACAAGTAAAATTTGCATATAACTTTGTATAGCCAGTATTCACAGCCACCACAAAGCCGCCTGGCCAACGAAGGTTCACATTTGATAGGGACAGACAGTAAGGAATCAACAAAGCCAAAACCTGGTGTTCCATTTTCCTTTAATCTAGACTCGCACCTGGCAAGCGAGTAAAAACAAATACACTGGGCTCCAAAACCCACTCATTCAGTGCTAACAAAGCTACTGACTCATCTGAGTTTTCCTAGAATCAAAGGCTTCCACCTCACCAGTCTTATTCATCTCTGTTCCCCATCTCCTTCTCCACCACTAACTGGCTTCTCATTCCCCAATTCCGCCATTTTGGCTGCCTCCCTCCATGTGGCCTCCCTGGCCTACTCCAGCATGGGCTGTTCCTCTCTGCAAGAACATGATCACTCTCTCTCAAAATGGCCTCCTAGCTCCTCTTTTTAAAAAGTTTTGGCATGAAAGTCCTCCCCCAAAACACATTAGTACAACTACGCCTCTTCCCTAGCAAGAAGGGCATTAATATTATCACCTAGGCAACGGCCATCCACATGGGCAGCGCCATCTTTAACAAAGTGAGCATAATATATCTTATCTGCCCAACAAATTTGAAGGAGCTTTGACTCAAGGAGAGGGGGGAAACAGGTTGCTGCCAAGCAAGATTCTAATCTGATGTTCTCCCTGTTCACTGGAAGACAGGGTAGAATTTCCTTTTCATAACTAGGGCTTTAAATCTAATAGGTAGCCAATGTCTAAAATAATAGAAGATATTTCACAAAGCATCCATTCAATGAAAAAAAATGTATCTGAACTCCAAGAATCTTTATTTACATCTCACAGCTCCTGGGTAGTCCTTGGATACTTGATTATCTTTGCTCTGGGATTTCAACTTACTGCCACAAACTATAATTGCTTATTCATTGTCTGTCTTTCATGTTAGAACTTAAATTCCCTAAGCCCAGGACATGTCTACAATCTTCTGTGGCCAGCACTCTGCCTATTTTCAAAAAATGCACAGAAATGTAATGAAGCAAAGAAAGAAGAGGAAGAAATGAAAGAAAAGAAGAAACTCAAAGAACGTCATAATCATTACAGAGCCCCTAAACAAAATTAATTTATTTTGACAATTCTTGCTTTGACTAAAATTTCTCATTTATTTTATTTTTTTAACTTTTATTTATTCATTTTAGAGAAGAGAGAGAGAGAGGGAAGGGGAGAGAGGCAGAAAGTACCAACTCCCATATGTGACTTGACCAGGCAAGTCCAGGGTTTTGAATCAGCGACCTCAGCATTCCAGGTCAACACTTTATCCATTGCACCACTAGAGGTCGGTCAGGCCTGACTGACCAACATCTCTTAAACATGTACTATGTGCTAAAGGTTGCTGTAGGCACCTTCCTTCACATATGCATTCACTTGTTTCTATTCCTACTATTTTGAATTCCCACCAGGAGGTGGTTAAATCTCCTATGAACAACCAAGCACAGAGACTTTGAAATCAGACTGTTCAGGTTCAAATCCTCACTTTGCTAGTTTCTAGACTTTGAGCAGGTTACTGAATCTCTAGAACTCTAGGTTTCTTAAATATAAAAATAAATGAGATTAAATATTTATTTTTATTTCATATATATTTTTATTATTTATTTATTTATTTGACAGAAGCAAGGAGAGAGAGGCAGGAATATCAATCTGTTCCAGTATGTGCCCTGACCAGAAAATCGAACCAGCAACCTCTGTACTCTGGGACAGCACTCCAACCAACTGAGCTATCCAGCCAGGAATTAATTAATTAATTAATTTAAGACAGAGAGAGGAAGGAAGAGAGGGGGGAGAGGGAAGGAAAGCATTCATTTGCTGTTCCACACAGTCGTGCATTCATTGGTTACTTCCTGTGTGTGCCCTGACTGGGGACTGAACCCACAACCTTGCCATTTTGGGAACAAAGCTCTTAACTGACTGAAATAACCAGTTAAGGCCGAGATTAAAATTTTAAACTCTTGGCACACTAGTCTTCTTCTCCCTAGAGAAATGGTTTTATTTCCTACAAACTTGTATCACATATTTTCCACTATTTAATCAGAGCTTCAGCCTGACCAACAGCCAGTGGGTATGTGCATAAGATAGCAGGTACAAGTCTTACAGAGCCTCATCAAGCCAAGACTAAAACCAACTTTCGCTTCGCTTCATTGCACATTTCCCACCTGCTATCAAGCATCAAGTTACCTTTCATAAGTCCCACCTGATTCCAGTACTCATGGCTATCCATCACAGCCGCAGTAAGATGTCCAATGTCTTTAGCACACGCTTCCATATCACTGTTAATAAGGTATATTGAGATGATCATTTTCCCAATGATAGGTGTCCTGATCCTTTCTAGGATCACACAATAAGAACATTTTTCATTGTTGGAGATAATTCCCTTTCCCATGCACATTTGTCAAAGGCAGTTTCCCAGAGTCCCGTACATCATTGTGAAATACATGATAAGATTCAGGACTGCCATTCATCATCTGCTGGGATTCTTCCAACACGAGTTCTTGCATGGCTTTTCCTACCTCTGGTTTATCAGGTTGCACGTCCTCCCTAGAACAACAGTGCCAGCCTGAGGAGGCTGAGGCCCAAGGGATGGCAGTCCCCTATCTGAGGGAAGAGAACCCACAAGGACGATAGAGAAATTCTTTAAAAAAGTAAGTTGAATATATTACCACCACTTTATAACAGGTAGGAACTGAGCTTTGACTGAGGTTTTATTTCTTGGCCACTGCTGGAAAATGGCATGATAAGACAGAAAAATGCCATGCTTTGGATCATTCACACCTGAGTTTAAATTTTCTGTTCCTCCATTTACATGATGGGTAACATTAAACTTATTTTGAACTTATCTGAGCATGCTCCCGCATCTGAAAAATGGGAATATTATCAAACTCATAAATTCTCTTGTATTCTAACTGTATTCTTTGGCCGCATTTAGTAGCCATGTGATTAATATCACTTTGCATTTTTCCCCCTGGGAACTCCAAATTCTCCTCCTCCCGGCTTTAATAGAATATAACGATGCACACGCTACAGTTCCTGACATCAGGGTTCTGCGTAAGACTAAATTGAGCAAGGCAGGAAGGTATGTAAGTACAATCCTAACTGATGGGAGAAAGAAACAAAAGCTTGGTCTGGATTAAATTTAAAAAAGAAAAAAAGAAAAAGAAACAATATGCATGGGCAAAGGAAGTCTTAAATTAAATGGGAGGAGGAGCCTGCTAAGAAAGAGCTTCATGGAAGAGCCATCTGAGCTGGGTCCCAGAGGTTCAGACGGGCCTTGGCAGGCAGCTAAGTGACAGAGGGAGGTTTGTGTCAGGAGAAGAGGCAAGTCAAACGCATGCATGCTCAGAGAAAGCCAAGCATGTCAGTGTGTTCAGAATGTGCTGGGTGCATTGAAGGCACGTGTACCATTTGCTGAAGGGATGAGTGAGACACAACAGGTTCTGGGGTTATGGCACTGACTGTCTCTCCACTCCAATTTCCAGATTCTCATCTGTGAACTGGAGATTTTTAAAAAGGAGCTACCCATGCCTGACCAGGTGGTGGCGCAGTGGATAGAGCATCTGACTGGGATGTGGAGGACCCAGGTTCAAGACCCCGAGGTCGCCAGCTTGAGTGCGGGCTCATCTGGTTTGAGCGAGGTTCACCAGCTTGGACCCAAGGTTGCTGGCTTAAGCAAGGGGTTGCTCTGTTTACTGAAGGCCCATGGTCAAGGCACATATGAGAAAGCAATCAATGAACAACTAAGGTGTTGCAATGAAAAACTGATGATTGATGCTTCTCATCTCTCTCCGTTCCCATCTGTCCCTATCTGTCCCTCTCTCTGACTCTCTCTCTGTCCCTGTAAAGAAAAATAAAAATAAAAAAGTAAATAAAAAATAAAAGGAGCTACCTCATCAAAGGGCTGTTCTGATTGAAAAAGAAAATAGATGTAAATGTTTTCATATATCACTTGATATGTTGTAATTGCTGTCAGATAGCAGTTACCTTCATCACCGGCATCTTCATTATCATTTCTGATGTGGAGATGCATACTAGACAGTGCAATGGGCTGACTGTAATATTCATAGATTAGCAACATTTGCAAAATTGGAGTGCTTGTTCCAAACTAAGATCTAGAAATGCATCTCAATTTATGCAGTCAAAATTCTTCAAATTCACCTTTGCCTCAAATTCGTCTTTACCTTTGCATATCTGAAAAACATAGACTGACAGCCTTAGGAAATGGTTCCCTCTCAATCACGCAGAGCTGTGTGTGACAAACTCTCACATGCTGCAGAAAAGGGTGATGAAGAGTGAGGGCTCCTTAGGCTTTTCTAACTCCCTTTCTGGGGCTACCATATTCTGTAACGTTCCTTTCTCTTGCCAAGGCCATCTCAACCTAATGTTGTGACTAGTGGAATCTGTAGAAAGATGTCTTTCAGTGTACCATTACTTCATATTTGGTAAGAGGACCTACCATTAAGTAGGGAGCAGCTTAGTCCAATGTTATGCATGTGGACTGGCTCTGGGGCCAGAGAGCTCTGGAGGCAAAGGGTTCCCTTTACTTACAAGTTGTGTGACCTCGGGAAAGCTATTCACTTCCCTCAGCCTCAGTGGTCTCCCCCATGTAAAATGGGAATATCTGTCTAAACATTATTTTCAAGCTTAAATGAGATAACATGAACTACAGGCATTATTTCCTCTTCTACTTCCACTCCACCCTCTCCTTTGCCTTTGATCTACATATGCTCTCTTGATAGACACACAGCAAAAACACTCAGTCTGTAACTCATGGACCCTGACCATCCCAGAAGCTATGTTGCCATGGGAGGAGGTTGCTGAAATTCCATTTGGGACATTTACTGATTATCTGCAAAATGGAAGCCTCTCCAGCCCCCTTACCTGACTCATAGGACTTAGAGAGCTAATGTGCAGGGCTTTGTTCTCCCAAACATCAAAATTCAGGCCCAGCCACTTCCTGAGGCAGCCCACTGAGCTTAATGAAGCAGTGGGATGAACTAACACGGCAAATCTTATAGCTCTTACTCCCAATATGGCCCGCATCACGCTAAATTATGGCACCAGACGTGATTGGACACACATCACAAAATGAGAAGTAGCTCAGGGAATGGAGGAATTGTCAGAGCAACATAATAAGAATCTCAAGCGCCATCATTTAAGGGAAATGTTAGTGTTTTTAAATTTTCTTTTTCCTTGTACAAATCATTCTCCCTCACATTTTATGATAAGTAATTCAACAAATATTCACTGAGTGCCTACCACATTCTGAGTGCTGTGCTAGGAACTCACAGCTAATCACAAACACAGAGAAATAAGCAAACTATTATAGACAAAATTTGGCAAGTGTGATGATTTGAATAAGTACAGGATGCTAAAGATCCCTTATAATCCAGTCAGGTGAGGCTTTGTTAATCATAACTTGCTTTGTTGACTCATTCATTCCTTCAACAAACATTGCTGTGTCCCTACATCTTTTTATTTTATTTTATTCATTTTATTTTAGAGAGGAAACAGAGTGAGTGAGTGAGAGAGAGAGAGAGAGAGAGAGAGAGAAAGGGGGGAGGAGCTGGAAGCATCAACTCCCATATGTGCCTTGACCAGACCAGTGCAGGGTTTTGAACTGGCGACCTCAGTGTTCCTAGGTTGATGCTTTATCCACTGCGCCACCACAGGTCAGGCCCCTACATCTTTTAACATCATGCTTGGAGGTACTTGGAGATCCAAGTGGTTAACAAGATAGTCACGGTCCCTGCACTCCTAGAACTCTCGGCCTAGCAAATGATAAAGAGGAATAAAAAGACAGTTAAAATTATGTATTACAATTGGCAAAATGAGGTGCTTTGAGAGTGCACAGACCAGTCATAACCCACACTTGGGGGTCACATAGGAGGGCTGCAATGAATCACCAAAAGCATTTCTGGGAAGTCATTCCTAACTTTAAACTAAAGCAGAAGTGAAATAACCTTTGAAAAGAATAAAGGAAAATGTACTCCTGGGAGGAAAAAAATAAAAGAGCATTTGTAAAATTCCAAATGTGCAAAATCACATGGTAGGAACAGGGAACTGAAATTAGTTCAGCTGAGCCACAGAGGGGAGCATCATTATGAACAAGTGGTGAGAGAGGTGACTGGAAAGATAAGGAGAGGTCAAACCAGATAGGGCCTCCCTGGAACCGGATAAGCAGTGTGAACTTTGTCCTGGGGGCAATAGGAGCTGCTTGCTGAAGAGTTTGAAGCCCAGAGGAGACCTCATCAGATCTTCACTCTGGTGAGAAATGTTGAGAATAGCTTGGAGATGGATAATACAGAAAACCTGAAGACCACTCAGGAGGGAGCTAGGAGAGCCTGGACCATCTTCCGAAGAGAGGCAGTGAGGAGAGACAATGAATGGATCTGAGAGCTATTTAGGAGCTCACAGGGGCTCTAATCAGTGATTGATTAATGGAGGGCATCGTGGAGCTCCAAACACTCAGGACAATGGCCCAATCCAATAGTTGCTGAGTTCCAAAGGATGATCAGGACTTAGCCAAATGAATAGGTTAAGAAAAATGATCCAACAGAGAAAAAAGTATGCACAAAAGTCACAGAGGGGCATCCTCGGACCGGAAGCTCAGTGTGGCAAAGTGACAGAAAAGGTGAGAGGGCCCAGATCTCAAAATGCTTGCTTGGTATGTTGTCCTGTGCAGTATGATGCTGGGGTTATAGAATAAGTTCAAGGAGGAAACTCCATGTGAAGTAGGGCTTAAGGCAGGGGTCCCCAAACTTTTTACACAGGGGGCCAGTTCACTGTTCCTCAGACTGTTAGAGGGCCAGACTATAAAAAAACTATGAACAAATCCCTATGCACACTGCACATATCTTATTTTAAAGTAAAAAAAAACAAAACAATGGGAATAAATACAATATTTAAAATAAAGAACAAGTAAATTTAAGTCAACAAACTGACCAGTATTTCAATGGGAACTATGGGTGCAGATGCATCCTGTGCTCCTCTCACTGACCACCAATGAAAGAGGTGCCCCTTCCGGAAGTGAGGTGGGGCTGGATAAATGGCCTTAGGGGGCTGCATGCGGCCGGCGGGCCGTAGTTTGGAGACCCCAGGCTTAAGAAAAGCTTGACTTCTTGGTAAGTCAGTCAGAACCAGAGAGAATGAGGCCCTGAGCAGAGGCACCACTGAATCCTGAAATGAGACTGTCTTCATGAAATGACCACAGCGAGCAAGGTGTCCTGTAATAAATTCAAGATCCTGTGCTCATAGAGAATACAGAAGTCTCTCCTAACCTAAAGCATCTGGTCTGACGGTTAGCCTTATCATGAAGGACTGGACTTTTTGACCTAAAACAAAGGTTTCTTCCAAACCCTTCAGCCAATGAGCTTTATGGATCAACCTCAGAGAAATTTATATAGTCTTGTAATTAAATCCTTGATTTTGAATTTCTAAAGCTTGCAAATCACAGAGAGTTGGTAGAGAGCAATTAGTTCAGCAAGATTCATACTCCTGCCAAGACAGAATGGTGCCATAAATTTACATGACATGGCTAATCTGCTGCCCTGCCCACTCCCCTAAAAACAGGGGAACCTTTGTCATTTTTTTTCACATTCTGCAACCCTAAACCTCATGGCCCAGGGTGAATCCATAGAATGCATTCAGGGAGAACACACAGACTTTCCCACTGGGCAGGCTCAGTGCTCTCCAGCTCATGCAGACAGCCACGTGACGTGGGAAAGCCTCTTGATCTCTCTGAGCATTACTTTCTTAATGTGTTCCATGAAGAGATGTGAGATTTGGGCTCGTTAGGAGCAATTTACCTAAAATGGCCAGCATGCAGGAGGCACGCAATTAATGATGCCTATTAACGAATGTTTGTAGCTTGATAACATGGTCTGTTTTCCTTGACATTTCTTGTTCACTTTCCCAGTTGTTCTTGGAACAAGCATCCATTTGAGGATGGACCAGTTTTTTTCTTACTGGCTGATGCAGTAAGAAAAAAACTGGTCCATGCAGCACAGGGGGAAAGAATATTTCTCACCTCTCTTTATATCCCATAGCACTAAGAGAAGTAAAAGTGCTGCCTCTCAGGGCCCGTGGAAGAGATGGGGGAAAGAGAAAATTTCCTTATCTTGAGTCTATGTGCAGAGAACTGTGTTAGGTGCTTTAAATTTTTGACTCATGTGATCTGTATTACAACACTTCGGGACAGGTACTGTCAGGCACAGGAGCTGAGGCTCGGAAAGATTTAAGCAGCCAGCCTAAGACATACAAGAAGATAATGTGCTGAGCCTTGACTCAAACTTAATTTTATCTGTTTCTAAAGTGTGGGCTCTTCCAGAAGCCCTCAACGTACAGAAAAGGAAACAGTCACACCAGAGGGTATCCCTGAGAATGCAAATTTTTTGAAATCTATTGAACTGAAGCAGCAGCAACTGGGGAGTCGCTCCTGGGTTCCAGCCCTGGCTCTGTCACTGACCAACTAAGTGACTGTGGTCATGTCATTGTCCTGGTAAGACCTCATCGATGAGAAAGAGGCTCTGGCCAGCCCCAAACACTAATCCCTTATAAATGTTTATGTACTTCAACCTCTAGAGAACCTAGTCATGTTTCAATGTATACAGACTTGCAGAGTATTGTACTATTTGTATTTATTAAGATGAAAATTCACTTGCTTTTGGTCAGGATAGCAGTGAGAAAAAGAGTTTTAATAAGAATTTGCTTTATTATTATGATAAACATGCAATATTTAATTAATAAGTATCAGTTGGAAATAAAAATAAAGCCAATTTTATGAATAGAGTGAAGATAAATAAAAGTTGCAAAGTAGAGGGAAAAAAATTTTTTCAGGGAAGGATAAGACCTATAAAAATCCCAAGAGCCTCTTAAGGTAGAAGTTCACGAACTGGAGTGAGAATCCCTTCCCAGGTATCTATCTCTCCCCCAGAATATCCAGTGAACCCACGGCTCTGGATGGGGCTGGATAAATGTTTGTGGAAAAAAGAACTAAGTAAGTACCAGTAATTAATGCCTCTCCTTTGTTTCAAATTTGGCTGATTTAGTGAGAGAGGAAAGGAGAGAGACAGGAACATCAATGTGAATCTCTCTGTGCCCTGACCAGGGATTGACCTGGCAACCTCAACCCTTCTGGACAAAGCTCTAACCAACCAAGCTATCCAGCCAGGGCCATATACGCATATTTTAAATTAATCTCCCAGGGTACTGAGGATCCAGTGGGATAAAGAATACAATAGCACTTTATAAACTCCTACATGATTAGCCACCATTTATAGAGATATTTTTCCAAGCTGACTGACCAGTTCAGCAATCAAGACCCTGAGTATAGCAGGATTTAAACCATTCCTTCACCAAAATGGATCAGAAGTTTCAAAGAAACTTCCAAATATTTTCAGTTATTGAGGTATATATACAGCCAGGGTACAAACTCAGTTTGCTACGGCTCCAAAGCTTAGGTGGCTGCCATGTGACCACCAATTTCTTCTGGATTCCATCAGAGCCTTGATTCTTGTAGCCAAACCTTTCTGGGAGAAAATAATAAGGAAGGGTGCTGTTGTTAACTCATGATCCTTAGGTACAGCACTGATATAAACATATAAAAAAAAGTGGTAAGTTCATTTCCAGGTATTTCTAAAAAAATCAGGAGACAATGCTGAACTATGATTTCAGAAGGAAGAGGGCAGAACTAACAGTGACCAAGCCACTGCCACATTACAGATCTCACACTGGCCCCTTACCCATGTACACTACTTACCTTTCTGATGACAAGTATCACACACACACATGCACCCCCCCCCCCTTGAAGGCAAGGCTCAAGTGGCTAAATACCCATCTCTGGTTGCATAGCAGTTAAGGAGAAGAGTCAGTATTAAAACCCAGGTCTGTCTGTCTCCCAAGTTAGTGCTCTTTCCACAACACGAAGCTCCCAATGGTGCTGACTGGAAACTCCCAGGCACTGCCCCCAGAAATGTCTGAGCAAGCTCATCGTGGGACCCATCCCGCTACCACAGCCTTCTACTGGGTGGCTGGATGCTGGGATTACAAGTAACAAGAATCGTGTCAACTATCTCCCTTTTGAAGGCAGGTAACAATCCTAAAAAAGATACATTCTCTTCTTCCAGTCCTCCATCAAATTCCACTCCTGGAACGTGCCCTTTCTGACAAGCTGCATGTACAGTGACACAATCCAGTAAAAATGAAATGAAGAAAACAACTTAAAATCCCACCACTTTCATCCCTTCCTTATTTAAATTGCAAACAACACTCTGGTGATGTCTCATTCATGGGCTACCTAGAAACTCATTTTATGGTGACATATGTCCCTGCGTGACTTGCATTTAAAACTGTCAGACTTGGTTTCAATGACCTGCGCTAAGAGCCAGGCATGTGAGGAACTCTAAAGGACCTCTTAACTTTCTTTAAGCAACTCATTCTCACAATAGATGACCCATATTATGAGGTATTCTTTTTTAGAAAATAAAATATCTGCTCCAGGAACTATCTGAATTTTGCCAATGGGGAAAAACTCTTATAGCTGTAATATCATGTAATAATATAAGGAGTGTACTTATAATATAAATCCAAAACAAAGCAGGATATAAAACTGTATGAATAATATGGTCTCAAGCACCTCTGAAAGGTCAGCCCAGTAACTTAAAATGTTAACTTAGAATGTTAATAGCAGTTACTTTTCATTGATGAGATTGTGCATGTTTATGTGGTCTTTTCTAATTTATAGTAAGTATATACAGCTTTTTAAAAAGTCAAGAGAAATAACTAAAATACATATATTTTTTTTTCTAGAAAGAGGCTTAAATATTATTTAGCCTAATCACTAAAAGCATTATATAAACTTTGACTAATACTAGGCACAAAGACTGTTCAAGAAAAGAAAGTTATTTATTAATCTTGTCAATGAATGTAGATATCAAAATCCTAAGTAAAATATCAGCAATTCAAATCCACACATAAAAAAAATAAACCATGAACAAGTAGAATTTACCTCAGAAATAAAGATTAGAAAATCTTCAGTGAAATCCACCACAAGATAAATTAAAATAGTAAAAAGCACATGGTAAAATTCAAAATGCAAATTCAAAATTCAAAAATGACTTCTGAAAATAATAATAAATGAAGGAGAACTAATAAAAAATCTTTAGTGAACTTAAATAATATCATATTTACAGGTAATTTAGAAGCATTTTCATTAGTTTAAAAATAAGATACAGATATATACTATCACTCAATATTGTATTGACAGACCTAGCCAATGCAATAAGACAAGATAAAGAAGTACTTAAGGACTGCAGAAGAAAACGGAAACTTACCCATAAGGTTACATATTGCCTTTACAGAAAATCAAGGAAGAGTTGGAGAAAGTATCAGTAAAAGTTTAGCAACCTAATTATATTCAAGACTCGAGATATCTATATCTATATCTATATAGATATAGATATATATCAACATCTATATCTATATAGATATAGATATATATCAACTATTTGTTTTCTTTTCAACTTCTATTTATTTTGGCCCAGTTATCAACATTTGCTTTTTGAAATGTTGACTATTCCATAGCCAACACTGATGAATAAGAAATAAATTAATTCTATTACCAGGACATTCTCTCTTTTGCTTTAATGTATGAGGGTGTTTTCATGGCACTTTGAAAAGTACATTTATCAAGAATAGCCTGACCTGTGGTGGCGCAGTGGATAAAGCGACGACCTGGGAATACTGAGGTCGCCAGTTCAAAACCCTGCACTGGTCTGGTCAAGGCGCATATGGGAGTTGATGCTTCCAGCTCCTCCCCCTTTCTCTCTTTCTCTCTCTCTCTCTCTCTCTCTCTCTCTCTCACACACACACACACACACACACACACTCTGTCTAATAAAATAAAAAGAAATTTAAAAAAAAAGAAGAAGAAAGATGGTTTATCACTATTGCATAATTACTAACAATTTTTAAATCTTGCTCTGGGACAAATCAGCTATATACTTTTTGAGATCACCTTAGTTTTACAATGGGGTAAGAGAAAACAGTGTAAGATAAAGATGAGGAGGAGGATGATGAAGATAAAGAAGCCACAAAGGAAGAGTGGTGTAGAAATGGAATAAGAGAAAGAGTGAAGAGAAATGAGAGGAGGGACACAAAGAAAGAAGATAGAAAAGGAGGAGTTGAGAAAAAGAGAGAATTAGGAAGGGAAAGGGAAAGGGAAAAGGAGGAACAAAGCTAAACTTTGTTGAGTCTTTAAAATATGCCAAGTACTATACTGAGTTTTATTTTCCTTATTTCAATTAACATTCATAGTGAGCCTCTGATGTCTGTAATATATTCTCATTTTCTAGGACAGGAAACTGAGGCTCAGAGAGTTAAGTAACATTCTACAGTTACATAGGAAATGGTATAGCCCACATTTGACTGAGATTGACCTGCCCAGACTCTATGGTATTAGCCACTCACTAAAGGACACTCCTTGCATATGTATTGTGCTGGCTTTAGAGCTTCCTAGGACATGAAGATGACAAGGATATAAAAAGGTCACCTTCACATTCCTATTTCAAATTCTCAACTAAACCAGTGTTCTGAAAACTCAAATCCTCTCTTTAGAATACTTCTGGTTTTGCATGATAAAATTAAGAATAAAAGATATTCACTAAGATACCATTTTAAATGCATAAAACATTCAAGAGCACAAGTTTAGCAGAAAGATGAAATTGAAGCAAAAATATAATTTGTCAGTTACCACTGAGAAAGTATTTAAATGCTAGCACATACTAGGTTCTGCAATTTTTCCACATAGCCATTCTCCCAAGACCCATTCTTGCACCTACTTGCTTTTTTTCTATTATGCTTAGACCACAATGCATAAAAAGCAAGGCTTACATTAAGTTTTAGAAAATAAAATAGACCATTTCCAAAATATTTGTGTTTCAAATAAACATCTAAAGCAAAATATATAGTCCTTCACGGGGTTGTGGCTGTCCATAAGCTGCATATGTATTACACATTTATGTCCCTTGTTTCCAGAGAGCACCAGATAAATGCCATCACAAAACATGACAGAGCAGGCAGAGCAAAGTTTCAAACACATCACTGCCTATACAAAACAACCAAGGGCATCTGGGTTTGCAAGCCCATATCAACAGATTTTAAGACCAGAAAGATTTCCTCCTCCATGCAGCTGAGAAGACAGGGGAGGAAAAGAGCTGAAAGCATGGGGAGAAACCACACACACACACACACACACACACACACACACACACACACACACACACACCCCACACACACCCCACACACCCCCCCACACACACACACCCCACACACCCCCACACACACACACACCCTACAAGAAGCTGCTTGTATTCACTCACAACAGGGAGACGCACCTACTGAAAGGCACAATCATAAAGCTATAGGACCAAATTCTTGTAAAAACATGAAAAGGGAGAGAACTACTTAATTACGGTACAGACTTCATTACCAGGCATCTGCATGCCTTCCCTGTGTCGGCACTTTCTAAGTGTTGGGCGTGAAAGGGTGAACAAGAGGTCCTGGTCTGAAGGGGTGTGTAATCCATTTGACAAACAGAAACACAGGACATTTAATAAATTGAGATGCTCTCAAAGTGCCACAGAAGCAAAACAAATGAGCAACTCACCCAATTTAGGAAGGAAGAGGAGCCCGACCCCCAACTCCCACAGGTAGCGCTAAGTCCAAACCTGAACAATAAGGAGAAGCCCAACCAGCAAAAGGTGGAAAGTGACAAAAGGATTTCAGGCTGGATTCATAAGAGTCCAGTGATTCTCAAAGATTGGTTTCTGAACCCATGGCATCAGCATCATCTGAGAACTTGTCACAAATGCTATGTGTGGGGCCCCATCTTAGAACTAGGGAACCAAAGCTGGGATGACACTGGGCAATCTGTTTTAACAAGTCTTCCAGGTGCGTCTGGTAGTGCTTGTTTGAGAACCAATGGTATATGCAAAGGCGAATTACAATAGACAGAATGCCTGGAGGTTAAGCAGGATTAAAAAGGGGTTGGATGGGGGGGCTTAGGAAGAGATGTTGCTGGAGGGATAGGCAGAAGGTACATCAGAAAGGGTATTATGTTAGGGAAAGAATTTTGGATTTTACCCAGAGAATAATGGAGAACCATTAAAACTATACTATGAGTACAAAAAAAAGCACCCAACAATGCTGGTGAGTTTTTTTAAAAAATAGATGAAATCACAAGATAGAGAATACATCATTCCAAAGACAAACACTCCTTCCTGTACAGCCAGAAAAAAAAGGAAGAAACTCAGCCCTACCTTTCTTTCTGGAGTCTTTCTTGGTGCTGGTTTTCACAGCTACTTGAAGTTCTGTCTCAGTTGACATCCTACTAAATCCTTAGTCCACTGCACGCAGATCCAGGGCCTCGGCCAGGCTCATGGAGGACTCCTCTCTCAGAGAACGGCTCCTCCCTTCAGAAACGACACCCAGAGCTGCACATTTCACTCACTCCTTTTGAGTGCTGCAAATCAAGAAAAGAGAATCATTACCCCTTTGAAGTTAAACAGAATTTGGGAGGGAGGGGGAATAAGCTGTCACACATACAAAAACAAGAATGTCTTGCTCTCCATGTACCAACGACTCACATGATTTCATCAAGCCATGGACAGGGTTCACAGTGAAGGGAATGAGAGGCCTATCTGCCAAACTGTGTCTCCAACTTTGGAACTCTGGGTTTTCAAAGGGGGGCAAAACTCAGATCTTTGTTTTCTATGTTTCTTATTTTCCAGCACTAGATGTCACCCAGAAAAATACAGCAAAGACATATGTCGTGAGCAGCCCTGTGGAGACACTTCCAGCAGCGGGGCACCCATCCATCAGGCAAGCTTGATCAGAGCCTTGGCCACTAGAGCAGATTACAGGGGAGTAACCTGTGGTTTGTCCCTCACTGGTAGGCATCAGAAGGGACACAGAGTTAACATACAGTTGGGTTCTAAGGATAAGGTGACAAATGGGACTGAGAAACTTTCAGCAGGCCAATTTTTATGTCAGCTTTCCCCCCAGCTATAAGAGCAGACAAGCATTTCATGTTGGGAGAAAAAGAAAAGAAACAGGCAGATACACAGTTCATTCATTATTCTTTTTTTTAATTAATATGCATTGCACACTGCTAGGTACTATTATGTTCAAACACTGTGCTGGGGAGAGATAATAATGATAATACAACCACTTCAATTATAGCTAGTATTTATTATGCACTTAATATATATACTATGCCCTCAGCTACTGCTTCACATACATTATCTCATTTGTTTACATCAAATTGAATGATTGTATTCCCTGTGTCAAATCAACAGTCTTTCCCAGTGACTATCTGATAGTTATACCTGAAAGTTTAGTTGAAAATAAACATTTCGCTAGTTAGTAAATAATATTAACATAATATTATACTATAGCTTAAGTTGCCAAAGCTCTGATCAAGTTTGGCTAATTAGGTTACTAGAAATGGATCTTCAGACCCTGGTCGGGTAAATCAGTGGATAGAGCATCATCCTGGCCCACCAAGGTCATGGGTTCAATCCCTGGGCAGGGCACGTTTAAGAAGCAGTCAATAAGTGAACAACTAGATAGAACTAAATGGAACAATGAGTTGATGCTTCTCTCTCTTTCTCTCTCTCTCCCTTCTCCCCTTCCTTCTTATTTCTCTCTCTCAAATCAATGAAAAGATTAGAAACGGATCTTCAAATTGTATAGCCAATTCCTAACTCATCCCAGTATCTACAACTGTTGTATACTAACAAGGCTGACTAACAATGGCAGTTTCAGGTCAAAAGTGATAATGACCCAAACCTATTAATCATGACAACTAAAGATGGCTTAACTAGAAGGTCTCATATAAAAGCCACATAAAATTATAGTGAGGCTTATATTGGGGAAATTTCCACCTTATCTAAAGATACCTGGTTTGTTGGTTTGTTATAACACACTATTTTTTTAAAGGACACTAGCCTTGAATGAAAGGTGCCTGACCCAGAGGATCTAAGACTACAACTAAGGAAAATGAAAAATTATCTTCCTAGAATGAGGTCCCTGAAATTATTCATAGAAAATAAGAACATTCCTTGTCACTGCTGTAATACCTGCACCACGCCACCAGCCTACCCCCTCTTCTCCCCCAAAGGGCAACATTCTCTGAGATACAACAGTCAAAAATCTCACTCATAGACAAAAAAATAATTTTATTAATAATACTTATATTTTTGTTACAAGTATCTACTTAGAATGTACTACCAACCAGGTACAAATCCTGGCTCCTTCACATCAACAAACATTTACTGTGCAATCATGCTGGCCTAGAGGACAGTCCAAGCCTGATTCCTGTCCTCCAAGGAGCTCAGTCTAGAAGAGATGTCAGTCATGTAAAGAAGTGCAATACACATGACATCAACTAAAACAAATGCCTAGCATACTGGAGCACAAAGGGATCAGCTGCTCAACTTTGCTTGGAAGAGTCACAGAGCAGAAGCCCTACAGTGCGAGGTCCTGAAGAATGATGCTTCTACCCAGTGGATAATAAAGGAAAAGAGCAATAAGTACTTAATACATGCATCTATAATAAAGGAATGACTGGCTATTCCTCGCAGAAGGACCAGTGTGTGCAAGGAGGCTTGAAATTAACAAACAAACTAATACAAGGGAGCATAAGTCTAGTAGGGAGATGATATACTTCCCCATCATCCCGATTTTCCCTTGTGTGACATTTCTGAGGAATCTTTCTTTTCAAGTCTGCCTTGGTATTGTTGACCCCCTCAAGCTTTAGTTCAAAAGTATACTTCAGGCAGAAAGACTTTCTGATCCCTCTATGAAACGGAATCTCTCCCTACTTCTGTTATGATCTGATGTTTGGCCAGCTTCATAGTGTGAAGTCTCATAGTTTGTCATACAAGCGATGTGACACTGAGGAAGTTACTCAACCCTTCTTTGCCTCAGTTTGTCTATCTTTCTAATGGGGATGACCATGTTAATTTTATCAAACTGCTGTGAAAATTTAAGTGTGATCGCATGCATAACATGCTTGAAGAGTGCCTGGCATGCTACCTGGCAAGTACTTGGTATATATTAGGCATCTATAGTTTCCTATGTTAATTGCTCAAGGTCACATGTCGGGTATGTGACCACAAGTCCATATTATTATTATCTCCTTTAACAGAAGAGAAAACTAAGGCAGCTTAAATGTGCTTTCTATGGACGAATTGCAGGAAATGATAGAATTAAAGATATTCCCATCACGCAGGTCTTGCACACAGTAGGTACCTAATCCAAAAATACAAAAATGAGTTGAAATATATGAATGTTACACAATTTCAAGAAGGGCAAAGCCCAACTCTTTGTTGTTTATGTTTCTTATTCCAATCTACTAAATGCTGCTCAGAAGACATAGCAAAGGTATATTGCTTTTGCAGCCCTGTGGAGACATTTCCAACAGTGGGGCTCCCATCCTATTAGCCAAGTTTGATCAGAGCCTTAAAAGTCAGCATATAAACTGGATTGGATTTGGGACCCTTTCTCCCTTTCAACTTTATAAGCTACAGTACAGCACCTGTCCCTATTTTGCAGGTATCTCCAGCGTCACTTGTTTGACAAAATGTGATTGTGTTCAAGCGTTATAAGTATTACTTGTGAATTTCTGAAGTACATCCCTATATCAGTAATGAAAGAAAACCAGCATCACTTTGAATTAAAACTTAAATAAGGAAGCTGCAGTACAGAGAGAACGTACCATGGCCAGGACCCTGGCATCCCCTTTTAATTTTCCAAAAAGCAGAGGTTAAGCAAATGCTGTGAAGTAACTCCAAACTATTTAGGAAATTCGCTTCTTTGTAATTAAGGAGATTAAAGTCCTTTAAGGCCAGAAACCATGTGACAACTGAAATCATTTTTCCCCAGCAAAAGCATTGAAACCCTATCAGTTAAATTCAGGCTCGCCTAGAATTTTGAAATGCTTCAATAATGTTTCTTTGCCCCTCACAATCTGCAGTAATTTAATATTCCTGAAGTGTGTCAGGTTTTTTATAATGAGCTCTTCAAATTGGAATGTGAATTATGTAACATGCCACTACCGATGTTTCGTCTAGCAAACCGCTTCTAAATGTAAAATCCCATGTTCGGTGTTGGGGGGTAGGGAAAACACAAGCAGAGAAAACAGATAGGACTTAACAACAACAGAGCACAAAGGTTTAAGCAGCTACGACAGAACACACACTAGAACACATTCTGTAACACAAACTGGTGCACTCCCTCCCCCAACCACCCCTCTCCTGATACTATTCTATAGTAAAAAGGTTCACTATTTACCAAGTACTATATTATCAACTTCTTATATATTCAACCAACCCTTCAACCACTTGAAAGTTATTTAGATATTATCTTCATTTGACAAATGAGGAAAGTGAGGCACAAGCCAGTTTAGTACTTTATTCATAGTCACATGACTAATCAGTAGCATAGGGTAGGGTATTCTTGCTCAAACTTCGGTCAAACCCTCCTGAATGTCTATTCGCTGGTGAACAGATTTAAAAAAAATGTGTTGCATTCATACCATGGAATATTATTCAGCCCTAAAAAAGGAATGATGTATTGATATATGGTACAACATGGATAAACCTGGAAAACATCATTGCGAGTCAAAAAAGTCAGACACAATGGATCACAGGTTGCATGAGTGCATTAATATGAAATACCCAAAACTGATAAATCTGCACTGACAGAAAGCAACACACTGGTTACAGGGACTGGGGTAATTAAGAAAGGGGGAGTCACTGCTTATTGGTTACACTGGCTTTTTTTGGGGGGGATGAAAATGTTAGCTTGGTAGAGGTAATAGTTGCACATTATGAACGTACAAAATATCACTGAATTATACATATTAAAATGGATAAATATATGTTATTTCACCTGTAATTAAAAAAAAACATATAAAGAAAGCCATAAAACCCCTTCCCAGACGGGTCCTACACCGTGGTTTAAGTCTTATGTGATATGTATGCTAAGGATATTACACATTCTAATCTAAAGGGACAACCCAGTTTGAAAAACCAGATGAAGAGGAGGTAGTCTTCCAAAAACCGTGATTTGGGGTTAGAGTGGCAACAACTGCATAAACTTCATTCTACCACCTCCACATTTTGTGATTTGGGGGATCTTAACCAGCTTCATCCAACCTATAAAGCACTAAAAACAGACCATTTATCAACATGGCATACAGGTTTACAACAGTGCACATGAGTAGACTCAGTTTTCTTACCATTAAAATGGAAAGATAAGCACCAACTAAGTATGAAAGATTTTGAAAGCTGATGAGCCTTGGGCACTTCAGGAGCCAAGCTCAATCCACAGCACGCTACATTTTATATAAGAAAGAAGGAGAGAACATGGCTGGTTGGCTCAGTGGTAGAGCATCAGCCCAGCATGTGGATGTCCCGAGTTCAATTCCCAGTCACACAGGAGATGTGCCCATCGGCTTTTCTCCCCTTCCCCCCTACCTTCTCTCTCTTCCCCTTCCTCAGCCAAGGTTCCACTGGAGCAAGTTTGCCTGGGCAATGAGGATGGCACCATGGCCTCTGCCTCAGGTGCTAAAATGACTCCAGTTGCAACAAAGCAACAGCCCAGATGGGCAGAGCATCACCCTCTAGTGGGCTTGCTGGGTGGATCCCAGTCGGGCTCATGCAGGAGTCTGTCTCTCTGCCTCCTGGCTTCTCACTTCAGAAAAATACAAAAAAAAAAAAAAAAAAAAGAAAGGAGGAGACATAAATCTGTTATCTTCACAGAAAGAAACACAAGGCAAACAAACCAAAAGACAGTGAAGCTGGTTTTCTACATGGAGAGATCCTGAGTGGCGGAGTGCTGGGGGACTAGGTAGAAGGATGAGGCAGAGAGTGTCATTTCCCAGAAAAGCTATAGCTTTTCACATAAAGCCACACTGGGAAGCACATTAATATTCTACGTGCCTGAAAAAAATTAAATTAATAGGGATGGGAAGTGGGGGGAAGGCTAAAACTGGAAGTGGACTGAAACAAATTAATCTTACTCTATTTCAGATGAACTTCATAAACACAGTCCCTAAAGGGGTAGGAGAGAAAGAACTAATCCAAATAATTTCCGAATACAGAATTGATTGTTTACACTCAGTCTTCGGCAGGGTTGGGTCACAGGGAGCCGCAAGCAAACTTCAAACTCTTTTTAGTAGGCTTTTTAGGTAGTATCATGAAACTATTTTAGATGTATTACAGGTTTGAGCAAAGGAATAAATGTTTTGAAATTCTTGAGAGCCAAGGTTCTCACTAAGGAAGCTGAGACATTAAAATAAGAGAGAAGGCAGGAAAGAACACTGGGGGTAGATTGGAAGTTGGACATTTCAGGGTCAACTCATGAGGCATAACATATGCATGCATCTGTATATGTGTGTATGTATACATGTGTTTATATGCATATATTTCCTAGTTTGGTGCACTGAACAGGTCTAGGAGCAAAGATACCCCAGTAACAGTGTGATACCTAATACCTAGATTTTGGTTTCTACTACCATTCCCCAGTAAAAGAAATGGGGAGGGGAGGGGAGGGGCAGAGTTCTTGGAGAAATGGAGGTTTCCAAAGCTGGCACAGGGTAAGTACAAGATGAGCCTGAAACATCTTGTTCTTCAATAAAGTGAGGAAGTGCTCCAAACAAACACCACGGATGGGGGAATGTCACAAGGATACAAAAGACATCTTAGAAGAGCTCTTACTTTCTTAATCCAGAACAATTTAAACACCAATATAATTTAAAGTAGAAATTCATGAATACATACTGATAACAGACAGATAAACAAATGAGGTAAAAGTTAAGGCTGTCTTACGCAGATTAGAAGAGATATTACCTCATAAATAACAGAGGGAATGCCAGAGTATAAAATCAACATTTTGCAGCCATCAAAATAAAGGTTAACCAGTCTGACTGGTGGTGGCGCAGTGGATAAAGCATCAACCTGGAATGCTGAGGTCGTTGGTTCGAAAACCCTGTATTTGTCTGGCCAAGGCACATACAAGAAGTTGATGCTTCTCATCCCTCCCTCCCACCTCTTTTTCTCTCTATCCTCTCTCTGAAATCAATAAAATAAAATCTTTAAATAAAAAAGTGAAATAAAGGTTAATCAGGCAAGAATCACCAATAAATGCTAAAACCAGGGCAAATTTTTGATGAGAAGCAGGACATTTGCAGGTCTGAGTGTCTTCTCCCTTACTGTTTATAGCTGCAAGGAAAAATCTGTGATGCACAATGGAGAACTGGAACACCTCAATTAGGTTATCAAAACTAACATTAAGAAAGAGGGCCCTGTGAGTATCATGTGACACTCTGAGAAGAACATGCTGCTATCATGTAGTATCTAACCAGGAATCCATTCTGACTGTACATTTAAAAAGGGGCGGGGGGAGACTGTATTCTTCAAAAATGCATTCATAAAAATAATATATAGGCTGTGGATATATTTTAGATTAAACGAAACTAAACAGATATAACAACTCAATGCAATAACTGTACAGGATCTGGTACTGAAAAGAAATGCTACAAGGGTAATTACTGAGTCAATTAACAAATCTGAACATGAATGGGTAAATTAGGTGAATATATGGTATCAATGTTAAATTTATTTAATTTGACAACTTTTCTGTGGCTGTGTAAGAGAATATACATGTTCTTAGGGAATAGTCCCCAAGCATTCAGGAATAAAGGGCTGAGATATCTGTACCTTACTTTTAAATGATTCAGGAAGAAAACATATACAGGTATTTTTGTACATACACACATACAGATATGTGTGCATATATGCATATACATAAAAAGAAGGAAATACACAAATGATAAAGAGAAAGTATATTCCTATACTTTCTCCTGTAATTTTAACCCTTTGAATAGTGAGCTTTTTCATGCTCACTGACCCCTGGGAGTGAGTGTGATTTTTTCAAAAAATGAAATTAGTTCCAGTTACAGTTTTATTAACTTAAAATCAGGTTTGTTTGATAACCAATTTATGGAAACAAGAAAAACATACATTTGCCTTTTTTCAATATTGCCTTACACATGTACGATCGTACTCTGGATGGTCAGGAGGCGCAAGGATGTACATGAACATTCGTACTACTCAACGGGTTAAGATTTCCAAATTTAAATATATATATATTGATTTTTTTCAAGAGAGAAAGGGAAAGAAAGGGAGAAGGAAAGACGGAAAGAGCAAGAGAAGGAGGGAGAGAGAGGGAGAGAGAAGGAGAGAGAGGGAGAGAGAAGGAGAGAGAAGGAGGGAGAAGGAGGGAGAAGGAGGGAAAGAGAAAGGGAAAGAGGGAGGGGGGATGGGGGAAAGGGGACAAAGGGAGAGAGGGAGGGATGGGGAGAGAGAGAGAGCTCTATTTGCTGTTCCACCCATTCATGCATTCTCTGGTTGACTCCTATATGTGCCTTGACCAGAAATTGAACCCGCAATCCCAGTGCATGGAGATGGATGCTCTAACCAACTGAGCTACTTGGCTAGAGCTAAAAAAAAATTTTTTTAAAGGAAGAAAAAGCCTAGCTCAGACCCTAGTACACAGAGACATGTAACAAAGCTAGTTCTGGCCTCTCTTTTAAGTTCAGACCCATTTCAGCCCTCTAGACAGCATGCTTTCTAACTCCCAAGGCTAGCTGAGTTTAAAATTAGTTTACAGTATAGCTGTCAGTTTTCATTACAGATTCTAACTTCACTCCATACCTGCCTGGACTATCTGATCTGGCAGAAGCCTCTGAACCAAGGCTGTTTTGAGCAGGTCTTTTTCCTGAACTCTGGCCTTCCTCTCCAGACTACCCCTACATGCTGTGAATCTGCCTACTAATAACACCTTTCAGCTACCTGTCCCCACAGATCCTTGATGGCGAACCTATGGCATGCATGTCAGCACTGACACATGTAGCCATTTTCGATGACACATGGCGGCATGTGGCTGCATACCAGAGAAGTATGGGGCCGCATGCCGAGAAGGACGTTTTATCCTTGGCTCCTGCACAGCCAGGTGCAGTAGCCAAGGATAAAACATTTGCTGTAGTGTAGACACTCTGTGCCAGGGGTCTGTAGGCCAAAGCAACAGAACTCCGGCACAGAGCATCTAGTTCTGGGACTTCCGGTTAGGCCGTTTTTCTCGAAGTGACACACCACCCGAGTTATGCTCGGTTTTTTGGCAAATTTTGACACACCAAGCTCAAAAGATTGCCCATCACTGCCATAGATCATAGTAATTTTTAACTATTTAGTCAAAGGTAGACTTTACTGGATCATCTCCCTCTCCATCCCTAAAACTAAGCCTTTAACCATTTTGATTTTGTTTTTTTTAAATATGTCAAGAGCTACTGATCTGATTTAGCCCATTTGGAAAATGACAAATTTGCTCATGCTGCTTACTTGTTCTTTCCAGGGACAAGAAAATAGGAAAGAGTAAGGTTCTGCTGGAACCCAATGGCAACATTTATTAATAGCTGCTGGGGGTGACAACATCCAAAGCTAATGCTGTAGGAACTTTAGCAGCATGCTATTCAAAAATACTATATCTCTCTTGGCTGATAAAGTGCCACCATCCTCACAGAGAATGTAGGCCAACACCAGCTTTGATCAAAACCTCCAAGAAAAATAATACATGGACAGAACATATCCCTGGGTTTAAAACTCTGCAGGCCACAAAGTTGATAGATTAACAACCTTACTATAGACCCAGTCAGTGCTGTCTCGCCATCACCGTGTGTGTCAAGAATAGGGAGAAACATCACAGATTTAGAAGACATTGCTTGGCCAGAGAGCTCATCATCACTATTTTGTTAGTTATGTTTACCTGACATGAAAAAATAAAAAGAAAGAAGGAAAGAAATTGAGGCAGTTTACAGAAAGTTTTATAGAAAGCTATTCTCTATAACAGAATAAAATTAATAAATGAGTAAAACTGAAGGGAAGGGGACAAAAGATTAAAACTGAAGGTGAGGGCAGAAGCAAGGATAGGGCACCCCCCTCCAAAAAAATAAAAAATCTGTCCAGTTGCAGAAGATAGGCTATAAATCCATCTATGTGATTCTGAAAGGTCAGAGCAAAGGGGAAAATATGATCTGTTACAAGTTTCACAAAGTCTATGCGTAAATAAAATGGTTGTTTTTTTTTTCCTTTGAACCAGAAATAGAAATGAAAAGAATCTATAGGCTTTCATAAAATCAGTGTGGTGTGTTATCATGGGCATTGACATTGGCACTGTGTCTACAAAATATCCAACAGAGAATGTTCAGTGTCCCTTAACTTTGCATGATTTAGTACTCATACTTTTAAATAAGGTTAAAAATGCCACCCATGTCATCTTAAACTCTCTATGAACAAAGCATGCTTTCTTTTTAAAACTAAACTGAAAAATAAATAAGTAGGATATAGCTATCTAGTAGTCTGGCTTTTCAAGGGTAAAATCTAGAATAAAAAAAGCAATTAAACGGTTTATTAGTTTATTTATCTGTAAAATGGGACAATGTATTTCAAAAAATTAAAAGAACAGGAATAAATAAAAGATATGTGAAAGTAGTTCTGGAAAAGTAAAATATTATGTTCCAGAAGATAGGCACTGTTATTATTCAGATATTAGTCAGCCTTCAGCCAGGAGGAACAAAATGTGTGTTTTTTTAATCAAACTCAAGGCTAACAGAAGCCAGAACCAGGTTTCAGCAACATTAAAGGAATTTATGTGACAGCAACATGGCACACTTATGAACATTTCATTTAACTAATGGATCACACAGTTTCATTAAGTATTTATTACACTATGAAAATTCATTCCCTAAACTCTTATCCAGTACCAGAAAAACAAGTATATAAACCTAAAATAATTTTACTAGTGTTTCATACTTGGGGCCCTACGTTACCCTATCTTCTAAAATTCTCACATCTGGTTGCACAGAAACGTAGGTAACAGAACTTAAGGCAGTCAGCTGTCAGAGGGGCTGGGCTGGAGTCCTGCCTGACTCTCCCACCAACTGCCTATGTAACTTTAAGCTGTATCACCACTCTGAGCCTCAATTTCTTCATCTGTAAAATGGGAATTCAACGGGCCCTACAAACTTCAAACAATGGAATATGTAGCTCAGGAAATACTAAAAAAAAAAAAAAAAAAAAAAATCCACTGACATGAAAAAATCAAACTCTGCTCTATCTACTTATAATTATTCTTACCTAAAACAAACAAGAAAGTTTATTAGTTTAATATACAGATCAACAGTAGCACATATATGTAAATTTATATTTTAAAATTCATGGGTTTTCACAGAATACAGACTTCAAAAACTATTTATCTTTGGAGGGTGGCTACTGGCAGGGGACAGAGGGCCATCACGGTGGTTTCACATGGAGTGATTGACAGAGTTCAGGTTCCTTGGAGATGATGCCAGCCCAGGAACGGTCCAGGACTGGAGGCCAGAGATGCGGGCACGGGGGTGGGGGGCAGCTGGGGACTGCAGCATCAATGCTGCTACCAGGTTTAAAATGTTACAAAAAAATAAAGTAAAATAAAATCTTAGGCTCTTTCATTTCCGTTTCCAAAACGTCCTAGATAAATGAATCATCAGAAAACAAGTACAAGGACAAGCATCCTCACCTCCTTGACAAGTGCATCGCAGGTTCTGTAAAGCAAATCAATGCGACACACATTTCCTAAGCGCCTACTCTGTGCACAGCAGACCCTGCGCTATGCGCTACATGCCGGGTGCCTCGCGGCTGCTACACCCTCCCCAGGGCGGGGACTGGCCACGGGTGGCCTTCATCCCTGTCCCCCAACACTACTCCTAAAGGGGCATCTCCCTCACAGGCACTGTAGCTAGGATGCCATTCCTCATTTTAACCTCACTAGCCAGGTGAGGAGGTGGGCACACGGTTTATTTGCACACACGACTGACCACCCACTACTGTCATCCCTGTTCCCTTCTCAATGCCTTTGAGTAACAGCGAGTCAGAGGCAGATTAAGGTCGGGTGAGGCCCTGGGCACAGAAGAAAATATTGGGCCCCTTACATTAGAAAAAAGTATCAAGTTGGGCCCTTCAGAAGTTGGGGCTTAGGGTGCGACCCGGCTGTTAAATCCGCTGAGCTACTGCTAATTCCAGGGGGTCTTGCAGAAGACATAGACAAGTATTTAATGAGGCCCTCCCTGTGAAGGGAATTTTAAATAAACAAATGCCTCATTTGGCAGCTTCACCTGCTGATTTTCCTAAAATATACACTGCCATTATTTATTCTCCTTTCCACAAGCTGCATTTCATTATCTTCAAAATTGACAATGGAAATAAAGGAAAACACAGGCCAACATCTGTACGTAGCAACCCTGGGGAGTGTGCAACAGATGTCCCCAAGCTGCCTGGCTCTGAGGATGCCCCTGAGCAGGGGCTCATCCCGAAGCTGTCCACATTCCAGTGACAGTCTGGATCACAATGTGGACTGGTCCGTTGCCTGAGCAACGTCCCTTCCCGGTGGCCCCACTCAAGGTCTCTGCCAAGAGATGCCACCTTCTCCCTGCCCAGGTAGTCCAGACCTGGGTGACATGATCTCTCCCATCACAGACATCCTATTTGATTTCTTCTCTCTTCTCAAACACCTAACTTTTACCACTTTGCTTCAGGAGAAAAAGAAAAGAAAAAGGCCTGTCATCTTTGCTTTGCTAATGACCTGCTAGCCCCATCTCAATCACTGTAGCATGGCATACACGGATGGCTCAAATTTCTCTGCAAAAAGGGCTGTATTTGACGGGAACAACTGATTTCTACAATGATCTCCGTCACAAAAAGCACAACAGTGATAACCGTGGGGCTGTGCTTTCCTAAGGCCATAAAGGGGAATGGATGCTGACAATGGAGCTCTTGTTTGTTTGTTAACTGATTTGTGAATGTATTTATTTAAACCTTCTCAAAGAAACATAAAAATTCAATCACACTGGCCAAACACTGAGCAAATCAGCAGGGAAAACTGCTTCCTCTCCATGAAACAGCATCCTCACTGTTACCCCAGCAAACTCCTTTGAATCTCCGGTCAAGCTCCCCTCCAAGGGAAGGCTTCCCTGACCACACGCGCCCTTTCCCTTGCACTCCAGCTCAGCCTCGCACGCACCCCTCCGCTTGGACACCAGTCTCATACGCCGACTTCCCCTAGCACGCCAGCCTCTAGTGAGGCATAGGGCAGCACAGTGGAATCACCTGAACAGCTGGAAAAAATATTGACACTTGTCTCCCACCAGGGGATTCTCATTCAGCTGGCACAACCAGGGCACTGGGGAGGCTTAAAAACTCCCCCAGGTGATTTGAATATGCAGCAAAGTTTGAAAAACAAGGATATTGGCTAAGAAAATGTACATGTGTCTTCAGGAACAGCATGATCCTGAACTGATGATATCAGAGATAGACCTTGAGTATATTTTGCATTCGTGAATTTTGCTGGATGTGAATCTCGGGGCCACCAGGTGGACTGGGATAGACACAATAATGGCCCTCACAGATACCCACGCCCTAACTCAAGTCCCAGCTGATGGCTCCAGGAATTGGTTCCTTACCCAAGGACATTCACTGGCTGACCAGCAGCCACTTGTTGGTCTGACCGAAAGAGTTAGATCCCAACTAGATATGTGAGAAAAATATGCATATTCTTTCCCTCAAGAATCTGAACTCACTAACAGATTCTGTCCAGAGGCAATGGGAATGAAAAGACATAAGGGGGCAGGAGGCAGCAAGGGGGTGGCTGAGCAGAAGCTGTGAGGTAGGGGAAGACCAGCAGGCAGGAAATGTCTAATTAGAAGAGAGATCAATTTCAGTAGAAGTAGAAACTGAGCACAGATGATAGCAGGCAGTGAACAGAGTCCCGTGTAATGGAACAGTATAACCTAATTCCCGAGGGATACCCAGGATCCTTCCTGTTATAAAACCTTATCCCAGCCTGACCTGTGGTGGCGCAGTGGATAAAGCGTCGACCTGGGAACACTGAGGTCACCAGTTCAAAACCCTGCACTGGTCTGGTCAAGGCACATATGGGAGTTGATGCTTCCAGCTCCTCCCCCCTTTCCCTCTCTCTCTCTCTCTCTCTCTTTCTCTTTCTCACTCTGTGTCTCCTCTCTAAAATGAATAAATAAAAAGAAATTTAAAAACATTTAAAAAAAAAAACCTTATCCCAGTCACAGTGAGGTCAGGCTGTATGACTAGTTCTGAGACTCCAGAGAAATTCCTCCGTTCCTCACTGCTGAGCATGACCATCCAATGCCACATCCCTCCTCACCCCTATGGGGGCAGGGAGCTCTACCAAATAGCCTGAGGCTCTGACTCTGGTGTACTTACCGCTACCTGTCACCTGAACCCTTAAATACATCACTATTCATATACACTAGCTGGCAAAGACAAAAAGAAGCATGAACTAAAAATTTAAACCGAGATACCACCAAATTCCTCATATGTGACCTTTGACAAGTCCCTTGAAGACTTTGTACCTCAACGTCTACCTCTGCAAAGCTAGAAAACTGGTGCCTTACCCTTAATGGTGGCTGAGTAGAATAAATAAGATAATATATGCAAATTATCTGGTCGTACAGGAGGTATTCATTACATATTGTTTGCCCTTCCTTCCCTCTATTTCATTTGTATATTATAATTTGGAAGGAAAAGAGAGAAGTTTCGATATTTATTTCCCATACCGTCTACCTATTAGTTTTTCAATACATACCTGTCAAAATGAATCAGGAAATAATTACCTGAAACTATTCCCGCCGCGTTATGAAATCTGACTCGTTAACTTTACCTTCAGGCCTCACTCCGGCACGCCTCCCCGAACTCACAGCTGAGCTCCTCCTCCCCACAGGAAAATTCCTGCTGCAGCCACACGAGGCTGGTCACCCAATGCCACACTTCCTCACCTACTCAAACGGGGCCCACCCTTTAAGGTCCCATTAAGAAACATGACAAACTCAAAGTAGAGTTGCTCCAGGAAAGGTACTAAAGGGTGAGCTGTGCTGGAAGGAAAGCCAAAGGACAGTGCAGTACCTTAGGGACAGACTAGCAGAACTGGGGCCTCTCCTACAAATGGAGGGTTGAGAGAAGGAAAAGGCAACCGGAAGCGGGAGGGAACCCTGTAGAAAGAGTTGTCTGAAAGGAGCAGTGAGCTTCAGTCTAGGATACACAAAGTCCAAGGCAACCCAGCCAGGAAAAAGCCCCAAGCAGATCAAAACACAAAGACTTCACTCCCCTTCTCCCTGCCCTTATCTGTCTACTGAAACTGGGGATTGGCTAGTCCTGGGATGAGGCCAGGGGCCAGGGGCCAGGAGGCCCACAGGCGCAGTCCACACAGGTTAGCCCCCTGGACAGCAGGAGGGGAGTGAAGAGCAGACGCGCACCTGGGAGGGCACGCAGAGCACGTGTCCAAGATCTTCCTCCACAAAAATTATTCTGTCACAGCCCCTATTCTTCAAAACCCCTAAGGAACTTCATGAAGACATGGCTCCTTGTGACAGAGCATAAAAGAGAAAGAAAAAAAATATGTCGAATTACACTGGTAGGGACGTACTGGGTGTGCCGTGTGCCACCCTCAGCACTGTATACTCATCTCAGTAACCTTCACAAGCCAGCACATACATAGTACTATCTCCGTTTCACAGTAGTGGAAACTGAGGCACACAACTGATGAAATACCAAGCCCAGGCCCCGTCTCTAGGCCAGATCCAGATCTAGAACCCAAAGACATCTGACTCCATTTATCAGCGTTTCCATAAAACCACCCTACTTTCTATAAACTGTCATTTTTTAAATCTACCTCATCTTGTCCCTTGATGAGCAGGAAGGCCACCGGAGGGCAGGGCCGGTCTTCTATTTCTCCTGCGTCTCCTTTGGCCCCCATGCTAATGAGATGCAGAGAAGTCCCTCATATGATGAATAAATAAAATCATACAATCTTTGAAACCCCCAAAAGCCTATTTTTCCTCAGTTTAAAAATAACCTGTTTTGCCAAATATTCAGAAATTTCTTTTCCTTCTTTAAACAGACCCTTTTTTCTTCTTTTTTAACACACATTTCATAGTGGGATTCACAACTTATCACTCCCACAAGAAATACCCCCGGGCTCCTTGTCTATTCAGGCAAGCGCTTGGTAAATTTGAAAAACAGTTTAGATTAATCTCTGCCTGCCAAGTAAGAGGATTCTGGAGAGCCTTCCCTTATACAAAGTTTCGAAAAGAATATTATGCTCATTTCTTTAAGTATATCTAACAACACTTCTTTAGATGGACTCTTTGACTAAAGTCTTTATGACGAATAATCAACACAATACAATGATTAATGACAAGCACGGCAGCGCTGTATATTTGACATTGTGTGCATGGGATATTACCTGGTGAGGATTTGTAAAAGCCTCCAAGTGCCTTCCTGACATTTCATCATTAACTCCTTCTGCCTTCTCTGCAGAGGAGCAAGAGGGAGCTGGTGTGAGCTCCACCTGGATGTGGAGGCCTTCTCCCATTCCACACTCACCTCTCGTTCTCATTTAATGGGAAGTCAACCAGCCTTGTCAGAACTGAGCGACAAAGAAAAGGATCTCCAGCTTTTCATGGGAGGGTGCCCCCAGGTCTCCCCTTCGTCTCTGCACACGTGACATTTCTTTTCTAAGGACTGTCAAGGTTTGCCAAGTACCTTCCTGTTCATGCACTCATTTCATGTTCATGACAACTCAGTAAGGTAGGAGTTGGCATCCCTATTTTACTTTGCTTGGGTGAGGAGACGACGGATCTATAGCCACAGGTTTCCTACCTAGAAGTATGAAAAATAGGACTGTAGTTCGTGTATTTTGGATTTCAAAGTCTTTTGTTGTTGTTGTTATACCTTGCATATAACTGACTCCTGAGTCTTTACCATGCTTTCTTAAGATTATCAACTGAAAGAGTAAAATCCACACCATGGGAAAGGGGGTGGGCTATTAGTAAGAGGGCAGAATCTATTGCTAGTAGGTTATCTAGCCACAACCAACCCCCTTCACCCCTCCACACACTCCCTCATAAGCTGTTAAAACCACACATCCTTCCCCATCTTCCCTGTCCACTGAGTCTCAATACCTTTGCATAGCCACCTGGGCCAAGGCCTGTGGAGACACTGACCCCAATAATGGTGCCTTTTCCCTCCTGGAGGGAATTTCAGCCTTTGGTCATTCAAATTTACAGTCTCAATTAGAAGTATTCTTTAGAAATAAAAGACCAAGATAAAGATAACAGAATTAATACTAAATGGCTTCCAAGAGCCAAATTGGTAAATGAATTACTCCAGATTTTTAATTGAGTTTATCTCTAAAAAAGTCTGCCAGTTTCAATTAGGTCCCCATTAACGGGCAGTTCTCAGACAGCAACCAGCTTGTCCTCCTAGTCATTCACTTGACATTTGTGAATACATTTGGTACTAACAGATAACATCCATTCAAGGAGGAAAGAATAAGTGATCAGAAGACGCATGAAAAGATCTCTCCCCTCAGGAATTCCAGGGGGGAAACACCTACAAAAAAATCAGTTTAAAAATGGAATATCAAATATTTCTTTGAAAATTTCATGACAGCTATGAATCCCTTCCCCAAACTCAAGTCAAGTACGTAAGCCTGACCAGGTGGTGGCGCAGTGAATAGAGCGTCGGACTGGGATGCGGAAGACCCAGGTTCGAGACCCCGAGGTCGCCAGCTTCAGTGCAGGCTCATCTGGTTTGAGCAAAGCTCACCAGCTTGGACCCAAGGTCGCTGGCTCCAGCAAGGGGTTGCTCGGTCTACTGAAGTCTCGCGGTCAAGGCACATATGAGAAAGCAATCAATGAACAACTAATGTGTCACAATGAAAAACTGATGATTGATGCTTCTCATCTTTCTCCCTTCCTGTCTGTCTGTCCTTATCTGTCCCTCTCTCTGATTCTCTCTGTCTCTGCCACAAAAAAAAAAAAAAGAACTTAAGATGTCAGGTGGGGATTTCAATAAATAAATAAAATCAAAAGAAAAGTAAAATGAATGTTTTTAAAGCACAATGTAAAACTGTCAATATGATGTTCAATGACTTTTCTTCCCTGAACGTTTTTATCCCAGACTTTTGTTGGCACATGGCCACTAATCACAATAAATAAGAAGTTGCTTCTAATAATAATAGGATAGTTAAAAGGGTCTTTTCCCATCTCTATGTGTGTCCAAATAAAAGTTTCTCAATACCCTTCAAAAAACAAAAACTAGAAATTTTTGACCCTCGTTTTAAAATTTTATTGAGAAACTGGAGCTCTAAAAGAAAGATGGTTACCCAGAGCTGCAGCACTAATAAGCAGCAGTGGGATCCAAGTTCAGAGTGAAGGCTTCCAGGCTTCTAGTCTAGCGTTTTAAAGCTAGTAGGAATCTCAGATGTCATCTAGACCAATTGCCTCGAGTCTCCATTTTGCGGAGGAACAAATGTGTCTTAGAGAGATTGAATGGCCTACCCCAACTTGCCCAAATTAGTAAATCACAGAGAACCATTGGCCAGGTCACCTGAATCCTAGTCAATTTCTGACACCCACCGAGGTCCGGTGTGTGCTCCGTTCATAACATCAGTCATAGAAAAGCACTTCCGCATGATGTCATACTATTAGACAGTTCTTTAACATTATTTACTTTTATAGGATTCTTGGCCCCCAAGCAGGTTATTTCTGAAACATTCCAAACAAAGCTTAAAAGAGACCTTCACAAGGGCCACAGGACAATGAGACTTTAGCCTGAACTGTAGAAGGAGCCCTGTGCTCAGAACATAACTTCCCAAGCCTCAGCCTCACAGAGTGACATTCTAGAAAGCATTTCCCTAGAACTTCAGACACAGTCTGCATGAGCTTGGAGAGCCATCCCCTGCCCAGGGAAGCACTGCAGCACGCTACAAACAAACAACACCCAACAACCTGAGCAAAATTAATTCCTAGTAAAGAGCTCAAAATCAGAGATTTGAAAAACTAAATTAAGTGCTACATTACCTCCATTGCACAGTGTGGCTCTTGAAGCGACAGCTGCCCTGGCTCTTGTGCGAGCTGAAAGTCACACGACAAAGAAGAAAGGACAAAGTACACAGCCAGGATCACGATTAGGGACTTCCGATGATTGCAGGAGGAGGAGCGCGGCCAAGTGCAATCACACGGGGAGAAAGAAGCAGGTAAGTCTGCCACGAACACCGTCAGGGCAAGGGGTGCTCAAATACAGGGCCCCTAAACTCTAAACATGTTTCTTTCCTCACTCGATCAGCACACAGTTGAACTTACTGACTGCAGGATGTCTGCCATACATGGTTCAGGGCTGGGGATGCAGCTGGTGTCCTAGTGGAAGGAGGCAGACAGTCACAAATGAGTAAGTCCAGTATCCACTATGTCAGATGTTAGGAAGTGAGAAGAAGAAAAATAAGGATGGATAGAGAATTAAGAAGTACTGGAAAGGGGTACATTTATTTAAAATGAGTAGCCAGGGAAGGTCTCAGTGAGAGGCCACTGGAGCAAAAACGATTAAAAAGGTCAGGGAACATGCCATACAGATAGACAGCAGAGAAAGAAGCATTCAGGCAGAGGCAACAGCAAGCCCCAAAGGATTTTCAAAGAGCAGTGGGGATGCCGGTGTGAACAGAAGGGAAAGGGAGAAAGAAGTAACGGGCGAGGACCAGAGGTGGAGGCCAGAGCCAGACCCTGGGTGCAGAGAGAACAGCAGGGTCTCGGTTCCCAAGGCGAATCCAGTGAGTCCTCCTGCCCTGAATACTTGGCATTTCTGAGCTGGCTTCACCATTGACCAGTCAGGTGACTCGGGAAAGGAAAATGTGTGTGAGGCTCTTGTTTTCTCATTTTTAAAATACAGTGTGTCCATAAAGTCATGGTGCATGTCAGTCCTGTGACCGGTCAAAAGTGCACCATAACTTTACAGACACACTGTAAGAACAATCATAACCTCACCTTGTCTACCACACAAATCCTGCTCCCTAAACATTCCTTAAGATGACTGTAAATGCTAAGACTCCTACATGTATCTCTCTTCCTCCACAGAACAATCATGTGGGTTGCATATTTTCTTCTCTGTGTCACTGATACATTTAGACACAAAGAATTCAGCTTTTCCTCACAAAAGTATGGGTGGTGTCAGAACCAGGAATTTGAACACAGGTCTTTGTGTCTTTAAAAGCCGCAACACTGAGTTGTGTGACAGCGACAGGAAAATGACGGCTGGACGTTACACACAGCAGGAAAAGGGCAACGTGACCGCATGATGGCTGTGGCCATCCTAGTGACACAATGTCATGTGGGACTGGGGCACTAAGTGCTCTCTCCCTTCGTGAGAGCTGGGCAGTCCCATGTGGGGACACCCCCAACTGAAGGATGGCAGGATGACATTCACCTGGCTTCTCTTGTTAACTCTGGGTTCCAGAAGCCTGATCAAGTTGGGAAACTGAGATAGCCATCCAGGTCAAAAACACCCCCCACCCCAGACTTAAAAATTCAAGCTTTAAAGAGGATATAAAGAAAAGAAGAGAGAGGCTTTCTGAAGCTATCTTAGAATAACGGAGGTTATCCTCAAAGGAAAGGTTTTCTGCTTCCAGCTCATCTAAAGGAGAGGGAAGACAATCAGTTATGCTGATCTGCAGACGTTTACGGCCCTGGACCTTGCTCCCAATAAACCAAGATTCAGTTTGGCGCCTCAGGAGAAGTTAACCTCTTCTGGTTGCTTTTCTCCCTCGAAAGTCCTACACCTGTAGGCAAATGGCACCAGAGGACCCCTCAGCTCCTTAGAGGACCCTCGGTTCCAAAGAGGACCCCTCGGTTCCAAAGCGGGCCCCTCGGCTCCACAGAGGCCCTCTCGGCTCCAGAGAGGACCCCTCGGCTTCACAGTGGGCCCCTCGGCTCCACAGAGGCCCTCTCGGCTCCAGAGCGGGCCCCTCGGCTCCAGAGCGGGCCCCTTGGCTCCACAGCAGGCCCCTCGGCTCCACAGCGGGCCCCTCGGCTCCACAGCGGGTCCCACGGCTCCATAGTGGCCCCCTCAACTCCAGCCTATTGAACTCTATACTGATTGTGTTAGTACACATCTATCTTCTCAAATGACTGAAAAATGGTAACAAATACTGAAATGATGATGACGATGATAAAAATAACAGAGACCATAAGGTAAAGTTTAAACTTAATTCCCAGCTCTAGGCTTTACTGGTTCTTAACCTCTCTAAAGTCCTCATGTCTGCAATGGGAATACTGATACTTACTTTGCAATATAATTATGGAAAAAAGCATGCAAAGTCCTTGGTACGTAATAGTTCCTCAGTACCTGAGAGATGTTATTCACCAAAATAAAGGTAAGATTTACATGACACTTTCCCACTCATGACCTCATCTGATCCCTACAACAAATTCTCAGACCTTAACTCAGGGTCTTTCATATAGAAGTCGCCCAACAGAATCCAGAGATAGAATCCCAAGGCAGGATAGCATTTACAAATAGTAATCTAAGCATCTCGTTTTACCAGTGGGGAAACTAAGCTCAAAAGGGGACATATTATAATTTTATCTAAGCAAATTACCTTATATAATAATTAAGAAACTTCTCAATGATAAACTCAGCTAAAGACAGAATGGCATCATGAGCTAAATGCCATGGGGAGTAACAGGGCATGGACCGATGTACCCAGGATCAAATTTAGTTGTTATGATATCCTGAATCATCCAAAAGTTATGTTCATTTTACACAGGAGAGTGGAGCAAAGTGCCTTGTGCCTTGAATGGAAAAGGACCCACATTTACACTGGATTCTTGCTCAGGGAAACGAAGACCAAACTTTCCAAAGGTTCTGATTTAGAGTGGCTTGGTGGGCAGAGTTCTGTGTAACTCAAACATTGCAGCTTTCTCCACTTATTTCTTATCCAAGGGTTCCAGAAGGCCAGTTCCATGCGCAGTCTAGTTGAGGGGGAACTTCTTCGGGACTCAACTGCCCACTCTAACAAGGCGGGACCCACAGTCTGACTCTCCAAGGTATTTGCTCTTCACAGGACCTGGTGAGCCTCTGTGGGGGCTCAGAGATCATGGAAGGAGGCATTCTACAAAGAAGGTTCTGTGCCTTTCTGTCTCATTTTCCTGGAGCAGATGGGGTGCTAAAATTATGGATGCAGTGCCCGTTTACAGGCACCTCCTATTTCTGTGGCAAGAATGCTTACGCTAAAAAGTTAGAGCATGTGGGATAGAGGCAACCTAGAGGCAAGCGTCAAGGGGTGGTGGCAGAGAACACAGGTCTGTGTCTGTCTGTGTTGTCTTCCCTGCACAGGTCTGAGCAAACTACAACTGCTCTGAGCCCTCTCATGGCCCCCACATTGTGCCATTCAGAGGTGCCATACCCTTCTTCCGCTATAAAGAATGTATAAAAATTACATTCTACAACTATGTTGGCATGAGGACAATCTTTGGCCCTCAAAGATCATTTCCTTTTCCTGATTTTAAAAGACATGAAAACAATCTTTTGGTGAGCTCTTAAAAGTATGGTGGGGCCTAAAGCACTAGGCCACGGCACCCACTAATGGCAGAGTTGGCCAGTTTCCTTAACTGAAAAGTAGAATTTTTCTTTTAATTTTTTATTTTAAAGTTTTTTTAAAGCATTTTAATTTTATTTATTTATTTTCTGACAAAGAGAGTCAGAGAGAGGGACAGACAGGAAGGGAGAGAGATGAGAAGCATCAATTCTTCGTTGTGGCACCTTAGTTGTTCATTGATTGATTTCTCATATGTGCCTTGACCAGGGGGCTACAGCAGACCAAGCAACCCCTTGCTTGAGCCAGCAACCTTGGGCTCAAGCTGGTGAGTCTTGCTCAAACCAGATGAGCCCGTGTTCAAGCTGGCGACCTTAGGGTCTCGAACCTGGGTCCTCCACATCCCAGTTCGACATTCTATCCACTGCGCCACCGCCCAGTCAGGCTGGAAAATGGAATTAATGGCCCCTATCTCACAGCATATTGTGAGCATTAGTAATTTAATCTATAATTCACCCATTACCATGACTGGCATCCTGCAGACGAATGCTCAACAGCTCTTAATATTATATTACTGTTGTTACTCAGACAACGTAACTTAGCCATTCTTCAAAGAAAACAAGATTGTGTGCCTTTTGGAAGAGGAGGCATGAGTTTGTTCTCTATGTAATTTATTGATTCATCAACTCCTCAAAATCTCCCAATAGCTTAGAGAACATGGCCATTGCTCAACAGAGGCACATACTAAATAATGACAATGAGCTTAAAACATTTTCCCACCAAAGAAAAACTTGATCATAACTGTCTTTATTTGCTATTGATTTTTAAAAATATATAAAAACATCAGAGCACTTTAGAAATCAATGCCCCAGTCTCTGTAAGTTGCAACTAAAGCTGGGGCAAGGAGCTCTGGGAAGACCACCCAACTCGGAGTCTCACATGTGACTGACCTTGGGCGTACCGCCTGGACTCCCATCAGGGTCTCGGCAGGTTCTTTGAACTCTAGGCCCCAGTTCCCTTTTCTATAGCACAAGACATCAACCCTGCCTACATCCGGGGCATGGTGAGGCTCATAGAATTTTCATAGAATTTAAGTTCACTAAGCAATTTACCAGGGTTTCCCATAGAACTCTACTCCTTAAGGATGCTCTTTAAAAAGTAATGAATGGAAGGAAGAAAGGAAAGAAGGAAGGAAGGAAGAAAAGAAGGGAGGGAGGGAAGAACAAGGGATGGACAGGACAGACAGACGAAGGAAAGGAGGGAAGGAGGGAAGGAGGGAGGGAGGGAGGGAGGGAGGGAGGGAGGGAGGAAGGAAGGAAGGAAGGAAGGAAGGAAGGAAGGAAGGAAGGAAGGAAGGAAGCAAGCAAGCAGGCCATGGTTAAATAGTTCTGAATATACTTCAAAATATAATGGTCCCTGATGCCTTTAAAAAAATCATAATAAACATTAGTAAATTATAAACTTTCAAAGCTTCTTTGTTTAAAAAAATCGGCTTTACCTTTATGACCAGAAATTCCATAATGTGTTTAAGCAAAATTTATCCCTGACCTAACTAAATATTGTATCTGATCTGGGGCATGCCCACCATCCTGTCCTTCTTTGTTTTTTCTGATTCAGGGTCTCTGCGGTTGTTGTTCCTTCTCCTGGTTCCTTCTTACAGGACTCCCCTCCAATGTCACTCCTTTAAAGTAGCCTTCTCAGCTCACCCAACCTACAATAGCCTCCCCATGTCCCTCTTACTGGTTATTCCTCATTTTTCTTTTTTTTTAAAGATTTTATTTATTCATTTTTATAGAGAGAAGAGGAAGAGAGAGAGAGAAGGGGGGAGGAGTAGGAAGTATCAACTTCTACATGTGTCTTGACTGGTCAAGCCCAGGATTTCGAACTGGCAACCTCAGCGTTTCAGGTCAATGCATTATCCACTGTGCCACCACAGGTCAGGCTAGTTATTCTTCATTTCAACGTCTATTTGGTTATAGTAGTTATTTCATATAAAATCTATCAGGAATTTGGGTTTTCGTTGTCTAATCCCTTGAGGGCAGATGGTTTTCCTGACTCGTTCAGCCACTGTGATGAGAAAAACATTGTCTGAGAGTATTTCAACAATTACTGGCTGAATGGTTGAATGGGTGGGTAGGTGGATGGATAGGTGGATAGGTGGATGGATGAATGGATGAATGGAACAAAACTCTTATATGATATTGAGGCAGTGGTGAGATTCAAATAATTTAACAACTAGTTCTCTGCCCTAATGGCCATTTTAAGTCTAAAAAAAAGGATATACCAAAAGGTAGTTTATTATTTCATGCATTTAATACTTACATAAGAATGATAAAAGAGGTATATAAAATTAGATAAGACTTTTTATTTTTTTATTTTAGTGGCTTTGGGAGCCCTGAATTGAAAGAGAAGTGTTTATTTTTACAGGGACAGAGAGAGAGTCAGAGAGAGGGATAGATAGGGACAGACAGACAAGAATGGAGAGAGGTGAGAAGCATCAATCATTAGTTTTTCATTGCCGTCGCAACACCTTAGTTGCTTTCTCACATGTGCCTTGACTGAGCAACCCCCTGCTGGAGCCAGCGACCTTGGGTCCAAGCTGGCGACAAGCCAGATGGGCTCACACTCAAGCAGGCGACCTCGGGGTCTCAAACCTGGGTCTTCCGCATGCCAGTCTGACGCTCTATCCACTGCGCCACCACCTGGTCAGGCGAAATTAGATAAGACTTTTAAAATATTAATGAAAAATATTAAATATTACTTGACAAAAATAATACAACTGTTATTTAAGACATTCCATATCGCTTCTTGATCGGTATCCTTGATTGCAATTTTTTTCACCTATGGTCATAATAAACATTACTACAAGCACTCAGAATACGCTATTGCACAGATGAATGTTAATAAAGAGTAAGGAATGTAAATTTGTGATTTCCACACTGGGCAGCTGCTCAGGCGCCCACCTTAGAGAGAACCCTGATCACAAGTGCCATTTAACAACCGGTTTGCTGAACTCAACAAAAAATTAGATATTGGTTCTGCCAAACCGGTGCAAACCAGCTGAATCCCACCACTACTTTTAGGAAACTCCTTTAGCCTTCTGGGCCTTAGTTTCCCCATCTATGTTAGAGGACTTAATAATTCAAGTTCTTCCCAGTGTTGTTATCATACATATAGCAGCTATAAAGACACCATCACATATTTTCTATGTGGCAAGGAATGTTTCCTGGTGTTACTTTGCTTAACTTAATCTCTAAAGCAACTTTATGAGAGAAGTATTACTATCCCAGTTAAAAGATAAAAAAATTGTACACAAAGCTTGAATTCCTGGCTGGTAAGTGATGGAGCTGACTGCCCAAGCCTACTGTCCAGCCTAAGCCAGTGTTTATTCTACATTATCTGAGCCAGAAGGAAATGGTGGCTCCTGCTATTGAAAGAGAAAACAACAGCAAAAGGAACAGGAGTGAGGGAACAGGTGAGACATTTTGCACATCATTCAATTCACAGTGCATTGGTCTGTGCCAGGAAAACAGGAAGCATTTCCCAAGTCAGTGAATTTTGAAAGAGCTAAACTTTAGATCTATACAAATGTCTTCTTCTTCTTTTTTCTTTTATGAAACCTTTTGCATTTCATTTGTAGCACTTGTTCTAAATCACCTCTATGCTTGGAAACCAAGCACCATTCACCTGCCCCCCACGTGAAGAGTTTATTTTCTCTAGGAGAGCAATTACTGCCACATGCCAGGCTGCAGTGCTTTCTTCAGCAGCAGCATCTGTCTCCCTGGCAGGCTCCTCGGGCAGTTTTATTGGCAGCATTTAAATGGCCAGGGGGTCAGTCAGAGCTCAACTGCCAGTAGGCTCTCAGGTGGCCTACCAGCCTCTGCCTGAATGTCTCAGAAAGAGGCTTGAACCCACGGCAAAAGTTAAAGCTCAGCAAAAGACAACTCTGCTCAATCAGAGCCATTGGGGCCAATCCTGGTTTTCACTGGAAGCCAAGAAACTCCCATGATCCTTTTTGCTGGACAAACTGGCAAAAGTGACAACCTGAAGAAGGACATAAGACACCCAGATTTTAAGGTAAAAGGCAAATAGATGCCCTGGTCGGCAGCCTCTAAAATGGCCCCCAGAGATTCCTCTCTCATAATATTCATGGCTTTGGTAATCTCCTACTGAGTATGAGCTAGACCTACTGGCTCATTTTTAATAATTAGAATATGGCAGAAGAGATGAGATGTCACTTTAAAAATTAGGTTACAGGAAGACGCTAGTCTTGTTCTTTCTGGCTATCTCTTATCTCATTGTCTGTTGGCTCTGATGGAAGCTAGGTACCATATTTGTGAGCTGCCCTACGTGGCGGCCCATGTGACAAGGAATTGAGGGAGACCTCCAGCCACTAGCCTGTGAGAAACTCGGGACTTCTGACAACTATGAGTGTGAGCTTGGGAACAGACCCATTCCAGGCGAGCCTTGAGATGAATATAATAGCCCTGACCAACACCTGGATTGCAGCCTTGTCAGATAGCTGTGGAATAATAAATGTTTGTTACTTTTAAGATGCGAAGTTTTGCCCTGGTCAGTCAGCTCAGTTGGTTAGAGCATTATCCCAATACATCAAGATTGTGGTTTATCCCTGGTCAGGGCACATACAAGAATCAACCAAGTCTGACCTGTGATGGTACAGTGGATGGAGCGTCAGCTTGGAATGCTGAGGTCACCAGATCAAAACCCTGGGCTTATTGGTCAAGACACATATGAGAAGCACTACTACAAGTTGATGCTTCTGTTCCTTCCCATCTTTCTCTTTCTCCTCTCACTAAAATCAATAAATAAAATCTTAAGGAAAGAAAATGTAGTTTATTAGGCCCTGGCCTGTTTACTCAGTGGTGGAAGGTTGGTCCAGCATGTGGAAGCCCTAGATTTAATTCCTAGTCAGGGCACACAGGAAAAACAACCATCTGTTTCTCCACCCCTCCACCTCCCCATTTTCTTTCCCTCCCTCTCTCTCCCTCTCTCTCTCTCTTCCTTTCTCCCACAGCTATGGCCTAGCTGGTTTGAGCAAGTTGGCCCCTGATGCTGAGGATGGACCCATGGCCTCTCCTCAGGTGCTAAAATAGCTCAGTTGCTGAGCAATGAAGCAATGGCCCCAGATGGGCAGAGCATCGCTGGCTAGGGGGCTTGCTGGGTAGATCCCAGTCAGGGCCCATGCAGGAGTCTGTCTCTCTGCCTCCCCACATTTCACTTAATTTAAAAAAAAAGAATCAACCAATGAATGCATAAATAAGTGTATTAACAAATCGGTCTCTCAAATCAATAAAAATATCAATAAAAATAATTGAAAATGTGACATTTAGTGATAATTTGTTATGCAGAAGTAGTTAACTACAAAGTATTCTTAAAACAGAAAATAATATGTATTTTTAAATCATGTTAATACAATTACCTCTTCCAAGTCTGCTCAAATGTCACCTCCCTGGGCCCTAATCACACTACTGATAATTACAACTCACTCCTCCCATTCCCACACCAACACACAGTGCACCAGCTTTTCGTACTTCCCTAATTCTTAAACATTACCTTTGAACACTTTGTTACTTTAAGTGTGGTCTTTGAACCAGCAGCATCAACATCCCATGGGAGCTTGTTAGAAATGCAAATTTTAGGGACAATTCCAGACCTACTGAGACAAAACCTGCCTGATAAGAAGATCTCAAGGCAATTTAGGGGCACATCAACACTTACAAAAGAATTTTAACATTCTAAAATACATGTATTAATTTTTTTTTCCTGTTTTCTATCCACCCTCCAAACCCTAAAAAAAAAGTGCGATATGGAAGTCATTGTTGATCCTAATTTTTACCATTTGGAATTACCTGGTCTGCTTTTGGAAAATTAAACACAGTAATAAGAGACACAGAGGGAATGCTTTCAGGTAAATTTTGCAATAAATGCAATTTTAATCTAAGCTCATTTGACCTGAGTTTCTGTCTCCTTCCCAAATGGCAAGTCAGCGCGATTAACAAATTAGTTTGTCACTAATGAGAGGCCGACTGAAATTCTTCTCCCAGCTGCAGCTCAAAAATCCCAGGGAAGATTTTGATTGGCCCCAACACATTATTTGCATATTCCCAGAACAGACAGTTATATCTACAAGGCTCAAACCATGCAGTTGACACGGTGAAGTACTGAAGAAGGGGCGAGAAGTACTGAGTAAACAAAATATCAGATGCTCATTGCACTTTAGAACGTCATGCTCTTTAGGTGCTGTGCCTCCATCTGCAATATTCTACACATAAATGACCGGACACCTCCACTACTCTACCTCCACAACCCTACTAGCAAGTTCCTACTCAGCCTTCCAGACGCAGTTCAAGAGTTGCCTCCTCTTTGAGACTCTCCCTAACTCCCAGGGGAGATGTAAAAATGCTTTCTTCACTGCTCTTACTGTATTCTTCCACTCTTTAGAAAAAATAATTATTATAGCTATTTAGGACATTTTGACTCAGTATGATAAACAAGCTATTAAAGTGTCAACCTTTTATTTAGCAATTAATATGAAAAAATTAATATTCACATAATTCCCAAGCCTTGGTGTTTAAGGTTCAGATGAGGCAAGGCTTGGGCTTTTTACACAGTGTTCCCACATTTTGAATGTTTATTCAGAACATAATTGCATTATCACAGTTCTATGGATTCTCTGCCTACCCTTTAGGGTAGTACAATTTGCCCAGATCTTGTGTTAAAACAGTTTCTTCAATCAACAACAAACACACAGACCCCATGTCCACCTGTTTGGCTTTTGTCCCACACATCTGCCAACCCATGCTCTCTAACAACTGTAGGTTAAAGACCTCCATGCCATTAGCACTGGAGATCCCCACCTGTCTCTCCATCTGGGAAATTCTCAGGGGTAGTGACAGATCTTACTGAATCACCTTGTCTTTTTAGAAGTGTTGCAAGGTCCCGGGGCTGCTGCTAATTAGCAGAACTGCTACTACTGTGTGTGCTGTGGCCTCCCCCATGAAAAGCTTGTTTGGGGAATAGGAGGAGAGCTATGGAGATGGGCATCTTCATCCTGGCAGAGCTCACACAGTCAGGCTTCCAAGAGACAGCATCAGCAGCTGAGGATCGGGGGAGGGCAGATTTGGGTCAGAATCAGCAGCTGCAAACAAAAGCAACTGGATGACTCTTCTGAGACAGTTTCTCTGTTCACATATTTAGAATCCAGGCACTTCCTCTGCATTACTCCCGATGAATGACACCAGCTTAGGGTAAGGCATCTTCAAAGCATTTACTGCCCTCCCTGATTCCCCTGCTCCGTTCTCTGGCTGTTGTCTGTTTCTTACCAAATAACTGTTCCTCCACCTAAAATTCCAATACACTGTGTGACCTCTCTGTGGCATATAAACTGTCACATTTTCATTGACATCAGGCAGCAACTTCGCCTACACTGCCACTTTTGCCCACTTCCCTTCGAGATGCTGAGAAAGCCCCCTACTTGCTTTCGTGGCCTCCCTTCTGGCCGGAAGTGGCAAGCAGATCCAGTTCTGGCAAATAAAGAATAAGTGGGAGATGCAGGTGCCTTGCCCTGTGGGAGTTCCTTCTAGGAAACTGGGCTTTATTTAGCAACAAATAAGGAAAGCTCTATCATATGACCCTGGCTGGCCTGGCTTCTTTCTGTTCTCAGTGGTTATATGAAGATGTGGTACTTGTTTCCATAACAGCTGTACTGGAACTGTGAAGCAATTTGTCTATGGATGATACAGTGCAGGCAACTTGAGCCCACAAATAACAAATCTGAACCACCGCACTGAACTTGGGACTACCCCCCTCTGACTCTCTGTTATATGAGGTAAAAAAACGACTTTATTCCTGAAGTCACTATTAGCCAGCTGTTCTATTCTGTCTTTCTAACAGTCTGTGTGCCGCTTTGAGATTCTTATCCTAACACTTCTTAAACTTTCTAAACTCACAGAGGCATTAATGAAAGCATAGACCTTCTTCACATAAGCATGCATACCCCAAGTTTTGCCTATAATTTCAAAAGCATCACAGACCCTTCACAGGCCCATCCCTGAGCATCCCCCAACACATTAATCTCCTGCTCACAGAGAAACCTATGGATTATGTACGCACACAGTGGGATTATGCAATCAACACTGACACACACACACTAAGGACCCCAAGGCATTTTAATTCTTTTGTCTTACCAGCTATGTATAGCATAGTATCATTACCTGTGAATGCTTACTGTGTTGAAGATCCCCAAACACCTTTCCATTCTACATAATTGCATTTGATCACTAAAACCTATGAGGTAGGTATTAGTTACCTCTATTTTATACAAAACAAAACAAAACAAAACTGAGGCTCTAGAGTGACTAAGTAAATTACCCCAAGTCATAGACCTAGTAAATGGTGGAGTTAAAATTTAAACCCAGGCAATCTGTCTACACAGTCCTTTTAATCTCTACTTTATACTGTCCCAGTTCTACATAGCAGCCTATGTATTATAGTGAGGAAATACATTAATAAAGCTTAGCAACAAAATGGCTTAAAATATTAAGCTAAAATGTTTAACTAAGTATAGCATTCGTGCAGTTTAATTCACACACACACATACAATGTTTATATTGTGGCTTGATCTGAATAAAGTGACAACTGAGTATCCTAAATAGACTATTCCATTTGTGGTATTTAGGATTTAGTGAGATTAAATAACTAATCTAAATATAAACACCAAGTGTTTACCACATATCAGCCACTGTTTAAGCCGTTCATTTGCATTATTTCACTTCAGCTTCACGATAAACCTATGGAATATGTAGGGTTATCATTCCCATTTTACAGATGCTGAAATTGAGGCATATGAATGTTATGGTGAAAGACACATAGCTAGAGAAAAGCAGTGTCCAGATATCAACCCAGGCAGAAGGCTTACCTGAGCCACTATATTATACTGACTCCAATTTTAGCACTTGACTTGGATAATCTCAACCTTGAATCTGAAAATTGATAGAAGCATTCACATTTTATTGGGTTAAAAAACAAGTTTCAAACATGCAGTGACGGTCCACTCCTTTCTCCTTAGAAAGGAGGACCCACAGCTATCCCCATGGTTTTGAGTATCCCACAGCACACATGACAGAGTCAGCCCACACTGACCTCTTTTATCTGCAGTCACGACCTTGGGAATCTTATCAACCCAAAAGCATCACCCCTTACCTCTTGGTGGAGAATGCTTAAGTCTACAGCTGCCATCCTGACCCCTTTTCTCAACTCCCAAACCTTCATGTCCAGCTCTCCAGAGGACCCTGTGACATAGATACCTAAAGGTCATTTCAAATCCAGTGTCTGCATCCACTTGAAACATAGGATCTTAGAGATGGAAGGGACCATAGAAAGCAGGTGATATAGTTAAAAGATTGTGGATTTTGAGGTCAGAAAGCTCAGAGTTCAAATCCTAGCTCTGAATCTATTTCCTTTGTAAAATGTAAGAAGTAACTCTCATTTTTCTCAGAGCTGTAGGATTAAACCTTTGAGCAGTACGAACATTCATGTATGTCCTCATGCCTCCTGACCATTCAGAGTACTATCATACATGTATGTCTTTAAACTTTAAGCTGGAAGAGTAAATGTATGCCTCTTGTTTCCATAAATTGGTTATCAAAAAAATATGATTTTAAGTTAATAAAACTGTAACTAATTTCAATTTTTTAAACTTTTTTTTTATTTTATTCATTTCAGAGAGGAGACACAGAGTGAGAGAGAGAGAGAGAAAGGGGGGAGGAGCTGGAAGCATCAACTCCCATATGTGCCTTGACCAGACCAGTGCAGGGTTTTGAACTGGCGACCTCAGTGTTCCCGGGTCGACGCTTTATCCACTGCGCCACCACAGGTCAGGCTAATTTCAATTTTTTAAAAAAATCCCTCACTCCTGGGGGTCAGCGAGCATGACAAAAACTCACTAGTCAAAGGGTTAAAAACGATAATGGATAAAAACTTGCCCAGCAGTACCTGGCACTTCATAGGCACGTAGTATACAGTAATCACATTTACACCTATTATCATCATCAACAGAATTTTGTTCATCCACCAAATGCATAAATCTTTCCACAATACCCACAACAGATGGCCATCCAGGCTCTGCTAGTACATTTCCAAAGATAGAGAGCTCACTCACTCGCACCAGTTCCCCAGGCAGCCGGTTCTATTATTGGACATCTCTCACTGGCACCAAGTCTTTCCATCGTGGAGCCAAAATCTGCCTCCGTGAATTCCTTTGGTCCTAGCTATGGCTGTGGAGCAGCACAGCACGGTTCTGCTCTCTTCTCACACAACAGTCAGTCTGGAATAAAGCAGTCATTTCCTCTCTTCTCCAGCCATTCATTCCCACACACCTGTGCCCCGTGACGTCATTTCTATATTATTCACAATGCTCACTACTTCCTCAAAGCATAGTACCCAAAGGCGATACGGAAGTCCAATACTTTGTGTGAGGGAACACTGCACTTCAATTGATGCATTCAAAATTCATACTGTGATTGTCTTGGTGGCTAGACAAGTATCATTGTTGCATCACCCAGGGCTGGAAGTGAACGAAATCTGTAAGTTCCTCTCACCCCCTATTAAAAAAGATCATGCTAAGTCTTTTCCTATTCTCATGAAATATATGGGCACCAACAACTTGACTTATTCTGTAGAGTATTTACTGAGAGATGCTGTCTCAGGATGTATAAAGGGAGACCCCACCCTTAAGTGGGAGGGAGACAGGCACATAAAGGAAAATGTCAGTACCCCCTGGCATGTGCAATGAAGGGGAGAGAAGCAGGGAAACACTAGCTCAGAGGCAGGCCAACATGTGGCTACATATTAGCGCCACCTTGAGAGCTCTTCAATGGCCCACACCCCAACCAATTAAATCAGAACCTTTGTGGGTAGAACCCAAGCCTCAGCAGTACTTTATATAGACTCCCAGCTGATTCCAGAGCTGAGCCAGGTTAGAGAAGCAGTAGCCTAAACCCACACAGTTCTTCTCCAGCTGTAATGTGCATATAAATCACCTGGCATCTCTTAAAATTCAGATGCTGAAGTCTGTAGGTCTGCAGTGGAGCATAAGAGTTTGCATTTTTAATTCCCCACTGGGAGATGCAAATATTGTTGGTCTAGTGACCACAGGTCTAATAGCAGAGACCTGGGATATACCACATAATTTTCCCTCAAGTCCTTCTCCAGTCTTGCTTCCTTATGGTATATGGCAAGTTGAACCCATCCTTCCAGTTGATTGAAAAAGACAAATAGGCCCTGGCTGGTTAGCTCAGTGAACAGAGCATCAGCTCAGAATACAGACATCCCGGGTTTGATCCCAGGTCAGGGCACACATGAGAAGTGACCATCTGCTTCTCTCTCCCTCCCTTTCCCCCTTCTCCCTCTCTTCTCCTCTAACAGCCAGTGGCTCAAGGATAGCTCAGTTGATTTGAGCACCGGCCCCAGATGGGGGTTGCCAGGTGAATCCCAGTTGGGCGCATGAGGGTCTGTCTATCTACCCTTCTCTCACGTAAAAAAAAAAAAAAAATGAATACACTGCTCACAAAAATCAGAGGAACAGAGAAAGTGCAGACACTCCAGTACTTTCAGCCTTTTGTATAGTGCATTTTCACCAATAAAATAAAAGTTGGTTTTGCATCTCATTTGCATAATCAACTTCCTTTGATTTGTTGTTTGATTTTCTGATGTTCTTGTTTAATAAAAAAAAAATCAAATGCCTTTTCTTATTGCTTCATATTCATTTTAAAATACCCCTAATTTTTGTAAGCAGTATAATTTTAAAAAGAAAGAGAGAAATAAATGGTGAGATAAATACAGTGATGATTCATGGAAGGAGCTGTGAGAGCCCAGGAGAGGACACCTAATGAGAAGAGGTGGTGGTGGTCAAGGAGGGCTTGCCCAGAGCAGGCTGTGCTTTCCCTGAGTTACACAGAGGACAGTCACCCCACATCCTGCTAAGAACTGGTCACACAGCCTCAGAAATGAGGGCAAGGGAGAGCGGGGCGGCCCGGAAACAGAACACAGGCCTAGTCAGGAAATGTCCGTATTTTACAGTCCCCTCAGATCCAGCACTCATTTAACCGTATATCTGGCCCGGAAGCTCTCCCTTTAAAGTTGACATGGACCTTACTTAACATTTCATACATTTAAAGCGGAACCAGGCCATGCTCTCCTCAAGGGCAGAACCAGGTTCAACTCCATTGAACACCCTCAGTACCGAACAGGGTGCCTAGCCCACCGTAGATCTCTCAGAGTATGTTGGTAAGATAATTACAAGTACATTTAAAAAAAACAGATGTTTCCGTTCCCATATGTGTCTGAAGCACAGACTGGGGTAAGGAGTCAAAGCTATTTACCGAGATTTTGAAACCCAGGTAAACCAGGGCAACTGAGCAGAGAGATGCCAGCAAGGGTAATTAGGGAAGAGGAACGCTTCTGAGAGAGGTGTCAAGCCACCACGTAGGCAGGGTGAGGATGACGCGTATTTGTATTTGCAGAACCTGGGTGTGGTTTCTGTCTAGTCTGAGAGCAACACAGCTTAACACGCTCCTATGATCGGCACGGAGGGGGGAAAAGTTACCCGTGTTTGGGGTAAAAGAAACCGCAAAGGGCTAAGAGAGAGGAAAGCCAGCTTAATTCAATCAGACATTATAGTCAGCCCCAGTTAATGTGAAACAATTAATACAACCATTTTCATGCAGATTAAAAACATTTCAAATTAACAGGTCAATAGCTCTCATATGCTATAAATTTGGGCTCCACCAGAGCCAGGTGAACTATTACGTGAACCAATCTAACCAATCTGCATTACAGGGGAGGACTCCGATTCTCAGAAATCTGCACTCGACTCAATCCGGAGTTAATCGCTCACATTTTTCTCTCGTCTACCAGATATCCTAACTTAAAGACAGGTCTGCCAGGCTTTCTTTACGACAAAAGACAAAGAGAACATGAATTATTCATTCATAGTAAAGGTATCACTTTATCTATTTATTTCCCAATTAGGTGAAGGCATATAAAGAAGCAGTCAATACAACCCAGACAGTTTCCCCCCTAGTTTGGAATTTAAAAGTAGGCAGTGTTAATGTGGGTCTTGGAGTCTATATATTAAAAACAAAACAAACAAAAAGACCCACTCAATTAGCAGAAGGTATTGGAAAGGAGACTGCTAAGATGTGGGAATCGCCCCTAGTCTAAAGGCCTCCATGTGACAGGGCTCTGAGGTTTCTCTAGCTTGGTCCTCACGAGCCTTTCCTCACGCATCACCAGCCCCAACCTGGCATCCATCCTCCAAGCCTTTGCCCAAGCACCGCCTTGGTTTAGTTGTTTCTCCTCTCTGCTCCCACTAACCTCCCATTCATTAAGGCTCTGCTCCCCTTCCCACTCTGCATCCTGTGAAAAAGTTACCTGTCCCCTCCCACTACCCGCCATGCCTGCACAGCACAGAGGCGGCTCCCCTCCTTGAGGCTCCAGCCACTCTATGCGTTTTCAGTTTCAACTTTTCTTTTTTAATTCAGTGAGAGGAGAGGAGGCAGAGACAGACTCCCCCATGCGCCCTGACTGGGATCCACCCAGCAAGCCCACTATAGGGCGATGCTCTGCCCATCTGGGGCCATTGTTCTGTTGCTTGACTGAGCTCTTCTTAGCGCCTGAAGCGAGGTCACAGAGCCACCCTCAGCATCTGGGACCCACTCACTCTGTTCAAGCCATGGCTGCAGGAGAAGAAGAGTGAAAGAGAGAGAGAAGCAAGAGAGAGAGGGGTGGAGAAGCAGAATGATGCTTCTCCTGTGTGCCCTGACCATAAATTGAACCCAGGACATTCACCCACTGGGTCAAAGCTCTACCACTAAGCCAACCAGCCAGGGAGAAACTGATTCTCGAGAACTACTTGAAAGCCGGGGCTGACTTTTTTTCCTCTTTATATCTTCAGTGCCTTGAAAGGAGTAGATGCTCAAAAGATGTCTGCCCCGTCCCCCATAAGCCATGCATACCATGTAGACCCTGGAGCCCACTCCTTTCATCTCCTCTCTCACCTTTCATTCTTACTTCCCAGTGAGGCCGCCAGGAAGACACTCTGATTTCCCTGTGCTTCAATTCCAAGTTCCTTTCAGGCCAGCCTTGGGCAGAGGCAGGCAGAAAAGAGAAGGAAAAAGAAAACAGTTTCCACACCGTTGGCACAAACCACCACCCCTTCTCTGGGCTCTTAGACCCCATGTTGTTGCTCCAGCTAACAGGGGTCAGTGCTCTGATGGGCATGTGTGACACAGGGGAGCAGAGTGTGAAATGGGGTGGGGGTTGAAACCCAGCCCTGCTGCTTTGAGCAAATCACTTAACCTTTCTGAACCTTGGTTTCCCCACCTGTAAAAAAAGGGTAAACTTCACCTAAATCTGTGTTTGGTGTGAGGACTCAATGAATGTGGCACATAGATCACATCTTATTTACTACTCTTCCCCTGGAGCTCTGCAGCCAAGCTGCTATAGTCTGCATCTCCCAAAGTTCATAAGCTGAAGTTCTAACTTTCCAGGTAATGGTATTAGGAGGCAATGCCTTTGAGAGATAATTAGGTCATGAGGACGAAGCCCTCATGAATGAGATTAGTGACCTTATAAGACCCAGAGAACTCCCTGCCCCTTCTGCCATACAGGAACACAAAGAAGTCAACATTCTGCAATCCCGAAGAGGGTCCCTCATCAGGACCTGACCATGCTGGCACCTGACATGAGACTTCCAGCTTCAAGAATGGTGAGAAGTAAATTTCTGTTGTTTATAAGCCTCCCAGTCTATGGCACTTCCTGAACTAAGACACAAGCCAATCACTGTAGTAGTTGACGTAAACAATTGAAGGCAAACCGGGATAAAGGGCAAAGTCAACATGTGAAATAGCTTCAGCCTCCCTCACATTCCATTGTCCAAACACCCCAATCCAGAGCACATACTCCTTCCTCTAGAAAATACCTCTAGAAACAATGAAACTGATGATTTCAAGAAATCAAGAACTGGACTTCATTGTATTTTTTCAAATCTGCAAATCAGACCGCTTCACCAGCTACCACTGACCTTTTACAAGACACTGTCTCAGACTCTCGGTTTAATCACTTGGTTTCTTTCTGGCATTAAAGGTTCATGAGTCTGTCGTTAACCACAGATGACTTCATCTCTTCAACAAGCATTTGCTATCAATTTCCTTGGGCTCTGTACATGTGCCAGGCATGGGCATCACACAGAGGACACACTTCGTTTCCTCAAGCAGCTCACAGCCCAGCAGTGACCTGTTTGAGGATAATTAATACTACACTGGAAGTTGCCCCTAGAGTCCTTTCCATGGTTCTTTTTATAGTCAAACTATTAGGCAGTATCCAGTCCACCTTGTTCTTGTTAGCCCCCAATCTGGCCAGATCATACATGGACATGAACTTTGGCACATCTGAGCTCAAGATCAAGCAAAAAAGGAAATGCACATGTTCTGCCTGACCCAGACGTAAGTTCTAAATGTAGCAAGAAGCAAAGTGGGCAAACTATAACCTAATTTAGCTTTTCCCAAAGTACCTTCTAGACTTGGGACACAGAAGTGCTTTGAAAATGGTTTCTATAGACAAATGCATATGGGGAGCACTGTGTTAATTTCTCTGTTCACTGCAGGACTTTTCAGAGCCTTTGATGTTACCATGCACACTGTGACTTTCTATTGAGAAAGGCAGTCTGTTGTGTGTAGTTCTTCAATGCCCCCTCAGCCACATAAGAATGGTTCTTGGGGCTGAAACACTTCCATAGGTAGAGATAAAGAGCCTGTACAATCTATACTGGACTTGATTGCCTTATGTGGGAATATATCTCCCTGTTTCAGAACCAATGTGTGCTCCTTTGTTCTCTTTAAGGGTGTGCATCAAGGGCCTTCAGGTATGTTCCCAGATTCCGTAATTCTGACTCCACAGGAGATTGGTTGGGGTGGGGGGTGGGGGGTTTGCTAAGCCAATTGCCTTTCTTTGGCTACCAGCCTTGAGTGGATCTTAATCTAACTTTTCTCCCTGTAAGTGGCACATACATCCCATCTTATTTACTACTCTTCCCCCTGGAGCTCTGCAGCCAAGCTACTATAGTCTGCATCTCCCAAAATTCATATGCTGAAGTTCTATCCAGTGCTTAACTGCATTGTTTTCCTTGAAGATATACCAAGATGCAGTGGGCAGAGGTGTTTGGACCTGTAACAATCTTTGCTCTCCACCATATGGTTGGAGTCCTCCCACACGCTGGTAACCAGTGCATGGTATTCTGCAGCACACTCTCCAAGAGAAAGACAGTGCAAGCAACGTCTTAGTTCATTCGGGCTCCCGTTACAAAATACCAGACTGGGGGCTTAAACAATACATTTACCTCTCACAGTTCTGCAGGCTGAGAAGTCTAAGATGAAGGTGCTGTCAGATATGATTTCTGGTAAGAGCTCTCTTCCTAGCTTGCAGATGGCACCTTCTTGCTGTGTCCTCACATGGAAGAGAAGCAGAGCTATCTTTCCGATGTCTTTTAGCACAAGGGCATTAATCCAGTCTTGAAAAGCCCCGCCCTAATGGCATCATCTAACCTAATTGCCTCCCAAAGGCCCTACCTCCAAATATCATCACACTGGGTGTTAGGGCCTCGACACAAATTTTCAGTCCATCACAGGCAGTACTGTCCAATCCTTTCCCACACAGAGCCCTCTTTACAAGGACACTGGGTGGGGCTACAGGATCACACTTGTAGACCTGCTGAGATAATCTGGAGTATGAGCCTTCAGAAGAGACAGAGATAGGCATCAGTCTTTGCCAGGGTTATCCCACACACCATTCTGCAGCACCAGGGCCCTGCACAGAGGACTTGGTTAGTCAAGTCCTCTGTGCATCAAATCATGGACAAGAACACCACGCTAGATTAGAGATTTCCACTGTCAAAGTGGGATGTGGTCTCCCAGATGCCAGGGACTTGACATCTCGAGGCTGGAAGAAACCTACACGTTTTCACTCTATTTCCCAGTACGGAGCACTATCACACACCTCATTGAACACTATGCTTACGTCATTTTCTTAGTTTGGTTTATTCCAAGTGTTGCAAACATATAGGCAGGAGGACTTTCATGAGGTTTAGATGATTTGACTAAGGTCACAAAACGAATACCCAGAAGTGCCAGGGCTCCTCACTAGCTCTTCAGGTGACCATTTCTCTCTCCATTACACCAGTTTCCACACCTGAAGGCCATGGTAGGATTCTCATTTCCCTCACTGACTTAAAATGATTGGGGAGAAAACTTGGGCTCCTGCTTGAAATAACGTTTTCCCATGCAGTTTGTGAGATGAAACAACATATCTAAATATTACATTGCAAATTATAAATCACTAGATCAATGCTAGCTATTGGCAATAAAATTACCAGTAGTAATATTAATACATGAAGAGTGCTAACAGGTCAACATGAAGCAAGAGCATTAGGAAAAATTATTAATGTTGACAAACTCTTCAAGGCACAAATTCCAGACTGATCTTCCAACCTGAGCAAGCTCTGCCATCCCAGCACCCCACCTTTCTATAATTATATAATTCATATGCTGCATTCATAGCACAACCCTCACCCACCCTAGAACAACATCCCACAAAGTGGTCAGAGTCCGGTGTAAGTAGAGTTAGACACGGGTCAAGAATTTGGTTTAGCAGACCAATTAATCCCAAGGTCACAACACAGCCAGTCTTACAGATTCGTCCTCCTTCCTTCCCACACTGCCCATGAGAGACCCTTGAAAACTGTGCACTGTGTCCCATACACATGCTAAATGGACACGGTTCCATACTGCCTTCTAGTTCTTTGTTACAAAGTTACTGACAGGTATGCTTTTATGGGCCATCAGACTCATAGTTTATATTTTCACTAGTTTTGCAACCCAATCTCCTTTTCCAGGGTTGCCTTTCTGCTTTTTGCATATTTAAATGGTGATTCTAATTGTGCAGGCGTGGTACTCTGCCTCTGTGAAACCTTTCGCCACTGTCATCTGCAGTTTGATCCTTGTTTAAGTTTAGATGTAGCAAGATTATTTATGTATCACGTTCATTAATTCCTGGATGCTCTGCAATTGATCTCTTCCAAAATACTATATGTATACACACCCACACGTACACATACACCTCTATATTCAGAGGACACACATAACAGCAAAAGAAGGTGCCTGAGTGATCAGCATTCAATATCCCAAACAGTAAAAAAGTCTACCATTAAATAATCCGGAAGAGGTCAATCATAAGTAAATAATTGATGGTGCTATATTAGGTTAAAGTATAACACATCAAGAAATATATTTTAGTTAAACCACGTCTCTCAAATGAGCATTTCTGGTGTTAATTCAAAAGGCAATAAGCAGTCACCCAAGGGATGCTTTGAATTGTTTTATGTTTTCATTGCAGTGGTGTTTATAGAGGGGTTAGCAGGGCAATAAGGATCATATTTAGGAAGGCAGCTCGGTGACAGCTATGGCATTGTACTACAATCAAGTCATCTGCCTTCATGTAAGCAACCTGGACAGCTCCACTCTGGCAGAGAAACCATTGACAAGCTTGTGGAAATTTACTGTGGTGGTAAAGGAGGGACTTTCCTCTTTCCTTAACATAAAATAAAAACTTCCAGCACCTGGTGGTTATATTGCACTTGGCTTTGCAGTGCTCTGGGATATTGCTGCATTTCACCACCAAGGGTGGTGCGTGTGTTACAACCTAGGTTTCTGGAAGCAGTTCAGTGAGCAGAGCATGCAGGTTATAGAATCAGACAAACCTGACTCTGAGTCCCTGCTGTTCCACTTACTAGCTGGGCAACTCCAGACAACTCGTTTAAACTTACGGAGGTTCAGTTTCATCTGTAAAAGGGAGAGAATGACCTGGAAGTCCAATGAGACAATGTCCACAGAACATTCTAGCTTTGCATCCACCATAGAGCAGATAATTAACAAACTTTAGGATTCGTTTATTCCCCTTCCCCATTGGCAAATGAGAAAACGAATGTCCATGTGACGTGCTTCTTGAGAGCAGGGGTTGTACCTGACTGCTAGGACCTGGGACAAAGGAGACACTCAGGAATCTTGCTCGTGTCTGCTGGATGGCCTTGACCCACACACACACTTTTTAGCCTGTTGGAAATGGTGAGCCCCTTCTGTGGCTTAGCACCTAAGCATATGTCCCTCCTTCGGTTAGGATTATCCTTCCCACTCCTCCTCTCTGGGAAGCCAGTCTCCTTTCTTTAGCCATCCACAGAGCATCATCTCTCTATAAACACCTAGCCCTTCATCCCTGACTACCTACCTCACCCTGGCCCATCTCCTCCCGTTCACTCCCAAGCTCCCTCAGTCCCTCCCTCACCTGTGCTGCTGCTGCCCTTCCATCTTTACACTTCACACTGTTCAGAACAAGTCTGAACAGGCGAGCCCCTACAAAACAAAGACCCCGTTGTTTTGTTTGTACCCATAGACGCTGGCACAGAAACTGCTAACAATAAGAACACTAACAATATAACAATAAGAACAGCTAACATACATTCAGTGTGCACTTACTACATGCCAGACACTATGGCACTTGCTTTGTGAGAAATATATTGTTTTAGCCTCCCTATAACCCTATTATTTAAATACACTTGTTATCCTATTTTACAAATAAAAATTACTGGCATAGAGAAATGAAAAGCTGGCTCGAGATTCCCAAGCCTGTACCAACAGGAAGACTATGGCACCATGGTCAAGGATACGACTCGAGTCAAATGACATTTAGACAAGAGAACTGGAGCAACAGCAGTTACTTTGCTCTCACGAGGAACAAATGAGTCGGCCGCGATACGTCTCACCATTTATTAGCTGTGTATCTAAAGCCTGGATCACTAACTCTTAAAAAAATATTTAAAACTTTGTTTTCAATTAAAGTTGACATTAAATATTATGATAGTTTCAAGTGTAACAAATACATTTTCTTTTTTTTAAAATGTTTTATTTATTTTTTTTACAGGGACAGAGAGAGAGTCAAAGAGAGGGATAGATAGGGACAGACAGACAGAAACAGAGAGAAATGAGAAGCATCAATCATTCACTGCCGTTGGGACACCATAGTTGTTCATTGACTGCTTTCTCACACATGCCTTGACCGCGGGCCTTCAGCAGACCGAGCCACCCCTTGCTGGAGCCAGGGACCCTGGGTCCAAGCTGGCGAGCTTTTGCTCAAGCCAGATGGGCCCGCGCTCAAGCTGGCGACCTTGAGGTCTCAAACCTGGGTCTTTCGCATCCCAGTCCGATGCTCTATCCACTGCGCCACCACCTGGTCAGGCTACAAATACATTTTCTAACATCCTTCTCTGCAACCTTTGCTTCCTCTAATACAGTGGTACCCTGAGATACAAATTTAATTCGTTCTGTAACAGAGCTCGTAAGTCAGTCAACTTGTATATCAAACTGCCGATACCGGACCCGTGCACCAACATGCCAACTAGTGGCAGCTTCCCGAATCATGACTCGTATCTAGGAATTTCACTTGGATCTCGAACAAAAATATGGGCTGAGTTGCAGCTCATATCTTTAAAAGAAAATGCTGGTCTGTTTGTATCTCAAGGTACCACTGTATAAATTAAATTCCAGATTCCAGCTTCCCTTTTAGCTGAGGTTGATCATGTACCACAGTTAAAGACAAATAAGATGTACATGAACATTTCCCTTCCCCCCCCTGCCCCCCCCCAAAAAAAAGGCAAAACGTCTTTCAAATTGAAGGTTTTTATCTTTCCCACCACTGCTTTTCTCCTTGGCTTCCCCCCTTCCTCTTGCCTTGACATTTAGACAAGAGAACTGGAGCAACAGCAGTTACTTTGCTCTCACGAGGAACAAAAACTGCATGGTAAGGATGAGGGATCAGAAAGACAGAAGATCTTGGGTTCCTGCTGCCTTTCTGGAGCAGATTTACCAGCACCAGCGAACATTCTCTCTGGGGAAAATATAAACATCTTACTTACTCAGGTCACTTGTTGAGTTTTCTGTTATTCACAACCAGACATATGAATACAGAGACTCAACTGCAGTCCCTCTAATGCCAAATGGAGGAAATAATAGTGTCTTTGTCTTACATAGATTTGTGAGGATTAAATTATGTCTTTAAAGGACATAGATCAGTTTCTGGCACGTACTAAGAGCTTACTGAATATTTATTATCACTAATATTGCTACTACTACGACGACGACTACCAGTCAATGAGACACTCAGCACTCAGGAACTCCAATGCTTCCTATTTAAAAATAAAGTTCTCTCTTTTCCTTTTTTTTTTAAATACTATCAGTCTTCCAAAGACTCCTCTCTTTTACACATGTAAAATATCAGGTGACTTAGTCATCTTTCTCTGTGGCCTTTGAAGAATGTCTCTAGATTTCTCTGTTACTTGACATTCAGAGAATCCCTGAGACATACATACAAAGAGCAGGGACTGTTACACACATCTACTAGATTAAACACTGCAGACTCAGAGCTATAAAGGAATTGTTCAAGGGGACACGGCTAATTTTATTCTAAGCTTTACGGGAGTTGGAGGAAATTTCAGATGTCTTAGCCTGTTCCACGAGCCCTGCTTGATCTGAGCTCCAATTCTCTCACCAGGCATCCTGCTCTTCTTCCCAGTCTTCAAATATCCTACACTGTCTTTTGCTTTTGGGCTGTTATCCTTGCTGTTCCATCCGCCTGGGACTCTCTTTGCCTTGCTCTTTGCATGGCTGTTTCCTCCCATCTTCCGGGCCTTAGACACATCCTCCCTGAAAACCCTAGTGAAGTGCCTGACTCCTACCTAGCTCAGGGGTTCTCCCACACTTCACCTTAAGGACATCCCTCGTGTCTGTAAAAATCTGCTTCTTTGTTTATTGACTGACCCCTGACTAGAATGGAAGCCTCCATAGAGCAGACATCTAGCCTGTTTTGTTAACTACCATAATCTTAAAGCTAGAAGGAAAAAGAGAGGGAAGAACTTAAACCCAATCAAAAGTCTGAGCTTCACACCAGGACAGACCTGAGCTCCAATCCCAGTCCTCCCAGATAACATTGTGAGGTAAAGTAAATCACTTCTGAATATTCTCACCCTTAACATGAGAATGGGCTTACTTACCTTATCTGACTGTTGTCAGCATGGGATGCAATAACATGGGGAAAGGATGTAGCCCTGTGCCTGGCATATACATGCCCCATAAACTCTCATTTCTTCCCTCTCTTATTCCTCTACTCACTTGCATCACTTACCGTGGCATGGTGCTAGGTGAATTCTGCTTAATCCACTGATTAACACAAACAAGAATACACAGAATTAAATGCTTAGGCTCTGGCCAGTGGCTCAGTGGATAGAGTGTCAGCCGGGCATAATGATGTCCTGGGTTTGATTCCCAGTCTGGGCACACAGGAGAAGCGACCATCGCTTCTCCCCACATCCCTCTCTCCCTTATCTCCCTTTTCCCTCCCTGCATCCAATAACTCAACTGGTTCAAGTGTGGCCCTGGAACCAAGGAGAGCTCTGTTGGAGCACAACAGTCTCAGGCACTAAAAATAGCTAGGTACTTGAGCATCAGCCCTGCATGGCTGCCATGTGGATTGCGGTCAGGGTGTGCATGCGGGGAGTCTGCCTCACTAGCTCCCCTCCTCTCACCTAAAAAAAGAAAAAAGAATTAAATATTTAAACATTTAGAGATCAGCCAGTTCTGCTCCTCACAAACCTACTCCAGCTCCCTGCACACTGCATTCCATTAACTTATCTGTAGGTTGCAGACAGCATTAGTACCTACTGCAAATTAGATAAGTTTATATGTGAGGATTAGATAAGTTTATACATATTAATTGCTTAGAACAGTTCTGGCACATAGTAAACTCTCAATAATGTTTGTTATTATTATAATCTGTGTCTATGTGGACCAATCTAAACAAATCTGATATTCTCAATTATCACTGAATGTCTACTTCAAAACAAACTAGAATCCATCACTGTCACCATCATGGTCCTAATGCCTTATGTTGGCAATGCATACTGTTTTGGGAACCAAAGGATGGGGTCGAAGGAGGTAATGAAGGCAGTGATCCAGCTGGAGCAGGTATCTAGGAGGGGGAACAGAAATAGGTCCCCAGGCCTTGGACTCCTGTTCCCTTGAAGTAAGGCAAACCGGGACAAGTAAAAGCTGTCCTGGTGGGTTTGAATGGGGCAGTGTGACATGGCCAAGGTCACTGTGGTGAACATGGAGACCCGACTAAACTTTATAGTCCTTCTTGTGAGGAAAGAGCTTGGAATGCAACTCACAGGACATCTATCAGAAGTGGACTGCAAGCCCAGGGCTCTGGAGCCTGAGGAAGCCATACAACAAAACCACCTGTGTGGAAAATGTGAGTCCTGCCTGCTGCTCACTCACTGGGCCCCCTTGGATGAGTGGCTTAGCCACTCAGCCTTTGTCCTCATCTGTGAAATTAATAACTCCTCCTTCCCCAAAAGTCATGACAAGAATTCTGAACAAAATGTCTTGCATACAGTAAGCACTTAATAAAAAGTAGATGACTAATAATAAAATTCATAGCAAACACTTACAGGACTTACATGCTAGGGTTTGTTGTAAGTATAAATAGGAATTGATTTAACCTACAAACAGCCCTGTGAGAAAGTGCTATCAATAAGAATGATGATGATATTATAATAACAAACATAAATAGCACTTCCCACACCAGGCATTATTTTAAGCTTCCCATCAATTAACTCTGACTCACAACAACCCCTCAAAGTAAACGCTATTATTCCCACTATATCCGTGATGGCGAACCTATGACACGTGTGTCAGCACTGACACACATAGCCATTTTCAATGACACACGGCCACATGCGGTCGCATACCAGAGAAGTATGGGGCCGCATGCCGAGAAGGACGTTTCATCCTTGGCTCCTCCTGCACGGCCAGGTGCAGTAGCTGAGGATAAAACATTTGCTGTAGTGTAGACACTCTGTGCCGTTGGTCTGTAGGCCTAAACAACAGAACTCCGGCACAGAGCATCTAGTTCTGGGACTTCTGGTTAGGCCGTTTTTTCCAAAGTGACACACCACCGAGTTATGCTCAGTTTTTTGGCAAATTTTGACACACCAAGCTCAAAAGATTGCTCATCACTGCACTAGATAGATGCGGAAATTGAGGCAGGGACTGCCTGAGGACTTCTCACTAATCAAAGTGGAGTTGAACTTCTCACCCAGTTTAGTTATGATACCTCTCAAGGGATAAAACCTCAGAAAAACCCTAAAGAAAATGAAGAAACAGTGTCATTTCTGTTTATAAAGAAAAAAAGGCTCACCTATAGCTGGAAACAGGAAAACTGACTGTCTCTTACTGGTAATGATAATCTAACCACAGCCTCTTGATCTGTGGTCCAGAACCCATAGTCTTCTCTGTAATCAAATCAGTTAGTAGAAATCTGTTCTAACTCTTCTCTAAGCTGGTCTGAAATCTGCAAATGTGTAAACATGACTGGGGAGCTTCTTGGCTTTCTTCTGGAGACAAGTGAATATGGTTATGTGGAACCTGGATAAGTTGTTTTTTTTTTTTGGGGGGGGGTGGAGATTTAAGCACAATGTTACAATGCAACTTTATGTGCTCTGATAATTAAAAAAAAATACATTTGACCCAAAATGGGATGTAGTTTAACCAAAGTGGGTCTTCAATCATTTAGAAATGCTAACATGCCGACTGCCTGATTAAACACAATTTGTATTGTCAATAAAAAATGCAAATGACTATTTTACTGGCAAATACAGCATTAGACTTTGCTTGATATCAGGATTAAATTGCATTTCAAGAACAATTCAGGAGGTCAAATTATAAATGAACATCCCCTTCCATTGTCCTCCGGTTCTGGAAGCCGGGATAGGAAATACAATAACAAAAATAATTGCCTGCCACTGTGTGTGTGCCATTTCAGTTCAAACAAAATCCATGCCAGTTTTGTGTAGTGAAGAATAATATTTAAGCCCCCAAATGGGTACTGTAATTTAGTGCATAATTCGTTGAAATTTACATGGCACACTCCCACTCATCTGAATCAACTGATAAAACTCTCTTTTATTTGTATTAAAGAAAATGGGGATTAAAAGGTCGAGAATCCACGCCGTGTAGATACCAGAAGCCTGGGCACCATTTTAAAACCCTTTAGTCATCTGGACCAGAGCTAAATCAAGTATGAAGGAATTATGTTTGACTGCAAATATTCCCCGGTTACAGATAGGAATAAGACATGCGTTTCTGAATCCCACAGAAAAATATGGAATCGCAGATGTTGCTTTTGAGCATCTTTATTCCTGAAATTACAAATAATCATTGTTGGCATCTGCGAGTGGAAAAAACTAAAAAAAGAAGAGAAATACCTCATCACTGCATTATGATGTGATAAAAACCTCAGGCTGGCAGGCAGCCGACGCAGCATTAACACATTTGTACATTTACATGCAGAGATGCTCATGTCATTTTGCTTAAACATCATTGCCCAATTTTCCAAATTTCTCCTTGTTATTTTCTTCTCTGCGTTTTTCACATTAACTTCAAGTAAGACAAGTTTATACAACCTCTAATACTTTGTTAAGAGACATTGTCGTTTTCTTTCTGAGGGCCGGAATGTATTTTTTAGGGCTGTTGGTAAACATGACTAACTAGTCCAAGAGGAAAAATACAGCCATGCGCTGATTAAACACAGAACCAAAGACAAGGATTTGGTTTCAGTGAAATTGTCTGACCATTAAAATTTGGATTTAGAAAACATGGAAATAAAACTGCACTGTAAGTCTGTGTAAGGCAGCTCAAATGTGCTAGTAATGAGGTGAGGGTATCCTGAACAACTCTGGAACTCACACCACTACCAGGGACGGAGCTTTGATTAACCGTATGCCAGGCAATGCCCTACACACTTACATAGTAACCCAGTTAATCCAGACACCAGCCCTGGTAGGCAGGAATCCCCTTTTCCATAGTACAAATGAGGCGTGGAGGGATTAAGTAATTTTCTCATGGTTACAAAGTTATGAGGGTTGGAGGAGGTTTGGCTTGAGAGTCTGAGCGCTTCTGTGTCTGGGCTCTTAATCAAACACAATTCAGCCACTCACACATCTCTAGGTGTTAGCTCTGTGTCTACCCTATTTATTAAGAAAATTTCCTGAAGCAATTTGTACTGGTTGTTCATGCAGGGTGGGGCAAAAGTAGGTTTACAGTTGTTTGTAGGGAAAATAATGAATACAATAATATAAAAATAAAGTCTGTTTCACATGCTCACAACAGGAAACCTACTTTTGCCCCACTCTGTATATGTAATAAGTACAGTAGTACCCCTTCTCTGAGGTATCGCTTTCTGCAATTTGTATTGTCGGCAGTCATCCGTAATCTGAAAATATTAAATGAAAACCTCCAGAAATAAACAATTCATAAGTTTTAAACTGCATGCCGTTTTGAGTAGTGTGATGAAATCTCTCACTTTCCCCCTCCATCCCACATGAGACGCTTTGTCCAGCATATACACATAGTATACGCTATATACTCCAGTTAGTAACCTAGTAGCCATTGTGGTTATCAGATAAACTGTTCTATTTCTATTATTTTTGTGAATCTCTTTCTGTACTTAGGTGATAAACCAAACTTTATCATGGGTATGTGTATATAGGAGAAAACAGTATATACAGGGTTTGGTACTATGCACGGTTTCAGGCATCCACTGGGGGTCCTGGAATGTATCCACAAGGATAAGGAGGAACTCTATATATAAACAGACTGTTGTCCCATTTTACAAATGAGAAAATAGACTCAAAAGTTAAATGACTACTGTTCAAGGTCCCTCTCCTAGTATGTGGCACGGTAGAACTGGAACCCCGAAAGCCAGTCTTCTTGTCCCACAGAGCACTGCCTCTCTGCCCAAGTATCAGTTTCTCTAAGGAGCTTCTAAAACCGAGTGTGATATTTACTCACGCCTGAAGGCTGCCCATTCTCTCCCTACTTGCTGCCCTGCATCTCCGTGCCTGCACCTGAGCACAAACTCAATAAACACTTGACCGCTTCAATAGAATCGAAACTTCTCAGTAACTGCACAGCTAACGCTCTGCTGCAAACCATCATCTTCCTTGTTGATTACTGCAGTAATCTCCTGACTACAATGTATTTTCAAAGCAGCATCAGCTTTTCTTTATAATATTATAAGGCTCTCCATCAACAAGTCTCTTTCTGACTGACCCCCATTATTTCTCTGACCTCTTTGACCACCATTCTTGCCCTGTTTCAGGCACAATGGCTACCACGTCCTTCCTCAAACATACACCGCATATTCCTGCCTTTGCACCTGCTGTGCCCTCTGTCCCAGATATCACAATACCCGGTACCCACAGCCTCAAATATCTCACTTTCTTAAAAAAGCCTTTCCTAATTTCCCTATTGAAAATTACAAAATCCACCTCAGGGCTTCCGATCCACCCCGCCTGCTATGCATTTCTTCAACACCATGAAACTTACAAACTCATTTTGTTTATTGTGCACGTCTTGCTACTATAACACAAACCTCACTATGGCAGACACTGTTCTAATCACTGCTGTATCTTCAGTGCCTAGAACAGAGGCTGTCTTATAAGCAGGTGCTAACAAACATATATAAGTGAGCAAGTGAGGAAAGACGTGCACCTGCACCTGCCCAGGCTTCCATGAGTATCTATCACAGACCAGAGACAACCGTGTTCCCCCAGGAACTTCCGAGATTCCAAGGTCTTCCTGCTCATGCTTTTTTCTTCTTTTTCTTCCCTTCCATCTTTTTCCCTATTTGCATTACTGTGTTCCATTTGGGAAAACAGAGGTTACCCGAAAAACCTAAATCCTGTACTATAATCAGAGACAGACCCCTTGCTTATTTTAGATGGTGCCTGTGGGTATAGAAAGACAACAGGTATATGTTCTTTACGATTTCAAACCCCTCCCTGCATTCGCCATTTTCAGTATCTATGTGGTAGCCTGAGCCCAACATCTGGACACAAGGCTCAGTTTTTTGAAAATTTCTTTTCAAAAATTATAAATAAGTTGACATCTATTATCACCTTAGAGAGACAAAGGGACTTTCTTAAATGCATACATGGTATCTCTTTCTGCCTAGCATTGCAGAGTTAAGTTGGAACCACATCTAAGCCTGTAGCTCTGCAATAATGCAAGTGTCCAAATGCAGTCTTTGAGGTCCATGGTCTTGTGTATGAGTCATGGCCCCACCCCTTACAGTTTCAGTGACCTTGGACAAGTCATTTCAGCTCTGTTATCTCAACTATAAAGTTACTAAGAATTCCTACTTCATAAGTTTACTGAACAGGACAAATAAAATAAATATTTGCAAGTAATTTATAAACTCTAAGTGCTTAGAAGCTCTAATATCTTAGCCAGGTTACTTACCTTTTGTTAAGCCTCAGTTTTCCATCAGTAAAATAGGGATACTGAATAGTTTACTGCTGAGTGAAGATTAGATGGGACAAGGTGCATAAGCAAACCTGACACACTGTCCCTGCTCTGGACATGTCCATCACTGTAATGTTTCTGCCCATCTTCTTACTGACTTTGGAAAAATATGACTTCCTTTTTTCATAAACCGTTTTCAAAGCCTTTAACAATGCACTCTGTTATAGTCTTATTACTTAATTGCTACTTCTAAGGGTAACTTAAGGATGTACAGCAGTAATGAAAAGAAGTGACTACAGACTCAATAATTTCAGGCTGACACATTAATTCAGCTGATGTATTTAAGGTACTAATAGTCTCATTTTTAAAAAGCCACCTTTTAATCAAAATCCAACCAGTATTTGCTGAACATATACTAGGTGCACACTACCATACTAGATGCTGGAAAGGTTTTCAAGGATTATAATTAGAAATGTGTTAAATTAAAAAATTAAGATATGATCCCGTGTCACGGCTCTTACAATCTAGTTATGACAAAAAGACATTCAGTGCCAATATGTTAAGTGTCAACGAAAGGTTTTAATGTTTAAGCAATGGGTATGTTATTCTGAAGCAGCTCTTAATTTCCAAGTGAATGCCAGGGAGGCAGGGCTTTTGAGCTTTGTGGGAATGGTGGAGACCAAGCAGGGTCTGGGACACTTTAAATTCATAACAGATTTTTCCGGTGATGGAAATTTCCAATGTTGGTTGCTCGGGCATGAATGGAAGACAGCAGAAGCAAAATCCTTGTGCCCTTCAAGTTACCCCAAGTTGAAGGGAATCTGCTCAGTAGACATTACTAGAGCTTGACTCTTGTTTGATTCATTTGAAAACTAAAAGAGATAAAATACCACTCATGTGCCTTAAGCCCCCCTCTAGAAAGAAGAAATCCCCAAAAAAACACATATCACAAAACTCTTGAAATCCTGACACAGCACTAAGGCAAATTAATGCTTGCACACAAGCTCATTCTTCTTGATTACATACATTTAAAACCATGCGCCTGTTGTCAGTATGCATGCCTTCTGTGTTGGACTGCAAGCGCCCTGGATCTAATGAGGAGCAAACAGTGAAACTCCATCCTGCTACTGTGGCTCAGGAAAACCTCCGTATCTGTGTGTCATGGCCTGTAAAGTCTGTCTATCAGATACACTATACTTGAATTGATCGGGCAGCCATCTGTAATGATCTGTGCGGCCACCGTGGAAATGCAGCCACTGTCACCATTGGCTAGGCTGCATGGAGATGCAATCTACATTTGCTTCAATTCTTTCGGAGGATGCAGTACGCAGGCTATCTCTGACCAGCTGGGCTCAGTCCGTAACAATAGTCACATTGACTGAGCATCAGTCTCCTGCCTGGCCTTATACTAAGTGCACGCACTGCACTACTTATTCCTCACCCACACCCGAGGTATGTGCACTGTGAAGCAGAACTCTGCACCAGGCGGGCCCTCCAGGCCAATTCATGTTTTGAGTATCTGAGCACCCACTCACGTACCTCTTGTAATTTTTCCAACTGTTCCGGAGGAAGGCATGATGATCACAAGAGGCTCAGAGAAGGTGATTAATTCACCCAGGAAAAGTCAGTGCTGGGTTTCACACAGCAAGTCAGCACATACAGGGCCCTTCCTACACTCAGAGCCTCACATAGTAATACACAGTGGCTCCGTGGGGGAACTACTGCTCTTCCCTCCCCTGTTACAGATGAGAAAATTGGGGTCCATGTAATCAGTAATGTGCCCAAGGTTACATAGCTGGTATGGGGCAGAGCAGAGATTCTGAGGTGGGCAGATGGACCTCACCAGGTGTGCTCTTAACTCCTGTGTTGCATCTCTGATCGGGGGAAGGGGCCCCTATGTCCAAACCATCTACCTGTCCACCCCTGTTCCTCCCTCCATTCAGTCCACCTGAGCAGTCTGTCATACAACTGGGAAGAAGCTTGGAGATGATCCGGCACCAAACCATGCTGTTAGCGCTAAGCAATCAAACCATAGGACTAATTTCTGTGCTCTGGGATGTTTCAGTGTCCACCCCATGCCCACAGACACCTGTACAATAAAACCAGTAGCCTAATGAATTCAAATGAATAAGGGGAGATCTCTTCTAATTCTTTAGGTTCTAACCCCTCAGAATGTGTGTTTTCATTCAATTGTCAAATACTGATGAACACAGAGAAAACAAAGCATCCCTAAAAGAGAGAGAAACAAACACCTCTTTTGATGTTCTCTTTTTCTTTTTTTTTTTTTAGCTATATAGACTCTCAAAACTGGGTTAATTTCTTGTAGCACAAGAAAACAGATCTCATCTGCTATATCTAGCTACTGCATTTCCCAAACCTTAGAGAACAAAGTTCCTAAGAAAAGATTTCTTAGGAATTCACTAAAAAGAAATGTCCTTCACCCATCCCTCGGTCAGACAGGTTTAGAGAATGCCACGTGTAATAAAACGCTTTTTGACTACATGGAACACACGCTGACACTAAAAACCCCCTGAGACATTCTCAGGTGAAGACGTCTGTTGCACACTGGTCCACACTGCTTAATGTTAAGTGAGAACACTCTCTGGTACTTTGTGCCAGGCATTACTCCAAGTGTATTCCCTGACGTGTTTCATTTTATCCTGACAACAGCCTCAGGAGGCAACTACTATCATTAATGCCCATTTTACAGTGGGGGAAATTGAGGCAGGATTAAGTAATTTGCTCATCTAGTTTGCTCCACCCATTTGGAGCCACCCAAAGGTTCCCAGAATGATCCCGGCTTACCTCCCGTCCCTGCCTCTGCACGGGCTATTTCCTCTGCCTGGAATTCCCTTTCCTCCCTCTTAGCTGGCTGGTTCCTACTTATCTTTGGAGACTCTGCTTGTCCTGGAGCTTTTCTATCTGTACGCCCTTCAAAGTCTACCAGAAGCTCCTTCCCTGCACCCCACCACACTCACCATGCTGTCTGACAAGGATGTTTGTGTCTGTGTCACCTCTCCGTGTCTCCGAGGCTGGACACAGCACCTGGCACATGCTCAACAAATGTTTCCTTAGGGAACAACTCCCTACCTGTGACAATGAATACTGTTTTCAGGAAAACAAAATTCAAAGATGACACAAATAATAGCTGTGAGTGACTAAGAGCCATCTGATGTGTCAGCCATTATGTCAAGCCGTGACATAAAGCACATCACTTTACCCTCACCAGAAGCCTTTCAGAAGACTGAAATATTATTTCTATTTTACAATGAGGCAAATTGAGGAAAAAAAAAAAAGGATAATTAACCTGCAACGAGTCACACAACCAGTATGCGAGAACAAAACACTGCAAGATGCAACAGAAGCAAAGGCACCCTCAAGGCCATCAAGTGCAAAGTTCCTGCTGCTTGCTCCCTGCTCCATGCTGTCACTGTGTGATGTGTGTACCTGACTCTTTGTAACCAGAGCGTACAGGTCTCTCCCAGAACATCATTCTGCTAAGAACATTGCCGCTGCATAGCCTCTTCTCGAACTGTTAAAGGAAATGAGCTAAGATAGCCTTCAGCTATGCCATCGTGGTGGTGGCTGGAAAAATTAATCCTGTGCCGTTTTGCATTTGCTGCTTGTGAATCAAACTGTGAAAGCTAATTTAAAAACTTTCACACTTGGTTTGAATGTGGACTGTCAGCGCTTTGGGAATGCTAAATTGTACACAATTAGCTCAAATGCTGTTACTTTAGGCATAGCCAGCAGCCTCTGAAATGAGAAGTTTGGTCACCCCAATGGACCAAGGGAGAAGTCAGAGAAGCTTCCAGAAAAAAGGTGTAGAGAAGTTACGTAAAACATTAAACCTTTGTTTTGTCATCTGTAACACAGTATTGACAGTCATCATCATAAAGCTTTCTGAGGACTATATAGTGTGTGTGAAACACCCTTAGCATGGTGCCTCACATGTAAGAAGTCAGTTGACTGGTGCTGTCGTTATGAGATCTGTCATTCCCTCCCCGACAGGATGTGCACAGCCAGGGGGAAGAGACACTGTCCTATTTACCTTGCTGTTTCTGAAACATCTGCCTTATCCTACAGCCCTGTCTTCTTCAGGATGATTATTCTTATCATCATTTATAATCATATTAGTAACAAAACAGTTTGGACCCTGAGTGGGTCGGAGGTCTTGCCTGACCTCCGACCTGAGGCCAGGTCAGGTCAGGTCTTGGGCAGAAGGTGGTAGGAGGGTAACTGCGGGGACCTGGCGGCTGGTGTCCCCACCCTGGATCTGCCTCTCCTGCTGCCAGGCCACCGTGCGAAGCATCTGGTAAAACACCTAATAAATAGAACGCTGTGGGTTTTAATGGACAAATCAACAACATATCTGAGTCTCTAGTTTCTCATCTGAAAAATAAAAAGAAAGGTAACTGCTTCAGAGCCAACAGACATGAAGGTACTCTATCAAGGGGAAACGAGTACCATGTCAGGGCAGGGGTGAACAGAAGGATGGCCAGCAGAGTGACAGAAAAGCCACCACACTCTCTCTAGGCTCCACCTGACCAGCAAGTCCATGGTCAGCAATGTTACCTTTTCAGACCTCTTCTGTGTCTAAGTAATGAGAGCTTATAGCTAAGTGACATCTAGTGCCCCGTCACCTGAGTGAGATTATTCTACAATCTTTCAAAACTACCAAAGGGGGTAAAAAGGTTTAATAAAAGAATTTTAATAATAGCAGTTTGAGTGTAAGACAAAAATAACTATAATTACTTGGAGGCTTAGTAATATCTAAAATCTGATTAAAAAGTACCATCGTTTATGGGCTGAGCTGATTATCATGTGTCACAGCCTTGCCGTCATTGCCCGGAGCAAGACTGCATTGCTTCTTGCTCCCACGTGCATTGTACTCGAACACCTTGATAACAAGGGCGATGTGAATGCCCAACAGACACAAAAGATGGAAGAAATGAACATTTGTTAAGCTATTGCTACAGAGGTCAAGAACAAGTAGGCACTTTAGAAACATAGCTAATGAAGGTATTATCATCATTTAAAAAAATGACAACCATGAGACTGCAAAAGGTAACTAACTGCCCAAGGTCACCAAGCTAGAAAACGGAAGAGGTGAGTGAGGTTGGAGATGTACTGTCTGGTTGCCCGGACTGTGCTCTTTCACTCACAAAAGGACTTAACTGGGCTGTGCAATGTCTAAATCAAGGCTTCCAGTCATCAGCTCCAGGGTGGCAGTTCGTACCAATTTCTGAGGACAAGGGGGGAGGAGACAGCAAAAGATGAAGGAGGAATCCACAACATGCTGGATAATATTTCACCTTCAACTTGATGTCACCAGTGAGAGCTTAAGAGGCTTCTATGCATTTTACTGGAAGCATGTTACCTCCCAGATATGCTAATGCAGAAACAATTAGTATTTTAAAATAGTCATCCTTTCAACAAACAATAAATGATAAAATATTCATCCATTCATCAAATATTGAAACGTCAATTTTCAGAGAGCCCTTTTTGGCCATCCTGTGTGAAATGAAACTCCCAAACTTCTCAGCTCTGCTTTGCTTTTCTACTTACATTTTAATCATTATAGCAGACATACAGATGTACATGTATAAATTCATTTATATGTTTAATTCATTTATGGTCATCTCAGTGACCAAAAATGGAAGTTCTCCTCTGACAAGAATTTCAAATTTATTTTATCACTGCAGTTCCTCAATACCTGGAACAGTGTGTACAAAGAAAGTCCTCTAAATTATATGTTCAACAGATGGGCAACTTAATTAAAAACTGAGGTTATAACAGAGCAAATGTATAGGTCATTTTACTGAACTGTGTGTGTCAAGTTCTCAAAATATAGTGAGTTGGTATTTTTTTTTAAGTTTCTTTCCTTCAAACTATCTAAATTGCCATCTACCTCCTTCAATTATTTATTCAATCATTTAACAAGTATTTAGTGAGTGTCTATGGTGTGCCAGGCACTGTTTCAGGTGCTTGGACCTTGTTGTGAACAAAACAGATGAAGCTCATGAAGCTATTCAGGTGCAGAAAACCAACAAATAAAAGAAAATGCACCTTCTATAATATTTAAAGGTGATATGAATGATGACATCAAACAGAGTAAGGAGAGAGAGCTCTGGGAAAAGCATAAAGACAAGGGGCTAATTCAGTTCATGTTCAGGAAAGGCCTCCCTAGCAGGTGAAGCGATTAACAAAGATAGGTTATTCAAACCAGGAGAGGACTTGCGTTCAGCAGGACAACGGCAAAGTCCCATTCCACTGTGTCAAAAATGGCCCAAACATTTTTCACCTTCAACCCTTGGCTTCCTCATTGGCACAATAATAATAATAATAATACTTGACCTGCCTACCTTGTAAAATAGGCCTGCTGAGATCATTAAATAAAATATCCTAGTTCCCAGAGCAAAAGGAGAAGCTGAGTGAAGGCAGTCAAAAGGTACAAACATCATACATAGTTAACAAGACTGTATGGCAGTGGTTCTCAAACTTTTTGAAGTCGGGGCACATTTAAAATCCTGCAAATAATTGTAGGCACACTCACTATATACAAATTTCTGAGAAATATGTTATAATCATTAAGTCAAATATTAAAGAAAAAATATAAAGTCTAAGTGTGCTTTTATGGTAATTAAACAAAACAAATATGACAAAATTAAATTTATTCTGACATTAAAAAACATTTTTGTTACATTTTTTGAGTTATGTTTTTTAGAATTCGTAAGAAAGGGGGGTTAAAAAATTAAAAAATGACAAAAAAGTTATCTTTATATATATATAGATACATTCTTAGTAAGATTTAGTAAATTCAGCACATACCGGCACAAATGTGTTAAGTTTTTTTCATCCTTGTGTTTAGGAGAAACATGAGCCTGATGTGTTCTAGCGATTTCTTCAATGTTTGAGCATATATTTGAAAGGCAAACTCTCATTTCCTCGTCAATACATTGAAGAATTTCTCTCTTTTTACTCTTAATTGTGTTGAGAGTAGAAAATCCTAATTCACATAAATAGGATGTTGAAAAGTGTAGTAAAATGTTCAAAGCTTTTTTAGATATTGCCACATATTTTTCTTTTACAGAAGTCCAAAAGGCTTCAAGAGACAATTCCTTATGTTTATCATCAATCCAAAAACCCCACCATACATATCATCTTAACTTTACACCAAACAAAGGATAGAAGAAACTTGCCTCCAGTCTTTCCAGGAAACATGGGGGGTAGTGTAAACTATCCAGCACCACAGCTTAACAGCCTTTTGCAACCTAATCAGGCAAGTGAGATGGGGGTTTGGGCAGACTGTCAGCTTACAGCCAATTCCCCAAACCTCTGTCCCCCAAAAATCTAAACTCCAAAAACCATGTTGGTTGTTTGGTCCCCAACAGGCACATATTTCTCTGAAATACCATAGGGCGCACCTGGAAATCTTCTAGGGCGCACCAGTGTGCCCTGGCGCATACTTTGAGAACCACTGCTGTATGGTATACTTGAAAGTTGCTAAGGGAGTTGATCTTAAAAGTTTTCATCAAAATAAACAAAAGTGTAACTATGTGTGGTAGTAGATGTTAACTAAACTCATGTGGTGATCATTTTGCATATATACAAATACCACATCATTATGTTATATACCTGAAACTAACAATGTTGTATGTCTATTATACCTCAATCTGAAACAAGATTCCTGGTTGTTTTTTCTACTTCAATTGTCAGTACTTAGATTTACACTATAAATGGCCAGGTTCAAAATAATTCATAAGAAATATCTATAACCTGACCAGACGGTGGTGCAGTGGATAGAGCATCAGACTGGGATGCAGAGGACCCAGGTTTGAAACCCAGAGGTCACCATCTTGAGCATGGGCTCATCTGGTTTGAGCAAGGATCACCAGCTTGAGCCTAAGGTCGCTGGCTTGAGCAGGGGGTCACTCTGTCTGCTGTAACCTCCCAGTCAAGGCACATATGAGAAACGAAGGTGCTGCAACAAAGAATTTATGCTTCTCACCTCTTTCCCTTCTGGTCTATCTGTCCCTATCTGTGCCTCTCTCTGTGTCTCTCTGTCATTGTCACAAAAATAAAAATAAAAAACTTAGAAAAAATAGAAATATCTATAATAAAACAGAAGAATATCTGAGTAAAGCTGTTTTGAAGTAATAGTAGTTGTAGTTTTCTAGGCATTCTGAAGTGGTGTTAAAGCAACAGAAAAAACAATAAGAGAAGTTCTGCCCTTGTAGGATGAAACAACTGCATTACATGATTTCTGTGATCCCTCCCTGCTCTAATTCACTAAGATTCTGTTGATATGAAAGAGCCTGATACACTCTAATCTGCTGCATAAATGTGTGAGATAATGGTCATCACAATGAGTTTTATCATTATTCCAATGATCCACTTCAGTTTGGAGTTCAGAGTCCTCAGTATCAAAGCATTCTTCAGACTCATTTGATTTAAATGATTTTGAGATCTCACTGAAAATGTAAGTTGAACGTTCATGTCATTCCTAGAGATGTTTTGCTGTCTAAACTTAATTTAAATGTCCATCCTTAATTCTGCTAATTATACCTTAATCTGAAACAAGATTCCTGGTTGTTTTTTCTACTTCAATTGTCAGTACTTAGATTTACACTAATGAAAAACAAAAATAGCTAATCCAAAAGGTCTATATCTATTCTAACTTGCTTTTAGGCTTGCTGTATTTTAGGATTTTTTTTTTTTTTAAAGTCTCTAATCTGCCGTCCCGGTCCTATTGTGGCTATGTTACTGCTAATAAGAGCAAATTCCAGGTAAGCGAGAGATTCAGGGGAAAAGGAGGGGATTACCAAACTGCAGTCGCTGGTTGGGCTTTGGGGTTCCATCACCTGTGACACCACAGCAAAACTTCCTTGTTTGTCCCCTAACATCAAGAAAATAAATTTGAAAACTTTCCAGGTTCCCTTCTAGAAGGAGTACTTGAGCCTCTGATACCTTTATCTGGAGCAATCAGGGAGTGTCTCTGGGGGAGAAATTTCACCTCAAAGGACACAGCAAACGTGAGCCCAAAGGAGACAAACTGACTCATTGAAAACTCACCCAGTGTTTCCTCTGTACTAGACAGGTTACTGAGAGAGAGGAGTACAGAGAGGAGGACAGTCATCCCCTCATCCGTGGGGGACCCCCAATGGACACCTGAAACTACAGGTAGTACTAAACCTTATATACACTATGTGTTTTCCTATAGTTACATACCTAGAATGAAGTTTAATTAATAAAGCAGGCACACTACTAATAAAATCAAATAATTATAAAAATAGACTATCATAGAAGTATATGAATGTGTTCTTTTGCTCTGAAAATACCTAACTGCACTGTATTCACCGTTCCTCTTGTGATGAGGGGAGATGAAACAACGCCCCCACCCGTGAGGACATGCCATGACAGGAATGCCACGCACCTATCTAACCGCGTCTGCGCGCAGGCAACTGAACACCTCGAAAGCAAAACCAAAATAAGGAGGAAATACTGGGATGACGTTTCCCTGCTCTCTGGAAGCTCACTGTTTATTGTAGGAAACAAACCACCGATGAATGAAGGAATCTGCTACACTGTCACAGGGGCTACAAGAGAGCTGAGAAGAGGGCGGAGAGAGATGGAGAGGGCTGGAGAGAGAGAAGGAGAGAGGCAGAGAGAGAGGGTGGCTGTGTCCCAGTTTAGAAGGTGAAAAAAGGGGAGTGAGGATTAGGGATGGGGGAAAAGGTGAAGGGATTAAGCTAACCCAAAATAAACAAACAAAACGCACAGACACAGACAAGAGTGTGATTACCCAGGGAAAGGGGGGGCGGTGGTAGAAGAAGGTAAAAGAGGAGAAAGGGGAGATAAACAGGGATGGAAGGAGACTTGGGGTGGTGAACATTCAATACAATATACAGGTGATATACTGTAGAATTGTACACCTGAAACCTGTATAATTTTATTAACCAGTCACCCCAACAAATTCAATAAAAAGTAAATTTTAAAATAAGGCAAAAGAAAACTCTTCATGTAGCAGGTGACCCTTCATCTATAGCTTACAATGTAAATAAATGGTTGCAAAATGCTTGCTGGGTGGCCAGAGACTAATATTTATGTGTGAGGCCCAGAACTGTATATCTTACAGCTGTTGCCTCATTTAAGCTCCTAAGTGCCTGTGACATGGATTTTACCACCCCATTGTACAGGTGAAGTAACAGACACGGAGAGGGGACATAACTCGACCCACGTCACTCCCGCTGCCAGAGTCAGAAATGAAACCCTACCTTCCCCTAAGGAAGCCCTCTGGAATACCTTTCTTCACTCAAGGACCCATGATGGCGCGTCAGGATCTGATCTGCAGCAACTCTCTCCTGCCTGTGGGATGCAAACCAACTATGCAAAGCCCGAGCCGTGTCACCTGGTTTTTCCTCCTCTGGAAACACCTCTCTCAGTGAGCCCTCGACCTGTGGTTTGAGTTCTTTTCTCTAAGAGGACTCCAGGATCTGCAGGGAAGAAGCCACACCTGTCCTTGGCCTAGCCCTTGAATCTTCCCTAACACAGTGTTTGGCCACAGATGTAAGAGGTGGGTCCAGCCACCTGCAGAGGAGGTCGTGAGAGCCAACATGTACAGGGGTGGGCACAAGAAGGTTTACAGTTGTTTGTATGGAAAACATACAATAATTAATTAAAATCATTAACGTACTTTTGCCCACCCTTGCAATTCAGACCCATGTCCTTCCCACCTGGGAACAGAAAACGTTCAGCCTCTCATTCTAAAGGCAACTGAAACAATCTCACTCACCAAAACCAAGTGTTGGGCAAGTGATCCCAACCCTCCCCACCATTCTACAGCAAGTTGAACCTTTATCCTGTTGTAACAACCAGTCCCGTGGCCCCGGGCCCTCCCTTGTTTCATTTCTCTTTTATTTCATCTCTCCTTCATACTCAGATTGAGACAGCTTCCATCCCAAGCCAGCAGGCATTCGTTTGACTTTTTAGCTTTTCTAACCTGTGCTTTGCTTTGTAAACTAACTACTACATTTTGGGTAAAAGGTTGTTTTTTGTTTTATGTAGGGGGGGTTTTTTGTGTTTTTTTTTTTTTTTTTTGCATATGCGTGGCAGGGTTACATGGTCTGGTTATAGTAGACCCCACAGTGACTGAGCATCTCACATTTAGCCTTTAATTTTCTGACATTAAGCTTCCTCTATTAGACTTACAACCATATTTTCAAATCATGGAGAACTGCAGTACCTTTCCTTTAAATGTGTAAGAAAAAAAGGGGGGGGCCCAAAGAGGATCCTTGGGGTTTTGAAATGTTTGAAAATAATCTCTTTTCCATTAATGCAAGAGGAACACATTTCCCCTGCTGTTAAATGACACCTTTCAGGACTGATGATGAACATATCATCGTACAACTTAGGCACCCTCAAGGAAAAAGCGGCATTACTTCTTTTCACATGATGGGGAGGGGCTTCCCTCCTAAGGGAAAGGAACAAAACAAAATGAAGGTATGGCCAACAATGAAGGACATGCATTGGTACTCCGTCCAGGGGCACTCCTAAAGAATACACTCCCATATGACTCAAAGCTGACTGTGGCCTCTTTTCTGTAACCACTATCTACGTCTGCAGAATCTTCCTGTCGGGTTGCTATTCTGAGGTAGACACATTTATTCATGGGCAGAGAAATGACAGGCATAGAATACTATATTTCTACAGTAGTAAATTGTTGCAAGTGGCACGAACATTTATCAATGGAACTAATTCCTTAAATGGTCACATTGCCAAGAGCCCAGTGCTCTTTCTCATAGCCTGTGGGCTATTCATCCTGAAGGGCTGTGCTGATCAGCAATCCTTTATTGAGAATTTACCATATGCTGAGCCCTGGGATAAACTAAATATTTATCAAGTCATTTAACCTCCATATTTATGAAGCAGACATTTTTTAATTGAATTTTTCGGTGTGCCACCGGTTAACATATTTATACAGGTATCAGGTGCCCAGTTCTACAACACATCTCTGTATATCGTACTGTGTGTTCACCTCCCCACCAAGTCAAGTCTCCATCCATCAGCATATACTCCCCCTACTCTCCTCTACCTCGCCCCCACCCGAGCAGTCTCAACCCTGCGGTCCGTATCCCTGAGGTGTTTTCTGTGTGTGCCTTTTTTGGCTCTATCCCACCTCCCTCACCCAACATTATTTTTAGTTCTTATTACAAGGACACTGAGGAACCAAAGACCTTAATGACTGGTCTTCCAAGCGGCACAACCAGGATTTGAACACAGACCTTGTTTGATTTCATCACTGTCTACTACTTCTGTATGTGCCATAATCACCCACTAACAGAGCTGACCACTCCTATAGGTTCAAAGCCATGTGATAATGTGCTTCACATGCCTGTTTAATTGTATTAAATGTTTAGTGAAAGGCACCCGGGAAAAGCACCACGCAGCTCCCACTCGGCGCCTGGACCTGAACATAATGAGTGTTCTCTGCACTGACATCAACTCTGTAGGATGCTGATCAAGGAGAGAAGCAGTAATTGTAAGCTCCTGTCTGGCTGACCCAAGGAAAGGCATGCCTCCCCCTCTGCTGACACTAAAAAGGGACAAGGACCTTGGGAATAAAAGAAAAGGACATCTCAAATTTCCAGGTGACTCCATGCAAAATCAAACCATCTGGCATCAGGTGTCCTCAAAGAAAAACCACTGCTCCAGTCACATGTCCAAACACTAAGCTAAAATGAGTGTCCCTTTAAGGAAAGATTATTGGGAACTTTGTAAAACACAGCCTGTGGGTTTGGAAAATGATTATATGCATTCAGTTCACACATAATTTACTCGAGATTTCCTGAGCACACTGTGCTAGAGCTAGAGCTACATAAAAAAAGTGGGACAAGGCCTCTGACCTCAGAAAGCTTGAAACAGAAGTGACAAACAAACTGAGATGGCCACACTAGCACCCACTTCTTATACACTCATGGGCCAGGTACTGTGCTGGTTGCTTCATGGTTATTATATTCTTTGTATTATATTTTATTTTTCCATTACAGTGTACATTTACTATTACTTTGTATTAGCTTCAGGTGTGCAGCATAGTGGTTAGACAATCATATACTTTACAAAGTGATTTATTTCCCCTAATATTTCAAGTACCCACCTGGCACAGAAATAGTTATTTACAATATCATTGACTATATTCCCTATGCTATACTCTACATACCTGTGACTGGTAACCACCGATCTGTACTTCTTAATTCCTTTGCCTTTTTCACCCAGACCCACCCCCACCACCAACTCCCTCCCCTCTGGTAACTGTCAGTCTGTTCTCTGCATCTATGAGTCACTTCCTCAAGTTTCAAAAACTAGTAAATAGCAGATCAGGGACTCAAACCTACATTTTTGTGATTCCAAAGACTTTTGTTTTAAGCACTATGTTATATTGGCTCTGTGCTCAAAAATTCTACTGCAGCATCATAAGAGCAACAATAGAAATATATACACATCCAAGAGGAGCCACCAAAGAGAAAGGGATTTGTTTAGGGGGCACAAAAGAAAGGCAGGCTATCTGCACAGGGTTGACATCTGAATTAGGTTTTGAAGCACACTTAGGAGTTCAGCAAGCAGATAAAGGAGGGAGTTGAACATTCAAGGCAGAAAGAACTCAGTAGCCCAGAGGCATAAGAGATCACAGCCCACTAAGGAGTTGCAAGGAATTCTGTATAGAAATGATAAAAAGTGATACTAGGGAGCGGATAATAAACACACTAAAATGTAGGCAGGGAACAGGCTAAACATACATACACATGCGTGCACAAACATTACAAGCACAATGTCTTTCTATGTGATTTTCCCAAAGTGGGGACTCACTAGAGTTTTACTGGACCACTGCTGTGAATGAAAACAAGCAGAATTAAGCTAAGGCCAGAACTGACTCATGGGGCCATTCAGCTGCAAAGTTCCAGTCTACTGACATTTAGCTTATATCGAACACCCACACCTGTTTACTTGTCAATGCTTCCTGCTCATAAGTACCCAGCTACCTAGCACATAAAATATGGCATGTTTTGTGCCTGCCATTTTCAAGGGGTCTAGCTATATAGTAAAAAAAGGAAATGAAGTGGAGAAAGAATCAAAATGAAATGTAAAATGTGAGTACCTATAATCTCTTTATATGGAAAGAAAGCGATTAGATCAGAACCCCTAAAGTGACTGCATTTCCAAATGCAAGTAGGCAGCAAACTTAGATCTGGCTGGGTCCATCCCATCCAATGCACAGGCATGATAAGATGGCAAAGGAACCAGATGAAGAATCACGAGAATTCTGCTGGAGACGCATTCTGCCACTGAGTCACCGTACGTGGGAGATATCACTTAACCCCTCCAAGCCTCAATTTATCATCAAACCATAGGTACAACATGCTACTTATTCCATGTTTCTGATCAACAGTAAATCCTAAAACACATAGTACTAAAGCACAGTAGATGACCAACAAAACTTACATGGCAACATGAAAATCTGTCAATATAATCTAAAAATACTTTTACCTAACATATGTTCTTAAAACATGAAAGAGTTTAGGCTTGAGTTGTGTATGTGTATGCTTGATTATTTCTAATACACACTATAAAGGCCTTGCACTGTCTTACTTGAACTCCACTGTACAGGCAAAGACACCAAGGTGCAGAAATGAAATTATTTACCCAAAGATAATGCAGATAGAAATTGAAAGAGTAAGATTTAAACTCAGTTATTCTGGTAACTTAGAGCATTCCTTAATGCATCTTTTCAGAGTTAATTGCTTCCAGGGTGTGACTGTTAATTTTATGTTTCAACTTGGAAGGCGTTTTAGGATGAGAATAACATTTAAATCTGGGGTCCCCAAACTTTTTACACAGGGGGCCAGTTCACTGTCCTCAGACCGTTGGAGGGCTGAACTATAAAAAAACTATGAACAAATCCCTATGCATAATGCATATATGCACACGCACCATATGACGCGCTTCCAGAGCCATGACGCGTACATCCTGCGTCACCTGAGGTAGTACTATACGGGAAAGACACCACGCTTTGCGGTGCCACCATATACAGTACTCCAAGAGCACAGGATGCATCCACATCCTGTGCTCCTCTCACTGACCACCAATGAAAGAGGTGCCCCTTCCGGAAGTGTGGCGAGGGTGGATAAATGGCCTCAGGGGGCTGCATGCGGCCCACGGGCCTAGTTTGGGGACCTCTGATTTAAATTGTCAAACTTCAACTAAGCAGACGGCCCTTCCATAACGTGGGTGGGTCTCATCCAATCAGTTGAAGACCGAGTTAGAATAAGGTGACCAGACGTCCCGCTTTTGGTGGGACAGTCCCGATTTTTAACAATTTGTCCCGCGACCTGCAGCATTTTTAAAAAGTCCCGATTTTCTGAAAGAATGCACGAAAAGTTAGGGAACAGCAAGAGAACAGAAAGGGAATATACAGTTTTCAGTGGGGAGACCCCGCCTCCACCTGGAAGCGCCCGCACTGCTGCAAGAGCTGGCTGCCCCATGCGTGCAGGGCCCCGAAACAAAGAACTTCGGGCAGTCCCTACCTGCTGGGGGGGCGGCTGTCAAGTCCCCTAACTACCCATAGGCCCGCGGCCTGGATGCCAGCATGTGGCTCCGGCCTCCACGAGGTGTAAGCTGCTTGGGGCTGGGCGCGGGGAGTGCTTGTGCAGCTCTGGCATCAGTTAAGGGGCCATGTAACCCGATTCCTCTGACTCACTCAAAATTTCCCATATAGTAATATTTCTGAAATGATCTTTTTAACGAAGCATCATTATTAAAAAAAAAATAGATTGATAAGGAAAAGGTGAAATCTTGGGCATCAGCAAAAATCACAATAGAGAACAAATGGTTAGAAATATTTCATCATTTTCAAACAAACCATGTTCCATACAATAATGCACTAAAAATTGTGGAATACATGCTGTCTTTACCAGGAACTAATGCTGCAACTGGACGCGTTTTTTTCTACGCTAAATAAAGTGTGGACATGAGAAAAATCACAATTAAGTGTTGAGACTCTGAAAGCCATTTTATGTGTGAAATAGAATTTAACAAATTCTTGTGAAAAATTTCATGACCTTTTAAACAACAACAGCAATCTACTAAAAAAAATTCACTCAAATGAGAAATATGCCAAAGAATAAAATAATACTATAGTTTTTTAATGTATTATATTTGTAAATTGTACTTATGTTGAAATTTAAAAAGATATATTACAATACTATTTTTGCATTCTATGAAAAATTTTTTTGCTCCATATAGACCAAATTTTTAATCAAGACACCCCCCCCCCCCGCCCCGTCAATGGTGTCCTGCTTTACCAATTTTAAAATCTGGTCACCTTAAGTTAGAACCAAAAATGATCAGCCTCTCTAAGCAAGAAAGAATTCTCCTGAAGACAGTTTCATGGTCTTGGGACTTGCCATACTCCATAATTGTATAAGTCAATTCCTTATAATAAACCCCTTCCTATATATACACATATCTAATTAGTTCTGTTTCTCTGGAGAACCCTGACTGATACACAGGTTTCTTTTTATTCTACTTCCATTACATACCTCCCCACTCATTCCTTATCCTTCAACTCACTTTATTCAGCAGGTGTTTTCTGAGTGCTCCACATGAACGAGGCACTGCACTGGACTTGATTGCAAGGTTGAGATGATACTCTCCATTCAGTCCTATATGGCCCCTGGTTTCCATCCCTTGTTAGTCTACCCATCTCCTCTCTGGATTAAAAAAATCCCTGTGATCTGTGACCAGTCTCTGTAGAACATCAAGTACAGAGCTTCAAACAGACGATAGACTACATGCCCATCAATGTTGATAAAATGAATACTATTTTTGCTTATCATTGCTTATTTAGTGCAAGCTAAGCTATGCTAGATGCTCAGCATTCATTTCTATCTCTTGTCCCAATTTTAAAGAACACAAAGGGAGACGCTGGAGATTAGATGATCTTCCCACAGTTAAAGAATAATTCACAACCAGGTCTGTCTGAGTCCAAGGCCAGGGGACTTCTCACCACTGCTTCTGCTACAGTTCCCTGCTCTTACCCCTCCCCCAAACTACAAATAACAGATGAGGCCTGGGATGAATGAGCGCCCCCAGAGCTCCAGGGCCATCAGCCAAACTCCACAAACGTCCAACTTCAGAGCTGATATGAGGCAAAGTATAAAAAAATGAAGGCAATCGAATGTCATCTATAAACACCTCAAAGCTTCTCTCCCTTTCACTTAAAAAAAATCTCTAGTAATTGTTTTTACCTCAGTTAATCATAAAAATGAATCACTTCAAAATTTTAAAAGAAATTCTCCTTCAAAATATGTCAACTTTGTGCCGGGAATTCATTTATTATGAGACCACATGATGCCTGCAAGTACTGCATTTTATTTAAACATGACATTTTTTTCACTCTGTTTTGATTCCACATCTGAAAAATCGCTTCTATCAATCTTTCATTGGATCCAAACATAACTGTTTTGCTCACTGGAACATTAAATGCAGACTCAGGGTCCTAGAATCAAATTAAAAATAAAATAAACTAGTAACGGACTGACATTCATAGCCCCTGACCCAAAGAGACCATAGATATGAGAACTATTGTGAACCCACTTCCAAGATCAAAATAAATCAAACCTAATCCTTTTGGATCTTAGATCATTTCAAAAGTCTGAAGACTTTATGTGAGTTGATTTTTATTTTTAAGATTCAATTTTAGAATGTGTTTACTATTTGATTTTGAAAGGGCTAGATATATTCAAGGAAATCGCCAGACTTGGTTGGGGCATTTATTGTGATCAATGCTTTTCCGCATCAGTTGCTGTGGGGTTGGGGGTGGGGTTGGGGTTGAGATGCACGCTATATACTTGCATTCCCCGTAATGCATCAATCTCTTTCTAAACCACTGGTTCTTGACCTTTTTTGAGGTACCGAACCCACCCGTTTCATATGCGCATTCACCGAACCCTTCTTTAGTGATAAATAAAATATGATGTTTTTTCCAAATTCAAGACATAGGTATATGTGTTTTTACTGGTGCACAAAATGAGCCGTGCATGAAATCACCTTGCTCAAAGAACAAAACCAACAAAGTGCAGGAACTCACAACAAATTATGGTATCACTTTATTCTGGCCTCCGCGGCAGAGGCTTCTCCAAACCCCTGAGACCGACTCATCGAACCCCTAGGGTTCGATAGAACCCAGGTTAAGAACCACTGTTCTAAACACTGGTAGCAAACAGGTACATCCAATATTGTATTACTCTCTTCTTTCACTCATGATGATGCACACAGGCCTGGAGAGTCTCCCAGGTTCTAAGGATGAAGGGAACCCTCACCAATCCATCATGCTTTGTCTGCTAATGATAGACTCATGCATATGAGCTACCATAACTAGAGAGAGGCAGCAGGCATGAAAAAGAGTGAATCAACTGTCAACAGTGGGGGGCCTGAATGATGGCAAAGCTGTGATTAGAATTTTCAACCAGGACTTCCAGGGCTCATCTCGCTATGGGAGGCGCAGGGGAGAGAAGTTTGTAGAGGAACGTCCCTCCATCGGCCCTGACTTCCCTTTCTCTACTAGCAGAGTTTGGTCCTAGGGGCCAAGGAAAACTCAGTGTCTTACCAACCCAAAGAATGAAACTGTAAAATATCTGTTGTGTACTTTTTTTTTTTTCTTTTAAGAACCATGGACACAGAACACAGACAATAGTGTGGTGATTGATTGGGGCTGAACGACAAGGGTATAAATGGTGATGGACAAAGAGTTGACTGGGGTGGGGGTGGAACACCCAATACAGAATACGGAGATGTGTTGTAGAATCGGGCAACTGAAATCTGTATAATTATGTTAACCAGTGTCACCCTAATAAACTCATTTAAAAAAGATCTGTTAAGTGAAAAAGATGCATGCTGGGATTAAACCACTCCCTCCCCACCATGTCTAGATTCTTGTCTCTAAAACACACTTCTGACCTTGTCATGCCTGATCAAAACACTGATTTCTTTCTTTACTCTTTCCCTTCTCCCTCCTCTTCCTCCTGTTTTTCCTTCTTCCATTCCTTCCTTTCTCTCTTCCTTCTTTTCTTTCTTCTTTTAACTTTCTTTCCTTTCTGGCTTATCTTTCCATTTTCCCTCCTTCTTGCCTACCTAGTAATCACTATACATTTCTTCCTTCAACACCTTGGAAGCACTTACACAGAACAACCTTTTTCTAATGGAAGAATTCAGTCTTCTGGTAGATGGATACTCACATCCAGACAACTCCAATATTGTGAGAAAAAATCAGTAGTGCTCTAGCATAGAGTGGAGTTGGGAGGAGGGAGTGAGCGATGTTCAGGAAAGCTTCCTGGATGAAGTAGGAATGTGTTGCTAGCAGAGGAAATAGTACACGCAACGGCATAAAGACAAAAAGAGATGAGGTTTTCAAGGAAAGGTAGGTAGATTAGTGATGTTGAAGTACAGTTTACGGGAGAGTGATATGAAATGAGTCTGGAGAGGTAGGCAAGCCCCTCTTAAGAAAAGTGTTGTATATAGAATTGGATAAAGGCAATGAAGAGAAATAATAGACCCTAAGCAGAAGTGGGAGTGGTGACTATTTTTAATTAAACCTCAGTAAACTCTCTCTCTCTCTCATACACACACACACACACACACACACACACACACAATCTTCTCTGAGCACACTATTTAAAACAGAAACCTAACCCACTCGGTATTTCCATTCCCTAATTTATTTTCCTCTATCACACTTATCACCTTCTTGTATCAGACTGTAAAAGATAATATATATGGTTCTGGCCGGTTAGCTCAGTCAGTTAAGAGCATCATCCCGAAATGATTGTGGGTTCGATTCCCGGTCAGGGCACATACAGGAGTAGCTCAATATTCCTGTCTCTCTCTCCCTGCCTCTCTCAAAATAAATAAATAAATAGATAGATAGATAGATAGATAGATAGATAGGACGGAGCCATGTTCAAATGAAGCCAGAGCTGTATGTCACTGGAATGGCCTTGCATGTCTCGCACCTCCAATCTTATTAACTTTATCATTTAACTGCCTCCACTGGAGTCAGCGCCATTTTGAGAGCAGGGATTTGAGTTTTGTCCATTGCTGTATCCTTTGGATCTAGAATACTATTTAAAACTGGGAAAAATAAACTTTGGAGTGGGCCTAAAGAAACACTGTGTCCAAAGAACTGTTTTTAAGGATAATAAAAAAGTAAATATAATAACTACCAGACTGATGGCTATAAGACTGAAAATTAAAAACACTATTTATAATTAACATCATTACGTTAGCTTACCTGCAGCAATAAGAATGCCTTCCTTCTATAGATGTAATTGTTCCACTTCCCTTCCTCATAAATACATCTTGGCTTTGTCCCCTGTTTGGGACATGGTTTGGGCTTCTTCCTGAATCAGTGCATCCTGAATAGCTATTCTTATTTTGATCTCAAATAAATGCTTGTTGCCTCTCCCTTTGAAAGGCCTTTCTTTCATTTTCTAGGTTAACAGATTTACTTATTAATTTTATTTATCACCTCTCTGCCTCCACTGAAATATAACCTCCATTTTGAGAGCAGGGATTTAAGTTTCGTCCACTGCTGTAACCACTGGATCTAGAATATTGTTTAGCACATAGATTTTTCACAAATATTGTTGAATGATATGGTCTTTCAAAGAGAGTAAAACTCAATCATTTCAACATTTTGTTTAAACAAGAGACTGCCTTCAAAGTGGACACATCATTTAAACTTGCTCAGTATCTTTTCCCAGCAGAATGCAGGTGAAATACCTGCTTTAAAAGTAGTTACAATAAAAAGTTGCATAAATAAACTTTGAACAGTAACTGACTTTTAATAAGTCCTCAATAAATGTCAACTATTATTTTCTATTTTTGTTGACCTATAAATCCCCACTGCCTGAGAAGCTCTTGAAGTCAAAGACCTGGTCTTAGTCATCCAGCACACACCAGGTATCAACGAATGGTTTCTGATTCATCAGAAATCTGAATCATTAACCCAACGTATCCTCTCTTTTGGTGTGAAGATGAGTAATTTCCCTAAAGTATTTTAGGTATCACAATACAGGGTGGGGCAAAAGTAGGTTTACAGTTGTTCGTATGGAAAATAAGAATAAATAATAATATAAGAATAAACTCTGTTTTTCACAAGCGCAAGCCTACTTTTGACCTACCCTATACACTCTTTTCAGAGAGAAGAAAGACTTGGAAATATAAAGTGCTTTTCAAACAATGCAGCGTATAGGACCAATGCTCAGTTGTGCCCAGTGAAGGACCCTGAGCTGCGTAGCCACGCTTCTTCCCATGGGGGGCTGATGACCACCTTTCAAGAAAGCATCATAGAGCTACCACAGCAATTTACAATATTGCTTTGACGTTCTGGCTGCGTCCCCCAGGAGACCACACACCTGGTAACAAAAGGGCACCATTGCTGAGGAAGCTGTAAGAAATACAATTAAGAGACTGTGATCTAGGGCCCAGCTTCTAGATTTGTATCCCAATTCAGCCACGTTTTAGCTGTATCACTTTACAAGAGTGACTACCTCTCTGTACGTCACTACACATTGGGAACAGTGAGAACCTTATCTCATAGGGCCACTGAATAGATTCACTGAGTCAGTCCTGTGAAGCAAGTAGAACAATGCCACAGTACTTATTCAAAAAATGTTATATTTCCACATCAACAACACATTTAGAATGTATCAGGTGCCCAAACAATGCTTACTGAATTGACAGTGTAATAAACACATCAGAATTTTTTTTTTAGTTGCCCACTGAAAATGATAGGAAAGGGGCTTAGGTTCAACTTAACCCCTATCCCTACTCAGAGAAATGTTTTTAAAAAGTACACACACAGGCCTGACCTGTGGTGGTACAGTGGATAAAGCGTCGACCTGGGAACACTGAGGTCGCCAGTTCAAAACCCTGCACTGGTCTGGTCAAGGCACATATGGGAGTTGATGCTTCTAGCTCCTCCCCCCTTTCTCTCTCTCTCTCTCTCTCTCTCTCTCTCTCTCTCCTCTCTAAAATAAATAAATAAAAAGAAATTAAAAAAAAAAAAAGTACACACACATGTGTACATAAACATACACATGCTAACAACTCACAAGGCTCTGCACCTTTCCACTTGTATGATTTGGGGCAGAACCGTTAGCTACACAGGCTTAATTTTTTTTTACCTGTGGAACTTGCCTATCGAGGAGAGGGCTGCCCTGTGGCTTGACAAGGCGACAGCTGGTGCCTTACAAACCCTACAGCACTAGAAATTGTTAAGATGGAATTACAAATAGAAAAGCTCAAGTCATTCAGCCAAAGACGGCTTAAAAAAAAAACAAAAACAAAAATACACCACCACATCAAACTACTTTGTCTTCTTACGTTTGTGCAAAATTTAAATGACTCTTTGCAAAATCCAATTTGGATAAGCCCATGTCAATACTACTAATACAAGCCATCACTAATGACAAGATTGATAGCTCAGGAGGGCAGGTCATTTTATGTTCACTGTGCATCACGTTTAACTCACCAAAAGGAGTTTGTGTGTATAATTAATGTGCTTTTCTTCCTGGCTTCATTTGGAAACATGTAAGGGGTCTCTAGGGAATTTTGTAAGTTAAAAACAATTAATAAAATAAAATCACTTAATTAAGGAGAATAATTGGAGCCTCTTTTACACCAGAAAATGGAGGGATAAAAATCACTTTGGAAACACATTGTGTAAAAATGGCTGAGTTTTAGAAGAAAAAACACTCCTGCAGCCAGAACACAGGTAAGTCATGATAGTGGACCGATTTCCCAGGTCCTTTGTTCTGGAATGATTTAAATCCAACTGGCCTGACATATACATGAAAGGCAAGATTACCAACCCTACAATGGCAAGTGTCATTCTTCTGCACAAAAACTTCATTTATTCATTATTGCAATGCACATGTACAGGAGGAAGTGCCTCCTCTGAACCATTGTGGAAACCCACTGGGGACAAAGCAGCCCCTCTCCACCTGCCTTCCAGAAACCCCAAGTCTATTTAGGAGAAGAAAGAAGTCTAAACACAACTAAAATACAGAGAAATGAGCACTATGAGGTAATGGAGGACACCACGAAGCAGTGAGAGAGGGCCCCCAGCACTGCCCAGGAAAAACAAATAATGCTTTCAGAAGCCCTCAGTTTTTGGCGGGGGTTGGGGGGCTGGGGGGAAATGGATGATGTTTAGCAGCATAGAAAGAGGAAAATTGTAATTGCAATATAACATCATATACATACTAAGTTACAAATACATGAATTGCTTTGGTAAATTACATAAAATCCAATGTGCCCCAAGACCAGAGTATATGTTTGAGAGCAGAAAAATATAAAGTTGGAAACCAGATGGAAAAAGAACAGTACATGGAATCAGAAAAACTAATTCAAATCATATAATTATGTGATCTTGTATGTATGGAACATCTCCAGGCTTCAGCTTTCTCTTGAATAAAAATGGAGCTTCAGGAACACTCGGACAGTAGCATACTATATTATGGTTCCCAATTATATCTGTCCTTCCCAATGAGAGGTTTACCCATCCATGCCTTTTGCTGTGTGACTGCCAGCACTTCAAGGTATATGGAAAATAGCCCCTGCCTCACTGTCAGTTTTGGCCACATGACTAGCTTTGACCAATGCTATATGAGTTGACATAATGTGCGCCACAACCGAGCAGAAACTTGAAATGCACTTATGTTGCTCAGTTCAGACTTGTGCATATCTACCCACTGCCTTGAGGACCACATGGCCCAGACTAAGACTATTTCCAGTGCCTAGGTTCCTGGAATGAAAAGACTCTTGAAACAGAGCTGAGCGGAGCCGCAGCACACCAGGCTCACAACTGAAATCTGAGGGTAGCTGTTACTACGGCAAAGTTCACCAACACATAGATGGAAGAATAGCTAATAGGCTAAGAGGAAGTCAAACAGCTACTGATACAACAATCAGGAAAGTGCCATGATAAATACATGCATGGGATAGTAATGAAGAACTGACAACATATGTTGACACTTGTCCCATATTAGGCATGTAATTAATGTTTGATTCCTTCACCTTGGACCTTCCAGGAAGAAATAAAAGTCTCAGAGTTCAGCAATTATAATGAAGGTCATGTCAAAGTATGAATACATTCATTTGTTCTATATGAGATACCTGCCATCAGAATTAATTGGACATATTCTAGCTTGACTCTTATACTTACCTTGGGCAAGACTTTAAGCTCTTATAGCTCAATTTTCTCTCCTGTAAAATGGATAATTAGTTCTGTATCTTCATCAAACAGATAAAATTGTGATAATCATATTGGTTAATCCATGTGGAGTCCTTCAAAGAGAGCCTAACACATATGTGCTCAATAAATGTAAATCACTGCTAGTATTATTATTGCCATTGAATAACTAATACCTGCTATAACTTATTGAGGAGATCATTCCTATACCTTCTCAATGACATTAACTACAAAACAGCAAATTTTACTTTTTATTTAACTATAAACTGATGAGCCACCCAAAATAATGTACACATGTGCACACAAATACATAAACACACAATTTTTTACTGTACTTCTGTCAACATATTTCAACAAGAAATAAGAAAGGTTGTTTTCAATTTCTTTGAAACCTTTAAGTGAAAAGACCTAGTGGTAAAATTTTTGGACTAAGAACAGTATAACTCACTAGATAGGTCATTTTGTTGCTGTTGTTTCTTTCTTAAATTCCTTACAAAAGATTTCCATTGTAATTTCACAACTCCAAAATATTTGGTCAGATCATTAAAAAGCAATCAATACAAATCTTTCCAAAGTTTATCCATTCATAAGCAAACTAGATCTATTTCCTTGTCTTCAAAAGGTTGGTTGAATTGTTTGCGGTCTTAGTGACTTCAACATCGAAGTCATTGAGTGTTCTTAAACTTTTGGGGGTCACAGACCCCTTTAGGAGTGACAGAAACCTTGGACACTCTCTCCAGAATAATACACATAAAGAATTCAGAATCCTAGTCTCATTCCCCTCTGCGGTTCCACAGCTGATAGATGATGTGATGGCCAGGTGTCAGTGGTGAAAGGGGTGTGTCAGAAGGGTGAGACCTGTACAATACTATGGCGTCCAATTCAAAGTATGAATACAGAGGCTCAAACAGATCTTTCTCAGCACTAGTTTCCAAATCCCCTATTTAATGAGGATCGATGGGCCAACTGTGCTTTAATTTTCTATGCTCAATTTCCTCATTACAAAATGGGGGTAATAGCCCTGGCCTGATAGTTTAGTTGGTTAGAGCATCATCCTGACATGCCAAGATTGTGAGTTTGATTCCAGGTCAGGGCACATACAAGAACCAACCAATGAATGCATAAATAAGTGGAAAAACAAATCATTGTTTCTCTCTCTCTAAAAATTAATAAGTAAAGTTTTTTGAAAACTGGGGTAATAATAGTTGCTATCTCATGGTGTTGTGAAAACTGAAAGAGGTGATCTGTGAAAAGTGCTTGGCACACTGCCCGCACATTGTAATCTCTTAACTAACAGGAGCTACTTCTTCCATTTTAGGATGCAGGACCCTATGGCCCAGAAAGAGGAACACGCACCCAAGATGGTGCAGCTCGGCATGGCAGAGTGATATGAAACGCTGAGGGGCTTCCAGAAGAGAAGTTACAAGTGGGCCAAATGCCAGAGTTAACAAACCAGGGCATCTAGAAATAAGAAGCGCCAAAATCAGCTGATATTTGTTTGTGGCTCAGCTGTTCCACCGCACCAGCTGCTCAAAACTTTCCAACATTTCTTAGCACGGAACGGAAACACCCCATCCTACATTCACTCCATCAGCCTCAAATCTAATTTCAGTTCTAGAGAGTTTTTCTTTTTTTTAAAGTAGGCCTAAAATTGGCTCTCTATTCCCATTTATAGTAAAAGGATATTTCCTAAGAAAGTGCCTTGTAAGAATTCAGATCTTCTCTCCTCAGCAGTTTCTCCCCCTGGCCATTTTGGGTCCGTGTTGATTCCTTCCCTGCTTGAAATGTATCTCAGAGGCCCTCACTGCTGAAGGGGTGGAAGCTTAGCCACAGGTCCATAGCCATGGGGTGTGCCCAGGGCCAGCATTAATGGGACAGGACCCAAGAGAAGCCAGCACTGTCCCTACTTTGGATGGAGAGCAAATCAACTCAACTGTAATGTCAAGCATACTTCTAGGAGAGTACTGAAGAGCTAGGTCAAATAAAAACTCCTAACTTATAATAGTAATAGCATGAGGAACTGTTTAAAATAAACAGTTTAGTCACAAAAATGAGCCAAACTGGGACAAGAGACCTCAGTTACTGGCCCACACTGCCATTTACTAGCTAGGATACCTTGGGCATCACCTTGATCACTTAGGGCTATCTTCGATAAATAAAACAACTATGCGGAGCCAAGATGTCAAACAAATGGTTTATAAAGACTTTTTCAGCTTAAGAATCAAAGGGATAAAATTATACTTATAGTAACACATTTCAAAACAGTAATGTAATAGAAACTAGCGAAATGCCCCTCCCCCCCATTGCAAGATGAGATAACTAAAGGAATACTCTTAGAACAGAATAGCATACAACAGTGAAGAATGAACTGTATCTACATGCATCCATGTCAAGAAATTTTGGAACTATAATAAAAAAAAGTCATAAGAACATTTTAGAGTATAATTATAAAGTTTAAAAGAAGGCAGAAGAAAATTAAATAATAAATTGTTTTCGGATAGCTGTGGAAACATGTCAGGGAAACAATCAACATGAAAACTCAGGCTAGTCATTACCTGGGGAAGAGGGGGGAGATTCTACCAGAGAGTTCTGAGGGAAGTTCCAGAGACTCAGGAGAGCCTGAGCAGTGGATACTTCGGAGGTTATTTTATTTTTATTTTATTATTGTTCATTAGTTGTCCACACATGCGATCATAGACTCTTTTGTACATATTCTGTATTTCACAATAAAGAAAGGTCTAAAAGGCCCGATATTTTAATTAGAAAGGACTACCTCATTGCAATCAAATACATGATATACCATTAAACCCTTTAACAGCTTGGCGACAGATGACGTAGCTGATTCTGAGAAGGTTAATAAATAGGAGGGGCTGTGAGTCAATGGGGTCTCTTTGTCTGCAAAAGTCCATGTACTTTCCACCCCACCAATGAGGTGTCGGGTAGGTAGGGCAACTATAATTACTTTTCTCATGCTACCAAGAAGGAAGGAGTCTCAGGGAGATACCTCTCTTGTTCAAGGTTGCCTAGGAATTTATAATTAAAAGGGCAGGGGTCAATAATCCAGCCCGAAGGTCCAGGCTCCTTTCATTACTCTTAATTAAGTAGAAAAACACAATCCACTATGCCTGCCTACATCCTGTAAAATGTTGGCAAGGAGAAACTGGAATTTACTACTAGTTCCAAAAGAGAAGAAATATACTAAGCCCCTCTAGTTTATCTACTTTGATCTGGTTTGCAAGAGGTCAGGGACTTCATCTCCAATACATGTAGCCATGGAAAGATCGCAGAAAGATAGGACTGTGCTAATATGGTAGTCTGAATATAATTTTCATATCCAAATGTGTCTTGCTCTTTGAAGGATCAATTTTCTCCAAGGACACTATGTGAAAATACGTGCAAATATGTTCACGCCTTCCTTCTCCCAGCCACAAATAGCAAAATGACATGACTCCATTTTCTGATAGCCACGGATTTTCTAATTTAAACAGTGCTATTGTTTTTCCTGCTCATGAGTTTGTTTCCCATCTCAAGAAATTTCAACCCACACGTAAGCTTGCAAATGTGCTTCCTTCCATTTTTTCCCATTAGCCTTAATTAGGTAGTAAAATACAATCCACCTACATGAACAAGATGGGTAAAAGAAAAAAAAAGCTAAATGCATTTTTCATTTCACACAGAACAATCTGTAAGCAAAGTCAGAAAGTCCCCTGCAGCTAACCATCCAGTGCTCTTCCCCAGGTGGTGGTGGGGGGGGGGGGGGGGCTTGGTGTTTACATTCATCACTAAGTCAAAGCTGAAACGAACACCAGGAATACAGCCCGTTATGTAGCACAGTGTTTGGCACATGGTGATGGCTTAGTAAATGTTTTAAAAGTAAATCAATAATAATGACTCAGAACTATAGTAGCTATACATATAGAAAAAGCTTATATGTCAGATATGGTTCTAAGACTGTACTTACATATATTAACTCATTCTAACATACAGTAATATCTAAAGGTTGGTACTGTTATTATTCTCACCTCAAAGACAGGAAACTAAGGCTCAAAATGATTATGGCACTTGCCCAACATCACACACCTGGGGAGCAACTGAGCTGGGATCCAGGCTGTGGCATATGTGTTTTTAATCCTCATGCTATCCTAAACATCTCTTAGAAGAGATGGAATAAAATGAAGCCCAGAAATGCAAAATGACTATAAAAGCTCACACAAAAAAGCAAGAGGCTTAAAGCTTAAAATACAGTTCCAGTCAGAGCTAGTTGCCCTGCATATTTGAGAACCTGAGCAACACATATTTCCAAAGGCTTACTGGGGTCAATCAAGCACCAGTAAGTCCAAGAACGGAGGGCTGGTGTCAGTCTCATATTTGCATGTTTCTATCTCTTCCCCTGTAAAAAGACACAAGTAACATCTACCTCAGCCAACTGCAGTGAGAATCAAATCAGCAAAACAGCAAACGCTCCCCAAATGGCAACGACCTAAAGAAACCATGTTAAGTTCAAGTCTACATATCACGCCACGCACTTGCCCTCTTATTAAACATGGGTAAGCTTACCCAAGAGGTGTTTTTACGTCTCACCTCGCAGAAGTAGTAAAAGGCTTATACATCGTATGAACATACTTAGAAAATGGTCAAACAGAAAGGTGGGAAATATGTAAGTGGGGATTGAAAGGATGTAGCTTAGGACTCTAGGAGAGTAAACCTTTCATTTGCTCCATTGTGGTGCCAAAAAAATGCCCAAAGAATGAACTCAAGTCAAGGGGGTGGGCTATATGCTTAATGGTTAAAGGGTGGATGTTGAAGCTAGACAGATCCAGGGTTGTACCCTGCCTCCTCCACTTGCTAGTAGGAGGTCAGGCAACCTCTCCAGGCTTTGATGTCCTCATTGCTGCTATAAAGGCTGTGAGAATTTATCACAATAGCTAGCACAGAGTAAGAGCTTATTCGATGGGTGTAAAAAACCAACAAACCATGGGATGAGGGAGGGACAGGAAGAAGATCCAACCCTCTCTCTCTCTCTGGAGTTGGTGTCCACTTAGTCTCAAGGTGATACAAATTCAAGGAATTATTTAAGAAAAAGGTATTAAAGAAAAAAATATATACATACTTTTCCTTTTACAAGTTAAAGCTTGTAATTCTCAATAAATATATTTTACCCATCTACCATGGCTAGAATATTAGTGGCTAAGAAAGATGACTGATATATATCTATATATCTATATCTATCTATATCTATATCTATATCTATATCTATATCTATATCTATATATCTATCTATCTATAGATAGATAGATAGATAGATAGAGAGAGAGAGATATCCCCAGGCATGGGCCTACAAAGTAGACATAGAGGAAACTGTATAATACAGAACAACTACCATTCATAGACTGTATACTTCTCTGTAATTATTTCAGCCCACTGAATATTCAGAACCATCCTGCACTCCCAGAGGCAGCACGGGTTCTGAGCTCGGGCTCTGGATTCTGATGTGGGATGAAATCAAGGCTCTGCTCGAAACCCACAGGAAACCTCCCTCTCTGGAACATGGAGGAACCGCATGTGGTCAAGATGAATATTCAGGCACTGAACACAGGACTGGAGCTAGCGCTCAGAAAAGGACATGTGTGAATACAATAAAAATGTTACTGCAATGATCATCCTCATTATATCCAGTGAGGACAAGAACGCTTGAGCGACTGAACCAAGACCATCCAGCTAAGAAGTCCTAGAGCCAGGTCTTGAATCTGGAGCCAGGTCGTGAATTGGGCCTGTGTTTGTCCATGGGCCTTTCTTCCAGGTTTTCTGCCTGACTCAGCATCTCAGCCACTGTGATGAATAGCACTCTGTCTGCAATGACCATCATGTTCCTGGTGTCACCTCCAGCAGGAACCTGCACTGGCGGCCCCCTCACAGCCCCATACCACTGCCTTCTTACCTCTAATACTACGTTTAATGGGCATCATCTGCTTGTTTTTCAGTTTCCTCACTAAAACTTGAGCTGCTGAGGGCAGAGATCATGCCCTGCTAACCGCTGTGTCTTGTTACCCAACATAAAGCAGTTGCTCAGAAAATAGTAGCTAATGAATAAATGAATGATTCCAAAAAAGAGAGTACAAAATAGAATAATAATGAAGTTGCAGTGCAAAGGCTAACAGAACAGAGAGGACAGCCGCATTCAAGTTGTGGCTTTCCTGACCACTGGCTTCCCCCACCCCTAACAGCACAATTCTCATCTCTGCATTTCCATTTACTCATAAAGTAAATAGTTACACTTAATATTCTGTAGGTTACCATATCTTTTGTCAGTCTAAACCACTGTTTATTGTTCATGTGACTCTGGCTCTAATTTTATTGTGATGAGGATGGAGAAAGAGACAGGGAGAGGAAGACCTAAGAGGTAAGTTTTTAAAAATAATCTGTGACCTTGGACAAGTCATTTAATCTCCCAATAACTTCTAGTTTCCTCATCTGTAAACTAAGAAGGTTGAATCAGCTCGTGTCTACCATCTTTTCTGATTTTAACTGTTTAATTCCACTCTCCTCGAGCCTGGTGTCCTGACCTAGATAGAAATCCACTGGACCTTGTAAATGTTTTTACAGTTCTTTTTTAAAATTCACACCATTGTAAGTGCTCAAAGCCTAGAGACTGAATTTAAATCTGAAGTTTAAAAAGCAATTTCACATGCCTTCCAATAACACTAAACTTTTGTGCCTTTTCAGCATAAACCTTGGGAGAGGCTCTGCTGTCCTCTGACTTTTTGTAACAGTAAGTGAGGACCTTCCTTACATGGCCATCCTGGGGGGAATGGTTGTGGCCGGGCAGGCAGGGGAGCTCTAGAAATAAGGAGCACCTATATACACAGCTGTGATGATCTGGAAATGTTCAATAAGACATTTCATCCCCCAAGGAACCAGAACATTCTCCCTCTTGCCAGTGTGGACCCAAAAAATACCAAATAGGCCTCCTGGGACCTGGACACCTGGTGTGAAGTTCAAAGGAAGCAAAGCAAGCAGACCCTTCGGGGTACCATTTGTGGGTACATCCCACAAATCCCACAGCAGGTCCTTGCCATCATTCCTAAAACACATCTCTGATGGCACAGGCTCATGAATGTTCAGTTAATTAACCATTTTAACACACTTTGTAAATGTCAGGCAGCCATTCACACAACATCTACTGAGTATCTATCTGCTTGTGCTCATTGCTCAGACACAGGGGTAGAAAAGAATAAAAAAGATACTCAGTTAAGTGTTTTATAGAAATGCATAAATGCATACACAATGCATATGCACACATGTATACATAAAAACAAACACTTGTGAAAGCTAAACATATATTTAGTGACAAGTAATTTGTTTCTCTCATTCATCCAACAAATATTTACTGGGGCCCATTAATTGGCCGGTGGTCCCAGGCAATAGAGACACAGAAAACTCTCAGCTCTGTCTTCCTCTCACGTCCTGGAGGGGACGTCGGTATATGATCAATATTCCCAGCCCTGGGGTTTGCATCTGCCTCTTGCTTACACTCTGAGATTCACCTCATTCTGTATTTAGAATGTTGAAGAGCTTTGACTGGACACTACTTTAAGGCAGTGATGCTAAGCGAGGGGCTCTATACCCAGCAGGGCACAAGGTCTAAAGGTGCTTGGGAGATGTCCTCTCAAGTGGGAGGAGGTGCAAATGACACGTCCTGGGTAGAGAGGCCAGGAACGCTGCTAACTATCCTACCCTGTGCAGCAAAATACCACAGGGCACAAAATGGTAATGGTTCTATGACTGAGAAACCATAATTAAAATGTGTTCGACCATTCTCAAAATAGTAGGGTTACACTTTTAAAACTCAGGGATATTTGAAGAATTGGACAATGTAGAAAAGTAGCCTGAGGTTAAGTGAAAAAGAAAATTCTAAAGAATCCAAGAAAAACGATTCGATTGGATTTGCATGGAAATAATAAACATTTGCAGGACTGCATTGATGTCTGCTTTACCCGAGAGGAAATTCAGGGACATTTACAACTTCTGACAATTTCTTTATACATGTTGTAAAATGGTGTGTGTCGTATAACTCCCCCTTCACCGGGGGTAGGACAGTGCCCAAGTTTGCCTTTGGTTTTCCACCGTGTGGGGCGCACTGTTTAAGACCTTCCATCTCCCAGTTACAAGAACTTATCTCCATAAAGACACATGGGCCCTGAGGCCTCCTTCAAGGTTTGGAGAAGGCTGTAACTCAGACATCAGACAATCAATATTCCAATTTGGAATTTAGCATTTTGGAGCCAGAAACACACATAAAGGATCTGCTTATGATTGAGGCTCAACTCATATTTATAATATAATCACCTAATAAAAACGGTAATGACCTCCGGCTGGCTTTACATGGCATGCGGCAGCATACAAGCTCCATAAAAGGGTTTTCACAGACCTTGCCTTCAAGAGAATACATCTAAGTTCCTATTTTTTCCATCAAGACTAAAGAGCACACAGTGTGCACAGTAGTTTATCTTATAATAATATGATACTGTCCTCGAGTAATCTTTCTGCCTGTACACAGGATCTTTTAAGATGAATGAATGTATAATATACCTTCTTGCTTCATCCCCTTTGCAAGCAAAAAACATTCTCTCTCCCTTTCCATGGCTACCTTTAAAAAATGAATCAAGGTGCCCACGGATTGACACACTAAGCTGCTGGTCGGCTGTCTCCATCCCTGTGCCTTCTCAACTGGCTTCTGTGATGCCTTATTGATGTGCCACAGTGATAAAAGGTTAAAAACAGGTAACCAGGCCGATAAGCCAAGTGAGTAGTTTAGTGTACGTTAAGTTCCCTGAAGACAGAAGAAAAAGTGTGTGTGTGTGTGTGTGTGTGTGTGTGTAACAGAAGTAGTTCTAGTACAACTCCCTGCCGGTCCAAGCCCAGATGAAAACATTTGTATTTAATGGAAGATAAACATAATAAGGCATAGCAGCTACAAGTACAAAACGGTGAAGAGATGTCAACTCTATAAGTTTATCTACCTCTTAAATTGCCTATGTTTTACTTTTATTATCTATAATCTATTGTTTCTACATCTGAAAATTACCCCCTGAATCTATTAGCAAAAGTGGATGCAAAGAAATCAGCAGTTGCAGATTTTGGTCCAGCGATAGAAGAAATTAGGGAGGGTGGCTCCCCTCACCACTAGCATAGGCACAAATAGATTTCAAGAAAATAACCGCTAGGTTCTTATACAATTCAAGCTCACTTGTTCCCATTGAAAATTATATATCTATGGCAACATTCTGAAATGCATATCGGGAGATGCTTAAAGGATTATCAGAGAGGAATCAAATATAATTTTTCCAGCCTTATTTCTGACCGCTTCACGAAGCATATTCCAAAGGGGAAAATAAAGCATGTGTTGTTGTTGTTTCTCAAGCCAGGAAAATTCTTGATTGCAAAGCCTTTATATGGCACACCCGTGGAGATGCGTCACACCCAGGGAGACGCCATTCCTTTGCTGGAACTTGAATTCGCTGATACAGACATGTGAAGGGTACTTGTGACAAATTAGGGCACATAAACCAACCAGGAAACAAAACCCTTTGTTTTAACAGTAAATATTTGTTGAATAAATAAACAAACAGATATTTTATGATTGATGATAAGGCTAAATGTTTTGGCAGTAAACAAAAAAGTCCTAAGAATGAATAAACATTTTTGTTAAAACCATTTATAATATGAATCCCCTAACAAGAAAAGTTTTGCAATTTCAATACCTTATTCAGTAATAAATCAAGAACATGTAAACCTTTATTAATTTCTTTAAAACTTTTATATTAAGAAAAGTATTATTTCTTGCCTGGAAAACAAGCATTTCCTGAAAGTGAATGATCTTACAACCACCTTTCTAATCACCCTAGACAAATACAAAGTTGTATAATTTGAAAATAAAAAGTGATGTCTAAGTTGCAAAGAGCTCTGAGCTCTCCAGGTGACTTAGCCTGGTCCGTCCTCACTCCATTCACTCCCCGAACACTTTGACCTCTCCTCTCGGAATAGAACAACTTGGCCCTACCAGAAGGTCCTGCCTTAGTGGCTCGAAACCCTGGCTGCACATTGCAATCATTTATGGATCTTTTATAAAAACACCTGGTTCGTACCTTCCACAAAACAATGATGTGGTTACTTTGGAATTTACCTGTAGATAGGAGTTTATTAAAGAGGATTTAATGTGTAATTAGTGCTTGGGAGGGGCTCTGTCTCATCCCATGAGTGCAACTGAAGCCCACCCCTTAGAACTGGAAGGCTAAAAGTTCTCACTGGGCTCAGCGTCCCGTATCTTTGTAGCTTGTCCTGCTATGACCTGCCACTCTGCGCTAGATCACATGTTTCTACTGGGTTTTAGAGACACTAATCCTAATGTGAGTACCTTCATTTAGGGCTTGTTCTTTCAACCATATTTACTGTCCTGACAGCAATCAAAACAGCATGGTACTGGCATAAAAACAGACACAAAGATCAAGGGAACAGAATAGAAGGCCACACTTATATGATCAATTAATATTTGACAAAGAAGGCAAAAACATATAATGACGTAAAGACAGTCTACTCAATAAAAGGTACTAGAAAAATTAGACAAGATACTTACAAAAAAATGAAACTAGATCACCTTCTTACACCACATACAAGAATAAACTCACAATAGATTAAAGAAATCTTAACACTCAAAATTTTAAAATCCTAGAAGAGCCTGACCAGGCAGTGGCAGAGTGGATAGAGCATCGACCTGGAATGCTGAGGACCCAGGTTTGAAAACCCAAGGTCACCGGCTTGAGCATGGGCTCACCAGCTTGAGTATGGGGTCACCAGTTTGAGCGTGGGATCATAGACATGACCCGATGGTCACTGGCTTGAGTCCAAAGGTCACTGGCTTGAAGCCCAAGGTCGCTGGCTTGAGCAATGGGTCACTGAGTCAGCTCGAGCCCGCAGTCAAGGCATATATGAAAAGCAATCCATGAACAACTAAAGTGCCGCAATGATGAGTTGATGCTTCTCATCTCTCCCTTCCTGTCTGTCTGTCCCTCTCTCATGCACGCTAAAAAAAAAAGAAAGAAAAATCCTAGAAGAGAACAAGAGAACATAGGCAGTAAAATCCTGAACATTTATCATAGCAATATATTTTTCTGATATATCGCCTCAGGCAAGGGAAACAAAAGCAAAAAATAAACAAATGGGACTACCTCAAACTAAAGAGTTTTTGTGCAGCAAAAGAAACCATTAAAAAATTGAAGAGATATCCTACTAAATAAGAGAAAATATTTACCAGTGACACATCTGATCATATGTTAATAGCCAATATAAAAACTAATATTTCTCAACACCAAAAATATATCCAATTAAAAGTGGGCCAAGGGCTTGAATAGACACTTCTCCAAAGATGACACACAGAGGCCAATAGGCATATGAAAAGATGCTCAACATCACTAATTGTCAGAGAAATGCAAATTAAAACCATAATAAGGTACCACCTCATGCCTGTTAGAATGGCTATCCTGAATAAATCCACGATGACAAGTGTTGGCGAGGGTGTGGAGAAAAGAAACCCTTGTGCACTGTTGGAAATGCAGATTAGTGCAGCTACTGTGGAAAACAGTATGGACTTTTCTCAAAAAATTAAAAATGGAACTGCCTATGACCCAGCAATTCCACTTCTAGGGACTTATCAGAAAAAACCCAAAATACTAATTTGATAAAAACAGATGGACCCTTATGTTCATCACAACATTTCAATAGCCAAGCTATGAAAGCAACCCAAGTGCCCATCAATACACAAGTGGATAAAAAAGCTGTGGTACACATATACAAAGGAATATTTCTCAGCCATAAAAAAAGAATGAACTCTTACCATTTGTGGTAGCATGGATGGACCTAGAGGATATCATGCTTAATAAAATATGTCAGTCAAAGAAAGACAAATACCATATGATTTCACTGATGTGTGAAATCTAAAGAATAAAACAAACAAAACTGAAACAGAAACAGACTCATAGACACAGAGAGAGAACTAGTAGTTGCCAGAGAAGAGGGGAATTGGGGAGACTGAAATTTTGGAAGATGAGAAGGAATCTGGGGGTATGGGCAAAAAGGTGAAAAAATTAAGAAGTACAAATTGGTAGTTACATAATAGTCGCGGGGATGTCAAATACAACATAGGGAATATAGTCAACAACACTGCAGAAAGTATGCATGTTGTCAGATGGGTACTAGTTTTATTGTGGTAATCAATTAGTAAGTTATATATTGAAACTAATGTAATATTGTATGTCAACTATAGTTTACATTTTTTTTAATATTTAATAAACAAGAAAAATCTTTACTGGGAAGGCATGAATTTGATTATGGAATCATACAGAAAGAGTTAAAAGGCAGAAAAATGAGAAGCAGTCTATTGGCATAAAGAAGTGTTCCTCAGCCCTGGCCAGTTGGCTCAGTGAGTAGAGCATCTGCCCGGCACGTGGATGCCCCAGGTTTGATCCCCGGTCAGGGCACATGAGAAGCAACCAACTACTTATTTTCCCCTCCCCTCCTCCTCCTCTCTCTCTCACCCTCTTGCTGCCAGTGGCTTGATTGGTCTGAGCATCAGAATCAGACTCAGGTACTAAGGATAGCTCAGTTGATTCAAGCATCGGCCCCAAATGGGCGGTTGCCAGGTGAATCCTGGTCAGGGAACATGCGGGAGTCTGTCTCACTATCTCCCCTCTTCTCACTTAAAAAAAAAAAAAAGTGTTTCTCAAATGTGTTCTAAGGTCTACCTACATCAAATTCACTTGAGGATCTTGTTAAAAATGAAGACACCTGAGCCCAACTCCTTGTCTACAGAATCAAGAATCTTTGCCAATAGGCACCAAGAAACTGGCAGGTGGTTCATATGCATATAAAACTTGAGAATCATAGACACATGTATGTGTTCTTCAACTCCAGTTACTACTAAGGGTGTATCTGAAAGTTAGACAAAGGGAGCTACCAATAAGCTGATGCACAGGACTTTTTCTAAAAAAGTCCCCACTCTTACTACATGTAGGACTCAAATGTAGGGCATTATAGTTTATTCTACGTTACCTAAGAAACTTTTATCAGTCAGGGCCCCAGCAAGACCTAAATGAGATCCTCAAACTGGGTAACTTTAGAAGAGTTTGATAAAGGGACTATTTGCAAAGGTGTGGGTAGGGTTACAGGGAAGTCACAGGGACAATGCAGTGCCATAGGGCTAGGAACCATGGGCAGCTGTTACTGGAGAGCCGTTGCCACCCAAAGGCCCGAAGGGACAGGAAAAGGAGCAGTTACTGGAACCTAAAAACCGAGAGGCAGGGTGGCGAGGACCATCTTATAAGACTGGGTCCTCTGATGGAAAAAAAGCGGCCAGCCTTTAGTGATCCTGAAATGAGGGAGATGGAGAATAAACTCCCCAACTTCCCTCCTGCCCTTCCATTGGCCTCCTGCCAATGTCCCCTGGCCAAATGAACCAGAAGCCAGACAACAGAGATGCTAAAGGAGGCATAACTGTCAGCCTCCCAGCACATAGAGCAGAATGGAGGCAGAACCCGGAGGGGAAAATGCTCGATGCACAGTACAAACCCCAGAGCCTCTCCAGAGAATTCAACACTGACACTCTGTGTCTGTAACTCCTCTACCAGAGGGAAACTCCCTCCAAATAATTAACAACTGAAAAAGTCGAATTCTCGCCCACAGTCCCAACCTTGGTTTGGCAATAACAACCCAAACTGCCAAAGGTCCTCCTCTGTCTAAAAATGAGAGGGAGGCAGTCAGCAAAGAAGAGAAGTTATAGGATTGACTGTCTAGTTTGAAATTCTGAGAAATTGAGCCCCAAATTTTATTTTCTTTCTCATTTATAAAATGGGTATAAATAAAACCATCACCTTCGCCCTGGCCAGTTTGCTCATTGGTAAAGTGTCGGCCTGGTATGTGAAAGTCCCAGGTTCGATTCCCGGTCAGGGCACACAGGAGAAGCGTCCATCTACTTCTCTACCTTTCTCCCTCTCCTTTCTCTCTTCCCTTCCCACAGCCAAGGCTCCATTGGAGCAAAGTTGGACTGGGCACTAAGGATGGCTCCATGGCCTCCGCCTCAGGTGCTAGAATGTCTCCGATTGCAGAAGAGCATCACCCCCTCATAGGCATGCCAGGTGGATCCCTGTCAGGTGCATGTGGAAGTCTGTCTGCCACCCCCCACTTCTCACTTCAGAAAAATACAAAAACAAAAACAAACAAACAAAAAAAACATCGCCTTCTCTGCCTATCCTGGTATGGCACCTACAATCACCAGCTGAGATATTGGGTATTAAGTGTCTTCATGAAACTTCCAAGCCCTATAAAATGTAAGTTATCATTGTGCCTACTAAGGACAGTACAGATGAGCAAATCCATGCATCAGAAGGGTAGAGCAACCAATTTTGTTTTCACACTTGGATGATCTATGCCCAACTCCGAGGCGGACCACAATATATGCTTTTGTGCAAGTTTTCTTATTTTTAGCAATGCATTAGTGAGGATGGGTCACTGAGATCTACAAAATCTGCCAAAGCTGCACAGAATGCCTCAGCAAGTTGGAGGTGAGTTAAGAACATACGTGTAACAGCCTTTTCTGAAAAACATTTTTAATCAATTTTTAAAGAGAGAAAGGGAAAGAGAGAGCGAGAGAAACATCAATTTGTTGCTACACTTATTTATGCAATTCATTGGTTGATTTCGGTATGTGCCCTGACTGGGGATCAAACCCGTAACCTAAGCACATCGGGAAAATGCTCTAACAAACTGATCTACCCGGCCATGGCTAACGGCCTTTTTCATGAATCCAAAAAGAGGATAGTGAGAACCATCACTGTTTACTAAAACTGTTGCTACTTTAAGCATTTTTTTTTTTTACCTTTGATTAGCTTCCCTTTAAAGTAAATTAATTGAAGTGGAACTAAAAAAAAAGCACTGGAAGAAATATCCAAGAACCTGGCCCTGAGATGCTGCCTCTGTCACCAGCTCAGCTATAAACGTTGGGGAGGAAAGTTACTAACCTGGAATTTCCAAACTGGGATGTGAGTGGTCCTGGGGTGATTTTTTACACTTGACTCAGGGCCTAACCAGAGGGCTCCCGAAGGGTGAGGCGGAGGAGGTGAGGAGGAGGGACTGCCAGCTGAGAGCCACCTCCAAGTCTTGACCAATTTCATTCAGTGGAGTTACATGAGAAATTTTGTTTTTAAACAGGCTTCCACTCCTTCAAACACAACTAACAAAAATCAGTTTGAAGTAGAAGGTCTCTAATGTTCCTCAAATTGTCACATAAGATAATTTTATGAACTGAGTCACATCCCATTGCATTAGGAGCTATGATGATAAGGGGGGTTTGCCCAAATTGACCTAGTTAGAAAGCATGAACCAATTCATTTAAGGAAGCTACCAAATAAGAATCATCTATTTGAAGTGAAATTAATACCATGGCTCACATGCAGGTTTGTTATGAATATTTGTTAGAATAAAGGTAGATTGGGTCTTCTCCCCCAGGCATGGGTTAGCTACTTCAGCAATAATTTGATCAGGACATGTTAGCAACTGCCTATGGTTGGAAACAGGCAAGCCAGCCTCCATCACTCAACCAAGAGGGTGTCCCAGGTAACACAAACAAGGCTGTCTGCTTCCTGGCCAGCTGGAACAACTTCCTCCCATATTATGCAAATGATGATAGATTCAGCATCATTCATTGGGCAAGGGCTGATCTCCAAGTCACATGCAGAATATGATTTACTACTCCCTGTGTTTTGCAGACAGGGAAATTAAGACATAATAGAAAGAGATCAAGGTCAAGGATTTGCTTTCAAATATGGTCCACTGCTCATTAATGTCATGACTTAGGGTAAGTTATTTCACCATTTTGATCCTACATTTTCTGCTTGCCAAAAGGAAACAGTCACCTTAGTTTATATGTAAATCCATGTGAAGCTTTTAATGTGACCAACGTTTTTACAATGAAAAGGAGGACAAAAATAAATTGAAGAAAATAATATCCTAAATAAAAGAAACATTTTATTCATTACAACAATACACTGTAATAAGATAAATGCATAATAAAAATACTTATAATATTTTATATTGTAATTATGCTTACATGTTTATTAATTTTTAATAATTATAATAAAAAAGTATTCATTTAGATACAAATACATCACATCACACACAATGAATCAACTCTGCATCAATCGAATACGGACATTTACAGATTAGTCTTTCAATATCAAAAAGGAGAACAAGTTAGGAGGACACTTTTCGAGGGAGGACAGAACTTACAAAAGGAGGACTGTCCTCCCGAAAAGAGGATGATTAGTCACCTTAGAAGCTTTAGAAAAGTACTTGGCACATAGTAAACACTCAATACTAGTGATTGCTTTTATTATTTTAGTTGTCAATAATATGTGCCAAGCAAAAACTTCACAAAGTTTTAACATACCATTCAACAAATATTGAGCACCTACAAGGTACTGGACATTGTTCATCATTTCATTGAATCTTACAACCTTTTGAAGTAGGTATTATTATTTTCATTGTATAGATACGAAAATTGAGACTTAAAGAAACTAATAACAGAGCCCTGGACAGAAGGCTCAGTTGGTGAGAATATTATTTGGAAGCACAGAGGTTGCCAGTTCAGTCTCGGGCAGGGCATATACAGGAACAGATTGATGTTCCTCTTTCTCTTTCCCCTGTGACTCTCCCTCTCTAAAATAAATAAATAAAAAATTTTAAAAGAAATTAATAACTAAAGATTAAAACTGGCTGACCCAAAGCTAGTAGGCCTTATATTTCCTGAGGTTGCTATGATGCTGACATGGTGTTATGTAAATAAAGTACGTAGCCCAAAGTAGGGACTAATCAATAGTACTTACCATCATTAACATAATCATTCATGTCCCCACACTGCTTAGTACATTGTTTCCCAAATATCAACCATATAACACCTTTCTATTTCTTTTTAACATATCTAACACCTGTATCTTAATAATTCAGATAAACTGCTTAGTACAAAGCCTGGGACATTATGGTGATAAAAATAAGGATGATGATGATGGCAGTGCATTTACTATTATCATTGTGTGTTAATACAAGGGACACAGAGGTGATATAGCAAAGGTCTCTCTGCTCAAGCAGGGTTAAGTCTGGTGGCAGGGAAGGAGAGGGGGTGGGGACAAATAAACTAGTGCCAAGCACATTAATGAATGCGTTAGAGCAAAAAGTAGGAAAGTCCTGTGTCTGTCAGGAATTGTACTGAACACAAGTGAAAGGGCATTCCCAGCAGAGAGGCTGTGTCTACGCCCTCCTCAAATCCCCAGCCTAGCACACATATAACAGCATGTTGATTACATCTGAAATATAATAGTTGATGATTATGTGTCTCCTATACCTCCTCCAAGATTATGCTTCACACTTCTCCTAAAATATCTTCATTTCAGAAACTTCCAAGGAGTGGTGAGGAGAGAAAAATTCTCTTGAGTAATCTGCTTATAGTAAGGCAACACAACCGAATGTTCCTTTGTCATTCCCAAAGGGAGGCTTTTACACGACAGGCTAATCACTTGCAAAATTACTGCGAGGAACTGGCTCTTAGTTATATACAAGCAGAACAGCATTTTAAGCATCTTCACATGGTTGGTTTTATAACTCAGGAAAGACTGCTCTGATTTAGCTTATTTTTCCAATTCAAACGCAGAATATAGTGTAGCAAGTGGATAGTGGTACCTGTCAAACGAGAGAGAAACAGAAATGCAGGAAACAAGCCTTGGATAACCAATCCAAGCTTCCAGGCTTCTTACATCTGTTCATGGAAATAGTGTAATCATTTTGGAGTCCAGAGCATAAAGCATAAGGCTCTTGAATATTTCTATACAGAAGATGTTACTCTTAAAATACTGGTGGGTCAATGTTCGTAGATTACTGCCTGAATCATTCATGCAGACTGCTTACTGTGTTCTTGTCGCTCATGCAGACTGCTTACTGTGTTCTTTCCTTTCATGTGACTGCCTCTATTTTGTTCAGGCCCAGAAAGCATCCCCACCACATTCTAGCAAAGCTTTCAGTGGAAAATTTTTATAAGGAAACCACACTCCCCACTATTTTATCCTGCACACACCTTCTGCCTTGGCTAGCCTACCATGCACAGAGGCTCCAAAATCCACTGAGATAAATCGGTGTATATACAATCTATTCTCTAAGAACATGACATTATAGTTCCTCTGCCCATACCAACCCTTAATGTTAACAATTGGGCATTGGTTGCAAGATTTATCTCAGAGCCTGACCAGGTGGTGGCGTAGTGGATAGAGCATTGGCCTGGGACACTGAGGACCCAGGTTTGAAACCCTGAGGTCGCCAGCTTAAGTGCGGACTCATCTGGCTTGAACCCCTGCTCACCAGCTTGAGCATGGGGTCACTGGCTTGAGTATGGGATCATAGACATGAGCCCATGGTCTCTGGCTTGAGCCCAAAGGTCATTGTCTTGAAACCCAAGGTCACTAGCTTGAGCAAAGGGTCACTGGCTCAGCTGGAGCCCCCCAGTCAAGGCATATATGAGAAAGCAATTAATGAATGAACAACTAAGGTGCTACAACTATGAGTTGATGCTTCTCATCTGTCTTTGTCTGTCCCTCTTTCTTGCTTAAAAAGAATTATCTCAGAACTGGTGGTGTGAAATTAAACCTTTAGTTCACTGCTTTCCCAGATCTAATGATAGCCTCTAGTTCTGGGATGACCTGACCCTGACAGCTTCCCCAAACTGGCTCTCACGTCAGGATGCTGAAGGCAAGTGTGGCTGTTGCCTGAAGGTCCCTGGATAGGTTGTGTGTTTGTACGTAAGAACAGCTCTGAGGCTGAGGTTTTTCAATGTCTCTACTATACAGGACATAGAAATGCTTTCATTCTCCTCCTCCCCTGAGTTGTGAGACGCACTCACACTGCTGCCCACCCTACCTGAAGGTGACCAACGTGCCAATGTGCTGTGTGTGTCTGGGGAGAGCAACACCAGACCAACATTCCCTCATGCAACAGCAAGGAAGGAAGCATAGGGCGATGGCTGAGAGAGATTAGAGATCCCGCTCTGCTAATCACTGACTGTGTGCCACCAGCCAGGTGGCATCACCTTGCTGAGTCTGGTCCCCCTTTAATGAGAATGAGTCCTTACCTGCCAGTGTTGATGTGAGGCTCATTCAGTCATTCTTTCAACAAATATTTATCGAGAACTGTATTAGTTTTTTAATGCTGCTCTAATAAATGTAGTGGCTTGAAACTGCAGTTTTATGGATGAATGACTAAAGAAATGTGGTGTAAATATACAGTGAAGTATCATTTATCTTTAAAAAGGGAGAAAATGTTGAAGTATGCTACAACATGGATGAACCTTGAGGACATTATGCTTAGTGAAATAAGCCAATCACAAAGCAACAAATGTCATAGGATTCCATTTACATGAGGTCCCTACAGTAGTCATAGTCATAGAAGCAGAGAGTGGAGGGGAGAAATGGGTTGTTTAATGGATCAGTTTCAGTTTTTCAAGAGAATTCTAACGATTGGTTATACAAAAATGTGACAATAATTAACACTTAAAAGTAGTTACGATGGTAAATTTTATGATGTATGCATTTCACCACAATCAAATTTTTTAACTTACAAAATAATAACGTAAGATCAGTAAAGATGTATGTGTGGGTTGTTTGTAAAGCATGTTAGAAATGTAAGCACTGGCCCTGGGCTATGAGGTAGTCTTTGAGGAGATAACGATGGATTATGTAGAAATACAAATCCCCTCCCAGGTAACAAACAGCACACAAAATGGTACGGCTGTCCGCCCAGGGTCACGGCAGCCATGGGACACAGTTTCTCCAGGCTTCTGCAGCAGGCCATGTACTTCCACTACCCAAATGAAGAACTGATGGATAAACTATTATTCAAACATTGCAAATCACTGCAAATAGAGTATGTTACTACATTTTGAAAAAGCAGAAATAGGACAACCTTGAATCTAGGTGTTTCACATAAATGTCTTCCTTGGATTTGTGTTAGCCCATTTTCATTCACCAGAATTCCAGAGAAATTCATAGTCAGGCATAGCTTGGCCTTCAATAAATAAGACAAGTAGCAGAGAACAGCTGCATGCACACACTACCCTGTGTAGGTTCTGGGCATTAGAAAAATCACCTTTTGGATAATCTGTAATGCATTCACTCAGCAAACATTTAGTTGGCAACTACCCTGTACTAGCCCTTGGCCAGGCCTTGGTGATATGTAGGTAAATAAGACATGGCCCCTGCCTTCTAAGAGACTCAGACAAGTTGAGGCGCCAGAGACGAGAACATGTAATTACATTTCAGGATGTGCAGAATCCAGAGTCAAGAAACAGCAGGACACACTCAGAGAAGGAGTCAATAGCTCAGTAAGAGTCGAAGTCAGGCGTTGTGACAGGAAACCAGGAAGAGAAGAGGGTAAGAAGCTACTGGGTTAGAACAAAGTACAATTTAACTGTAGCCATAGGATCGTGCGTCCCATTAAAAAAAATGTCCCCAAAATAACAAGGGGCCATGGAGACCACCAAATGGTGCTTCATTTCATTGCTGATTTAATTTTGCTTACAAAAAATGGATGGTTCACTGATTGCTCCCCTTGGGAGGTAGTTAAATATGTTCTTAGCCTCCTCGTGAAAGATGCACATTCCAGTGAGTTAAAAGCATGGGTTATAGAATTAGCAACAGCCAAGATTTTGACCCAAACTGTGTCACTCTTAGGTGAGAGGTCTTGGGTGAGTGACTGAGCTGCCCAGTGTCTGTCTCTACCGTATGAGAAACAGAATGGGGAAAAAGAATGGCTCCTATCTCACTGGGTTGTTGTGTGTGTGAAGTGAAGTAATAGATGGCAAGTGTTCAGCACATGGTAAGCACTTCATAAATAGTATAGACAGTATTCATCCACTTATTCATTCTTTCATCAGACAATTAATACACACTGTTCTAGACACTAGGGACTTAAGATAAATAAGGCACAGTCTTCTCTCCTCAAGAAGCCCTTGGGCTAGTAGGTCAAATAAACATAATTATACAACAAGATGATAGAATGTCAATTTGTTTTCTCTATCATTCAGGCCCCTTAAAAAGAGGGCTGTCTAGTTTATCTCCATAAGAAGGATGGGACAGAATTTTTATCAGGTTTAATGGCATCTACGAGGACTTAAGAATGGTCCTAGAAAACTGATCACAAAAGAACCAGAGACTGAATAGAACCTGTTACAGTTCCATATTCTATAATAGAGCCTATTAGAATTTGAAGAAAACCCCAGACCAGAGGTCCCCAAACTATGGCCCGCAGGCCAAATTGCGGCCCCCTGAGGCCGTTTATCCGGCCCCGCCACACTTCCGGAAGGGGCATCTCTTTCATTGGTGGTCAGTGTATGGAGAACTGTATGTGGCGGCGCTCCAACAGTCTGAGGGACAGTGAACTGGCCCCCTGTGTAAAACATTTGGGGACCCCTGGCCTAGACCCTGTGGATCAAATCCTTCACATTACAGATGAACAAGAGGCTGCGAGACCAGAGCTGCCTGAGGCAACTCCACTAAATTGGGTCCTTGCTCCCGAGTTAGTGCTCTTCCCCTCCACACACACCACAGCCTTGCTCTCCTTCCTCATCATCCGCTCTTTTTAAATCTTTCTCCCTCTCTTTCATGGAAGAACATGATCTTCACAGGAAAGTTCTCAAATGAAGAGGGGAAAGTAAAAACTGCCCACTAGCTCTGACTGCACAGGCTCTGTTGTTCCAGGAGGCCGTGTAAAAACTCCCATCAGCCACGGGTGGTGGCAAGGGGGCCCGCGGAGCTGTCACGGGATCTGGGCAGAGACATCATCAGCCTGAGCGATCTGACCCTCTTTTCTAATGATCTAATCCAGCTCTTCAGTTGTCCCCCCACCGAGGTTGAGAGGGAGGCTTTGGATTTAGGCAGACAATAGTTTGAATCCGGTTCTTCCACTTATGAGGTGAGAGACCTCAAGAATGTCACTAAGCCTCTCAAAGCCTCACTGTCCCCATGTGGAAAACGGGCAATACCACCTACCGCTGTACATTATTAGGAGAACCAGGATGCTATGTGTAACGGAAAAGCACAGCCTGGGATGGGGTAAACTCTCAATAATTGTAGCTAGAAGGAGCAGGCAAAGGGAAGGAGGAGGGGTGGAGGAGGTCAGTGTTAATCTTAGCAATAGTATCAGAATTATATCTACTCCAAAGCATGCAAGGAAATACTCACTGGTCCATCTTTGGTTGATTCTTTTTTAAATTATATGTTAATTTTTAGAGACGGAGAGAGGAAGGGAGAGAAGGAGAAAAGGAGAGGGAGAAAGTGGGAGAAGGAGGGAGAAGGAGACAGGAGGGAGAGAAAAACATCCACCTGTTCCTTCCTGTTTGGGTCCTGACCAAGGATCGAACCCACAACCTTTGTGTATCAGGATGATGCTCCAACCAACCGAGCCACCAGGCCAGGGCCATCTTTGATTATTTTAACTTTATACCTTTTGCATTTAGTAATAAAAGTACGATTGCCCAATCACATGTTTGGTATGTATATGTGCACACACACACACACACACACACACCATCCCTCTTCTAATCATATGGTAACATTGTAAACCCACAAAGAAACTAAGGATCCAAGGTCAAAATGCCAGTCATCAGGTTCTACTACAAAGTCAAAAAACAGATCCGAAATCGAGTTTCTGCAACTAAGCCCATGATCCACCTGACCTACTCAGCCATGCTCTTCCTGCAGTCCTACAACAGACTCTACACACAACTTCAAGGTTTACTTCCCCTCCACCTCCAGGCACATCACGGAACTGTCGGAAGCCCCTCCCAGTGGCCACCCTTTCCCCTTCTGCAGTTCTGGCCTCATAACCTTGCACACATTTTCCCTTACACATTTATCCTGGGGGGCATGTGCATTCATAAATGTGATTATTTTCCCTTCCGAGTACATAAACCTTGAGATCACATATCTCTTGACAAATATTTCCTTTCACACCCTCCTGAGGATTATTAAACAAGAACGCTGTCCTTATAGAATCCTTCTATTGACTAGCTCTGCAATCTGTATTCACCCAGAACATTACCATCATCCTAGACAGCCTTGCTCCTCATGCTGAAATTATAACTGGAGCCCCACAGGCTATTTGTGCTCCCCTGTATATTGATGGGGTCTCACTGAACACCTCAAGGCCCCTTTGTAGCCCCCTCTTCTTTCGCTGGCCGCCTTTAACTGCTCGCTAGCTTTATCTCAAGCTCATTGCTCCCTTCGCTCTGTGTCCCTCCATCTTCGGCAACTTGTGTCCCACCTATAGTTGGCCTGTTATCTCACTCTGTGTTCCTTTCTGCCTCCATCCCTTTTTCTGAAAGCTCCTCTCCCCTCCCGTCTCTTTCTTCTTCTGTGCACTGCAGACAAAGACAGCCCTCTGTGAAATGAGCTCAGCTTCATACCCTCACAGCTCATTTCCCCTTCCGGTTTTCTTCTTATGCCTCTTGCTTACCCCTCATTATTTTATCACTTTCCTTCTCCATGACCCTAAGTCTCTCATCTGCTCCAAATACTGAGCCTTCTCACAAACCTACCCCTGTCTTACCCACTCTGAAGCCTCAACAACATTATTTCAAAACATGTCACCAGCTCTGCATTGCTTCTTTCATTCAGGGCCCTTGAAGCTGTTCCAGCTGCGCCTGCCTCCTTTCTGCCATCTCTTAGAAAAATGTTCAAAGACATCCTCTTCCACACCACAAGGGTAACTGTCAATCCATGCCTCAGCCCTCCACGTCATTTGAAATAGGAGCCATCGCCGGAACCCTGTTTTATGCACCCCAACACTGATCCTCTTCACATTCCTCTGGTGGCTACCTTGACTCTGATCCTCACTGTTTCTTTCCCGTTCCCCTAACCCACCTCCCTGACTTATTTCTTGTCGATTTCCATCTGCCTTTCACAGTCCTCCACTCTAGACAGATTTCAAAATGCAAATTGGGTCAATTTCCCAGATTACAAGGCTCCCCATTTCTTTCAATATAAAGTCAAAACTCTCATGTAAGACATGCAAGACACTTCATGATTTGGTCCCTGCCGACCAAGCAAGCTCAAACTCCTCTACTCACCACCATCCAAGCTCACCGGAGAACAGCAATATCAGACCCCTGTGCACCCACGTGGATGCAGCTATGGAAAATACACCACAGCGATTCATGCTGCCATGCCTCTAATTGGATGTTCCTCTGTTGGGAATGTCCTTCCCACCTCATTATATATATGGTGAACTTCTATTATCCTTGAGCTTTGGTCCTATTACCCTTTGAGCTTCAATTCAACAAAAGAAATGGAGGGTAGATAGAGAAAAAGAGACAGGAACGGAGGCAGGGGATAAGCAACTGCATTGTACACTCAGGGCATTTCCTGACCAACAATGACCTCTATATCAATTATAATTAAATTACCAAAATGAAATGTATGGTAGGCAACTAGCCCTCTATAGCAGGTTCTCCAAAAAGGTTGTTTCAGTCTTCATTTTGTTAAAATGTTGATGAGATGCTGTAGAGACTTAACTCTTATTTATATCAATTAGCCTATGGTAAAACTGGTTTCGTTATTTCTATTGAAGTCACAGAATTTAATGACACTGAGGACTTCCTGTGCTTCCTCTGATGTATCTGGATACTCAGATGCCCCAACATAAACCAGCGGGATAATAACACTAATAAAGATACTATTTAACATATTATAATCCAGAAGACTTCTGAAATTTTTATATTAACTCATGTATGCCTCACTAGTGAGGAGACTCAAAAAGGTCACTTAATTTGCTCAAAATCTAACAGCTCTTAGTGGAGGGCCAAAGTGTAAACCTCAAAACCAACGCTGTTAACTGCCAACTGTGGGCTGCTGTTTTAAGAGGTACTATTAGCACTGTACTTTCTTCATTATGTCCTCAAATTCTTGCATGCGGTCTTATTACAGATGGAAGTTTGGCCCTGCATGGCCCTCGTAAGTAGACCACAACATACTTCCAGAAGCTCATCATGGTGCAAAAAAAAAAAAAGGATGAATCAGAAGACCTGATGGGACTCAAGTTCTATCTATGTCACTCATTAGCTGCATGGCCTTAGGCAAATCATTTAACTTGGACCTCAATTTCTGCCTGTAATAGAGATAATAGCATCTCCTCCCACAGGGATGCTCTAAAGTATAAATTAGATAATGTCTATAAAAATATTTTCAAAGGTACTCATTCCAATTCTAGCACCGCTAGTCAGACACCAAAATAACCATGATCATTCTCCTACTATGAAAATCACCTGAAGCTCCTTAATCCATGGACGCTGAAATACTGCAGGCACGTGCCCTGAATTCATCCCAGTGGCATGAGTCATCAGACCCCTGACATGGAACCTGTCTGGACTCTTATCAGTTTTAGCCTGTATAAAGTTACTCCTCCTTTCAAATCTTCCCCTGAACGGGCCTTGCAGACATGGTTTCGACTTCCCCTGGAAGTGAGGCAAGGAGAAATGAAGGAAAAAAAAAAAAAAGCTAGCTTTGGCTCCTCTTCATTTTTTCAACCTATCATGATCTATAAAATTTTTAATTTTTACTGTCGTTCCTCTTCTCCCAACTTCCTGTTCACAAATTTTAACTCTGCTTATTAGGGTCCCAGCTGATGCCACAGAAGAAATCTGCTATCAGGGTATCCAAATGCCTAACCTAGAGCTGTGGCTACTTTTCCTTCTACGTCTGCATGCCCCACCACGACCCACACAACCATCTCAATGCATCTTTCCATCCTCAAGGGATCCATTTGATCATTTCTTGGAAATAGTTTAAGTCCTTCAACCCTGCTCCCAGCAACCATACCTTTTCTCCAGCTATGTGGGAGTGGCTCATATGATCCTTGCCACAGTCAGTCAGTGATAGCTAGGATTTGAACCCAGCTCCTCTACCCATAACCAAAGTTCATTCCAGAATATCAATGTAGCTTGACGTTTTTGGTTTCAAAAATGTCTTTCATTCACAAGTATTTAATAGTCCAGTACTATGCTTGGTACTGAGGATACTTTAAAAGATACCCTCTAAGAAGCAAAAGTAGATTCAAAATACACTCAGAGAGGTGTGAGTAAAAGAGGCCACAACAGAAGCATCTGTTATTTCATGATAAATTTTTCCAGGATATAGTGCTAATGAGGATATCTCACAAATATATTATTATCACACATAAGATAATCGAGAGGAGTTGTCAAGTTAGAAGGTATACCTTTAAGATCTAGCTCCATGCTTAAAATGTGAAAGGTATACTTTAAAAAAAAAAATCAATTAATGAATGCTTCCATATATTTAGTGAAGTGGGAAGCTCTAAGAGCATGAGTCCTACGTATTTCAGGATTCATTTATTTACATTAAAACCAACATTTACTAAAAGAAAAACAAACCAACATTTACTGACTATATGTATATAGGTAGGTTGTGCAAAACAAAAAATACCGTGAGACAGTTCAGGATCCCGGAGATGTGTCTTGATGCTATCAGACAAAATTAACTTTATAAAAGTTGTCTGAAGCACTACTCTATCCATGGATTCTACACAGTCTTTAAAGGCAGATGAATACACAACACACAAACACCCTGCAACTTTATATTGCTGGAAAGTTTCATTTTTAAAGTAAAATGCAGTGCTACTGCCAACATTCAATCACAATTCTTTTTTTATCTTTCTTTTTTAAAATTAAGTTAGAGGTGGGGATGCAGAGGGGCAGAGAGACAGACTCTCGCATGTGCCCTGACCAGGATACACCTGGCAAGCCCCCTACAGGGCAATGCTCAGCACATCTGGGGCCACTGCTCCATTGTTCAGCAACTGAGCTATTTCAGCACCTGAGGTGAGGCCATGGAGTCATCCTCAGCACCCTGGACCAACTTGCTTGAACCATTCGAGTCATAGCTGCAGGAGGGGAGGAGAGAAGGAGTGAAAGAGATAGAGAGAGAGAAAGGGGGAAAGGGGTAGAGAAGCAGATGGTTACTTCTCCTGTGTGCCCTGACCAGGAATCAAACTTGGTACTTCCACATGCCAGGCTGACGCTCTATCACTGAGCCAACCAGCCAGGGCCCATAATTCTTATATTCATTTGCTTCTCCTACTTTAGTTTGTTTCAGGGCCCACTTATTTGTTTAATGATTTTGAATAAATCAGAACAGGCTCTTTTAGGTACAGGTGAAACACACTTTCACCAAACAGAGGTCAACCCAAACTTCCGCATTCATTTGACATAAAGTATGTACTGGCAGACCTCAGAAACACTATAGCTTCAGTTCCAGACCACTGCAATAAAGGATCACTATATAAAGTGAGTCATAATCTTTTTGCTGGTGGAAGGGTTTGCCTTCAATTTGTAATAATAATAATAAGAAGAAGAAGCAACATCTGTGAAGCACAATAAAGCATGGTATACCGGTGATGTACACTCCTACTTGTTGGGCTTATTGTACATTCATTCACTTGTTAATCCCTGCATTCAAAATATCTTTGTTGCCAATAGCTGGGTGAAGCACTGAACTAGGTGAAGGGTGACACAATGCCCCTGTCGATCTTCTCGAGAAAGACCACAAACCAACACATGACATCTCATCTGGAACAATGATCAGAGAGGGAATCACTCTGCCTAGGGAAGTTGGAGAACAAAGAGAGGGAGATAATCTGGGTGGGTCTTGAAAGATGAGTAAACATGGTAAAGAAGGTAAAGGAGGTTGGGAGAAAGTAGGCCCTGTCACATAAAGCAGCACTTTGTCAAACCTGGACTGGGGAGAAGGCCTGGCATGTTCAGGACAGAGCTGGAAGATCAATGTGGTTCAAGCAAAGCTGCAGGCGGGGCTGGGTGACAGAAATGAAGACAGCGGAGTATCTGTAAAGTCACAAAGCCCCCAGTGTGCTAGTCACTAGCCAGGGAGACTTGTTTTTCCTGAACTTCCCTTGAGAGACCATATGGTGCTGGGGGAAGGGGGTAGGGATTGGGGGCCGGGCCTGGGGGCAGGCCTTGCGGCCACACCATGCTGCCTGTGCTGCACGTTCTGGACCCACCACATCCTCCTGGTGGGACCCTGAGAAGGCTGCCTACTCAGTCTCATCGCCTGTGTAAGGTGATAATAACCGTAACTATCTCATAGGGTTGTCGTGACAGCTGACTGAGCATTTAGAACAATGCCTGATCACTAAATATTTGTAATCATGACCCAACTCTAACAAAGGCATTACTGCCAGTGACTAATTAAAAGCATTTTTGGTTTTCCCAAAGTTCCACGTCAGCATAAGAATCTGATTCAGGCAAGCATTTCGGAACTGCCCATAACCAGTGCTTATACTGATGATCAAAGACATAGATCAGGGGTCAGCACACTCCTGGCTATGGCCTGAATCTTGTTCTCGAATTGTTTTTGTAAGTTTTGTAACAAGTCTGTGGCTACTTGTTAGGTCCAACAGCGGCACTGAGAACTTACAACAGAGACCGTGTGGTCTACCTGGCCGGAAATACTATATTTATATCTGGCTCCTTTCAGAAAACATTTGCTGACCCCTAGATATATGACTAAATGGTATAAAGAAAGATGACATACCAATAGATAAACACATGTATCTAAAATCCAGAAATTTGATTCCAGAATTTGCTCATTATCCCTTTCTGCTTTGCTGTTATCTTAAACCAAACATTGTTCTACCAATGTGATTGGCTCACAAGAGTGGATTTATCTCTCAGCCGTTATCATATGTGGTGCAGTAGAGAACAAAGTCAAAACTGTTACCTTAGATGTTAGCAGATTATTAGAGCCAACCCAGGGAGAGCTTTATTCAAAGCAATCATCTCACTAACACAGGTTGAATTACATTCCCCTTTTTCTATCAGGCAGACATCAGACCCAATGGGCATTATGTTGCTAAAACAAACTTCTGAAGGCAGAGAGCTTCGAAAATGCCGGCCTTCCCCTGGAAACACAGAGGTACGTTAGCTTCTAGTCTTGAAGTACAAAAACAGTTTTTGTGGCTATCTAAAATACAAGAGATCTCAATCACCGTTTATTGAACCGTAAACCTTAATAAAATAGGTTACTTTCAAGTCCTGAACTAGCTGCAGATTTATTCTTTCCTTAAGGAACTACCCAAGAGATGGAGCAGGCTGAACCCCAGCCCTTTTATTATGTGGGAATTAGGAATGAGCACAGAAGGAAGTACTTTTCAATCAACCTCCCCAGCAGATGTCTCTGGAAAGCAGTGGTTGTCCAGGCCTTTAGAGCAGTGGGTTCCTGAATGGTTTCTGTAAACACTGAAGTTTAAAAAGGTTAAACATATTTCCTTCTGACAAAACTTCTCAGAGCCTTTAAATTGTGCATTATGAATCTCCAAACGCAAATAGATAATTCAGAGTTTCCCCAATGTATTTGATGAAAGAAAGCCATTATGGGTCTGACTTTCTGGACATGTAGCTTGGAAAAGGTAGTCTTGAAATTATGAAAATGTTTCCTGGTAGATGTGACCTACTTCACATAACTCTTTTAGAAAGTACCTACTCATTAAAAATTAGGGTGGGCCCAGGCCAGTTGGCTCAGCAGTAGAGTGTCAGCCCAGCGTGTGGAAGTCCAGGGTTCAATTCCCGGTCAGGGCACACAGGAGAAGCACCCATCTGCTTCTCCACCCTTCCCCTTCTCCTTCCTATCTCTCTTCTCCTCCCACAGCCCAAGGCTCCATTGGAGCAAAGTTGGCCCAGGTGCTTAGTATGGCTCTATGGCCTCCACCTCAGGTGCTAGAATGGCTCCGGCCCCAATGGAGCAACACCCCAGATGAGCAGAGCATCACCCCTGGTGAGCATGCTGGGTAGATTCCAGTCGGGTGCATGCAGGAGTCTGTCTGCCACCTCCCACTTCTCACTTTGGAAAAATACAAAAATATAAAATAATAATAAAAATTAAGGTGGTTTATTTGTTTGTTTTGGCCATTATGCCTATTAAAGGAACAATTACTAATATACATATTAAATCCTGTATTGCTCAACACCAAGGGAGACAACTTTTAGACCATTTTTGCAAACCTCAGCCTTACAAATTGGCTCTAAGTTATCAAATTGGTTGTCACGTTTCAGGAATAACTTAAGAAATGAATGTCTTTTGAGCCAGTGATACAAACCAAGAACTGCTTTACATGTGACATTGCATTTAATCTTAAGAACAACCCTGCAGCAGAATAATTTTTTATTCCCATTTCGCAGATGAGGAAATTAGTTCAAATAACCAACACTGAACTCATACTATCTGGTTCAAGCTATACGCAGGTCCCAATAGCACAAAGTTAGTCCACGCCCTTGAACAATGCTAAGAGAACAGTCCGCAGTGATGGATATGGCTTGTACCTGTGCTGTCCACTAGCTCTATTATGGTCGCCACTAGCCACTTGAAGTACTGAGCACCTGAAATGTGGCTAGTGTGACTGACAAACTGGACGTTTTATTATATTTTATTTAGTTTAACTTTAAATTACCACAGGTTTCCCCAACTACCCCATTAGAGCATGTAGATCAAGGATAACCTTCCTTTCATAAATACAACAGCTATGTTACTCAATTTTATTTTTTATTTACTTATTTATTTTTTACAGGGACAGAGAGAGAGTCAGAGAGAGGGATAGATAGGGACAGAGACAGGAATGGAGAGAGATGAGAAGCATCAATCATCAGTTTTTTGTTGCCGTTGCGACACGTTAGTAATCAGAGGTCCCCAAACTACGGCCCGCGGGCCAAATTGCGGCCACCTGAGGCCATTTATCCGGCCCCTGCCACACTTCCGGAAGGGGCACCTCTTTCACTGGTGGTCAGTGTATGGAGTACTGTATGTGGCGGCCCTCCAACGGTCTGAGGGACAGTGAACTGGCCCCCTGTGTAAAAAGTTTGGGGACCCCTGCCTTAGTTGTTCATTGATTGCTTTCTCTTATGTGCCTTGACCGCGGGCCTTCAGCAGACCAAGCAACCCCTTGCTCGAGCCAGGGACCTTGGGTCCAAGCTGGCGAGGTTTTGCTCAAACCAGATGAGCCCACGTTCAAGCTGGTGACCTCAGGGTCTTGAACCTGGGTCTTCTGCATCCCAGTCCGACTCTCTAACCATTGAGCCACCGCCTGGTCCGGCTATGTGACTCCATTTTACTGAAGCCACCAAGATATCAGTTTCCCCACTATCTACCTCGAGTTTTACCCTATATTAGTCAACAAGGTGCTAACATCCCAAGGACAATAGGTTGGAGTGTAAATAAGCCTGGGACTTGGCAAATATAGCAGAGGAAAGAAGTAAAAGCAGGAAATAAGAAAAAGACAGAGTACAAGCTAAAGGAATACAGCAAGCTAGGGATATTCCTTGTAGGGCCAAAACACTCAAAGCATTTTAATAAGCTCTAAAGTAGGCTACACAAAGACACTGAAAGGTCCAGATGCCCATAAGTCTAGGATAATTCAGAAAATGCCAATAGTCTCCAAGATACCAGGGTATGCTTACATTATTCATTCACGGTCACTGAAGCACACAAAAGGTTTGGATGCTCAAAACATTAGATGCAGGTTTTAGAAAAATCTACTTACCCTAATATTTCTATGCTGAACAAGCCAGGTGAGTGATGTACACCTGTCATGCAGAACTTACAGGTGCAAGGGGCCAGCCAGATTTTCTGAGGCCCTTTGAGAAGTGGTGTCTTTTCAATTCTTGCAAACTTTTGACACAGATCTCAGAACTTCACATTTTGGGGGGAGACAAACCACTTTAAGTTGTTACTTTTGGATCTTCATCATTTGAATGATTGATGGCAAAGTAAATTATTGGTTTCTCTTTGACTTGACACTTTTAGCAATTCGTCACCAGAAATGTCATACGGATTATAGACATGCAAGCCACCACAGAGTTTAAAAACATGAGTTTTGAAATCATACTGTCTGGTTCAAACATGGATTCTGCCACTTAATAGCTACCTGACCTTTGACAGTGTAGTACATAGTACTTAACCACTCTATGCCTCACGTTTCTCATCTGAAAATTTGGATGAGAATAGAACCTACATCTTAGAGATCTTCTAACTGCTCACACAGTCAGACTGTAAGCTCTTGTTATTAGGCCAAGGACTCACCCAGCAAATCTACCAACGCTGAACAAGTTATTTGTCCAATTCTAATTCCCATTCCACATGGCAGGTTTTTTAAAATATTTGAAGATGATAATTATACTCCACACTTCCCCCATATAACCATCCATATCAACATGTGTTTCATAGTATAAATATCTCTGGTTACTTCTATTATTTGGGGGACAATTCTCTTTCTTTCTTTTCTTTCTTTCTTTTTCTCTCTTTTTATACCATTCAATTATATTCCTCCAGACACACCCTAGTTTGATCAGTTCCCTTTTCACAAACATGAATCTAATCTACTACATTCCAGCCCCAGTGCTAGGCTCTGGGAAAAGGAGTTGACTTATAAGACACTATGACACATTCATTGAGTCACACTTGGTATGGGAGACAGACGTGTCCACATGTACTTGAATTTATGATTGTCCCTCCAGAGGGCAGAGGCAGCAATTAACTATTAACTTCTTTAGGTACTAAATTCTTCTGTGAATCTACCTAAGACAGATCTGCCATCTTGAGTAGCCTATTGGTGACTTGCATCAACTTAAATCAACTCCATCCTTCCCCATCTTCTTCATAACAATGGCCTATAGTCACTACATTCTATTCAGCTATTAACCCTTTGAATAGTGAGTTATTTTCTTGCTCGCTGACCCATGGGAGTGAGTTTATTTTTCAAAAAATGAAATTAGTTCTAGTTACAGTTTTATTAACTTAAAATAATGTTCGTTTGATAACCAATTTATGGAAACAAGAAGAACATACATTTGCCTTTTTTTAATGTTGCCTTACACATATGTACAATAGTACTCTGGATGGTCAGGAGGCACAAGGCTGTACATGAACGTTCATACTACTCAGAAGGTTAATATTAATGGTCTGCCCCTAGTGCAAGGCTTTGCATTTAGCTCCTTTAAATTTTACCTTATTTGACTCAACCAGCATTTCTTATGTGTGAAGATGTCTTATGACTGTTAATTTCAGCTCTTCGCCGGGCAGGCATACCTTGTTCGCTTTCTCCCAGGCTCCTCAAGTCTACCAGAAACGTTACATATTTCAGATTTTTTGGCCCTGGCCAGTTGGCTCAGTGGTAGAACATCAGCCCGGCGTGTAGATGTCCCAGGTTCAATTCCCAGGCAGGGCACAAAGGAGAAGTGACCATCTGTTTCGCCCCCCTCTTCCCTCTTCTTTCTTTCTTCCCCTCCCACAGCCATGACTCGATTGGTTTGAGTGCATCAGCACCAAGCACTGAGGATGGCTCTGTGGAGCCTCCACCTCAGGAGCTAAAAGTAGCTCAGCTGTAAGCATGGTCCCAGATAGGCAGCGTATCATCAGCCCAAGACGGGGGTCCCCAAGTGGACCCCAGTTGGGTTGCATGCGGGAGTCTATCTCCCCTCCTCTCGCTTAAAAAAATACTTTCCATTCATTCATTGACATTATTGAGTGCCTCTCTGAGTAAGACCTGTAGGCAAGGGAAAGGATTGTAAAATGAAAGAGACATGGTCACTGCATTTGAGACACTAGAGTCTTAAGGAAGTGACCACGTGTGGATGAATAACTAGAATGTGGGCCCCAATGTTGGTGCTATGGAGCATGGCCCGAGAAGAGAGGACCCAGGCAGGCCAGAAAAATGGGAGGGCATGGGACCAGGGCTTTGGCAGATAAGCAGGCGTTCAACAGGCAGTGGTGGGGAAAAGGGAATTTAACAGAAACCTATAGGAAATGGATATTTTTGTTTTTAGGGTTTTGTTGTTGTTGTTTTTAAGTGAAAGGAGGGAAGATACAGAGACAAGACTCCAATATACGCTCTGACTGGGATTCACCTGGCAACCCCAGTCTGGCTGATGCTCAAATCAACCAAGTTACCCTCAGTGCCTTGGCTGCAGGAAGGGGAGGAGAGAGAGGAGGGAGAGAGGAAAGGGAGAGAAGCAGATGGTCGCTTCCCATGTGTGCCCTGACCAGAGATTGAACCCAGGATTTCTGCATGCCAGACCAACACTCTATCCACTGAGCCAAACGGCCAGGGCCAGAAATGGTTTTTTTAATAATACACGTGACAGAACTATTTTTTGTTGTTTGTTTAATTGTTTTGGAATATTTTTCTCCCTTCTGGAAACTTTCCTGAGAAACAGTCAGTAGGTCAACTAACATCTCACAAACATCTCCTCAACTACCCAGAGTTCATTCCACTTCTCCTGGGTTTGAGAATTTATAGTGAAATTTATTTCTTTTCTATCTGAAAATGTGTACCCCACATTTGCAAGTCAGGGGCAAACTCTTCTAGCCTTTGTTTCACCGCTCTGAATGTCTTAACATGTATGCTTGCTACTGTCAAAAAGATGACAGCTGCTGGCCCTGGGCTTGGGGCCTGGCCACACCTAGGCTTTTCAAGGCTTCCTAGATTTTGCCTCATTTCTCATGAGACACCCTATTACATTTTACTGTGTGTCACCTTTTACTTCCTTTGAACACTGCCCTGAAAGCTGAGTTATAGTTCGGAATGCATGTTCTTCCAACGTTGAAGTCTGTCATCCGGGGGGAATGCAGTCTGACTACTGGTGGGACTTTTGTTTATAAACAGGCTCTTCACAGTTCTGCCTTCCAACTCAGTCTCCAGTTTCAGCTTGAAATGATTGAAGGTGTTTGCAAGAGCCAGAGTTTAGACATTTTTTTCCCTTCTTTTCTACTGGAGATCACCAGCTCACCATAAACATCCTTCCAGCCGCAGAGAACCAAACGGTGATGCCATTAAGAGTGACTGGTTTGCAGCAAAGGGTCTTTTTCCACCGTGAAGGGGGAAGAGGCCTTTGTGAACGGGAGCTGTGACTGATTCTCCTCTGTTTCCTCAGCACTGTGCATAGCACCACGCACAGAGCAGGTGTTTAATATTAATAAATACCCAGTAAGAGAGTAACATGATGAATGGGAGGACGGCACAGTTTCCTGATCTCAAAACTGGACTGCCCTAATTAAATAAAAATCTAATATTAATTCAACCCTGAGAGTCTAGGCTTATATCATTTTTTGAAATAAATGAGGACACTGACAGGCATATTTACTTAAATAATATGCATATATGCTTTAGAAGGCAGGCCACAGCTGAGAACCCCACTAGCCTGAAGAGTACATATGACCCAGAGGCCTCTCAGCAGCTCCTGTTCGACCAAGTACAGGGCTGAGACCCCGAAATCTGGCTTTATATCCTAGAATGTTAATGGTAAAATGCCCTCAGTTTACAGAAAGGAAAAGTGAGGCTAAGAGAAGTAAAGTGACTTGCCCAAGGTCACAAAGCTAGTAAGCCGCATAGCTTAGAATGAATTTATTATTTCTTCTCAATGAAAGCTGATCATTCACTTCACTGGAGAAAAACAATACACATCAACCCCAGCCATCATAGATCTAATGCAGTCAATTAACTCCAAGGTTCTTGCTTTGTAATGAAGACCCAGCGAATATAGGCCGTCAGGAGCCAGAGCTGAACTGAAAAGGAAAAGCACTCTACAGTGAACAGCGCTGAATTCAGCTGGTCTGGTCTATCTTCCCAACAGTTCAGTTTGGGTACTCAGTGACTGACTGTGTGGCTGCTCAGGCCTAGCATTTCCTGAAATCAAATCATGGGCTGTTTCCAATGGATTCAGATGTAAGAGGGCCTTTAAAATTATCATTTAAATTGCTTTCAAACTTAAAACAGCACTAGTGTTAGATGGCGTCCAGGGCTCCTCCCTGGGAGAGCTCCCCTCCCAACATGAATGGCTGGGGCGCTGAAACAGGCACGAGGGGCTGCGACTCTGTGCGAAGCACAAGCAGTGAGCACTCCCCCCCCCCCCCCCCCCCCCCCCCGGTTAACGTGTAACACCTGAGGTGGAGGGAATGCAGAAACAGTGGGCTTTCAGTCTGTGAAGGGGTTCTATGTAAACACTCCAACCTCCACCCTGGACCTAAAATGGTGCTTAGCACCTACTATAGGCACTTCCTTCAAGCAGCCACACAAACAAAGGTTATGAAAGGTCACCTGGCCTGCCCATGAACTCCCCAGATGGAGGTCTTTCCACAACAACATTGTGAAGCTACACATGACATTGTATAAAGCAATATTAAGTCAGTCCCTTAAAAAAAAAAAAAAAAAAAGAAAGAAAGAAAGAAGCCACAAAGAATGTTTTTCCCATGGTCTCTGGTTAATAGTAACCTCTTGCACTGGTCCACAGAGACTTCCCAAGTACAGGCCCTAAATTACCTCCTGTGAACTGGGCTGTTTATTGGAGACACTTCTCACATGAATCCACCGTATTACCATTTGGTAATGCTGAGAAAGAGAAGCAATCATAGCTTTGTGCCCATCTAGACACATTACACAATTCTTCCACTGTGCAATCACGAAATGGGATTTATTCAGTCTCGGGCACTGACGTTGATGTGGCTCAAACCTAATTTTCTAGAGGACAGCACAATTCTCATTGATTTGGGGAGATGTATTCACATTGTCTTGCCTTGCAGACTAGCTTTCCCAGGGTCCATGCAAAAACAATCTCAAAACATCAGTGAGGATGGTGGGCGCTCTCTTTTCTTTCTTAAAAGCACCAAGATGACCTTACCACCAAAAGGCCACATTTTGACATAATAGGAAGTAACACAGCATGGCCCTACCATAAGGTGATGAATAATCGGAAATGCAGAAAAGGATTCCATTATATGCATGAAATGATTTACCTCTCCACTCAACTGCAAAAAATCTGGCATGTCATATACATTAAAATGAAATCTCCCTGAGACACTACTGAGTTAACTTTACATGGGGTCCGTACCTAAGCAATTCCACCACAACTATAGGAGTTTTCAGACATATGTGTATCTATATTTGTTTTTGTCTTTCCCCGTAAAATCACTAAATTATGGTTGCCAAATATGTATTGAGAATCTCACTGCAAATTACTTTTCATATTTGGAAATGTCTATGTAAAAAGACACTTGCCTTCAAGGAATTCATAGCCTTGGGGTAAAAGCTAAGACACATAAACACGCCCACTGATTTAAAAGTCATTTGTAAAAAAGTACTTTAAGAACAGAGACCAACAGAGGTGGACACAGCTTACTTAGTTAGGTCAAGGCATCTGGGCAGGCTATTGAGAGAGAGGGGAGAGTGTGTGCATGTAACGCTGAACTAAAAAGCATAGTACTTAAGGATACCATTACAGACACACAAATTAACAGCGTCTATAAAATCAGAGGTTGCAGCAGAAAGGGAAATTAGAGATCATCCAAAACTTTCTTTCTCACTGAGAATATGTGGGCACAGAGAAGTCACATTAAGTAGCTCAGGGACACGCAGATATTCTAACTAACCTGAAATTTTGAACCCGTATATGCTATTGTATCCTAGGTCTCCCCGCTATACAGACCATCAGTGCTTCATTTCTTTTACCTGTACACAGGTAACTCAAGTTAGCACCGGTGACTTAGCAGAGGGACCCCAGAGTTTCACTGGGACTGAGATCCATGCTTGCAGCCCCTTTTAAATATGGACAGCTGCTCTCTGATCCCCGCTGGAAGCAAAGAGCACTAAAAAGTGAGCTGCCTTTGTGGCCCTGCCTGCATCATTGTACAACAATGACTGGCCAATTAAAGGTTGATAATATGTTAGGGTGACACAATATCTAAATTGAGGTCTCTACCACCAATCCTGCCACAATGAAAATGAAGTAAAATATATAGGTAGGTAAAGCAAAGACCCCTTATTTTATGGTAAAGTAGGTGTCAGGACAAGAAACAAACTTATACCAATGAAGTCAATCTCATCTTAGAGTCAGGGAATAATAATTGGCTGACGCACTTTAAACCGGGGACTTTAAAGGAAATTGGCATGAATGGTACTACAAACCTTCAACTTCTCTGAGGAAACTGAGCAAGAACAATAAAAATGAAACTGTTTTTGTCACCATATTTTATTGCATACAGAGCTGAATCAGAAAACTGGAGTATTAATAAAATATTTTTACATGAATTTTGCTGATGAAATAAATCGCTTCACGCTTTTATGAAGATCTGCTATGTCTCAGTCACCTTTAAGGGCAGTGAGTCCCTTTTTGTAATTACTAATAGGGATGGTTTAATTAGACCCATAAGTCCCAAGATACTGCTGTAATCCACCAACTGGGGACTGAAGTGCCCACTCTAATAGAGTCCTAGATTATGTGAGCTCTGGCATGCAAATCCCATCAGCTCTAATTCAAATACTTCCAGGAAGGGGTTTAGGCAATATATCTTTTGCCTTATTCATAAAGAAAAATAATCACAATAGATGCATCAATTTACTGACCTTGTTAACTCTCTGGGGCATAGTTACCTACTTCCTAAAGAGGAGGAATTTAGCTTGTGAGCATACTGTCATAAACCCAGACAGAGCCAAGACCAAAGAGAATCCAAATACCCCAATGCTTTCATAACTGGAACACGTATCTCAGGACCGTTCTCTGCATAAGGTAATGGCCCCATTAAATTATAGAAGCCTGCTATGTACCATTGATAGCAATTCACCAGTGAGAAAACTGTCACCATGCTCCCACAGAGTGACTCCCTGAGAAAAGAACTGGGGGAACTAAGAACACTTCAAAGTTACAGGGCAGTGAGTATCCACTGTATAGCATCTGCCTGCCTGCTGAGCATACACCTCCCATTTTTATTTTCTTTTGGGGGTATCATCCTCTTACCCCAATTTTAGTCCAGGTAGTTTGGTGGAGCTGACCTCACCATCTGGCTCCAAAGGTGGCCGATGGACATGAATTCTACCTCCCAACCCTGACCTCAGTGACCGACTGAGGAATGGAAACAAGTATACCAAGAGCCAGCCTACACCATTCTGTGGGTCTACTGAGGGGAAGCTCTCTCTCCTAGACTCAGGGTTGCTAAGCTAGTGGGATGTAACCCTGTATTGTTGGTGGCCATGTCTGTCACTGCTTTGGGGGAGATTTCTAACAAAGCCTGTGCAGAGAAAGTAAATCTGGCCTGTGGAAATAAAGCTGATTGAGCCCCCAGCTCTAACTACACCCCCACGCAGCCAGACCACACCTAGACATAGTTATATGAGCCAAGAAATTCCCTTTTAGACTTAAGTCATACTACACTACATTCTTGTCACTGACAACTGAAAGAGTCCTCATATAGCCAACAGTTTAAATTAAGACTTCTAACTTAACATGGCAGTGGGCAGGTGGGAAGGACACTGTCTACCAACCCTACATCAAAATAAAAGAATATATATGTAGAAATGGAAAATACAGTATCATGAGACTGTACACCAGAGATTAAAAGACCAGAAAAAAAAGGTCAAATGTACTATGAGTATGTCTATATAAAAAGCAGAAGCGTAGCCTAAGTTTGCTCCATACTTTGAACCAGAACAGTATAAGCCCTTACTGTTCAATATGGTAGCCACTAGCCACATGGGACTATTTAAACTAAAATTAAATAGTGTTACCTTTTTTTTAAAATTTAGTTTGTCAGCACACTAACTACATTTCGAATTAGTGCAGATATAAAACATTTCCATCATCACCAAAAGTTCCAAAGGAAAATGCTGGCAGTATTCTGCCCATTATAAAGGTGGGATGTAGTCAAGTTGCCACGAAAGATTGATAAATGGAAATAGTCATCAAAGAATTATTTATAATAAAAGAATGAACAACTTAAACATATGGGGAAAGAGTTAAATAACGACACAGGCATGTAAAGAAATATAACTGTTAAAAGGGGCATATAGAAAATTTTTTTAAAGAAACAATGCAAATTATTTTTTTATTGACAACAAGAACTCCATAAAGATGTTTATAGAAAAAGAACACACAAAAGTAATTATATAGCTCATGTAAAAAGTGTTTTCTATGTGCTAAGTCACATACTAAATGCTTAATGTACAGTATCTGGTTGAATAATCAAAATAGCAAATAAAATAGATAATATATTTATTTCTATTTCACAGATGAGAAATGTAAGACTTGCCAAGAATAAATAAATGGAGGAAGCTGCACTGATGTTGGTCTGACCTCCAACCCTAGCCTCTATCTCTACAATGTACAACAGTAAGAATGATGCCTCTGAAAAGAAATAGAAGTGACTTTTTTTCTCTTTTATCCTCCTTTGTACTTTTCAAATTCAATAAACAAAAGATTACTTCTTAAGAAAAATAATCTAAAAGAAAAAGTCATTGACTCTGACTACAATCACAGTATGGTTAAAAGATGACTGTAGCACGCCATGGATCCTTGCTGATAACGGGTTAATTATGAACACTAGGAGCTTTCATATTCTGCCGAAGCTACTGTTCAAATCTAATTTCTCAAAGTATATTGCTAGACGCTAATGAAAACCCAAAGAGACACATGCACTCAGGAGATATATAGCCAATGAATTTTCTGTTGTTTTTATAGTGAACAACTTTTTTTATATCCTAACATTTCTATGCCAGCTATGAAAAAGATAAATAAATATTTATGACATTCACTCAATTCCACAATAACTACTAAGTTGCTCATGTTCTCACTCTGATTTGAAATGTGCATATTTTACTGGCTGGGAGTCTCCATGCTAAATGAGAAAGCCACCTAACGCTGTCATTTACAGACCCTAAAGCCACTCATTTGACACCCTACAGAGATATACCGTGGTCACCGTACATAACCAGCTTAATTAAAGCAGCTGCAGACTTAGACAGATGCAAACCTCAGTGCTGTCCAGCAAACAGCAAAGAACACACCAGAATTGCCATTTACACTGGTTTTACTGTAGTTTCACTCTGTATCAGAAGCCTTTGATCAAGAACAACAAATAAGGTGACTGAGGAAACACACAAAAATAACTGAGGCCCGATTTCCACCTTTCAACTGTCTAGAGCACTGGTTCTTAACCTTTTTTGAGGTACCGAACCCACCAGTCTCATATACACATTCACGGAACCCTTCTTTAGTGATAAATAAAATATGATTATTTTTTCCAAATTCAAGACATAGGTATATGTTTTTTTACTGGTGCACAAAATGAGCCGTGCATGAACATCACCTTGCTCAAAGAACAAAACCAACAAAGTGCATGAACTCACAACAAATTACGGTATTACTTTATTCTGGCCTCCGCAGCAGAGGCTTCTCCGAACCCCTGAGACTGACTCATCAAACCCCTAGGGTTCGATAGAACCCAGGTTAAGAACCACTGGTCTAGAGGAAACTTTCCTTGACCCCTTGGTATATCAAATTAACTTCCACTACAGGGAAATCTGTGTAATTCTAAACATACTAATTATAAAACATAGGCCAGAATTCAGCAATGGGTGATTGTTGAGCAAAAAAGAGAGAGAGAAAAGAAAAAAAATCAGACCAGTTATCTTTAATCTGAAATTTTTGTTTGTTTCTTTATTGTTTTGACTGATTTAGTGCCAAATCTTTATTTTTTTTATTTTTCTTATTTTTTAATTGCAGCCAACATTGAATACTATTTTATATTAGTGGCAAATTTCTAAACAAATGGATTTCACAATTCAAATAACAAGAGAGATATCTAGCTTTCTTTAGAAAGAGCTGAAGCTCTGGCTACTTTGGTCCAGCATTCCCTTACTCCAACTATCGGGTGAACTAAGTGGTAGCTTACCCTGTCCTCCCCAACCTGTCCCCTGACTGTTTCATTCACCAGCGTCAGCTGCATGACCCTTGTAGGCAACTGAGCTTGCAGTTCCTACAATTGGAGACACTCGAAAGACCATTAAAATGTACCACACCTGACACACATCCTCATTTCACCTCATTCAATAAAACTGCATATCTCCTTACAAGGCTTTTGACCCAAGGCAACAGAAGAATCAAGGGAACTGCAGAGGGTGACATGAAGGAAAGGCGAGTTCACCCAATCACACGCTCAGGGCTAACATAACACTCGGTGACAAGGTGTTCCATGATCAGCCCTGCTTACCTTCTCAGCCTCACCTTTCCTGGTTCCTGTCAACCTACTCTGTAACCCATTCATAGTAACTCACTTAGGGCTTCCCACACACGGAAATGGCCATTTCTACCTTTAACGTGGTCCTCTGCCCTAGAATGTGCCTCCTTCATGCCTTCATTGGTTTGTGTCGTCCCCAATAGACCACACACTATACGAGCAACTAGTCTCAGTCACACTCACCCTGTTAGCCCAGCACAGAACCCAGAACATATTTATTGCATAAAGACACTCCAGCATGTGACCAGGTGATGGCGTAGTGGATAGAGCGTCGAACTGAAACCCCGAGGTGGCCAGCTTGTGCCCAAGGTTGCTGGCTTGAGTGAGCAAGGGGTCCTGTAGTTCCCCAGTCAAGGCACATATGAGAAAGCAATCAGTGAACAACTAAGGTGCTGCAATGAAGAACTGATACTTCTCATCTCTCTCCCTTCCGGTCTGTCTGTGCCTATCTGTCTCTCTCTGTCACACACACACACACACACACACACACACACAAAAAAAAAAAAAAATGACACTGCAGGAAACTCCAAGTCACCTTCAAAATATTTAACTTAGATGCTGACCCCTTCCTTATCCTGGCAAAATTCATCTGTCTTTTTTTTTTTTTAACCTCAGCTAATACATGTTTTATTATAATTAGCTACCACATCATTCATTATGTTTATTTGTGTTTCTCAGACTAGATCTTAAGGAGAGAACCTATGTCTTTTTTTTTTTTTTTTTACAGGGACACGGAGTCAGAGAGTCAGACAGAGGAATAGATAGGGACACACAGACAGGAACAAAGAGAGATGAGGAGCATCAATCAATCATTAGTTTTTCATTGCGACACCATAGTTGTTCATTGATTGCTTTCTCACATGTGCCTTGACCACGGGCCTTCAGCAGACCGAGCACCCCTTGCTGGAGCCAGCGACCTTGGGTCCAAGCTGGTGAGCTTTTTGCTCAAGCCAGATGGGCCCGCACTCAAGCTGGAGACCTCGGGATCTCAAACCTGGGTCCTCCGCATCCCAGTATGACTTTCTATCCACTGTGCCACTGCCTGCTCAGGCACCTGTGTCTTTTTAATGGCTATAACACTGGAGCCCATCACTGTACCAGTGCTCAATAAATGCTGAGTAAATGGATGAAATGATTGAGCAAACTCCTTTCCCATAGATTTATTACTCCTTATAACGACATGGAGGCACTGCCATCCTCCTCGTCACCACCACCATTACCTCCAGCATCACTGTCTCATCACTGCCACCATCACCACCACTCCCATTAGACAGCAGAACCGCAGTGTGTGCAACTTGACTGCCAAGGCGCCTAGGGCCACGTGCATGCCTCTGGGTCTAATGTAGGAGGAGTGCAGCCAAGGGGATGGAAAGGATCCGCACCCTGACCACCCTCATTAGTCTGTGTGTTGCCACCTACTCTTTTACACCCTCCCAATTTCAAAATAAAATCAAACAACTGCTTGTTTAGATCACGTCCAAGACAGAGTCACCATCGGATCAGCAACCTATAAGCACCTAGAAGGGAGCTGCTAGCTGGATAACGAATGCATGCATAATTCAATTCCGGTAGTGGCATGCCCGATTTCTTTACCTACGGAACATATCTCATGTATCCTTTCTCTGGAGTTTTCTGTAAGTTATGGATTAATAAACTTTCCCTAAGAACGCAGCTTTATGAATCTTACAAAATATTCAGAAAAGAAAAATATTTTATTATGCCCATCTAAAGTGAATTATGATAAACCAAGTCTCCTGTGTGCTGACAAGAAATAAAGTCACTTTCTGCAGCAAATTGTGTATGTGGGGGGTGGGGGGGCAGGTGGTGGTGGCCGTGGCAGCTGTTTCCCCTTCAGTCTGATCTGGAGTAAACAAAATATCAAATGGCATCCTGACCTGTGAAGACAAGAGAGGCAACCAAGGTCACAGCAAACCATGACCCAATTTCTGACGGAAGCTAAGAGAAAATTAGCACAGAGTGGCATTAGTTCCAGATTCTCCACTTAAAGTTGAAAAAAGAAAGAAAGAAAACAAAGAGCAGAGGTCTGTTATCATTCAAGTCTGAATTCTCTTCATTATATTGAAGCATGTCCTTTTCAAAGGGAAGAGCTGGGTGACTTTCTGCAATCTATTTCACTTGTCTGAAGGTGGAGGGCTGAGGCTAAAAGAACTACCATGGCGGCGCGCACCGGGCACGGCAGGCCTAATTGTGTTGCAGGTCTTACTGCTTTTGATTTACAAAACTCATTCTTCCAACTGAGGCTCTGAGAGTTAAAGGTCTCACCGATGGCCACACAGCTGATTATTGGCCAAACCATGCCTTGGTTTGACCATTAGTAAAGTGGGGATAATCATGTCCATCCTATCTGACAGGACTATACTGAAGATCAAAGGAGAAGATATCTGGATTGCATATGTGTGTTTGTGTGCGTGCACACATGCACGCGCATATTCATGCCCATACAAAATGCTACAAAAATATAAGATGACCAGAGTGCAGACCCACCTATGTATGCACCCACTGGCCTACTTTATTCCCTCTAAGTACCAAGTATTTAAATGTTGGAACATAACCAAAGAATCAGAGCTGCAACGTCATTCACTGCAAAGGGGAAAGTGGCTCCAGCCCCACTGTTAACCACTTGCTGTCGTGTTAAAATACAGGTTCAAAATCCTGAATGCAAATTCTCTGCGTCTGATGCGTTAAGAACACAGGTTTGATTTTTCATTTTAGAAAGGCGGCATGTCCCGTGCCATACACTTATCTTTTATTTGTAACAACCCTCCCTGGGTTGGGGGTGGCACTTGCAATCAAATTCAATAATGCTTCTTGAGCCACGTGTATAACTATTCGCCCTCAGAGAGATCAATACAGATTACTAGTCTCACGACAGTTCGGGTCAGGTCAGATTTTGCCACTAAATGAGTTTTTGGTTTTTTTTTTTTTAAACTCAGTTTGCAGGGGTTTTTAGATTTTGGAATTATAGAAAAGGAAGTATATGGTCCTACTTCTAATGTACTACTCACCCGGCACCCAATACTGAAACAACTCACGCTGGCAAGAGATTCAACTGCTGGCAGTCACTCTCAACTTTCCGCAAAGGCAGTGGGGTGGGATGGGAAGAGGTGGAAGGGAGAAGGGAGTGTGTCTCTATGCAATATTAACCGACACTTCTCTCAGAGATTTCGTATCCCGACATATGAATCAGTCCTTTGCCTCTGGCCCTTCCCCTGCTCTGCTGAGTGTGGCGAGAGGCTGATCGCAGCTACATTTCTCAGGCTCCCTGGCCAATGACTTCCAGTTAGGTTCAATCAAAGGAAAAGACTGGCAGAAGACAGCAAGGAAAGGGTCTCTCTCCCTCTTTCTGCTTCAAAGTGGCATCCCCAGAACTGGCCTAGTGTCTGCCACTGTTCCAGCCCATCCCTGGGCAGTGCCTTCTCCCACTGTGCCTCTGCTGTGTGGCCATGGTCTGGTTGTGTTCAGGGATAGCACAGGGAGGCGCTTTGTGGCCCTGACCTGTCCTGAATGACCGAGTTTCCTCTTTAAGACATAAGTTTAAATCAGCTGCAGACAATCCACCATGTGAGGAATCACCCATGTAAAAATATGATGTTTCTACGGGATCTGGCAAGAACTACAAAGTCCACCTCCCAACTACTCCTCAAATACTTCCTCCTGCATGGAAATGGTGCGTGTGAGAGAGGGACACAGCATATTCTTGTCACCAGGTAAACTCATGCCATAAACCTTTAGTTTGAGAAATCCTTTCTTTGTTGTTGTTGTTGAGTTGATTTGATAAAACTGGAAGGGTAAAATAAAAAGAAAGAAAGGAAAAGGAAAGGGAAGGGCAGGATAGACAAGGCACAGTTTTAGAATAAAGGGACCTAAAACCATGTCCCAAAAGGAAATATTTAAAATTACAACAGAAAGTACTTTTGTTTTCATAGACTCAAAATACAGTGTATCTGTTAAGTAATGGTGCACTTTTGACCGGTCATAGGTCAAAAGTGCACCATGACTTTATGGACACACCTGTAGTTCACGAGAGGGACACTTTCACCTCCACTGCAAAGCAACTATGATGTACTTACAAAACTAAAGGCAGCAAGTGTTTAAGGTGAACTTCCTCAAAAAGCAAGCATATGGGGCATGAAGGACAAGTCTACAGTACCCTGAGGAACATTCAGTCTTCAGACGACTCCACAGGAACAGGCATGGAGCAGAACAATTGAAGGCGTAATGAGGTGTGGTGTTTAATGGGGACTGGAACTGAGGAAGCCTGACAGATACACATGCCCGGGAAAGGCAGGCCGGGGGAAGCAGCAAACTTAGACTGAGTTAGGTTGAATGGTCTTCATTTATTTTTTTTTTAAGAGGGCAGTGGCCTGACCAGGCGGTGGCGCAGTGGATACAGCGTCGAACTGGGATGCGGAGGACCCAGGTTCGAGACCCCAAGGTTACCAGCTTGAGTGTGGGCCCATCTGGCTTGAGCAAAAGCTCGCCAGCTTGGACCCAAGGTCGCTGGCTCCAGCAAGGGGTTACTCGGTCTGCTGAAGGCCCGCGGTCAAGGCACATGTGAGAAAGCAATCAATGAACAACTAAGGTGTCGCAACAAAAAACTGATGATTGATGTTTCTCATCTCTCTCTGTTCCTGTCTGTCTGTCCATACCTATCCCTCTCTCTGACCCTCTCTCTCTGTCCCTGTAAAAATAAAATTAATAAATAAATAAAAATAAAAGAGGGCAGTGTTAGTCCAGTATTCAATCCCCTTGCTACCAACCATGTTGATTAATGGCTACACAATCAAAAGTCTGCCCTCCACTGATACATTTGGCGCAGTCAAATATATACAGAATAATGCCTACCAGCACAGCTCTGAACCCACATACACAGCAGAAAGAAAATATATACAGTAGTGTTATCAAATTAACCAAGTGGTCTTTCCCCTAATCTTTCTTTCTGGAGTGGTCCTCTTTTAAGCCCATCTAAACTAGTATGGTATGTATTTTCTTCATTCCAGAAAATACAGTGACACACACTGATGATAGGATCTAGGAGAAGAGGAACACAGCTACAGCACTTGGCAACTGGAATATTCTTCAATATTGATATCACAGGGGTAACTTTTGGAGAGAAGCGGACATCTGCCCTACATCCTAAAATATAAATATTACTTGAATGAGAAGAAATGAACAGGATTGGGCTTATGAAAGAATTACTGGCATAAGGAATTAGAGAGAGAGAGAAGAGGGAGGGAACATACAAGTGGCAAGTAATAATCAACATGTGGGTCATAATCAGACACCTCTCCCATTATCCCTTTTTATAAATATATCATTTCCATGCATAATGGTCCTTGCTCAAATGAAAAGTGCTTCTGGTATTTCACTAAAATATCATCATAATAAATGTGAGGATTTTAAGTCAACAAGAGGTGAAAAGAGCACTGGTCCATGTGCAAGCATTGATACGGGCTTCTGTCCCTGTTAGCTTGATGACTTGGACCACCTTCCATTGCTCTAGATCTGTGGCTCCCATTTGAAAGTGGGACCAATATTCACAGACTTGAGATAGGTCTGAAAAGTCAAGTGAGACTGTAGCTACCAGCCAGAATTGGACCCTCAGGCAACCAGTCGATTATCGCCAGCCTACAATGCCAGACCAGTGTGTCTGGCACCAGATTACTCATGACAAATGTGGTGTCCAACCAGGAGAGCTCTGTGCCATCCTGCGCACAACCCCACCCTCTCCCTGGGAAAACCAGACACCTCTTTCAAAGACCTCTGACAACAAACAAGGTCATTGGCGGCTGCTTGGATTGATCACCCCCTCACTAGCCTCATTTGTCACTTCTGAACTCGCACAAGCCCACTGGGACAAAGGACATCATCCCCTGCACTGTCAGTGTATGAAGGAGGGAAGTGATTTGGTCAAAAGCAGTGGTGAGCTACCCACAGCCTTTTTGTGGAGGCTGTTTTCTGGGTATCAAATGAGAGCTAGTGAAGCATCCAGGGTCTACTAAGCACTTGATAAGCACTAGTTTCTGTCCTCCCTTCCTAATCCCCATCATACAGAATATGAAATACAGATGGAATGTGATGAAATACATAATTAGGAAATAAAAATTTTTAAACATAGCATTTACACTAGCAACTAAAAATATATAAGGCACCTGGAAATAAATCTAACAAAGCTGCAGACCTTTCTGAAGAAAATTATAACGTGTATTGAAAGACAGTTATAAATAAGAACTAAATAAATAGAGAGAAATATTTATGAGTAAAAATAATATCATAATGATGTCATTCTTTCTAAACTAATCTCTAAATTCAAATTTAACTCAAGTCAAATCTCAAGAATATTGTTATGCAACTTGAAAAGGTGATTCTAAAATGTATATGGAAGACAAAAAGCCATGAAAAGCCAAGACAAATTTGAAGAAAGACATTGTGGGGGGACTGTCCTGCCAAATACCAAGACCTAAAATAAAGAAGTGTGATCTGGGCAAAAGAGTGAACAAAATACATGACTCTAAGTGACAGGATACTTTTCCCACATGGAAGAAAATCAAAACACATTCCTTCTTCATACCACACACATGCTCACACACACACACGCATATGCACACTCATATGCATACACACTCCACATGGTTCCTAAATGTGAAAGAAAACAATTAAGCTTTTAGAAAATAATAAAAGAGTATCTTTATGACATCAGCATTTTTAAAAAGGCTCTCTTAAACAAGATATAAAAGTACCACCCTTAAAAAAGATTGATAAATTCAAATGCATTAAAATTAGGAAGTTAGATAGTAGAAAGTTGGCAGGAATTCAACTGTGGTCTATAAATCTATTCAGCTTCTCAAAGGAATTACAGTAACCTTTTTGCATTCATTGGAACTAATAATAAATGCCATAGCTCAGATTCAGCATATGGTTGGCCCATCTTTGACTTCATCCACAATTGGATTATCAGCACTTATGATTTAACTTCAGTATATTTGAATGGTTGTGTTTTATATTTAGAACTTTTGTGAGCACACATGTAATACTGCTCAGAACATACTTCACAATTCAAGACAAGCACCACCACATGTCTTTATCAGTGTGTGGGTATCACTGAGCAGTCACAGGGTATATAGCAGGGGTCCCCAAACTTTTTACACAGGGGGCCAGTTCACTGTCCCTCAGACCATTGGAAGGCCGGACTATAAAATAAACTATGAACAAATCCCTATGCACATATCTTATTTTAAAATAAAAAAAACAAAACGGGAACAAATACAGTGTGTCCGTAAAGTCATGGTGTACTTCTGACTTCTGACCCATCAAAAGTGCACCATGACTTTACGGACACACTGTACCATATTTAAAATAAAGAACAAGTAAATTTAAATCAACAAACTGACCAGTATTTCAATGGGAACTATGGGTGCAGATGCATCCTGTGCTCCTCTCACTGACCAACAATGAAAGAGGTGCCCCTTCCAGAAGTGCGGTGGGGCCGGATAAATGGCCTCAGGGGGCCACATGCGACCCGCAGGCCGTAGTTTGGGGACCCCTGGTATATAGGATCATGTGGTTACTTTTTCTTATCCTCTGTGAAGTGTTTGCATTGTTAATGATCATTCACCCAAAGTTAACTCTTGTTCTGCTGCCTTTTGGGATTTTACCACTACTCCCAAAACTACTAGGAGATACCTGCACCAGTGAAATCAAAGACAGAAAACCCTAAGGGAAGATTCTCAGCCATGATCAACTTCAATCCCTGTGGGAAAATCGATCTACTTCAATCCCCATAATGACCATGAGTTAGTACAGAAAAGCTCTCCCAGCTAACCTGAAAGTCTTCCACTTTCTTTCTCCTCTTATTCTTTCTACTGTGCATCGCTCAGGAATACCCTAACATCCATTTTACATGTTGACATGTACACAGCAGTGCATAATAGAGCAGGATAAGAGAAAAGGAAAATGTCAGCCAAATATGGTATATGTTGTAGATTACGTAAGCATTTTCAAGAGGATGACCCTCATATGTATAAAGAGAAATGCTAGTGTTGGTATCAGAATGACTAATTGTAACTTTCTGTTACTGATAGTAAGTTATTTCTCAGGGACCCTAAGGATAGGACCCTCAAAGTATTTAGTGTCCTGAGTAAAATGGGTACTAAGTAATTACTTAGCAATGTAATTTACAAGTTTCCTTTCTGATTGAAAGCATTTATTTTTATCATATTTTTCTGTAAAGGAAGTAGATATCTCCACTGAATCAGCTATTTAATAGGATAGATTTAGATAAGTTGTTTTTGTCAATGATGTCAAGAAAACACAAACGTGACTTTCAATAGATGACTGTTACTATTCATTACCAAATCCAGATTACAAAATAAAGAACTGCAACAAAAAATATGTTTTCAAGATCACTGATCACGAGAATTCCAATACTGTCAATGGAAAACAATTTATCCCAATCTTTCTATCCACAGGAACTTAATGAACCACATCAGACTACACACATTTAATTCAATTCAATCCAGCAGAAACTTACTGAGTATCTACTATATCTCAAGAACTGTTCTTAAAAGGAGAAGCCATACTTCCTTCCCCTAAAAAAATTATAAATGTCCTTTATTGGATGTATATTACATAAAATACTATGTCTTTCTTATTATCTCTGTTGTGACAAGCTATAAACTGGATGAGAATTCAATGGAATTATTTTTAAGTCTGTCCTTCTGAAAAGAAAATCCAAAAGAAACATGAAATGGCAAGCATAAAAATTAAGATAGTGGTTACCTCTGGCAGGAGGAAAAGAGCTGAGTGTTAAGAAACAGAGTTTGTTATTTATATTGTGTTAAATATACTAGATTTCAAATCACACACATTACTATCATGATGAAAATTAAAACTGTTCTTCCTAAAAAAATGATTACCTACAAACTTTGTCTCTAATCCAGTGGTTCTTAACCTTTTTTGAGGTACCGAACCCACCCGTTTCATATGCGCATTCACCGAACCCTTCTTTAGTGATAAATAAAATATGATTTTTTTTTTCCAAATTCAAGACATAGGTATATTTTTTTACTGGTGCACAAAATGAGCTGTGCATGAACATCACCTTGCTCAAAGAACAAAACCAACAAAGTGCATGAACTCACAACAAATTATGGTATTACTTTATTCTGGCCTCCGCGGCAGAGGCTTCTCCGAACCTCTGAGACCGACTCATCGAACCCCTAGGGTTCGATAGAACATAGGTTAAGAACCACTGCTCTAATCTATCTCATAAAACACTGAGGGCCTTCTTGACATCAAAAGTTCTGTGGAAAATAAATTTGGAAAATTCTTTATGAATTTAATGAGTTTCTTTACTGTAGAAAATCTCTGAAGCTCTAACACAGGGGTCCCCAAACTTTTTACACAGGGGGCCAGTTCACTGTCCCTCAGACCATTGGAGGGCCGCCACATACAATACTCCATACACTGACCACCAATGAAAGAGGTGCCCCTTCCAGAAGTGTGGCGGAGGCCGGATAAATGGCCTCAGGGGGCTGCAATTTGGGGACCTCTGCTCTAACATGTCAGTAAATACAGTGTCTTTCTAAAAGTGGGATACATAAATCAGTACTTTCCAAACATTTTTAAGCATAGAACATTTTCCCCTCCATATGCCCTTTCTTTTGAAATACAACCACCTTGGGGGACATTCGTGTTCCATGGAACATGGTTTTGGAAAATGCTCTATAAACTCATCCATTTAAGCTACATTATAGCCACACCAAACTATGTGTGGCCCATCTCCTAACAAAAATGAACTTTCATGCCTGCCTGTCTTTATCCATGTAATTAACCCAGTCTGGAATGACTTCACCCCTAAGAAACTTAATCAACCTTCAGCTTCCAGATGAAATGCAATCTCTTCTGTAATAACTTCCCCACCCATTCCTCTCTCCAGGTAGAACAAATTACTCCTATGGAAGTTTCCAGAGCTCTACAGATATTTTCTGTACTACATCTTACACTGGAGCAGCTATTTAGGTGGGAGGCTGGGTGCCTGGACAGCAAGAACTGAACCTTTGTAGTCTGGTAATGTTCACAATGCCTAGCACAGAGCCAGAGCCAGACACAAAGTAGGTGCTCAGTAAATATCTGCTGAATGGACATAGAAGAGATGTCTACGTGCATTCCTAGAATTGACTTCCTCAGTTTCCCAGATACTCTCATTACATTATTTATAACTTTTCAGTCTTTACTGTCAATTGTGACACTAACAAGAAAAGAAACAAATAAACACAATGACTGCAAGAGAGACAAACTCGGAGGCAAAAACAAGGAGAGACAAAGGAAGAGAAAGGAATGGTCTAAGTGATGGTTAATGAACCAATAAATCATGAATTCAGTCAAGAAACAGACAGACTGACCCACAGAGAGTCAGAAACTGGTAGAAGCTTGCAGCCAGAATATGAGGTCGATAATTTTGCAAGACTCACTGTAGGCAGTCAACATAGTTGACCTGGGTTCGCTCTGAACTTGTCACCTCTGTCTGAGACGGTTCTCCTCTCCTTTTTATCCCCTAAGCTAAAAAAGCCATCTTCGCCACCACAAAACTTTTATCATTTTAGCTGTGAGTTCTTCTATTCAGCAGAATTTTATTTCTGTTTTCCTTTCTCTTTATGAGAATCCCCCACTGGCACTGTAGATTGGTTGTATGTCAGGTTCAAATAAAATAAAATAATAATAATAAAAGCAACCTGGCAATTTCTTTCCAGTAGAATATGCTGCATATTTCATGAACTAGAAGCCAGAGGAACTCTGTGATTCCTGAACCAAAACCTTTCATATCTGAGGACTAAGTGGGAGAAATATACAAACAGCATCTCACAGAAAAAGAAACCTGATCATTTGCTCTCCAACCTAAGAGAAGTGCTTGAGCGATTCATTGACTTAATGTTTGTTTTTTTAACACCAGTTCCTATCCTGATACACATTTCATAGACTGAGTTCAGTGCTAGTTTTCATGTTTAGAACTGTACTAACAGAGGAGGGGTTTTCTTTTCCTACTGGATACTCTTTTTTTTTTTTTTTTTTTTTCAGAACAGAACATCTGGCTGGCTCCTGCTCTTGGCCTGGCAATACTTCCCCACCTCCAAGTTTAATTTATATTTTCAAGCCACTTCTCCATACTCGTATAAAGGGCAATCTGGTCCTGAGAAGGAGCCCTGGACAGAGTCCAATAATTCTGGGTTCTGATAGTGCCTCTCAGGGGTAAAGTTGTATATCTCCCTGAGCCTGGCTTGGTTTCCAATATGTAAATTGTGAAAGTTGGCTAATCTGCATCTAGAATTCAATCAAATAGACATTTTATTTCCCTGAAAAATAACTGCTGAAAAGTGCAATGGCATTGAGATGTTAGCATTATGTGTGTATCACAATTCTCTTCACAAAAAGGGAAAATATTCAAGGGAATATTTCCAGTATGTTAAAGAAAAAACAAAACTTTCTCCTGAAATACCAAAACATATCCCTTACCACTGTTTAGCAAGAATAAAATAAAAATAAGAGATACTAGCTACTTGAGGCTCAGGCTATTAATGACAAAAAGGAAACATTCTATTATCTGATTTGAAGGATAATCTTAATAGCTAAACAACATTACAGGCTAGGTACTATTCTAGGTACTTGGTGCTAAGTCCTGTAATCAGCACACAATCTTATGTGGCATATACTGTTATTTTATTATAAAGAAAACTAAAGCACAGAGAAGATAAATGGGTTGGTCAGGGCCACACAGCTGACAGGGCTGGGGGAGCTGAGGTCTGAACCCAGGCAGTCTAACATCCAAGTCCACATTTCTTACTAATGACCTTCTATACCACTATTCCCCATTAAATTTTACAAAACCCCCACCCCTGAGAGATAGGTTGATTATGACAGACCTTGGAATCAGCATGCTTAGATTCAAATCCTAGTCTGTACCTTCCTCGCTGTGTGATCTTGAGCCAGTTACCAACTTTCTCTGTTCCTCAATTTCCTTATCAATCAAGTAGAAATGAGAATACAAGTATGCACTTTCTACAGTTTTTTAAAGAATAAGTAATACATACAAATCACTTCAAAGGGTACCTGATTCTTAGTAAGTACTCCATAAAGATGAACTATTCTTGTTTTTATTAATAAGAGAATGATTTGCCAAACATGACACAAGGTAGATAGTATTGCCCCTGTTTGGCAAATGATGAAACTGAAGTTCTGAGAGAGATTTACCCTCAATCACTTAACTAGTGAACATTCTTTGTCACAGAAAGCCCTAAATAACATTTAAAGTTCCGGACAGCAGCCTTCAATTTATGCAATTTTTAAGTGCCATCTAAAAGACATAAACTGAGATTTTCTTGCTTTGTTAGCTTTATTAGTTTAAGAAGATTAAATCCCAGCAAAAACAAAATGTTTGACTTGAGTGAATTATCAAAATGAAATGCTGCCTCAATTAGATTCTTCATCCGCCTGCAGGATGGCTCCAGGCATTTGAAATCCACCAACTGCAATTTGTAACATGGGTACTATCAGGTACCATGCCAAACACCCACCCATTTCAGAAAAATTACTTTGGAGGGCAAAGGGGAGTGAAGCAGCATATTCCTCTCTGGCTTTGGAAGGAGAAAATGAACAGTAAGTGATACCATCTCTTCCTGGCAGCCTCACACAATGGTATGTCTTGCAAATGAAACATACTGTGAAACAGCTTGAGAGATGAGCTTCATCAACAATAAGTAATTTTTATTCAAATTTTATTGTTGAGTACAATGAACATGATTAAATGTTTCAGATATGCCTATTCAGACATTAAGCAAACTACCAAAAAAAGAAAATCTTCTAAATCTGCTTTAGGAAGAGCTTAATTACCAACTTGATGTGTAGATCCTAATTCCCACTTGATAGTGGCCAGGTTCCCAAGAAGATAGTAACAACACGTTTGCACTTCCCACCTCGGTCTCTTCTTTCATCCTTTCGGATCCTCTCTGCCTTGCCAAATAGTTACAACGTCAGTCTTTCAAATCAGCACATTTGAACTTCCAAAACCTTTTTAAGAGGACTTCTGTGTATGTAAAAGAACAATAGCACTTCAAAAGCCATGTCTGTGAGTTCTTCAATACTCCATTTGAATGCTGGGGTTTCAATCAAGGACATCAGCAGACAATTTCTGATTGCTTAGAAGTTGACTTTCATAAAGCTTTGATTAGGTCGCCCTTCTCAATAGGAAATCAAGAAAATCCTTGATCCCTTTTAGATTCCAGAATTGTCACCAAGCCTTGTCAGGATAGGAAGTGAAAGCAATGGGGTGGGGGGTGGGGGGTGGACCTTTCCAACTCCGGCCAACCTCTCCTCCCCCCATACATCTATAGTCATGCCTGTGAGGTTCAGGGTTCCATAAAGAATCACGCCTCATTGAGATAATAAAAACAATGGGCGCTAATTCAGGGGGTGGGGATGGTTTATAATGTTATGGATTTCCCGAAGACCTATAATTGGCGCATAAATACACAAACGTGAACCGGATAAAGCTACCTTTAATTTATATAATTACTTTAAAACATGTCAACTGTTATAAGTGTCAGCGGAACCCCCACAAGGCCTTTTATTCAAAACCATAAACAGTGTGAAAGTGTATCAAACGGGCCAGTAGGCTAGGAGAAGAGAGGAGAGGAGGGAGGGACAAGGGACAGCGGATGGTCGCTCAAGGGTCCCAGAGACTCGCTCACAGCTGCATTGTAGCTTCCATCTCGTAAGACCCGCCTGTCAGCCCCACTCCGGGGCCAGCAAACTGCACGAGGGTTTCCAGAAGCTCTTAAGCTTTCCACTCTCCCCTGGCTTTCTAAAGGAGCTAGGCCCGGACGTGCGCCAGAATCCAAACACACCTGCAGGCACGGACCCACGCGGGCACGCACACCACTATCGCAGACAAACGCCGCAGCGCACAGATGTCCGCGCCGCGGCGCTCTCCGCTCCTCCCACTGCCGCCGCGGAGCATCCACCGAGAGCCAAAACCCCGGTCGCCAAGCGCCCCGGGCCTCTCCGCCCCCACCTCATTCCTTCAGACTCTCCCGGCCCAGGCGGAAGTACCCAGGCAGACCCCAACAATGAAGACTTGTGTGTGATGCAGTTGAGGGTGGAGGGGAGTTTACAAGGAGTGAAACGTACAAAGTCTGAGGGGTCGGAGAGCGAGTTACACAGGAACTAAGTGGCATCAGCCGCGCGAGTCAGCTTCCCCTAGTGCAACCCCCGCCCCCACCTCCATCGCCCCAGCCTGGTCCACAAGCACCACCAACGAAATAAAAAAAAAAAAGGCGCTTTAAAAAGTGAGCAGGAACGACGCGCCCTCCCACCAGGGGTCACAATAATACTTCGCGGGACTAAGGGAGCGGGAAAGGCGAGTCCCGGCTGCAGCAACCACCGTCGTTTTGAAATTTACTTTGAACACTCATTCAAAGGTCCCTTTCCGACGCCGCGACACCACCTCCCCCCATCCCTAACTCCCTGAGTCCCAGGTTTTCTCCGCGGCTGAACCCTCCTTTCAGGGCTTAAGAGCCAAACTACAGGGATTTTCAAGTTTCCCTAACAGAGGAAGAAAAAAATCCCTAAGCTCTACATCGGAAGCACGGCGCTGAGTCTGGTGCAGAGAAGCTAGAGGAGCGGGGCTGGAGAGACCTCTGGGGTAGGGGTGGGGGTTCGGGGACGCGACAGATAACTGAGTGAACGGAGAACCCGAGGAAGGGCTGGGGTGCAGTGCTGATGGTATTTGCGAAAGAATAGAGGTTACTTAGATAGATTTGGTTTTTCCACAGGTCGGGGTAGAACCGCAGCGCTGCCGAGGTGTAGGGAAGTGAAAAGCGGGTACCGCGGAGTAAGAAAGAGGGTCCGGTGCAGGAACGGCACAAGCGAGGAAGGAAGAAGGACTCGGGAGCGCGGGGTACCTTTTGGACTGCGGAATAAGGAAAGTACATGGATAAGTAGAGCCGACAGGGCAGGCGGAAGGAGGCTTCAAGGAGTCCCGGAGAGAGAAGAGTGTTTTGGGTGAGCAGGTCTAGAGGGAGGACCGCTCGTGGTCAGAAGTCGGAAGATTGGGGATCTGGGGGGAGACCCACATGGAAGGCGCAGAGGTCGTCCTTTCCCCCATCAAGTGGAGGAAATCTGCAGTTGTCGTCTCCGCGACACCCTAGCCAAACTCCTGAGAGGGGCGCCCCAGGAGCCCTTCTCTGCGCCTGGGGCACCGGCTGTCTGGGAGCCATGTTCCCGCCGGACACCTGCCAGGGCTGAACTCCTGCCCCCACCGCGCCTCACCTCGGCTCGCCGCGAGCATCCTCCTCCTCTGCCGCAGCCGCTCGGGAAGCAGCTCCCCATGCCCGGCGGGAGGCGGCACTCAGGCGCGCTCTCCAGCCCGGGGAAGCCCGGGCGAGCGCGGAGCTGAGTCCATCCTCTCCAAGAGCCACGGGCCTCGCGTCAGCGCAGGGGGAGGAGACCGCCCGCGTGCAGACCCCGCCCCACCCAGCACACACCCTCCGGGCGCCCTGTGGCGCAGCTCACCTGCTGGCTTTCCAGTCACCGCCTCCTGGCCGCCCTCCGCGCACCCCTCGCCCGGGCCTCGCGCCTCCCGCCTCCTGCTCCCGCTCCCGCCGGGGCGCTTTCTGCGCTGCCCGAGCGCGCTCCGAGAGCTTAACAGAGTCGCGGTGGAGACGGGGAGGAGGAAGAGCGAGCGTGAGCGAGCGGGGGCGCCGCGGTTCGCAGTCGCACTTCTGGAGCCCTTGCGCTCACTCCCCATCCCGGCTCCAAGAGGAGAGCCCAGCAGACAGCTCGGGGTCCCCGCCCCGGCTGTGCGGGCGGGGACGAGGTGGGGGAGAGAAGGGGAAAGAGCTATCCGGGTTTCATAAAGTGTCCAGTGTTTTCGTCACCATCACCACCAACAGCCCCTGCCTGGCCTCCCTCATTTTTCTCTAAGGCCTACTCTTATCTAAGCCTCCCAACATACACACACCCAAATATGAAGAGCGCCAGAAGGCAAAAAGTAAAACGGAGGTCCTGCGAGGGCGTGTTGCTCCCACGCCCCTTGGCAGGAGGGGGCGCTAGCTCCCAACTGCCAAACGTGGTTTGGCAGCTCTGGTCCTCACTGAGGCTCCCTAGACTAAATTGGGCGGGGGTTGCGGTTGGACCAGCGTCTGTCGGGTTTTCAGCAGCTCTAGCGTGGGAGTCATGCCCCTGAGGGTATGCAGGCCTCATTTAAACCCCAACTCGTCTCCTTCCTCTCCATTCTACCCCATTCCCTTTCTTAAAATGTCTTGTGAAAGGACAAGCCTCCGCTTAGAACTGGGGCAGAAGGCCCCATCTCCCTACTTCTGGTCCTAGGTTACAGAGATCCAGTAAATAGTAGAAAATACTCTTCGGTCGGGACATTTTTCTACCCTGAGACCATTCAACTCCAGTACATAAATGCCTGTTGCGGTATACTGGCCTCCAGGGGCCAAAGCGACAGGTGTAGGAGGAAAAAATAAAATCAAAGGCTGCTCCACTGGAGGGGGAGGGAGGGAGGCAACAGTTCCTTAAAAAGTTTATTTTTATCTTTTTTAGGGGCCACACTCCTGTTCTCCAGCTGTGTAATAATAAAGCTAATGTGGTGGGTTTGGGTTTGGAGGGTTTTTTTCCCTCATAGCTTCTGTCACTCATCCATGAAAATTTAATGAAGCATTGATGGTTATTACCTCCAGAGTCAATGGGCTAAAAATATTTAGCCTAATGCACTCTTTGTGGAGCCAATAGGTCCGTAGCTGGTACAAATAAAGTCATGGAGAGATCCTTCCTTTCTCCACAAAATTCACGACCCATTAAACTTATTCCGTAATAACAGCTTCTGTACAAATGGAGGCACCAGCAAACGGACGGAGGCTGTCATGTACCTCCTGAAAAGATAGCAATTTACAGAGAAACAAGAAAAATGTGTGAGGTCATAGACAGGATGCAATCTTAGGAGAATAGTTGATCAGAGGAAACTCCTAACAAAGTTGGAGGGAGGCCTCTCCCACCATTTGATAGACTATTTTTATTTACTTCTGAGTGTGACCAGCAAATCTAGGGGGGGGGGCAGAAAACTGGCTCAAGTCTCTACAACATTTTGGAAGTTTTAGAGAGTGGCAAGAGTAACCAACGGACACTTCAGATTCTTTTAGTAAGGAGTTCAGGCTCACCAGGCAACTCTATCAAGATTAATAAATCACTTCAGTCTCCTCCTCTATAAAGACAGACGACAGAAATCTGTACTCAGGACAAGGAAAACGGGACATCAAGAAGACTTGGTTGGAATAAGAGGGGAGAGTGTAGAAAACTATTATGCACTTCAAGTGGCCAGGCAAATGTCAAACCTTAGGTAGTCAAACAAAGATCTAATTCTTCATTGATTACACACACAAAAAAGAAAAAACATTCTAAAATTTCTCACTGTTTTAGGGGACAGCCAGGGAACATCAACACCATTTTCATGCATTTTAAAACCCTGCATATAAGAGTTGTTGCCTTCATCAGCCCCCTTCTACCTTGCTATGTTTTTAATTGACATTATGATTACAGAATTGAAGGCAGTGTGAGACACCGAGTTGGTCAAGTAAAAGAAATGGAAGAGGCTCATGTAAAACTCTATCTCTACTCAGTGTTGGACATGGTCTACCATGCAGCTGAGCAAATTCCCATTAAATCTAACGGGCAACAAGCTGCAGCTATTCCCAACACTAGGCTGAAAGAAAGCATGTACATTCTAATATACTGCTGCCCAAGAACCTAACTGTCTACTGGTTTTAAGTCAAACCTAATGTTAAAATACTATTTTAACTTATTATGCTAAATATGTCAAGAAACAACTTATCTAAAATTTAGGGTGTTTTTCCTTTTCTTCATGTTTAAATAACAATGTCATTTGTATTGAGTATGGCATAAGCAAAAAGAAATTAATGTGCATTCCTTTGTCATTCTCTGAGGAACAACACAGTAATAAGAACAGCAAAGCTGTATATATTACTTACTATGTTCCAGGCACCCTTCTGGGTGCTTTCCATGCTTTGACTCATTTAACTTTCATGATAACCCAGTGAGAAAGGTAGTCTTGTTAATGTGTATTGGATAGAATATAGACTGGAATCTGATGGGCCTGAGTCATCTTTAAAAAGTTGCTTGCCTCCCTGAACTTCAAAATTCTCAGTTCTCCAATGGTGATAACTGCTTGGTGAGACACTTGCTTCATGAGACTGCTGTGAGCCTTAAATGAGATAATGCATTGGACATGGAAGAAAAAGAATAATTCACCTGTAAAAATCTCTCTTCCAGGAATAACTCCAAACCAGATCATTGTAAATCAGCAACAATGTTTACGGAGTTTTTTCTATATACCAGGCACTATCCTAGGCATTCAGAACAATGGTGACAAATCAGAAACTGAGCCTGCCTTTGAGAAGCTCAGTCAATTGATAAAACCATGGACATGAGTAGCATGCAGATGAGCAAAAAGGAGTTTTACTGAACGTCACATAATTCATCCCTATGCACACAATTCTCAAGATACTAAGAGGGGCAACCTGTTTAAGTGCCGTTTGAGACTGACCCATGATTGGAAGCAAAATGAAATGTTAGAAATCATGAGTCCAAATGTAATTCCTCCTCCTCCAAAGAAAGGATAGCAAAGTACTCACTTGTGTATTCTATGTTATTTAAAATTCTGTTTTTTCTATGACCGTTTCATCAGATGGAGAACAATAAAGTGAGTTTGTGCTGAAAAATCTGAGGGTTGCAAACACAAATTACTGCATAGCCACTGTTATTAAATGGTTTGTAGTGCTTGCATATGCCAAGAATATGCCAATATTTCTATACACATAAGGCTCTCAAATTAATAAAAATTTTAATAATTTTCGGTGGAAACATTTATACCAAGCTTATTAGAGTCACCATGTGTTTGAAGTATACTAACATATAGAATGTATAAATATCAAAAGTTAATACCAAAGTTACATAGCTTATCACAGTCCCTTTCATTCAAGTTCATGTTTAAACTCAGATTATATTCACTTATCCAAAACATGTTTACTGGTTGCTTACTCCAGACACAATTTTAGGTATTGACAGAGGACAAAAAGAAAAATCAAAAAAGAAACTTAAGAAACTCATTACCATGTGAAGGAAACACACCATTATATCACATTGTGGTAACTGCTATGATAGTGCTAAGTACAGGATACTAGAGGTGCATCAAATAGGGGTATTTAACCCAGGTTAGGATGTTAAGACTTCATAAAGAAAGGAAAGTCATATTAAAAGATAGTAAGTGGTGCCTGACCAGGCGGTGGCGCAGTGGATAGAGTGTCGGACTGGGATGCAGAAGACCCAGGTTCGAGACCCCGACCCCGAGCTTGCCAGCTTGAGTGCAGGCCCATCTGGCTTGAGCAAAAGCTCACCAGCTTGGACCCAAGGTCGCTGACTCCAGCAAGGGGTTGCTCGGTCTGCTGAAGGCCCGCGGTCAAGGCACATGTGAGAAAGCAATAAATGAACAACTAAGGTGTCGTAACGGCAATGAAAAACTAATGATTGATGCTTCTCACCTCTCTCCGCTCCTGTCTGTCTGTCCCTACCTATCCCTCTCTCTGACTCTCTCTCTGTCCCTGTAAAAAAAAAAAAAAAAAGATAGTAAGTGGCCCTGGCTAGTTAGCTCAGTGCAAAGAACGTCAGCCCAGTATGCAGAGTTCCAGGTTGGCTCCCAGATCAGGACACACATGAGAAGCAACCATCTGCTTCTCTACCCCTCTCTCTCCGCCTTCTCTCTCTCCTCTCTCATAGCCACTGAATTGGTCTGAGCATCAGCCTTAGGCATTGAGGATACCTCAATTGATTCAAGTATTGGCCCCTGATGGGGATTGCCGGGTGGATCCCAGTTAGGGCACATGCGGGAGACTGTCTCTCTATCTCCCATGCTCTCACTGAAATAAATAAATAAATAAATAAATAAATAAATAAATAAATAAATAAATAAATAAATAAATAAATGAGGGAGGGAGGGAATAGAGAGAGAGAAAGAAGGAAGGGAGGGAGGAAGGGAGGAAAGAGAGAGAGAGAGAGAGAGAGAGAGAAGGAAAGAGAGAACAAGTAACCAGCTGAAGCAGGGAAAGATATTTTAGGCAAAGAATACAGAATATGTGAAGGCACAGAATAGATTATTCTCTGGGAGTGGCTGTAGTTGACTCTAGAAAAAAATTGAGCAAATTGTAAAGGGTCTGGTTTGCCATGTATAGACTCTGGAATTTTGTGTAAAAGTAAAGGTGTCCACTTAAAAATAAAACAGCAGGAAAAAAATATTTTTGCAAACATTACTTTATCCATATTTCAGATACCATTCTTGTATGTGCTGGACATTAGTAAAATAGCCAAATGTTAGTTTTCTTCTGAGGTCAAAAAAGCAATGGAAAATAAGATGTCTGTGTGCCTTCATCAAAATAGAAGATCCCTTCTTTCATGATACTGGCCCTGCTTGATTCCTGGGAAAGGTTGTATGGCAGTATTACTGAACTTGACTCTGGTTTACAGTTACTATAAATAGCATTCCTTTTATTTTTTCAAGGAAGGGGTAGAGGAGAGTAACACCACTGCAATTGAATTCATGCCACCAATCTGCTCTTATTTAGCTAAATGTACAGTAGAAACAAAGTGGAGAGCTAAAGTGATTGTCAAAGGGCACTTAAGTCCCAATACAAACTCCCAATTTTTTCACTCATAAAGTGGACCTTAAAGTGAGGCTCGTACTTGAAAATAGGAGTAGATGAAAAGCTATCAGAAAATGACTGAGTTTCTGATGCCTAGGGAGTTTCAGGGGCAGAGAAGAATCAGCACACCATGGGACACAGCTGCCAATTGTTTTGTGGCCATTATGTTAAAGGTATGACAGAGACTTGTTGTTTGCCCCTTTGGTACAGAGATCCAGTCCATGGCAGATTGGCCTCCTTCTGTAAACAAAGCTCGGCTTTCCTTGGGGAACCAGTTCCCTGCCAAATAATACTTTTTCTATTTAGTTTTGGTACAGCTAACTCTCCCCCTCCCCCAACTCCAAAGATGGACAGGACAACACATTTCTTGGCCACAAGTCATTGATGGCCAAATGGGTAACCTGTGTACTTTGAAAACAGCAACTGGGAAAAATGCTCTCTCTGTACCACTAGACTGGAAACTGAAAAGATATTATGCCTTTATCTGCAGGAGCCTATTGCATAAGATAAATTCTTCAGAGCATGAAACTAACAGAGAAAAAAAAAAGACTAAGAGATAAAATAAAATAGAGATTTATGAGAACACTGTTGAAGGACCTTCTTTGTTTAGTAATGCCTTAAGCGAACTACCATCACCCACCCCCAGATTTTTCAGTTACATCAGCCAAAATATTCTATTACTTAAGCCAGGTTGAGTTTTTTCCTCCACTTTTAACCAAAAGAATTATGTCTAATATTCTAAGTATTACATAAGAAACTTTTTATGTATTATCCAATTTAATACTTAAAGAACCCCCCAAAACTATTTGTATTTATTTATACTTGGCTTTGTTTTGAGAACATAAACTCACACATTACAGGTTAGAGATAAACTCAGGAGGTTAATATTTTACTCAAAATCACACAGCTGCTCAGACAATTAAAAAAATTAAAATGTCATTTATAATACTGCAACACAAAATACTTAGGAATAAATTGAATAAAAGTTGTACAAGGATTATTCACCAAAACTTGCAAAATATTAATGAAACAATTAAAGAAAATTCAAATAAATGAAGAGGCATACCATGTTCATGGTTTGGAAAACACAATAAAGTACTGATAAGATGTCAATTCTCCCCAAATTAAACTATATATTTAACACAATCCCAATAAAAATTTTAGCTTGCTTTCTCAAGAAGTTGATAAGCTGTTTCTAAAATGTATAAAGGAAGGCAATAGGACTTGGAATAACCAAAAGAATCTTGAGAGAGAGGAGCAAAGTTAGAGAGCTTATCCTGCCTGATTTCAACACTTACTATAAAGCTACAATAATTAAGACAGTATGGTATCAGCATTAAAGACAATGGAACAGAATAAAGAATCCAGAAATAGATCTATACTTATTCAGTCAATTGACTTGTTATTCTTGGGGGTTTTTGTTTGTTTTAGCAAAGGTGCCAATGCAATTTATAGAAGAAAAAAAGGTCTTTAAAACATGTTTCTAGAATAACTGTATAAACACATGAAAAAGAAATTTACCTCAGCTGTGGCCATTTGGCTCAGTGGTAGAGCATCATCCCCACATGTGGAAGACCCAAGTTGGATTCCTGGTCAGGGCACATGGGAAAAGCACCCATCTGCTTCTCCACCCCCTCTCCCTCTTGGTTTTCTTGCTCTCTCTCTTTTCCCCTCCTGCAGCCATGACTTATTTAAAGCAAGTTGGCCCCAGGCACTGAGGTGGCTCCATGACCTCTGCCTGAGAAGCTAAGTAGAGCTCAGTTGCTAAGTAATGTAGCAATGCCCAAGATGGGCAGAGTATTGCCCCCTAGAAGGCTTATGGAGTGGATCTGGGTCTTGGCATATGTGGCAGTCTGTCTCTCTGCCTTCCTTCTCCTCCCCTCATTGAATAAAATAATTAATTAATTAACCTTATCCTCTTCCCAATACCACATATAAAACAAAATGTAATTGCTAAAATGCTGAAAGTTTTAAAAAAGAACATTAGAGAATAACTTTACAATTTGGAGGTGTGCACAGATTTTATAGAGAGGACACCAAAAAGTCATTGAACGTGAAAGAAAAGATGATAAGTTGGACTTTATCAAAATTTAGAATGTGTGCTAATCAAAAGGCCACATTAAGAAACTTAATAGTAAACCGTAAAACATAGAGAAAATGTTTACAATACAATATCTGACAAATGACTTGAATCCAGAAAATATAAAGGACTCCTACTAATTAGTAATAAGATGATAAACAATCTGATTAAAATGGACAGAATACTTGAACAGACACATTACAAAAGAAGATATGTGAATGGCCAGGAAGCACATGAAAAGGAATATGCAAATAAAACCATAAGGAAATAGACTTCCCATCCACTAAAATGGCTAAAATTTGAAAGACTGACAACACTAAGTATTGAAGATGTAGAGCTCTCTTAAGTTGCTGATAAAAGTGTAAAATGATATCACCATTTTGGAAAACTGCTTGGCACTTTCTTATCAAGCACACATCTACCCTATGGGCAATTGTAGGTATTCCATTCCTAGGTATTTAGGTATTTACCCAAGAGAAATAAGCATGTGCGTGCGTGCGCACACACACACACACACACACACACACACACACACACACACACACTAGAAAGTTTAGAGCTGCTTTATTTGTAATAGTTCAAACTGGAAACAAATGTCTTCCCAAAGCAGAATGGATAAATAGATGGCAGAATATTATATAGTGAAATACTATTAAGCAAGAAACAAAACACAATGCTGATATATGCAGCAAAAGTGGTGAATCGTAAAAACATACTGAGTGACCCCTGGCTGGTTAGCTTGGTCGGTTGAAGCATTGTCCCAAAACATCAAGGTTGCAGATAAAATCCCCAATCAGAACACATACAAGAAGTGACCAGTAAATGCACAACTAAATGAAACAACATATGGACACTTCTCTCTCTCCCCCCCCTCTTCCTCTCTCTCTAAAGTCAATAAAATAAAAGAAAAATTTTTAGGAGAATGCAGAGTGAAAAAAGCCAGACAGATGAAACTACTTTTAAGATCTATGCATTTTAATATGTCTGTTTTATCTTAATTTAAAAAAAATTAAAAGCAGTCACAGAAAAAGTGGAACATGTTATACTTGCAATATAAAGGAGTACTCTATGTCATGCATGGCAATGCCAAAGCAGTAAGTGCGTAAAAATGTACCCCTGAAAGGACATTAATGCACAGATGGTTAGGCCAACAGGGCACAAGGGTTCCCTTTTCTCCACATCCTCGCCAGCATTTGTTGTTTGTTGGTTTATTGATGATAGATAGCTATTCCAACAGGTGTAAGGTGATATACAGTATGGAGCTTCCTCAAAAATATTAAAAATAGAACTACCTATGACCTAGCAATTCCACTTCTGGGTATTTATCTGAAGACAACCAAAATCCTAATTTGAAAAGATAGATGCACCCCTATGTTCACTGCAGCATTATCTACAATAGCCAAGCTAGGAAGCAACCCAAGTGCCCATCAGTAGATGAGTGGATAAAGAAATTGTGGTACATATATACAATAAAATATTACTTGGCCATAACAAAAGAACAAAATCTCACCATTTGTGACAACATGGATCAACCCAAAAGATATTATACTAAATGCAATAAGTCAGAGGAAGGCAAATACCATATCTAACTAAAGAACAAAATAAAACATAACAGACTCCTAGATACAGAAAACAAACTGATGGTTGCCAGATGGGAGGAGGGTGGGGGGATGAGTGAAAGGGCGAAGGGATTAAGAAGTACAAGTTGGTAGTTACAGAGTAGTCAGGAGGGCCTGCTCTGAGAAATGGTAATGTGAACACCTGTCCCGCCCCCTGCACGGAACTGTTTCCACAGGTAGAGCAGCAGAGGCTCTTCTCTGTTATCCCAGAAACATGAGTGAGCACTAACAATAAAAATGTTAAAATTGAAAAGAATAAATAGTCACGAGGATTTAAGGAATAACATAGGGAATATAGTCAATAATATTGTAATTACTATGTGTGGTGCCAGGTGGGTACTAGATTTATTAAGGGGATCACTTCATAAATTATATACATGTCTAACTGATATGTTGTACACCTGACACTAATATAAAATAAATATTGGGGAAAAAAAGAATGATTAGTTCCAAATGGAGCACCCCCCAGAATATAGAATTACGATCGTGAAATACTGTGGATATTATCAGGTCAGGAATTTCCTGACATAGGAGTTAATCAAATATAGGTTGGATGACAGCCTGATAGGAATTCAATAGAGACACTTAAACTTCAGGTGATGGAAGTGGATAAAATAAAGGAGCCAAGAGCTAAAACACCTTTAAGTTCTCCTTGCAAACCTTAATATTCTAAGATTCCTTGAAGCAGTCTAGTCCAAAAGCCCTAAAACCAGAGCCATGCACTGAATGGTTCCCCAAAAGCCAGTAAAAGGCTGCAACTCTATCAGACCTTCCCGCATGGTTTCATTTGTATGAAAACCACATAAGGAAAAAGTTGCCACTCTATTCTGGAAACATACTGATGCAAATCACACTTTATATTTTTTTATATAATAAAAAAAGAATGTAATTGCTCATTGAATTGTAATATGAATGCAAATTAACTTACTGTAATTATACTTTGCAATTTTCTACTTTAAAAACTTAGAAAATGGAAGAGACCTGATAAGTAATTTGAACTGTAATTCTTCATTGTGTGCCTTCATTATGCAATGGTTACCATAAGCAATTTGCTGTTTAAATGTAAAATATTTTTAGTTCATACCTTTGCATTGGCAGGACTCAAATGAGACTGTTCAATATATACAGATACTCATTTTCCCCGACAAGTGTACTGTAGAAATCACAAGATAAAATTAATATAGTGCAAGGGAATTTGTGAAGGATTCATAATACATTTTCATTTTCAAACCTTTAGCACATTAAGTGCCTCTCTATCCTATGCCTTCAATGTGGTTTAAATTATCAGGTAATTCCTAACCAAATAGGAGTCAGGTGATCAGTATTCATGCTTTAATGACAAAATTTCAGCATAGAAGTTAAAAAAACGGGTAATAGCCCAAACTCTACCGCTAATTAATTGTGTGACCTTCCCCCTTCTGGCCCTCATTTCGCTCTATGTAAATTGAAAGGTTGGGGAAGTTGGTTTCCAGCTTCCTTCCAGCCCTTCCGGGCCAAGATTGCTCTGTAGTCACTCTTTGCTTTGTATTAGGTAAGCAACATGAGGGACAATAAATTAATTTATTTCAAATTAATGACGGTCTGAATGAAATGCAAGCCCTTTAGTTCAGCCATTCATTGCTAAAGAAAGTCTAACACAAAGATCATCTGTGATGATGAAAATATAAAAAAAAATAGTAATTACCCGTTTTCATGCTAATCATAATTTGCATGTGTAGTTCCCTCCATGTGAATCCTGTTAACTGCAAGGTGAATACCCAGAGAGCTGGGGATCTCATTAAGAACCAGCACAGGGCAGTGGGAAGAGAGTGGGTAAGGCCTGGAAACACAAACTTAGTTTGGGTATTTCCTGTGGCTGATAACCACACTAGGCCTCAATAATTTCATCTTCTAGACTGTATGCTCTCAGCTAGTTTACTGGACATTTTGAGTGTTTTAACACATAATGAATGGAGAGGCATTTGGTCACCTGGATTTGCAAATGTCTTGTTTAATTTTCTCAACAACCCTGAGAAGTAGGTGCTACTATTATCTCTAGTTTTCCAGAGAAGAAAAAGGAGGAGGAGGAAGACGACGAGGAGGAGGAGGAGAAGGACGAGGATGAGGAAGGAGAAAAAGAACGAGAATGAGAAGAAAAAGAAGCTAAAAGAAATTAAAGAACTTGCTCAGGGTCACAGCCCATGACACGTGTCTGTCCTATTTATCCAGAGGGAATAGAAACACCCCTTCAGCTTCTGGATTTTCATAACACATACAGTAATGGTACATGTATGAAGTTCTTAGAGAAAGTTTCATCTTTTTCCAATAAGGATTACTATAAACCTTGATTCCTCAGGTATAAAATGGCAATAAAAGTACCTATATTTCTCTAAAAAGATATTCTCTAATTGCCACTTTAGCATTTATCCTACCTACACCTACCCCATTTCTCCCTTATTAAAAAATTTACTTCCCATTTGAGGAAGTATGTGATTTGTCACAAGCTGTCTTCACCCTCTGCTCTGAGTTAGAGCATGTAATGTAAGCAAGCTAAGCCCATCAACACACTCCATCCCCTTGGCCAGAATGGTTGATCTAGGGGTTGTCAGAGAACTTAACCCTGTCCAATCACACTTCGGCTGGAAATACTGAGACAAAAATAGCTTGTCGCCCACAAAGCAATAGCTAGGCTCCTTAAGGTAACAGACCTTATGACAAAGCTGAACCCAAGGAAGTCAAGGCAGAGACAAAACAGAAATAACATCCTGTCATACCACCGAGTCACCACCCAAAGCCAGCCAGTATTACCTTAACAATAATGTGAGCCGATATACCCTTTTAATCATAGAAGTCAGCAATATTTGTTACTTTTCATCACAACCATGCCACTACCTCAGAGGAGAGGTTTTAAATACATAATGATGTAATGAATGACAAGTCATAAAAAAAGCTATGCAATCATCAAGTTTAATAATGGTGATTATGACAACAATGACAATGATGTCTGAAGTGAAGAGTGAAGGAGGAGGTGAGTGCCTTTCAACAAATACAGTGCTTGAATTTTATGTAGATCAGAAGTTTCCTTCAGTCATTAAAAAATAGAGTTCTTTCTTCTTGCTTCCCCAATATATCTTACACTCTTCTTCTAGCAGCATACTAGTACACAACCCTGGTCAAAGCACAACAGGACCCTGGCCAGTTGGCTCAGTGGATAAAGCATCTGTCTGGCATGCAGACATCCCAGGTTTGATCTGGATTAGGTCACACATGGGAAGCAACCATCTGCTTCCCCCCTCCCTTCCCCTTCTCTCTCTCTTACCCTCTGGCAACCAGGTTTGACTGGTCAGACTGTCAGCCCCAGGCGCTGAGGGTAGCTCAGTTGATTTGAGCATCAGCCCAAGACAAGAGTTTACAAGTGGATTCCTGTAGGCAAGCCAGGGCACATGTGGGAGTCTGTCTCTCTATCCCCCCTCCTCTCTCTTAAAAATAAAGAAATAAATAAAGTGACACAACTACAAGTTGATCTTCGCATTTTTCTCCCTTGCTGTCTCTTTTTCTCTCAAAATAAATAAATAAGAAAAAAAAGAAGACAACAGATGATAGTTCTTTTTCTGTCCACACTTCTACATTTTGTTTTACAGGGACAGAGAGAGAGTCAGAGAGAGGGATAGATAGGGACAGATAGGAACAGAGAGAGATGAGAAGCATCAATCATCAGTTTTTTGTTGCGACACCTTAGTTGTTCATTGATTGCTTTCTCACATGTGCCTTGACCGCGGGCCTTTAGCAGACCAAGTAACCCCTAGCTCGAACCAGCAACCTTGGGTCCAAGCTGGTGAGCTTTTGCTCAAGCCAGATGGGCCCACGCTCAAGCTGGCGACCTCAGGGTCTCGAACCTGGGTCTTCCGCATCCCAGTCCGATGCTCTATCCACTGCACCACCGCCCGGTCAGGCCACACTTCTACATTTTTGTCTCCATTCCTCCTCCAGGATTACTCATGCTATTTTCTCCTCCAGGATTACCTTCCCCATTCCTATCTATTGAAATCCTTTCCAATCTGCAGGACCTAGTATAAATCAAGCCCCCAACCCTTTTCACTCTCTCCCTTTTCTTTCACTCTCTCTTTTGCTCCCTTTATTTGTTGTACCTTTTTATGATATTGATTCCTGCCATGTGTTGGAGCCATTTTTCACATGTCTGGATCCCCCATAGAGATTGTAATCTCTTAGAGTAAATGCTAAACTCCTGATAAAGAGCAGAGAGAAAGACGTATGCTACATCTGTCACTGCACTCATGTCAGGGATGACTCAACCAGTGTGGCACAATTCTACCATTGAACAGTCATCAACCGAAAGCATATGAGGAGCACCTTAGGAAGAGATGGAAGCTCCTCATAATTAGGAATGCTTAGGCTACAGTCCAACTGGGAGTTGTGAAGAAAGACAGAAGAATGGATGACAAAACAAAAGTGAAGGAAGTGGGGAAGAAGAAAGGAAGGGAAGGAGGGAGGGAGAGAGGGAGGGAGGGAGGGAGGGAGGGAGGGAGGGAGGGAGGAAGGAAGGAAGGAAAGAAGGAAAGGAGGAAAGGAGGAAGGAAGGAAGGAAGGAAGGAAGGAAGGAAGGAAGGAAGGAAGGAAGGAAGGAAGGAAGGAAAGGAGGAAGGAAGGAAGGAAGGAAGGAAGGAAGGAAGGAAGGAAGGAAGGAAGGAAGGAAGGAAAAAGAGGCTGAGAGGAGTATGGTTTGGATAATGTTGCCAAAGTATGCTAAGGCAAAATTCTCCATGGTTCTTATCTGCCTTCCTGTTCTTAGTGAGATAAGACATGGTCCAATTATCCTATTACCACTGCTGTTCTACAAGAGGTATCTCCAGGCTAATTAGAGGTATAGTCTCTCCAATATGTACCTGAGGTAGCTGCATTACTGTATATTGGTAAATACAGAATGAAATATGAATCATGATTCACAGTGTACAGTTTTAAACTACAGCTTTATTTCTAATCTCAGTTCTGACACGATGTGGGTGTGAATTCAGGTGAATTCTTTCACTCTCAGCTGCAATAATCTCTCCTGTATAATCGAGATAAAAATAGCTGACTCTAGTGTCTATTTAAATTATTAAACAAAATAACTTTTGTAAAGTTTTGCCATAGTCCTTGGCATGAGGCAATAAATCAGTCACTATCAGTAGCAGATAATCATTAATTTGCTTGCAGTTTAATAATTATTTTGGACATGGCTCTCTCCCTTTGGTTCACTCAGATGTCTCTAGAAAAGTGACCCTTGGGATATTAAGCAACTGTATTCCAGTGTATAGCCATGAAAGGCTTTGGCAACACCACTGTGGTCAACCAAAATAATGTTCCTAAGATAAAATAATGACCCTAGTCTTGTTAGACAAGCATTCAGAGGTTGGTAGATATTTTATTATTTGAGTGAGGCTTTTTTACCTATAATTAATAGTCATTGATCATAAAATTCTGCATGTTTGCCACCATTTACTCAGGTGGGTATGCTACAGCAGATGAGATTCAAGGTAATCCCTATAAAAAATGTTACTCATGCTCTTGCATGGCCATATGTTTCCCTGAGTAAAAAATGGTAGAGATACTGCTGGCATGCCCAGAAGTGTCAAAGACTCTGGGTATTACCTGTAGCAAAGTGCTGCCCCAGTGAATGTCACATATGCGTCAATAGGACCTATTTTGGAAACTACTAATGCAGGTAAATGAAAACTATCAAAGGTTTTGAACATCTGAGGGATAGGATCAAACTTCTGTTGTCAGACACATCATTCTGAAAGCAGAAAGAAGGCTGCGTAATGTATCGAACCCAGACTTACTTCTGGTATTTTCTTCTATTTCTTCTCTCACTTCCTGCATCTTCATTTCCCTGGACTTTTTCTCCCCTGTTCTTCTCTCTGTATATGAAATACTCCTCTCTATCATTTTACTTAATGTTGCTAATATTCCTAGAAGTCCAGCTCAGACTTTGGCATTCACCCACACCAACCTAATCTCATCACAGGCACTGTCCCGTCTCTCATCTTTATTATTTAATCATAACATGCATCCCTCTATTCTTGCCATATGTTGATGTCCAGTCCTCCAGCAGACTGAAAGCTTCTCTCTGCCTCATTTCCCACTAGCCAGTCCTTTCTCAAATCATGTCAATTCTTCCTACAACATGTAACTCAAACCCATTCACTTCCATCAATCATCTCTCCTGCCAAGACCCTGGACCAAGCCATAGCCATCTCTTGCCTAGCATTTCCTTTCCCCCTATTTTTACTCTTGCTTCCCTAAAACACATGTTCTAAATATTAGCCATAATAACATTTTAAAAAACATAAATTAGACTCTCCCGTTCAAAACACACATCAATGGTTTCTCATTGTATTTAGGTTTCCAAAAATCTTGATAAAGGCTTAAAGCTCCTTCGTGATCTGAACCAGCCTCAACTCACTCCACTCTCCCCCTGATCAATACACTTCAGCCACCATGCTCTTCATTCAGTTTTGCAAGTCCCCATTTCCAGGCCTTTGCAAGGAATGTTCTGTTTTCTTGGAATGGTCTCCCCAGCAGCTTCTCCCCAGGCCCAAATTCCTACACACTCACTGAGGCTCACCTTAAATGGCACTTGTTCAGAGGTATGACCTGACCCCTATCCTTAATGGGGTCCCCTGTTTAAAAATTTCAAGTACTCTGTAGTTTTCCTTTGTAGGCCCAATTATAGTTTATAACTATGTGTAACTTATGCATAAAGGATATTTTCAAATATGTCTTGACTTTATATCTATTTCTCCCAGTAGACTTTAAGACTTACAAGGGCAAAGCTATCTTTTTGTTTGCTTGCTGCTTTTGTGTTTGTTTGATCACTGTAGTGGGCTGAATGATGGCTCCCCAAAATATATGTTCACCTACTAATCTGCAGAAATATTATCCTTACTTTATTTGGGAAAAATCTTTGCAGTCTTTGCATCTCAAATTAGGCTCTTGAGATAAGAAGATAATACTGGATTATATAGGTGAATCCTAAATTCAATCATAAATATCCTTATAAGACACAGAAAAGAGGAAAAGGCATTGTGACCACAAGAGGTGGAGATTGGACTGATGTGGCCACCAGCCAAGGGACACCTGCAGTCATGGGAAGCTGGAAGAGGAAAGTCCTGGATTCTTCCCTAATGCCTTCAAAGGAAACACAGCCATGTGGACATCTAGATTTTGGCCCTTTGGCCTCCAGAACTATGAAAAAATAAATATTTATTGTTTTAAGTCCCCAAGTTTTGGTAATTTGTTACAGCAGCCCTAGGAAATTAATACAGTCACCTGCACATTCCTAGTGCTGATCAATAACTATGTGTTCAATGAATGAAATAGTGAGCATTCATGGAACAAAAGTCATGCACATTTATCATTATATATCAGAACTTAACCACAGTAAATAGGATGCAGTAAGTATTCGAATATTTTTAACTTTATCAAATTTTATATAAATAGAGGCATATAACAGTTTTAGAACTTCAATATGCAAAAGAAACTTAAAGATTAAACTAGGCAAATTTCTTGTTTTATAAGGGATGAACAACAATAGCCTGACCAGGTGGTGGCACAGTGTTTAGAACATAGAACCGGGACACAGAGGACCCAGGTTCGGAACCCCAGGATCACTGGCTTGAGCACAGGTTTATCTGGTTTAAGCAAGGCTCACCAGCTTGAGCCCAAGGTCACTGGCTTGAATAAGGGGTCATTCGCTCTGCTGTAGCCCCCGGGTCAAGGCACATATGAGAAATCAATCAATGAACAACTAAGGTGCCACAATGAAGAATTGGTGCTTCTAATCTCTCTCCTTTACTGTCTGTCTGTCCCTATCTGTTCCTCTCTCTGTCTCTGTCACACACACACACACACACACACACACACACACACACACACACACATAAAAATGACCAATGGAATTGAGAAAGGTTATCTAACTTACCCAAGGCCACAAAGCTAGTTCTTCAGACTGGGGAAATTACATTTGTATAATTTTTATACCAGCACCTACTAGAGTATCTTCCCTAAGTACAATTACATCATTCTAATTAAAATTATTTGATATTATCGAGGTCCATCCATTTTGTTGTAAATGATCCGATATCATCATTTCTTATGGCTGAGTAGTATTCCATAGTATATATGTACCAAACCTTGATAACATTATACGGATTGAAATAAGTAAAACAGAAAAAAACTGAGAACAGCATGATTTCATACATAGGTGGGACATAAAAGTGAGACTATGAGACATGGACAAGAGTGTGGTGGTTATGGGGTAGGAGGAGGGAGGAGAGGGTGGGAGAGGGGGGAGGGGAGGGGCACAAAGAAAACCAGATAGAAGGTGACAGAGGACAATTTAACTTTGGGTGATGGGTATGCAACATAATTGAATGATAAGATAACCTGGAGATGTTTTCTTTGAACATATGTACCCTGATTTATTAATGTCACCCCATTAAAATTAATAAAATAAAAAATATTATTTGATATTTTGTTGTCTTTAGTCAAAGATGTCAGTATTCATTGTCATTAAATTAGTATGTGTAGATCTGATAATAAAATAAATATTGAACTAAATCCCAAGAATTGTAAGATAAAAATGTTTATTCCTTCAAATTCCAAGAATCCAATAGGGAATATCAACGTTAGATATATATTTACTATTATGTTTTACTTAATTTTGTTATGATTTTATTACTGGGATTCAAATATTTGAGCAGCTTATCAGGTTACTATCCCTTCATTTAAGAATTTACACCCAGGTGGAGTGTTGGCCTGGCATGTGGAAGTCCCGGGTTCAATTCCCAGCCAGGCCACACAGTAGAAGCATCCATCCTCTTCTCCACCCTTCCCCCTCTCCTTCCTCTCTATCTCTCTCTTTCTCTCCTAGAGCCAAGGCTCCATTGGAGCAAAGTTGGCCCAGGCACTGAGGATGGCTTCATGGTCTCCACCTCAGGTGCTAGAATGGCTCCAGCCACAACAGAGCAATGTCCCAGATGGGTAGAGTATAGCCCCCTGGTGGGCATGCTGGGTGGACCCCTGTCCAGCGCATGCAGGAGTCTGTCTGACTGCCTCCCCACTTCTAACTTTGAAAAAATACAAAAAAAAATGGAATTTACACCTAAAATATATTAAAATATATAGAATAAACCAAGTCACTTCAGAAGAAAGGTCTTTTCCACTTAATTTCTGACTTAGGGATAATTCTACTTAAGAACTCTGTAGTGATTGTGGTTTAAATTTAATACTTTCCCACATATTGCCTGCTGCATGGCAGAAAAGACTGCATCTATTTCTATCAATAGAAAAGGAATGTCTTTAATCAATTCTTCTTTCCTTCTGCCTCAATATGGGATTGAGCAGTATAACTCTGGGAATCAGAATTTGTTTTTTATTTTGTTTTGTTTTATTTTTTTACCAGTCTAATTTTATAATTTAGGCAACTTGACCTACTTGTGTGTCACTTATCCATCCACCTATCCGTCCAGTTAGGTATTAACTAGTAAGTATTAAGGCTGACCTACATCATTTGACCTATATCCAAAACTCATTCATTCTTGCCACTGTGTCCCCAGCACTTTCCTCCTCGGTGTAGATGTATCATTAATCAGTCTATAAAATGAATGGGATGAAGATGCTAAAATTTCGCTATTTCTTCCTTGGGAGTTATTCTATGTGACTAAAATTAGAGAATCCAGTTGTAGTTGGAGAACCCAGAAAGCCATCTAGTGAAGTTCACAGATGCTGATCAATTCTACACTACCCACACCTATGTAAGTTTGTCCATTATAATCCCTAAGTATGCTTGGGACTGGAGCCTTCAAATTTTCCTTGAAATCTATTCCTCTAACAACTATTTTGCTCCACTATTTCTATTATTCATATGCTCATTTATCCCCCCCTCCTAAAAATCTTGAGTGTTTTCAAGATTGTGAATGACTCAGGACTAGGAACTAAAAAAAATGACAGATTCATTCTGTTTCAAAGTAACTTACAAAATAATTGGAGAGAAAGTTAAGTAGGCACATAGTATTGTAAAATAGTGTCCTAAATAATATAATAGAGGTAACTATTGAGATTTTAAATGTCTCACCACCCCTACCTCCCCAAACAGAGATGTTTAGGGTAAGACAGTGATCTGCAGGCTTCAAAATAAGGGAACTTGTGAAGTCTATTAGGACAAAGGTCATCTCATCCCTTAGCCCTCACCCACAAGATTCTTCTCCAATCAAAGGGTTTTCCCAACTCATTCCTTTCCAGTGACATTTGTCACCTTGTAAAAATTCTCAAAGAAGTTCAAAAGGGAGAAATCCTTGTGAAGACATATCTCTCTCTGGGCAAGCAGGCAGCCACTGTCCAGCTGAGATAGAATTATTGTACCTTTATTTGTGCTCAAACTTGCACTCAGTTTATTAATGCCTCAGTGTATTTCACTAGTTCTTATAAAAAGATTTACTCCTTTTGTGGGCTTTGTTTTCAAAGAAGCCAACAAAGATCTGGATTCTAGGAGAAAAAAAATATTGTATGGTCATTCCATAACCTGAAAACCTAAATCTGATTATACCATGCCCTTATTTAAAAGCATTTAATGGCTCCCCAGTGCCAACGGGATAAAATCCAGTGTCTATAATCTCATGTATGGGTCCTCCAAGGTGAGAACTAGCCCTCTCTCCAGCAGCATGTCTTATGAAAATTCTGCCACACATTGGAGACCACCAGGCAGAAATCTTTTGGGTCTTGGGCAGATGAATCATTGGAGGGCTTTAGTGGAGAAGTGATAAGAGCTGACCTACACTTCCAGAAGCTGATTCTACATCCCCTGAATGAAGCAACTATCTCAGGAAAATCCATATATAAATCAAATTCCTTTCTCAAAACCCTTCATTCTAATGAGGCAGGCCAAAATTCAGGAAACAAAAAATGAAGAAGAAACGAGTAACAAAAATGTTCACTTCACATACCTTGCCTTAAAAATACAGCTATAAAAGATTCCCGCTATATTTATTATTACTTCTGTAAACATGTCAATCAGAAGGTTTGCGGACAGGCTCCCTGAGTTATTCTGGGGACAATCCATTAAGTATTCTAAGATAATGGGGAAACTTGACAAATCCTGAATTGCCCAATTGTTTATAAAAACAGCACTTTCTATGTCCCAGCCATCATGCACGCATGCATGTGGGTGTATATGTAAGTTACTATAAATACTTAGTTATTGTCACACTTTTTTTTCACTCATTTATGTAGTGTGCCTTGAATTCAGATGTTGATTTTTTTTTCTTTTCTGAAGAATAAAATACAAAGCACAAATATCTTAAACCAGTTAAGAAATGATACAACTAATCTTCTCTACTAGGAGATAAGCTAGTTTACATGGGAGAAAACCCCTCCCACAACTTGGAGAGTGCGATTTCAAATAATTCAATCTATAACTAATAACATTTGAGTGTTGTATAATTATATTGAACAGATAATCACTGCATTTATCTCCTTTAATGGATTAATTAACACAATCAACAGATATTGAGCCTCTATTACAGACAACAAAAACAAAGTGTTGCCCAACATATTATCCTTGCCTTCAAGCAGTAGAGTATTTCCATTTATTTTGAGGTCTTATGAGCATAAAAGGAAAAAACCAATACAGGACACACAATTTAATCTGTCTTATTTCATCTTGTTATCAAGCCATCCCCCTTTACACACACACACACACACACACACACACTGAAAACACTGATTAAGAATAGGTTTTCCCCTGTTTTGGGCCCCATATGACTAAACCCCATATACTATATGCTCAAAACATTGGTTAGGTCCTCATCTTTCCACTTCTGACTTCAGGCTAATTTTTTCCATGAAAACTTACATCTATATTCTTTTCCAATGACACCAGTCACCCTGTTAAAATTCTCAAAGAAGTTCCAAAGGGAGAAATCCTTGTAAAGATATGTCTCTCTCTGGGCAAGCAGGGGGCCGCTAGGCTCAATTTCTAACTAGGATTTTGATTCCTCCTGAGCCATATCAGTTTAACTAGTCTTGGATAAACATTTTGCCCCACCGAATCTGGGGACCAAAGGCTATTGCTGAGTATCAGGAGGGGAGGAAAACTCCCCAACCTGCTCCCGTGTTATAACAAGTCCCTGTCAAACAGCTCAGCTTAACTACACACTTCAAAGGAGAAATATGCAAATGCAATAAATACGATAGAACATAAAACCTAAGTCAGGATTCTACTTCTTCTGTGGCATTTTAGAAACATGCAAACAGAACATTAAAATAGGGATCACAAACAGAGAAACTCTAGCTGCGCTGTCTTGTGAGAATCCCTATCGCCACCATGTTATCTGGAGTCCCTACCTCTTCCCTTACTAGTTAGTGTCTTCTGAACCTGATTCCATAAGAGGCTCACAGGCAGAGAGTGTGCTATTTAGGTGCCTTAACAAACTCTTTTCCAATCTTTCCAATGGCTATGAAGCTCTTTTCAAATAATGTCTTTAAAAAAAAAACAAACTCAGCTTATGAATATGTGATATATTTGACATGACTTACTGTATCTGTTAGGTTGATTTTATTAATTCCAGAACTATTTTGAGTGCTAAATATATGACAGACCTCTGTATCCAACCACTGAGGATACAAGAACCAACAAGACAGCTATGATCCCTTCATTGAGGCAGCCTCCTATTTGTGGTAAAGTCCATTAGGTTCTTGGTTATGTCTGTTGGGCAGATAAAATATATTATGCTCACTTTGTTCAAGATGGTGCTGCCCAAGTGGAAGTCTGTTGATATTAATGTGTGTTGGGGGACAGGCTGTGGACAGGCTGGGTTGTTATAGCCTAAGGCTTAGTTTTAAGAGTAAGCTTTTCCCCACACCCTTGACTGATTGGATGATGTAGGGTGGTGCGCTCTCCTGAGGAATCCTCCCATTATGCCTCAGATAAGTGACTTTGTATCAGAGACTTCCTTGTTTGTAGATTGGATTAAAGGTTTGGATTTCTACACTATAAAGTGGGGCAGACTGGGAGTTTGCTCTCTCTGTGTTCCTGAGGTTAGCATTAGAAAAGAGAGCAGATTAAGGCCACAGGTAGGAGAGAAGAAGCAGCCAAGATGGTGGAGTGCTGAGGAAGAAGCCAGTTTGTGCAGAGTTTGTGCTGGAGAAGGAGATGGGGAACAGAGGTGAATAAGTCTAGTGAGCTAGAAACCTTTGATGCTAGGAAACTCAGATAAGTCAGTAGCTTTGTGAGCACTGAATGAGTGGGTTTTGGAGCCCAGAGTATGTTTTTACTTGCCTGCTGGGTGCAAGCTAGAATTAAAGCTGATGGCTCACCAGTTCCTGGCTCTGTTGTTTCATTACCGTCTGTCCGAATCTGATGTGAACCTGCACTGGCCAGGCAGCTGTGATGGTGACCGTGAACACTGGCTTTACAATGTCCCAGGTGTTTTTTTTACTAGGGCCTTCTAGTAGAGGCAACAGTTTTAGTTGCCTTTACTATCAAACCTCCTTATGCTCCTGAAATTTGTATAATAGGAAACAAAGCCTTGCTATTATACAACTGGAAAAAAATGACTAAAATGTAAAAGACTAAGAAAGAGAGGTCACAGTGGCTTACATTCACATTAAAGTGTAAATGACTGACACTGCTGTTATTTTATGAACAAAGCTCTTGAAGAGGGAGATGAAGAGAGAATGGTCCTCCAGGTTCTGAATAGGAGCAATGACAGCAGAGAGACACAGTGTTATGAGGGAGAAATTGCGGACCAAATAATATAGTTTGTGGTGGGTCCTTTGCAATTTTTTTTTTCCTGAAAAGAAAATTAAGTTTGGAAATCAGAGGTTCTGGGTTCTTGTCTGGGCTCTTCTACTTCACTGCGTGGCTCTGAGAAAGGCCCCTCCTCTCTCTGGGACTTACATCATTTGTTTAAAAAGGGGTTATTACATTCTGCCCGACTACCTTACATATCTATTAGGAAGGTACTATTGATCATAGGCTATCCAGATGTAGGGGTTAATAAGGCAGGATCACCGTTCCACCACCATGGATATCTCAAATTGTTTCTAATCTAAAACATGAATGAAACAAGTGTAAGCTGGGGCACTGATTTAAAATTAATTACACACACATAAATCTTTGTTGGTCCAATTACAAAGCTGTAATCTCAAACTTTAAAACAGTGAACTTCAATTTATCCAAAGCCATGCTTTCAGATTATAGCAACAGAGGCTTCCTTTATGCCTTTCAAAGGAATCATTACATCACAGCGCTTATCTCACACTTTGGAAATAAATGTGTTCCAGCAGGATTGGCTTTTGTTATCCAATCATCCCACAGTGAACATATGTGATATATATTTCATTCAATATTCCACAACGCTTTTAAAGCAGTTATACTCTCCTAAGGCAGTGTTGTTTCTTGTTTCGTATTAGACATGATTTAATAGCAGGACACAAAATTTGACTTTGGGTGATGGGTATGCAATATAATCAAATGTCAAAATAACCTGGAGATGTTTTCTATGAACATATGTACCCTGATTTATCAATGTCACTCTATTAAAATTAGTAATAAAAAAATTTTAATTGTTAATGTAAAAAAAAAAGCCAATGGGTTTGTTAAGACCTCATGCCAGCCTTCATTCCATGGCTCCTCCATGCCTTGGGATGATGTATCTGCTAACTCTAGACCCCCCAGGTGGGTCTGCCAGGACCACCAGCTTCCAGACACGCCTCTGCATTTGCCCCACCTTGGTAACTCTCCTCACTTGTCCGCTATCAGCTCAGAGCCTTGCTGAGAGGTTAATTTGCTGAAGTTCAAAAAGGTAAGCTTCTGCCCACAGACACATGGGGAAAGGTGAACCTGTAAGATGTGATCTTAGGTTTCTAAGGCACTAAAGCCCATATTTGTTCTTTCTACCATACCCTGCTGATTTATAGAGCAACTGATTTCTCCACAGTGAGAATCTTTTTTTAGTGGGAGCAACCTGTGCTATAGTATTTTATTAAAGAAAAAAAACTATGTTAAATGATGTTTTGTGATGTGTAGAACAAAGAGGGCTATTTAAATTGAAATCATTTTCCTAGTATCCAAGATCTCTAAATCTCATGCACATTAAGTTTGAATTAACACTAACAAGGGTCTAACAGCTTTGATGCTGTGTTCTTAGATAATTAAATTCTTAGAAAATTGTTCCACATTTGAGGGAGAAATGAAGGACACAGAGAGTTCAGTTTTAATTCAAAGTCACTTACACATTGTTACCTGCTGTTTCCAGGCCTTGAGGGAATCAGCAGGGAGGGTTTGATATTTAAAGTGAGGGTCTCTCAGTCTTTCTCTGTCCAAATTCTGAAGGCGAGGTAGGTAGAATTGTCAACTAAGCTCTTCCTAAGCTATCACTTTACTTTGGCATATGTCATGTACTAAGAGATCCATCCAGTCCATTTTGTAACCTAAAGCTGATGCTCCTACCATCACCACCCCTTTCCTCACAGGCATGCCCCGCTTTATATGTGTAAAGTGCTTCATAGTTTACAAAGTCATTTTTAGATTCATTAGTGCATGTGACCCTCACAGCCACCTAAGTTTGAAAGATGGCACATTCTTCCAGACTGTCAACCAAAGAGAGACTGACTGGCTGCCCTTAGCACTTAAGAGATGGCATTTACCTAGCATAAATCACCCAAAAACTAATATTTGACCCTAAGACTTAGTTATAAAATACATCTTGTCTGTCTTAGGAGTGAGCAGGCTTGGGAATATTGACTCCCAACAACAAACCTTACAAGAGACTGGTGCATCTGTGTGAATTCCAAGTTCAGATTTTAGGATGAGAAATAGAAATGTCAGTGGGTGATAATATTTCAATCAGCATGACTGGGTCTTTTTTTTTTCCAGTCAAGTTATTGGAAGATGGTTTGATTTTAAAGATGAGATGAGATAACTTGCCATAAATTATTTCACCTTAAAATTGGAAAAAACAACTTTGAACCAGAGTAGAGGGGTTGTTGGCCTTGAGCTAGGTCTGTGTCCCTGTCCTGTTAGTGTTTGGATGGGCACCATGGAGACTTAAATTCACATCTCTCTTTTTAATGTCTTTCTTTGACTGATTCCCCACCCCTACCATGAATTAGTAAGGTATAACTTTATTAGAAGGTAAAATCTGTTACTTTAAAGTGACTTTGTATATTTTTGCTTAGAGCTGATATCTGTTGGTTTAGAGTTGGGCCCTCAGAGAATCACATGACTTCCTATGTTAAGGTAGCATCCTACAACATGCTTTGTTTACTAGAACACAACTCTTCCAGTAGGTTGAGGTCACAATGACTATTCCCATTTTTCATATGAGAAACTGACACTGAGAGAATTTGTATAACCCAGTTATGGTCATACAGCCATAAACAGAGAATCCAGACTTGAATTCACACTTTGGACTTCAGTTCCCCTGCCCCTTCTACTGTATCACAATGCCTATGGATAATAATAATCATAATATTCAATTAACACGATTTTAAATATATTAATTCATTTGATCATCACAGCAGTTCTATAAAGTAGTTCTCACTATCGTTATTATTTTCATTTTATACATTATGAAATTGTGGCACAGAGAAACCAACTAACTAGTTCAAGGTCACACAATGAGTCATTAAGTGTCAGAGCCAGTATTTAAACTCAGACAGTTTGGGCCCAGAGTCTGTGCTCTTAAACACATCCTCACAAGTAGAAGAAAGAAGATTGTCCTTGTGAGCAGTTTCAGGAACTGCCAGAAAAGTTTTGACTTAGTCAAATGTCCTTTCCTCATCTATTGATCAAAGTGAAAATTCCAGCATTGTGGTCTCTCTCTGGTTTATAAAAGTGTTGTCTAGGTTCTAAAAATGTAAATAGTGCCTGATCAGGCAGTGGTGCAGTGAATAGTGCATCAGAATGGGACTCGGAGAACCCAGGTTTGAAACCCCGAGGTTGCCGGCTTGAGCACGGGCTCACCAGCTGGAGTGTGGGGTTGCTGGCTTGAGCATCAGATCACAGACATGATCCCATGGTCACTGGCTTGAGCTCAAAAGGTCACTGGCATGAAGCCCAAGATCGCTGGCTTGGGCAAGGGGTCACTCACTCTGCTGTAGTCCTCCGGTCAAGGCACATATGAGAAAATAATCAATGAACAACTAAAGTGCCACAATAAAGAATTGATGCTTCTCATCTCTCTTCTTCCTGTCTGTCTGTCCCTATCTGTCCCTCTCTCTAACTCTCTGTCTCTGTCTCTGTCAAAAAATATGCAAATAGTCACTCATCAATTACTCATATAACTGTGTAATAGAACACCTGAGGAGATGAAGGTTTTGTGAATGGAGATTACATCACACCAGTATCCTATAAAGGGATTGGAAACTCAACCTCTGAATCTAAGAGTCCAAACAAGGAGAAAACTTATATCTACTCTTTAAGATCCTCACATTTATGCAGTGCAGTCATTATTATTAACTCAGCAAGCAAAATAATGTTTGCAACATGGCACAGCTTGTAGTGGAGAAATAAGAATTCAAACTCTAATCTGTCTAGCTCCAAAACCAATGCTCTTTCTAACATAGCACGATTGCTCCAAGGACATAAACATTTCATTGAGGTCACAATCACAACCCCTACATCCCAACTTCCACCTCTTGAAGGCATCAATTTCCTGGAAGTAAAGACTGGAAATCTGTAAGTGAACCAGACTATCAAATGTCAGAAGAATCCATGTTTAGCAAACAGAATGTGGTGAACTTTTCAAGAGAGAGTTTTCTGAACGTTTAGTTTTGAAATGCCATTCCCATGAAGCCTTTAATTCAATTACTCCTGGCCACAGTATTCACCTGACAGTTCAGGAACTTGTGCAGGCAGTTATTATTAATAGAATAAACCCAAATAAATGTTCTCTGATTTGGAAAGAGGCTGTCAACTTGCAGGGAGATGAGGGAAAATCAGAGGGTCAGGAGTGAACATTTCTTGTGTCTCTATAATGGGAAAACACATTCATAATTCCTCAGAATTCTCTCAACAACCTTGCAAAATGAAAACTACAGTCAAAGAAACTGACTTTAAGTAACCAGCATGTAGTCACCTAGCTTGTAAATGTTGAAGCTAGGTTTTCAGGGTAACATTAACCTTTTCTATGACCTCAGCAGTCCCTAGGTTTAGCTTGTCCATGTCCATTTTCAGGCAGCTACAATTTTTATAAAGGCTAAAAAGTTTAAATTTATGTAGCCACCATTTTTAACAAGTACTCTTTCCACTGGTACTCTTACTATCCTATGTCCCAGGTTCTACCTGGTACAATGTCAACATTACTAAAGAAAATACAAAGAACACTATACTAGGCATCTCATGAATAGAAACCATGACTCACCCATGCTATACCTCATTGTATTTTCAATGCCTTGTCCAGAGTAGGTACTCAATAAACATGAAAAGGAGGAGAGGACAAAGGAAGATACAGAGAAAAGGAAAGAAGGAGGGAAGAAAGGAAGGAAGGAAGGAAGGAAGGAAGGAAGGAAGGGGGGGAAGGGAGAAAAAATTGTAGAAGTAGAAGTAAACTGGTAGAATTTGGGAGCTGATTACATGGGAAGAAATTAGAAAAAAGAAAGAGAAACTAAGAAGAGGCAGACATGGGCCATCAAGAATCTTATTGTCTAGGAGATGAAAGTTATGTCTGTGAATATTTATCATCAGTTTATGGAGTATAATCTTTTAATAAATGAGAAAGAGTTCCAATTATTTTTTATTCCAAAGTTTATATTCAGTTTTAGCACTCAAATTACAAGCAAGGAAAAGATTTAATTTAACCATACACAAAATTTCTGTATTTGTATATGAGAAAATCTGCTGAAATGACTTTTTAATAAGACTCAAGAAAATGCCCCTTGAAAATAAACAATGAGAAAGAAGTGTATTTGGCTAGTTGATGAATCATCCATGTGTTCATATTTTAGAGTTATAAGAGCCCAATGCTGTTTTATTGAAACTTGTCTCACAGTATATTATCAGAGAGTAATATGTAGCTTTGTAGGCTTGTCTTTAAGAAGAAAGCCAAAGACTAGAATGCATACCTTTAGCCACACTCCAACTTTGTAATCTAATTTCTTTGAGTCCTCAGACAGGTTGTTACTGAAAACATAACCAATAATAAATAAATAAGTGTAACTACAGAAATAAATTTTCTCATTTAATCAGTTTCTTTGTTAATTCAACCATAAATTAAGTGCTAGAGGAGGCTAATCACATTGTATATGAATCTTGCATAATGTGCATTAATTACAACCTTAGATGTAAATACATTATGTGGTATTGTATGTATTTTTAGTTTATCACATTTTTAAAAAGTTATAGCTGCTTATTGTAGATGTGACTTTATTTCTCCAAACACATATAAGAAGAAAACCACAATCTGACTGATCAGTTTAGGAAATTAACTGACTGATATCTTTGGAACAAGATAATGTATTCAACCCTACTATTTCTTGGTTAGTGACTGAAGCAGCTCCTCCTAGACACAGTACAAGTCTTCCCCGATATCTAGTCGCCCTGACAGCACAGAAGAGAGTGCTTATGAGTTAGTCACATTATAAGTGGTGCAAAACTCTGGTAGGGTGATTGTAGGTCAACCTAATCTTGACTTCTATTCTGCAGACCCTCAGAGGAATAATAGCAAGTGGGAGTCCTGTGTTTCCCATTTTATTTTATTTTTTTAATTTCTTTTTTTCTTTTATTCATTTTAGAGAGGAGACACAGAGTGAGAGAGAGAGAGAGAAAGAGAAAAAGAGGGGAGGAGCTGGAAGCATCAACTCCCATATGTGCCTTGACCAGACCAGTGCAGGATTTTGAACTGGCGACCTCAGTGTTCCCAGGTTGACACTTTTATCCACTGTGCCACCACAGGTCAGGCAAATGTGTTTCCCATTTTATAATGGCAGAACCAAGGGTATGAGGTAGCTATCCATAAACCAGTATGATATTTTTTTGAAGATGATCATTAGCTGTCCAGATGAGAGGAAAATCACCTTTGTGGCTCGAGGTCCCAGAATATGATACTCTGTTTATTCTTTCACTCATTGAACAGACTTTTTAGTGTATGTCTATCATGCACCAAGAATTAAGTTGAACACTGGAAATTCTAAGATGAATACACAAAAAGAATCTTTTATCTTCAAAGAGAGATCAGTCTGATAGAGGAGACAAAATATACCGTAATCAAATTATGTCAATATTGTGTTGCAAGTGCCTTAATAAAGATATGTGAAAAGAATAGTAATGAGTACAAAGGATTAAGAAGACAACTCATTGGTAGAAAAAGGACAATTATGGAAAGAAGAGAAGTTGCAAAGCTGGGTCTTGAAAGATGAAAGGGAAGCACAATCCAAGGAAAGATTTAAGAATATTTTAGGTAGATGGAAACGCATGTGTAAAGATGAGGACCATTACTTGGTATGTACGAGGGATTATAAGTGATTCCTAGGGGATAGCAGTGCTAAGATTGGAGAGGAAAGGATGAGTCAGTTTATGGAGGAGCCAACACACACACACACATACATAGAGAGAGAGTATAACTTAATTTTCATAAATCTGAGGCAGTACTGTAGTACTTACTATTCATTATCCTAAATATACAGGAAAGGACACTGAAACACATCAATGCTACATAGCTGGGGATTAACCACATGGAAATATAATCTGATTCTAGAGCTTTGTCTCTTTATCATAGATGAGAGTTTTGACTTTATCCTTAGGCTATGGGGAAGAGTTCCAGAGAGAGAAATATTATGGCTAGAGTAGGTTTAAGAAAAATCCCTCAAAACACACTGTGTATAATGAATTAAAGAAGGGTGTCTGGAGGCAGAAAACCACTTTGAAGACCAGCATTAATCGTCAAGGCAATATAATGAAGGAAATATGGTTTCCCCAGCATAATCACGTGACTTACCCAAGTTGACATAGGTCCCACCTAAGGTGGGACAAGAAACAGGGCCCTGGACTTTGCTACATCGTGCTGCATCACTCATGATTCTATTAAATATGGAATTAAAAGTAAAGACCCTCTATTCTAATCAGCAGTTGGAGCCAAAAGTAACAGAACTTAGAGTTGGAAGAAATCTTAGTTTGATTTAGTACATCTGTCTTCTTCAGTCAGGAGTTCCTTATAGACCACCACTTTGAGATAATGGTACTTTCTTTGCCTGAATTTATCATCACTAACTGTCTTTCAGATGATTAACAACATTTACACAGTGAATATTTATTAAGCATCTATTGTGGTTAAGGCACTCTGTTTGGTGCTATAGATACAACGCACAAAGCCAATTGTTTCCTCTGGGAACTTGCAATATAATATTAAAACTTCTTTCCCTATAACATCCACCTATTGTCCCTAATTCTGATCCATTGAACTACACAGAGTAAACATGCTAACATTTCAAATACTAAAAGATCTGCTCTAAAGTGTTCCTTTGTTTTTCTCTTTTCTAAGTTAAACAGTTTCTTCAACAGTTTTTCATATATGGCAGTCAAATCTGCCAATGGCTACTCATGATGAAGAAATTGTGAAATATTATTGAAAAAAATACACTGTTAGCAGAGACCAAGACTGACACAGAATCAAATCAGTTATAATCAGAAAGATTGTAGGTGTTGGTGCTTTGAGGCATCTGATCCCTAGGAATGGACTCTATTAGAATTCAAATCATAGATTAAATTTAAAATAAAAATGCCTTAAAATACATGCATGTATACTCAATATTAAAACAAAGTTATTATATTAATTCTAGAAATCAAAAGACTTTGGTTGAAAATAATATTAGAAAGTAGTTAGAGGAGGCCTCTCTCAATTTTCCAATAAAGACAGAAAATCCAAAAGCTCATAAGAACACACCAATTACTAGTGTCAAGATAGTGACAAATTATTCAAGAATTGCTCATTAACTATAAGCATTGGACTGCTTGACAATATAATCAATGTTCTTGCCATATCATGCCCATCTTATCCTAAAAAGAACGATTTCCCAGTCTTTCCCAGATATCTCCACTCTGATTCCAAAAAGGAAGGTCTGTTTCAACTTAAACATTGGGCAGACATCCTCATCCTAAATGAGTTTCTTCCATATTATAATTTTCACTACAAATCATAATTCCCAGAATTTAAAACAAATAAAATTGGAATCAGAAAGAAAGACAAAATATCAATGATAGTGTAATGAATTTGAAGGAATATGATTTCCATAGTGAAATTTTAAAATTTCCAGAGATTATAGAAGAGGAAATAAGGAATTCCACAGCAATAAATCCTGAGAACTGTTGTTTATATACATTTTATTTGATTAGAGTGTCCAGAAACCTAGAGAGGAAGGTGAAGAGGGAAGAGTCTATCTTATTTCAGCACTAACCAAATGTGCAGTAGACACAAGAATCTGTGCATCAATCTTTCATCCAGCTGCAGCTATGTTAAAGGAATTACACCAGCTTGTCAGTGGACAGAAATGGGATTAAGGGCAATCCAAATATCACATTTGTTGGCAAACACTAGATCTGAATAGATCTCTTTATTAAAGGAGGAATAAATGGCAAACAACAATATCAACATGGAAACTGTAAAAGAGTGCTATACAATAAGGGAAAAGGAATTACGTATTCAGAAGACTTCTGGAAATTATCTATACATGAACTCTAAAAGAAATGAATTTGGAAATCTATTGGGCATCCTCACTGTATACAAAAAGGTATGATCTCCATGAAACCAGAGCCCAAATCCACAAGAAGAGAAAAATGGAAGTAAACTAAAAATGTAACAACAAGATTAAAGTCTGCATTGGAAGTAGTAAAGAATAGAACAACGCTAAAAGGATGAAACAGGCAAAAATAATAACAAAGAAGATGAAAAAGATAGAAGACAGTAAAGAAGCATCTGACCTAAGAATTATAGACTTGTCTGCAGAACAAATGAGGACAACTGAAAGAAACAATAATAGAAGTAATAATTGAGGAACAGAAGCAATAATCAAAAATATAATTGAGGGAATTTTTTCTGAAATAAAAACAAAAGAAAAAGACAATGAATTGAGCCCATAATTTAGAAGAACTTATTATATTTTAGGTAATATCAGTTAATAACAGAGTCATATCTATGTAGAGCCTAGAAAGACTGGTGGTTTACACAGCTCAACTAATAAATTTGTGGTAAATATTTAGGTGCTCACATGTGTATGTTTATTCCTCTTCCAGTAAGGCATTTCATATATGTTTACCTAAATTTACATGTAGTCTATCTATTTATCTATCTATCTATCTATCTATCTATCTATCTATCTATCATCATCATCAGCAGCATCATCTATCTATCTATCTACCTACCTATCTAAATATCTCCTATTCATATTCTTTCATAGCTTTCTTTTTTCAATTAACAATGTGTCACATTTTCTGGAGTCTTTAAGTATTCTAAAATACTTTCATAGTGTTTTATCATTTCATACATTATTTAATGCTTATTGTTGGTCATTAAATAACTCAAATATTTTATAATTATAAATATAACTATTATATACTTTTCTATAAACAACCACATTCCTATCAAACAAACTTGTCAAACTTTTCTTTACTTTTATTTTTTAAAGATTGTATTTATTCATTTTAGAGAGGAGAGAGAGAGAGAGAAAGGGAAGAGAAGTGGGGGGAGGAACAGAAAGCATCAACTCCCATATGTGCCTTGACCAGGCAAGCCCAGGGATTCAAACTGGTGATGAGAGCATTCTAGATTGACACTTTATTCACTGTGCCACCTCAGGACAGGCCCAAATTTTTCAAACTTAAATTGCTAGAATAAATAATACAGACAATAATTTTTAATTATAAATTTAGAATTCCTAAATGTTCCCTGATCAAACAGAAACTTCAGTTTTTTTCAAGTTGACCACTGCAGGTTTGTTGCAGACTTCTTTTCAATATTTCAAGCCAGAAGACAATGTAGAAAAGTCCAGAGAGTTCTCAGGAGAAAAAGTTGCAACTCAGAATTTTTATGATGAGCTAAACTGTCATAATGTATGATGGAAAAAAAAGAAAGCTCAAATAATATGCCACTTATGTATCCCTAACTAAAAATAAAACTGATAATTTCCTGAAGATTAACCTTTACTGACTTCAAATTGCATGGACTATAATGAGAAGAATGAGAAGCTTTGATTTAGAAGAAAAGACATATAATCTATCTAAAATTAAGACAATGATGTTCAGAATGTTGTAGAAATATTGAAAATAATCTAAATATCTAACAGAGCTAGAATTATATAATGAATTAAATAATTATTATGTGTTTATAAACATTTTTTTTTACAGAGACAGAGTCAGAGAGAGGGAGAGATAGGAACAGACAGACAGGAACGGAGAGATGAGAAGCATCAATCATTAGTTTTTCGTTGCAACACCTTAGTTGTTCATTGATTGCTTTCTCATATGTGCCTTGACTGTGGGCCTTCAGCAGACCAAGTAACCCCTTGCTCGAGCCAGAGACCTTAGGTCCAAGCTGGTGAGCTTTTTTGCTCAAGCCTGATGAGCCCACACTCAAGCTGGCAACTTTGGGGTCTCGAATCTGGGTCCTCTGCATCCCAGTCCAACACTCTATCCACTGTGCCACCACCTGGTCATGCTATAAACATTTTTAATGACATGAAAAAATATCACAAAGTTAAATAAAAAACAAGACAAGATTCAGATTTATATAAAGAGAATGATCTACCCGCGTAAAAAAAAAAATGAAAACCAATGTTTAAAAGACCAGAAAAAGTCCAAAATCTTAAGATAGGTTGACTCTGCTTAGTAGAATTTGAATATTTTTCCCTTTCTTTACACTTTTTTTAACTTACAAAATTTGTATAATGATAATCACTTTTATAATCACAAGAGATATATATATAAGTTTAAAAGTTTTGATGAAATACATTTAACTGATCAAAGTGATGGTGAGACCTAAAAATTATAATTTTTGTAAACTATTTATAAGCCCAGTAAAATAAACTATTTTATATTGGGCTCTCTTTCAATCAATCAATCTGTAAATGGCTTTTATAACTGTAATGTAGTTTATGTACAATTTTTAATTCTTTATTTTCCACTCAATTATTTTCTATAAATACATACATACATTTCTACTCAGAGAGGTATCACATTTGGCATGTAAATCATCCCATCATGTATATGCTCTAATTTATATACCCATTTTTCCCATTGTGGGGTATTTAGGCATTGGCTATTTGTCATGATGACAAATGCCTCAACTTTGTGCTCAGAGCTTTTTCCTTCATTTTCATACTTCCCTTGGGATACTCACCAGAATTGTAATTATTGTGCATGAGGAAATGCATAAGCATTTTTATGGGTTTTTGGTATGTGTTGCCAGATCACCTTCTAAAATACATGGAGTCTATGTATTATTAATATTTTCTTACAGAGAAAAAAATGAAGCAAAGGAAAAGCTTTCTGGAGTTCTTGGACAGTAAACTTTAGAAGAGACCTTGGAGATCAGCAGTCTAGTGCACTTCTAATTTTAGAGGAAGATACAGAAATTCAGAGGAGTCACTGATTCCAGAACTCAAAGGAAGTTTCATACACAACAAAGATCAAACTTAGGTCTCTTGACTACAGGGCTCCTCTCATGCTACCAAGTCAATGTAATCTCTTTCTCCTTCCTCATTCCTTTTTCAGGAGCTAGCGAGGAAGGGAAGAAAACTGTTCATTTCAGTGTAAGGCAGCAGGGGAAGTGGAATTTGTTTCAGATCAAACCCTTGCTCTGCCACATATAACTAGTCTCATCTTGCTCAATCTTTTGGGCCTTCAGTTTTCTAATCTGTAAATTGAAGATATGAATGCTATGTCCATCTCACTCGGTTTTCATAAAGATTAGAAATAATATTTGTGGGGGAACCCCTAGCTCCTCTGGTCCTTTTATGAAGGTTTGCAAAGTATCTCTCCCTCTTACAAGGTACGAAGGCTAGAACGCACCATTTGTGGAGCAGACAGTAACTTTATGCCCTTGGTTACATGGTTAGAAAAAGGGGCTCTTTCTTGTAGGGGACACAGCCCATGCAGGGCGTGCAGTGTAGCGAACTTAACACAGGATGCTGTCAGCCCATATTTGTCCCTTTGTTCTGGAGCCTTTGTGTTCAGGGGAAATCTGCACAATGACATGGTGAGACCCAATCCATGGTAGCCATCATTCTAATTGTTATTCTCATTATCAGGAGGAGGGGAGAAAATTTCCTTGGGACACTCACCCCATCTGTCCTAGCCCCACAAAAGTGAAGGCACAGAGTATTTCTTGGCACGTGAGAGTTAAACAAGGGGCCGAACCCCACTGCTGTAAAGGCCTGCAAGGCCAAATGGGTGCCCAACCTTCATTAATTCAAGCTTTGCACTTCTGCTGAGGGACTATAGTTTGCCTGATGCATCTGTTCTTTCTAATTTGGCCTGTTTGGGTAACAAAGCTCCCAGCGATAATCTAAACCTCATTTGATGCACCTGTGAACAATTCATTATATTAATATAACAGCAGGGGAGGAGCACAGACACTAATAAATAGACGTTAGCTGCCAGGACTCCTTGTTGCAGTCACAAAGGTCCCTTCCTTCTCTCTCTGTTGTGCCCCCGCCCTTGGCCTCACTGGGGAGGGCTGGTGGACATAGGGAGGGTGTACTTCACACTGTCAAGCATTCACATATAGCCAGAGGTAAACATATCAATTAATTGTCTCTTCTCAAGCTCTCTAGGATTTTGAGCTTGTCTAATCCAAAAAATTTGTTCTTAGAAATGGAGCGCCAGTGTACTTTGAACAGTATTTGGAGACTGTCCTCCTGGTCGACCCTCCATTTATCAACATAGATCTGTACCACTGCGACACAGAGAGTGATTGGTCAATGTCTTCATTTTGTTGACTCTCAGCACTTCTGCACTGTTCTAATGTTGGAGAGAGTTTTCCCTTTTCCATCACTTTAGAAGATACAAACATGGTTTGTAATGCTCTATTTTAATGCTCCTTAGAAAACATGGCTTCCCCCGCCCCCCCCCAATATAACCTACTCAACTTCAAACTGAAATATGGAGTTCTGAAAACCAAAATCAATCTACCGATGTTCCAATTTATGACCCTCCCGCCTCGGTAAGCAATTTCCTGGCTTTCTCTTCTGGGCCCATCTCTCCCCACTTTCGGTCTTGCTGGCTTCATACTCGTGTAGGAAAAGGAAACCATATGCAGTTCCTGTTAGACGTCATGCTACTCCTTGCCCCTGTGTGTGCCCAAGCTGTGCCCTTTGCCAGGAGTGCTGCCCACTGCTCGGTTTACCTTGTTACCTCCTACTCATGCTTTTACTTTCTGCTCAAGGCTGATTGGTTGTTCTCCATCCATGCTCCTGTGCATGCCTCTCAGCACATCGAATCTCTTCTGTCATAATTATTAGTTATGTTGTTAACCCCACATCCAGTAGTGCAAACTCCGGTAGGGACAAGGCTTAGTCATATTTGTAGCGCAGTGGATGAACAAAACCAAGCATGGATTTTTGCTGGGGACTGACTGGGTGGAGGAGAAAGGAATAGTAAAGGATTAATTGGCACGTGAGAGGTGCCAATGGTAAGGGGTGGTCTCCTGTTGTATAAGGATAGAGAACACTGCCCAATGTCAGACTTTCCTGCTGATTATTGGCTGTGTGAGCTTAGACAAGTCACTTCACCTCTTTAGGCCTTTGTGTGTCAGTACAGACAGAATTTTGGGTGAATTGGTGCTTTTTATTATTTTTTAAATTTTATTTAGAAAAGTAAATTTAATGGGGTGACATGAATCAATAAGAGTAAATAGGTTTCAGGTAAATATTTCTATAGCATTTGAGCAGTTGATTGTGTGTCCATCACCCAAAGTCAAACCATTGTCACAGTGTATTTGTCCCTCTTTACTTCCCTCCTCTCCAAGCACCTTTCTTCCAGTGACCCTCCCATAACCACTTCACTTTTATCTATGTTCATGAGTTTCAATTTTATATCCTACCTACGTGTGAAATCATACAGTTCTTAGATTTCTCTGATTTACTTATTTCACTCAGTTCAATTTCTTAAGTTCCATCTATGTTGTCGTAGATGGAAATGTGTCATCATTTTTATGGCTGTGTACTATTCCATTGTATATATGTACCGCATCTTCTTTATCCAATCTTCTATTGTGAGACACTTAGGTTCTTTTCATGTCTTGGCCACTGTTAATAATGCTGTTCTGAATTGGTGCTTTTTAAACTATGATCTTTGGAGCTCCAGGGATTCTGATAGTATGAGGTTTGCCCACAAGAAAGGTGGGTAAAACAACACCAGTACCTTTCTTCCTCAGACTCATCTTCCTTTGAGGAACAAGGTCTATGTCTTTAACCATTGGCCTCAGAAAATAGTTAACAGCTACTGAAAACTGCCAGATGCTCTAAATGCATTAACTCATTTCCTTCTTAAAACAATAGTCTGATAAGCCAGTACTGTTTTCATTTTTAAAATGAGGAACTGGAGTACAGAGAAGTTAAATAACATGCACATGGACACACAACTCTGGAGTGAAAGAATAAGATCTGAACTCCAACAAGTAAGGGGCCTCCCAAGTCTAATGTCTGCTGATTTTATTATTGAGCTGAGGATCTAGCACTTAAATAAAAATATAGCTGAGTATATGACATAATGTTTGCGAGCCACATATGGCTCTTGAGCCCCTTTAGTGTGGCTCTTCCACTAAACACCACATGCGGGCGCTTCCTTGATAAGGAATGTACCTACCTATATACAGTGTGTCCGTAAAGTCATGGTGCATTTTTGACCTGTCACAAGAAAGCAACAAAAGACGATAAAAATGTGAAATCTGCACCAAATAAATGGAAAACTCTCCCAGTTTCATATCTATTCAGTGCAGTTCGATGTGGGCTTCATTTGTTGCCCTACACACATCCAAACGAAGTGAAGTTCTTGCCACACACGGGTAAGGACGTCTGGTGTAACAGAGTGAATAATGTCTGTGATTCTCTGTTTTAAGTGATTAATGTCATTGATATGTTCAATGTATACATGTTGCTTCACATAACCCCAAAAGTAAAAGTCTAAGGGCATCAGATCCAGGGATTATGGTGGCCATGGTTTGACAGAACCCCTGCCTATTCACTGCTGGGGGAATGTTCTATCCAGAAACTCAAGAAAAATGGTGGTGTAATGTGGAGGAGTGCCATCCTGTTGAAAGATGACACCTTCTGGAAATTGTGGCACTGCATACAATTCCAACATGTCAAGATAGGTGTTTGCCGTCACAGATTGCTCCATGAAAAATAATGGGTCTATCACCTTATCATGCCTCAGGCCACACCACACGTTCACTTTAGGGGTCGTACTCAATGTAGGTATGAAGATGTTCAGCAGCCCATATTCGAACATTATGGTGATGAACATGTCCACAGTTATGGAAGTTCGCCTCATCGCTAAACACAATCTTCTGCAAAAATCTTGCATCATTGTTGATCTCATGAAGCATATCTGTAGCAAACGTGCATCGTGTGGGTCTATCCACCGGTTTGATAGCATGCAACAGCCGCAATTTGTACCCCGTAAAACAGAGACTTTTCTGTAACACCTTATGAACTATAGCCTTGCTTAGGTGTAATTGTCAAGCACATGCACGCACAGATTTTTGGGGCTCCTTAGGTAGCTATCCCGTATAGCCTCTACAGACTCATCACTGACTGATGGCCTACCAGAACGGGGCTTCTCCACCAAACTGCCGGTTTCCTTCAACTGCTTATCCCACCGAGTAATGTTATTCCTATGTGGTGGCACTTTGTTATAAATGCGCCAATATTCACATTGCACTTTGGTCATGGATTCAAATTTAGCGAGCCACAGAACACACTGAACTTTCCTCTGTACCATCCACATCTCGACTGGCATGACCGTGGGCTGCTCTGCTGTATACACATGTTACGTCATCATCTGCACATGCGCACATGCTGCCACATCATCCTACAGAAACTGGGAGGGTTTTCCTTTATTTGGTGTGGATTTCACATTTCTATTGTCTTTTGTTGCTTTCCAGTGACCGGTCAAAAGTGCACCATGACTTTACAGACACACTATAGTTTAAGTTTAAAAACTTTGGCTCTGAAAAGAAATTTCAGTCATTGTACTGTTCATATTTGGCTCTGTTGACTAATGAGTTTGCCAACTCTCTGTTGACCTAACAGCAGAGTCCAGAAAAGGCTATAATCATTAGTTTGGCTTGGCATGTTCAAAAAGCCTGCTTGAAGAGGCAAAACTTTAGCTTAATTCCCAAACACGAGTGGAACCTAGATAAATGGATAAGTGAGGGAGAATTATTAGATCTAGGACAAAGGGAATGGAATGGAACAAAATGGAACAGAATGGAATAAAATTAGAATAGAATAGAATAGAATAGAATAGAATAGAATAGAATAGAATAGAATAGAATAGAATATGGTGTGGTATATAAAGAAAATATATTTACCAAACTTAAAGACAGCAAGGGTTTTATATTCTATCTTTAAAAGGCATACACAGGGTCTACTCAGGGTCTCAGTCCCTGCTGTACTGCTTACCAACTCGGCTACTCTGGACAGTTCCCTTGGCTCTGATGAACCTCAGTCTCCCCATCTTTAAAGCAGGATTAATGATAGTGACTTACATGTAATAAGATGTGTGGTTTATAATGAAGTATAAAGGCACCAATGTTATTGCTATGTTTGGGCATATTTTGAAATTTTTCAGAAGTACCTATACTGTAAAAAGCGTGTACATATGATTCTTAAAATAACAATAAGAATGTTTATGTCGAGCATCTTAGATTTTTATTATTATGTGATACAGGTTGGCCTCAACAGAAGAATAGGGAAGAAATGCAATGCCCAAAATTGATTCTCAGAGGCAAGGGGGGGGAGCTGTGGGATGTGTGCTTTTCGCGCTCCTGCTGTCCCAAACTGTTGATGGCCTGGGCAGCAATTTTCTAACAGCCTCTGCACAGTCAATATCTCAGTGACTGATTTCAAGAGCTATTCTTTGAACTTCCTGCAGCACTTAGCTCAGCATCAAGATTCAAGGGCATTTTGTTGGTTTCTATTCCGTTTTACTTTACTCTACTCTTCTGTTCTTTTGTTTCTATTCTCTTCTATTCATTCATTCATTTATAAAATATTTATTGAAAAACTGTTTTGTGCCAGGCACTATATTATGTTCATGGAGACAGAAATAAATAAGACCTAACACTTGTTTGCAAAGAACTGATAAATTCTGAGTCAGATACAGACATGTGAACAACAAATGTTTACATCTATACATTGGAAAGCTTCTTATGTACAATATAGGCTACATTCTAGGTGTAAAGGAAGCCTGGCATACAAAAGTGGGAGAAAACACCAGGAAGCTCAGCCGTCCTGATCTTGAATTATTCTTAGCTTCTCAATAAATGAAAAAAAGATTATTCATGCCATGAGCACATACCAATACACACTAAACTAAATGTTTTACATGGACTATCCAAATAATCCTTACAACACTACATATAGGTCTTATCACTACCCCCATTTTAAAGATGCAAAAACTGAGACTTAAGAGAAGAAGGTTAAGCAACTTGCCGAAGGTTATTTGCCATGTTCTCTTTTACCTCTTAACCTTTTCTTATATGCTGTCTCTCTGCTTAGAAAATGCTACCTCCCTGTTCTTCACTATCCCCTCTTACACATCTACTCAAATGCTTAGATTGCTCTTAATTCCCACATATCCTCCCAGATTTAGTTTAAAAATCACTGTCTCCAAATAGCTGTCTTTGATCTCCCATTACACTATGTCTCATAGCACACGTATTTGGCAAACTTTGCTTATCATTGTGTGCTGGAGTTGCTTGTAAAATATTACTCTCTTCCACCCAACATAATTTCTACCTTGGCCATTCTGCCTTAGATTAATTTCATTCTTTAGTACCTTCCAAGAGGCCAGCCAATGGGCTTGGCACATTGCAGACTTCAATAAATACTTCTCACATGAAAGAAGTGGGGGAGGTATATGAAACACTTCAAACAGCCATCAAATTCAAAAGATCTCCAAGCACTTAATAAGAAATTCTTCCTGGGGTCTTATTGTATGGTTTTTACCGATGGGAAAAGAACAGCTGATTGGTGAATGTTGCCAGTTATCTCAGGCCCATTGACATTTGTTGTACTGCAGGGAATTTTTCTTAGTACAATATTTCCAGGGAGGAGCAGGTAAATATTGAGACAAGATATACATCAAGCTTTTCTTTTCCTTTCTGTGAACCACTGTACAATAATCAATCCCAGAGATAACAAAGGCATTTGTTAACAGCTCCATCTCCTTTTTCAAAGCTTAGTTCTCATTCTGGAAATGTTATAAAACTAAAAAAAAAGAAAAAATGTTGTTAGCAGATTCCAACCACTTGTCAGAGGAAAAGAAAATCCAAAAGGCACTAAGCAATAGCTCAGCTTTTTTACATACAGATAGGCTTTCTGTCCTCCAGTTCATCAAAATTCCTGATGGAGCTGCTGTAGAAATGGAAAGTGAAGGTTTTAAAAGCAGATTAAATAAGAAAAACTCAGCCCAGGAGAGAAATCTCCTTGCACAGTCCTCTGGTTTTAAAGTTCTACTATCACGGACAAGAGTTTATGGCTGAAGACATAGATTTCCTTTTATCAGAGAAGTTGGCACATCAAATGTGTTGTTACTATTAATATGTTTGAGTGACCTATGCTAGATTTTGAGGGCAAAACTTTGTTTCATTTACCATTGTGCCTTTTCCTCCCTGGGTAGCACACAGAAGGTGCCCAGTGTATATTCCCTGAGCAGACGAATGACATGAATGAACATTCAGTGAGTGAAGCCAGTGCAGCCCCTGCTTGGACGAGCTAACTCAATTATTCTTGGATGGATTTCTGTAGAATTTCTATTGCATACTTTTGTAACTTGCCTATGCAAACATATTGATATAGTTAAAAACTCTTTTCAAAAGATGAAATCAAAGTTGGGGATACATTTTATTTTTATTTCTGAAGAAAAAATGCTTTTAATTTTGTGTTAAGGCTGTGATCTTATAAAGCCCCATTGTCTCTGCATCTCACTGAGCTTTCCAACAGAAGCTTAATACATGTGTGTAGGCAGAACAAGTGAATGAATGAACAAATGAATGAATTGTTCTGTCACCTCAACTTTTCTTAGTATCTGAGAGAGCAGAGAGAAATGAATGAAAAGACCAGTTTGAAACAAGCACACACTATCTTCACCAAAACTGATGACTCTTGATTCAATAGCCAGTGGACAGAGCTTCATTGAGTCTAAATGTTTTAAACTCCAGATGACATCTCTATGTACTAAGTTATCTTCTTGGAAGCTGATGAAACATTTTGGAAGCCTGACCTAAGTGTCCCTTTATCTCTAGTGAGCCAGGAGAGTATAAGACCCTGGTTAAGGACCAAGCCCAGCCTTTTGTTCCTGGCCCCAAGGAATACTGATTGTATTGCCATACTTAGAGTCACTGTAAGTAGAATCTGACTGTATAGTCATCTCCAATCCTTGAATTGTGGTTACATTAAGCCTGAAGAAATATCCCAACCCTCCTTGATCTGTTCAAAACATTTAGCTATCCTATTAAGGACCAATTGGAGTTTGCGATTTTGGTGGGCACATCAAATAAATGAACTTATATTTTTGAGGTCAACTGACTGGATGGAATCTTTCTTTGTCAGCTTCATCCAATCTTTTTGTTTCTTATAAGCTTAATATTCTCATCTTTTCTTACTTTTTGAGAGTTAGAGCACTTGGAAATAAAATAATTCAAATTATGGTTTAGCCATAAGATGTCAGTGGAAAAAGAACGTATGCTCTTTGAGCCCATCTGGTCATCCACAATGTAGGGACAATAATGCTTCTGTATCAAAGACTGAGAAAGGATCATATTAATTAATCATTTTCAAACCTAAATATTTATGCATTAATTTTTTATTGATGCATAACAAATTACCATACATTTACCAGCTTAAAACAATACCCAGTTATTCTCTTACAGCTTTATAGATGAGAAATCTAAGCTGGATTCTCTGCTTAGGATTTCACAAGCCCAAAGTCAAGGTGTTGTTCAGGCTATGTTCTTATCTAAAGACTCTGGTGAACCCCAATAAATTTTTTAAAAGCTAAAAAAGTTTTAAATAAAGGTTCTAGAGAAGAATCAGCTTCCAGGCTCATTTAGGTTGTTGGCAGAGTTTAATTCCATGTGATTACAGGACCAATGTTCCAGTTTCCTCTCTGGCTATCCACTGGACACTGTTCTCAGTCCATAAGGGCACCTGCATTTCTTCTTCTGTGATCCACCACACTTTCTAGTTAACAATATGGTGCATCAAGTTTTCACACTTGAAATCCCTCTAATTTCTCCTGCCATAAGTCAGAGAAAACTTTTAAAGAGTTTGTGAGATGACATTAGAGTATTGGTGGCATAAGAAATACACCTGAACTCTCCCCTTGAAATTTTAACAAATTGAACAGCTATAATGCAGCAAAGGAACTCCAGCTGAGTTCATAAGAATGTCTGAAAAATCTGTGCAATGAATGGACTAAAAATGGGAAAGGATGAAAAGAGGGCAGAACATAAAACACACTCCCAGTTGGTCCAGAGAGGAGGAAAATCCAGAGTAACTGTTTAGTTTTTTATTTTCTCACCAGGACTACAGGGAGGAAAGAAGCATGGGCTCTCTGGGTATTTTCTGCTAGAATACAGAGAGGGAAACCTGGAGTTCCTGGGCCACCTTTTGTTGAGAGGAGTGGAGAGATTGAGGGGCAGAGGGGGAGATACTATACCAAAGTGCCGGCAGAACAGGGGTCACGGTCAGTGTTCCCAAGGTCTGCCCATAGCTTGTACTTGGCACAGAGAGAGAGAAAATGAAAGTGCAGCCACCACCCTTCCAGATCCTGCCTCCCTAACCTCATGGGTATAGAGAGTGATAGAGACAAACACTACAGTTAACTCTCCAGCACCACTCTCTCCTATGAAGAAACAGAGGTGCTCTGCATCTGGTCCTCTGTTCTGTTGAGACATGGGAAGGAGCACCCAGAGGCCTAAGATTGCTATTGCTAAAGCTGTAAAGCCATAAAGCCCTCACATCATACCCACCCACCAATGTGACTGCAGCCCTGACTATACCATTGTGACAGCAACATCTTAGCAGAGGACAGCCTAGGAATTTCACAGAGCTAAAATTTATAACACAGCAACATCTATTGGAAGAAAATAGTAACCTCTCAAAACTAAAATTTATTTATTTTTCTTTTCTTTTCTTTCCTTTTTCCCCTCTTTTGAATTCCATTTTGTTTAATTTTTATAGTTTTTATTCATATTTTTGTGGGTGTTTTGTTTGTTTTCTTGGTTTTTGGTCTTTGTTTTCTGTGGTTTTTCTTTTTTACTTACCATTATTTCTTGAATTTTAATATTTTTATTGTATTTTTTATTTTTAGAATGGTTTTTGTTAGATTTTTTAGTAATACCATTATCAAATGCCATCAAGGAATAAGAAATCAAATACTGTGGCTACACAAGACAGCGACATAGTTCAGAAAAAATATATATCAAGAGAAGAAAATCTCAATCACATGGAAACCTTGGAGTTAATCAACAGAAAACTTAAAATTGAAATTCTGAAAATACAAGAAGCTATAAAACACAAAAGGCAACTTAGTGGCTCAAAAACAAAATAAATACTTCACTAAGGAGATTTAAACTTTAAAAACAGAGATAAAGAACTCAATACATGAATTGAAAACTGAGGTAGCAAGTTTAGTGAATAGAACAAGTCAGATAGAGGAAAGAATCAGTGACATTGAACATAGGCAACTAGAGATGCTACAGAGAAGAGAGAGACTCATGAATTTTGAAAAAATGAGAGAGGTCTACAAGAATTGTCTGACTCTATCAGAAAGAGCAATATAAGAATAATGGGTATAGCAGAAGATGAAGAGCAGGAGAAAGGAATAGAGAGCCTATTCAAACAAATAATTGATGAGAACTTCCTGAGCCTATGGAAAGAATTAGAGCCTCAAATCCAAAAAGCAAACAGAACAGGAGTGACCTCAACCCAAACAGACTTACTCCAAGACACATCATAAAATTGTCAAAAATTATTCACAAAGAAAAAATCATAAAGGCAGCTAAGGAAAAGAAGAGCATAACCTATTAAGGAAGGCCAATTAGGTTATCATCAGACTTCTCAGCAGAAACTCTACAAGCCAGAAGAGTATGGACCCAAATATTCAAAGTACTGAAAGAGAGGAATTACCAGCCAAGAATACTATATCCATCAAAGTTACCCTTCAAACATGAAGGAGAAATAAAATCTTTTGCAGACATACAGATGCTGAGGGAATTTATCACCAGAAAACCCAACTGCAGAAAATACTCAAGGGGGTTATTTGACCAGATACAAAGAACAAAACAAATCAAAACTACAAGTAAAAGCTCCAACAAGGTCACAATAAAAACAAAGATAATCTGTGACAACAATAACATAACAGGGGAGAGGATAAAAATCTGCAGTAGCAAAGGGGGATAAAGTGCAGAATCACTCATAAGACAAAGGACTCTTGTACATATGACAATTTTTCTCTTAATAGCTTAATGGTAGCCACCCACAAAAAAAGCCACTACTGAAACACACTGATAAAAAAGGAAGAAACAGGAAAAAGAAGTATGGAATACAACACATGCACACACACACACACACACACACACACACACACACACACAAATTAGTAGAAACACTAAAAAGAAGAACCAAATGAGACTTGGAGCTACCAGAGAACAAAACATACAAAACACAAAATGGCTATAGGAAATCCTCAAGTGTCAATAATTACCCTAAACGTAAATGGACTGAACTCACCAATAAAGAGACAGAGTAGCAGATTGGATCAAAAAGCAAAATGCAACTGCATGCTACCTTCAAAAGACACATCTAAACTGCAAGGACAAAAGTAGACTCAAAGTGAAAGGTTGGAAAATAATTCTCCAAGCAAATAATATCCAAAGAAAAGCAGGTGTAGCCATATTCATATGTGATAACACTGACTTCAAGACAACAAAGATAACCAGAGACAAAGAAAGACATTTCATGATGATAAAGACATTATATCAAGAAGACATAATACTTGTTAATATATATGCACCAAACCATGGAGCACCAAAATATACAGCATCTGCTAACTGATCTAAAAAGAGAAACAGGAAGAAACACAATCATACTTGATGATCTCAACACACCAAACAGATAAATTAAAAAAAAAAAAATCAGCCTTAAATGACACACTAGACCAAATGGTCATACTAGACATTTACAGGACATTTCATTCAAGAACGTCAGATTATACATTCTTCTCCAGTAGGTATGGAATGTTCTCAAGAATATGTTGGGCCAAAAAACTAATATCAACAAATTCAGGAAGATCGAAATTATACCAAGCATATTTTCTGATCAGTAGACTTTGAAATTAGAATTCAACTGTAAAAAGGAAGTAAAGAAACCCACAAAAATGTGAAATTAAATAACCTACTTCTAAAAAATAACTGGGTCAAAGAAGAAATAAAATAAGAACTCAAAAGATATATACAGACAAATGAAAATGACAACACGACATATCAAAATTTCTGGGGTGCAGGAAAAGCAGTTAGAAGAGGGAAATTTATATCATTACAATCATTACAGGCTTATATCAAGAAACAAGAGAGACCCCAAGTAAACAACCTAACATCACATCTAAAGGAACTAGAAAAAAAGAACAAAGACAATCCAAAGTCAGCAGAAGAAAGAAAATAGTAAAAATTAGAGCAGAAGTAAATGAAATAGAGAACAACAATAAAAAACTGTAGAAAAAATTAATACAACAAAGAGCTGTATTTTTCAACAGATTAATAAAATTAACAAACCCCTGGCCAGACTCACTAAGGAAAAAAGAAGGACTTATATAAACAAAATGTGAAACGAAAGAGGAGAAATTACCACAAACACCATAGATATACAAAGGATCATAGTAGAATACTATGAAAGATTATATGCAACCAAATTCAACAACCTAGAAGAAATGGATAAATTTCTGGAACTATATAATCTTCCTAGACTGAGTCATGAAGAAATGAAAAACCTAAATAGACCCATAAGCAGGGAAGAAATAGAAACAACTATCAAAAACCTCCCCCACCCCAAAGAAAGTCTGTGGCCAGATGGCTACATTAATGAATTCTACCAAACATTCAAAGAATATTTGGTTCTTATTCTTCTCAAAGTCTTCCAAAAAATAGAAGCAGAAACAATACTCCCTAAAACATTTTATGAGACCAATATAACCCTGATATTAACACCTGCAAGAACATCACAAAAGAAAGAAAACTACAGACCAATATCTGTAATGAATACAGATGCAAAAATCCTAAACAACACATTAAAAAAATAATATACCAGTATCAAGTGGGATTCATTCCAAGAGCACAAAGATGGTTCAACATATGTACATCCATCAATGTAATACACCACACTAACAAAACAAAGAACAAAAATCATATGATCCTATCAATAGATGCAGAAAAGGCATTTGATAAGATATACCCCTTTATGTTTAAAGCACTCAATTAAATTAGAATAGAAGGAAAATATCTCAGCATAAGAAAGGCCATATATGACAAACCATCAGCTAATATCATACTAAATGGTGAGGCTTTTCCTCTAAAATCAGGAACAAGACAAGGCTGCCCACTCTCTCCACTCCTATTCATCATAGTTCTGAAAATTTTAGAGCAATTAGGCAGAAGAAAGAAATAAAAGGCATCCATATCGGGAAAGAAGAAGTAAAGGTATCACTTTTTGCAGATGACATGATCCCATATATAGAAATCCCCAAAGACTCCACCAAAAAACTCTTAGAAACAACAAATCAATACAGTAAAGTTTCAGGATACAAAATCAATATACAGAAGTCTATTGCTTTCCTAAATGCCAACGATGAAACCTCAGAAAATGAACTCAAAACCCTATTCTTTTACAATTGCAACAACAACAACAAAAATAAAATACATAGAAATTAACAAAGATGCGAAGGACCTATATACTGAAAACTACAAAGCACTATTGAAAGAAATTATAAAAGACACAATGAAATGGAATAATATTTCATTTTCATGGATTAGAACAATCTACAGGTTAAAATGGCCATATTACCCAAAGCAAAGTACAAATTTCCATCAAAATCCCAATGTCCTTGTTTAAAAAATAGAACAAAAAATCGCAAGGTCTGTACGGATCCACAAAAACCTCAAATAGCCAAAGCACTCCTGAGAAAAATGAAGCTGAAGGTATCATACTACCTGACTTCAAATTATACTATAGAGTAACAATAACCAAAACAGCATGTTATTGGCATAAAAAAAGGTAATTGAGAGCCCAGAAATAAAACCACACATATATATGGTCAAATAACACCAGGGAACAATTTTCTTTTCATTTTCTGTTGCATGAGGTTTTAGAACTTTTTCTATGTTTTTCTGCATCGCTGATTCCAATTCTGAAATTCGTATTTTGTTGTATGCTCTAGTTTTTATGCAATTTTAATTTCTTTTTTTTACAGTTAATGGCATACATTGGCTTTTAAATTGGAGTTAAAGGGCAACAACTCTTGGAATGAACATAACCACAAAGCAATTAATGTTTTACAAACATCACTTTTACAATAATTGTAGTTGTTTTTAAACGTAAAAAATTGTTATTTGATAAAAACACCCTCTTATTTTGTTTTAAGATTGAATCATGGCTTCTTTGAGTAGGCGTAAATGTAAAAATAGTCCTGACACCTTCTGTTATATATGTGGCTGTTATGTATGTGCACACTTCAATGTCAAAGGTGCAATATTTCATCATTTGTGACACGTGCATATATTGCCTATTTTCAAGTTCCCCTTGGCGATCAAGACAAGAATTGGGCTCCTTATATTGTGTGTCATAATTGTGAGAAAATGCTTTGTAACTGGACAAAAGGAAAACGCAAAGAAATACCCTTTGGTATTCCCATGGTTTGGCGTGAACCTAAGGACCACAGCAGTGACTGTTATTTCTGTCTGATCCATACAAAGGGCATCAGCAAGAAAAAATGGCATATGATTGCATATCCTAATATTCCTTTAGCAATATGAACTATCCCACACTCTGAGACATTCCTGGTTCCAGTTTTCAATGGTTTTATTTCTTCTAAGGATGAAGAAAGTGAACATGGTGATCAAGTGTATTTTGATAAGATGCATGAGGAAATGGTTGTAGAATTTGAAGGGTCTTCTTCTGATGCCAAGCAGTCATTAACCCCTCAGCAATTTAGCCAACCCAAATTGAATGATTTAGTAAGAGAGTTGGGCCTATCAAAGAAAGCAGCTGAGTTATTAGCCTCCAGGCTTTAAGAAAAAAATGTATTTCACCTGTCAGGTAAAGTATCCCATTACAGGAAGCGTGAACACATTTTTGTGGACTTTTTAACCAAAGACCAGCACTTTGTTTACTGTCATGATATCAGTCTTCTCAGCCAGCTAGGTGTTACCACTTATAGTCCAATAGAATGGCAGCTATTTCTTGACAGCTCTAAAAAGAGTCTGAAATGTGTTCTCATAAACAACAGTAATGTTTATGCAGTGGTTCCAATTGGTTTTTCAACTCATCTGCGAGAAGATTATAATGACATAAAAATTGTCTTCGACTTACTGAAGTATGAGGAGCATAACTGGATCATTTGTGTGGATCTTAAAATGGTAAATTTCCTGCTAGGACAACAGTGAGGTTTCACAAAGTATCCTTGCTTTCTGTGTTTGTGGGACAACCAAGCTTGGGGGAAACACTGGACACCGGAGGAGTGACTGAAACTTGAAGCTCTGGAAGTAGGGATGCCAAATATTGTGAATGAACCTGTAGTTAACTGAGACAGGATCATTTTTCCCCCATTTCACATCAAACTTGGCTTAATGATGCAGTTTGTTCAGGCTTTGAATAAAGTGAATGCTTTCAACATATTATTTCTTCTTTTCCTGCCTTGTCTCTTGAGAAGATAAAAGCAGGTGTATTCGATGGACCTCAGATTCAAACCCTCATGTGTGATGAAGAATTTGCCAGGAAGATGAATAAGGAGGAGAAAGCAGCATTGCAGTCTTTTGTGGCAGTCACAAAGAACTTCCTTGGCAATAAAAAAGCAGAAAACTATGAACTTCTGGTTCAAAGGATGCTGTTGGCTTTCTGCGACATTGGATGTAACATGGGCATTAAGATTCACTTCCTGAACAGTCACCTTGATAAGTTTCCTGAAAATCTTGGAGCTGTTAGTGATGGGCAGGGAGAACATTTTTATCAAGATCTGAAGATGATGGAAGAGCGTTATCAGAGGCGATGGGACAGAAATATGATGGCAGACTGCTGCTGGAGTATCAAATGAGATTGTCCTCAACAAGTACACAAATGCAAGAGCTACAAACACAAATTTTTGCCTGAATAGAATTTAAATAAGTTTTGAGCAAATTTTATGATTAAAATAAGTGTTTTAATATGTTTTATTTTGAAATTGTAGACAAATTCTGATGCAATTATATCTTTTAGTGTATTAGTGTATTTACTGCATTATATAAATTATTATATTTTCACAAAGATGATGCCCAAGAAGACATTCTACTTCATAATGTTAAACTTAATGTTGAAAATTTTACAATAAAATGAAAACCTAAAATCTTCAATTGCAAAAAAAACCCCTGTAATTTAAAGAGAAAGCTAATGTCAGATTTGAGATTAGCACACTCGAAGTAGGTAAGAACAAGTGCTTTTGTGGATGCAACAAAAATTTTGTTCCCCAGTGTAATCTTCAACAAAGGAGCCAAGAACACATAATGGATAAAAGAATATCTCTTCAATAAACGGTGCTGGGAAAATTGGAAAACCACAGTTTGTACCCATGCACAGAAACTAAGTCAAAATGGACCAAAGACCTAAATATAATATGTGAAACAATAAATTACATAAAGAAAACATAAGTACTAAATTCATGGACTTGGGCCAGAGAACAATTTATGAATTTGACCTCAAAGGCAAGGGAAGTCAAGGCAAAAATAAATGAATGTCGCTATATCAAATTAAAAAGTATCGCACAGCAAAATAAACCGACAACAAAACAAATAAGCCGCCAACTAAATGGGAGATGATATTTGTAAACAACAGCTCCAATAAGGGGTTAATATCCAAAATTATAAAGAACTCACAAAACTCAGCAACAAACAAGCAAACAATCTAATTGAAAAATGGGGAGAGGACCTGACTGGACACTTTTCCCAAGAAGACATAAAAATGGCCAACAGATATATGAAAATATCATCATCTTCACTAGCTACTAGAGAAATGCAAATTAAAACTACAATGAGATACCACCTCACACCTGTTGGCTATTACCAACAGGACAGGTAATAACAAGTGTTGGAGAGGCTGTGGAGAAAAAGGAACCCTCATTCACTGCTGTTGGGAATGTAAACTAGTACACCATTATGGAAGACAGTATGGTGGTTCCTCAAAAAATTAAGAATAGAAATATCATATAACCCAGCAATCCCACTACTGGGTATCTATCCCAAAAACTTGAAAACATTGGTATGTAAAGACATGCACCCCCATGTTCATCAGAGCATTATTCACAGTGGCCAAGACATGAAAACAACCAAAATGTCCTTCAATAAAGGATTAGATAAAGAAGAATAGCATATATACATATGTACATATATATAATAGAATACTACTCAGCCATAAGAAATGATGACATATTGCCATTTACAACAACATGGATGGGCCTTGAGAACATTGAACTGAGTGAAATAAGTAAATCAGAAAAAGCTAAGAACTGTATGATTTTACACATAGGTGGGATATAAGACTCAGACTCATGGACATAGATAAAAATGAAGTGGTTACCAGGGGGAGAGGGATGTGGGGGATTGCTGGTGGCAAAGGAGTAAAGAGGGACAAATTCATGGTGACGGAAAGTGATTTATCTTTGGGTGGTGGGTATACAGTATAATGAACCATTCAAATGCTATAGAAATGTTTACCTGAAACCTAGGTACTCTTGCTGATTAATGTCACCCTGTTAAATTTAATTTTCTAAATAAAATATAAAAATAAATAAAGAGTTTTTGTGGTTAGATTAGACTCACCATATAATCTCCCTCATGCCACATAATGTGACATAATCTTAATAGCGGTATATCTCATCATATTCACAGGTTCTGCCCACACTAAGGGGAGGGAATTACACAAAAGTAAGGGCTGTTGAAGATCAGCCTGAGAATTCTGACTATTACACTGTTATAGAATCACCTTGGAGCTTTTAAAAAATACTGATTTTTCTTTCTCTACCTCAGAATATCTGAATCAGAATCTCTAGAAGTGGGTCCTAATAATTTGAGTAATTAAAAAATCCTCAGCCTGACCAGGCGGTGGCTCAGTGGATAGAGCATCGGACTGGGATGCAGAAGACCCAGGTTCGAGACCCTGAGCTCGCCAGCTTGAGCGTGGGGCCCATCTGGCTTAAGCAAAAGCTCACCAGCTTGGACCCAAGGTCGCTGGCTCCAGCAAGGGGTGGCTCGGTCTTGCTGAAGGCCTGCGGTCAAGGCACGTGTGAGAAAGCAATCAATGGACAACTATGGTGTCGCAATGGCAATGAAAAACTAATGATTGATGCTTCTCACCTCTCTCCGTTCCTGTCTGTCTGTCCCTATCTATCCCTCTCTCTGACTTTCTCTCTGTCCCTGTAAAAAAAAAAAAATCCTCAGATAATCTGAGTGTACCCAGTCTATGAATGTATGTGGTAACCATCAAGTTAATGTATTCAAAGAGCCTTGTACTGTGCCTGATATATAACAAGAACTTAGTATCATTTTTTGTCTTTCTTCCTTCTAACACTTTGCTACTCAATGTGTGGTTCATGGGCCAGAATCTTAGAAATACAGAGTCTCTGGCACTATTCTATAGACTCAGAATCTGTATTGTAACAAGATTTCCAGGTCATCGGTAATACTGTTTTAGGAAGCTCTCTTAGGATGGACCTATTTCATCAAATCTAAAATGCTATTCAAACTGACCATTTCCAATTGGGTATCTATATGCTAATACTTTAGTTTCATTTAAATCAATTCAACTGAATTCCAGACCATTTTTCATATTTATTGTATACCTAGCACAGTGCTAGATGACATATAAACAATCATTGTAAGTTATAATCTAGGTTTAACAGAAGCTTACACTCGGATGCATGAAATGCAGAACAATTCAAGACAGCCAAGTTAATAAAACACTCTGAGAACTGTAAGAGCATTTTGATTTCAGAGTAGACAGGGAGAAGTCTTTGAGCTGTTTCTTGAAGGATACAGATAGACAGGCCTTAAAACCTGGTTCAAATGTCATTTGATTCATTCATTAATCAAATATTTGTTCAGCTCCCATGATGTACTGGGCACTTGGAATAGCCACAGGTTCTGAACTACTGGGTTAGCACTCCCTGGTTTTCTCCCTTGGCCTTGTGCCACGGGATATACACTCTTGCTCAGTGCCTCAGGTTCCCGTGAAAGATTTGGCACTTTGGGGGGACCCAAGTACATTTTACTTGGTATTTGCTTCAGCATAAAAGCACTTGGCATATAGTAAGAGGTCAGTGCTTGATTGAATAAAAGAAAGATGAACGAATGCAAGAAAGAAAAGGGGCATTGCATGGGGAACATGCATGGATAAAGTTGTGGAGGGGAGAATGGCCATAGCATTTTTTATAGAGAACTCTAGCCTGATGTGATAGGAGGGTTCATTCTGGAAGAGCTGATGGAGTCAGGGTCATTGGAGCTAGAGTATAGAAAATTGGAATTTTAGAATGGAAATTAACTTTTCCATTAATTCCATAGATATATATTAAGCTGATGAGCAATAGGGAGCTACTGTAAGCTTTTGAGGTTTGGCATATGGTTAGTAATCTTTGGTACTTTTAAAGGCAAATCTGATAGATCTCATGGCTCTGAACAGAAAAGATTAGTATGGTGAAGATGGAGGCAGAAAGGCAATGTATTGGTATGCACATACACGCGTGTGTGTTTAATGTGTGTATTTGGGGGTTGTATGGAGAGAGGTATCACAGCCATCCAAGAAAAAAATTTCATGAGCAGATGCTCAATATGGAAAATTTCCCATTTCAAATAAGCCTGAACATTTAAAAATAGATTGATAGACCAATTCTGTCCCAATAGAGCTCTGAGAAAATGTCCTTGGAGTGCCGATTTACAGTTTACTCACTTATGCATTCATTTAACAAATATTAACTCCATGCTGGGCACTGTGCTAAGGCCTGGGATCACAGAGATGAATATAAGGTCTCCTCTCCTGCAGGGGGAAAATAACCCTCCAAATTAAACTTATTCACTCTGTTGAGGATTAATCATGTTACTGATAAGATGAAATTGCTCAAAATTGAAGAGTAAAAATTCTGTCTGCAAGTTTTTAAAGCTTTCATTAAAAGTTTGATATTTTCTGGCTCAGCAGTGTGGTAAAATGGAAGGCAGACAGATAAACCTGGGGCTGAATCCATCTCTTGCTAGCCACGTGAGTGTATGTCTGTTTCCTCATTTGTATATGGACATGATTCTTACATTATAGGGTAAGGTGACCAGATTTTAAAATTGGTAAAGCGGGACACCATTGACGGGGGGGTTGGTTCTTGATTAAAAATTTGGTCTATATGAAGCTTCCAGGTGGAGGCGAGGTCTCCCCGCCGAAAACTGTATATTCCCTTCCTGTTCTCCCGCCATTCCCTAGCTTTTCATGCATTCTTTCCAAAAATCGAGACTTTTTAAAAATGTTGCGGGACGCAGGACAAATTGTTAATAATGGGGACTGTCCCTCCAAAGCAGGACGTCTGGTCACTTTATTAGGGTTGTTGTGAAATTTAAGGAAGTGATCAACTCAACCCATGTAATTGCATGGCACATGTCTCTGTTTGAGTGGCTGAACCCAGCAACTGCAAAACCTAGCAACATTGCTAGCTGGCTTTCAGTTACATTTGGCCAATAGAAGACACCAACAAAATCAGAGGAGAAAAAGACAAATAAATTGGGACATCTCTTCCTTGTGTCCTCTCTGTTCCCTCCCTTCTTCATCAGGGTGCCCCTGGTAGAAGCCACATCCCTGAGAGGCGAGGTACCACTGACAGCCTCAGCTCCTCTCTGGGGCTGACACTTGGCTCCTCTTCTCGCTCCTTCATTGCAGTGAAATGCTTCCTGCATTGCTTTTCCCTGCCGGGTTGTTTCAGTCCTTTATTGCTTTCCTTTAACTCTGTTCAGAACTCTGTATATTGTCCCTTTGTTGGCCTCATCTTTTTAGTTTGTTCTTCTTTATTTAAATCATTTTTTTATTTTTCAATTACAGTTGACATCCGATATCATATTAGTCTCATCTTTTGAACCATCTATGTTGAATTATAATGTCTATCAGTGATTCGATTTGTAGAAAGACATTAATTTTTACTTTTACTTCTAAAAGTGTCTTCCATGAGTTATTCTGTGAAAACAAGTTTCTTTGGTCCAATACGTTTGGGAAATGCTGTTTATTTGATTTCCCTCTTCAAGAGTCACAATATATATTAACATATTAAAGGTTCAGAGAAGCCTAAAATGAAGAAATGTGCTTAATGTTATTTAACAGCATTTTCTATACTCACTTGACCATGAAACTATTATTTTATGTAACACCTATTAACATTCCATACTTGAGGAAATGCTGCACTAGGCTAAACTAATAAGATAATTAGTCACATTTATAGCACTTTGAGAAAGAACACGGGACATGGAGTCAAAATTTGCTACTTGTCCTGAATCTGCCACTAACTCATAGAAGACCTTGGGCAGACATCTTACCCCATTGGAACTCTGTCTCTGTGGAGGAGTTGAAGGAATGATCCATTTTCCCTAATACAAATCTGATGCCGATGCATACTCATACTATTGCATCAACAGAAGCAATCTTGGCAGTTTGGGTAGGAATATCTCAGGAATGTTGTGCTTTGTTTCTTTTGCAACTGTAGCTTTCACCCCCAGCATTTTAGTTCTTCACAGTTTTTATTTCAGTCAGGATTCCAGAATGTCAAAGCACTTGTGCTGAACCGCACAGAAATGTTCATGAAGCAAAATTACACCATTTTTAATGTTCTTTCCACCATATCACCCTACATTCTGAGTGTGAGTGGTAATGTGATGAGATAAAAGGTATCTTCAGATTAAGGTTTTATGATGAATTGAATGTGTTACTTTTCATTTGGGTATTTATGCTTCATGGAGGGGATAGTTCTCAAAAGAGTGAGAACCAATCTCTTAGTGTCAGAAGGCCTAGTTCAGAAAAGCAAAGTTTGATGATTTTTAACTCTGATGATTACCAATGTAAAAGAGTCAAGGCTATTAAATAGCCATGAAATATTGTTCTAAACCCTAGAAAAAGCAGCAAAAAGAGCTATGTTTCTAGCCATCATAACATCATCAAACTCTGCCTGGTTGATAGTATTCCATACATAGAGCACAGTCCAGATACTTCTCCCAAGAAGGCAAATTGGAGCTCACGGGAGATGGAATTGAATACAGATTTCAGCTCTGAGAGTTTTAGATAAAAATGTAAATGAGAAGCAAGACAATAATTAAACAAATCATTCACAGGAATTTTTATGACCTACTTAAAAACCATCAGCACAATTCGAGACACAGCAAGAAATTCTGAGTCCTCAAAATAATTGATCTACAGCAAGGCAAACACTCATTTAATTGCCATGCGGGAGTTGAATCAAGGGAGCAGATAGTTGGCATCTGGTTCCTACTTTCTCATATGTTACGTTTTTTTTTTTAACCATATACTTGAGGACAAGGTAATGAATCAAATTCTGGAGAAAGATCAGCAAGATAGTCTAATATGACCCCGTATTATAATCTAACTTTAAAGCTATCTGAGAAAGTGATGACTAAAATTTCTTGTAAAACAGACATACTCCTTCCAAATGAGAACGAGGAGAGGCATGCACTCTATGAAATGACTGTATTCCATGTAACTAAAGAAGAAAGTGTCCTACCTAGAGATAAAGTTAAAATTTTCTTTTTGCACCAATCAAAGCGTCCAGTGCATTTCCTAATTGGTGGATAATGTTTGAAATTAGAATTGTGACACATTTATTTGGTCATCTGCAAAATTGTCACATATTTGTATTATACATGACTTTGGACATAGCTAAAAGCCATTTTAGATTATTTCAATGTAAAGATAAAAATTTATCTAGGTTAGTATATGAGAAGTGAACATATAACTATGGCTGGAAAAAGCCCATAGCATGGGCTGGGGAAGCCAAGTCACACAAAAGTGAAAATTCGGGATTGTTGAAAGGAAGAAATGATAACAGCCTGACCAGGTGGTGGCGCAGTGGATAGAGCGTCGGACTGGGATGCGGAAGACCCAGGTTCGAGACCCCGAGCTCGCCAGCTTGAGCGCGGGCCCATCTGGCTTGGACCCAAGGTCGCTGGCTCCAGCAAGGGTTTGCTCAGTCTGCTGTGGTCAAGGCACATGTGAGAAAGCAATCAATGAACAACTATGGTGTAGCAAGGGCAACGAGAAACTAATGATTGATGCTTCTCATCTCTCTCCGTTCCTGTCTGTCTGTCCGTATCTATCCCTCTGTCTGACTCTCTGACTCTCTCTCTGTCCCTGTAAAAAAAAAACAACAACAACAACAGAGGAAGCAGGAGACCGGGACAAATTTTGTTTCCTTTCCACAAATGAGGCAATGAAGCCCATAGACACATGCTCTCTAAGTCACCTAGTGAGTCAGAGGCAGAGCCAGGATGACAGCTAAGAATTGACTCCAGGGCTGGTTCTCTTCCCCCCACACTTTTCTGGTCTCCAGCTGGATTCTGGTCTATGCAGTTTTAGAACAATTCAGTTCTAGGGAAAATGGCATTTGCCATCTCAACTTCTAAGACCTATGGTGGGTTATTCCAGAGAAAGAGAAGCATAGCTGTTACCAGCTTGATGTAATTAGGGACATATTTTTACTCAGAAACTGTATTCTCCTCTCATTTTGCTAAGCATGTTCATACCTTATATTTATGGTACACAAAGGAATTGAATTCTGCAGCAAAAAAGTACACTAAAATCTTTCTTCCTTGCCTTTATGACTTTGGGTTTTAAGAATATAGTCATCTGCTATATAATGTATAGAGCAGGAAGGGGTTGCTTTATTTTTCCATGTAGCACTGAATCTCTCTGGAAAGTTCAGCACCCCCTCTTCTGTGTTTGTTCTAGACCTTGTACATGACTTTAATATGGAAGTCGTCACCCTGATTATATTTCCAGTCATCAAGTGTTTATAGTCAGACAGGTCTGGGTTCATATTTCAATCTACTAAAAGTGACTTTGGATCAGTTAAATTCACTGTGGCTTTATTTTCTCATTTAAAAAATGGGAATAATAATAGTCATCTCAAAGAGTGTGTAGTAGATGCTGTTGGTGTCTTGGCTGGGCACCCGTCCCCAGTGACCCTCCTCCACTGGGAAGCCCCTTACCCGGGAGGTTTCTTCTACAGCCACTCACTCAAGGCAAAGCAAACTGTGTAGCAACTCTGGAAATCACATCCTTGCTTAGTCTTTTTTGTCTGCCACCAGTGCTTCCTTCAATCCCCTTTTCCTGGTAAAATAACCCCAATCAATCGCTCGCACAAAAATCCCCTGAAGGATCTGATTTGAGGGAAATAACTTAAGGCAGAGTTGTGAAGATTAAATGTTGCATCAGTTTGCACACTACCTGACATGGGTAAAGCATTTCCAAACAGAGCTATTATATTATTAGCCACATATCTGAAACCTTTATCCCAAATGCTGGCACTTTGAGGCGCTTGATAAGTTATACAAAGTGAGGCGACATAAGATCAAGTTTTGCCATCTGTGCATCTGACTGGAATACCTTGAATATCTATGGAGGTTCCTGCACTGATCTTGGTCTCGATCATCTGCAAACAACATTTCAACCTCTATCTATTTCTATACATTCCTTTAACCATAATAGCCATAAAAAATATCTATGGTATTCCCAATGACAAGATGCCCATAGTGGGGAGAAGAAAAGTAGCTTTTGTTCTCAGATTTACTATCAATAGAAAATAAAAGAATGATGTAGATTGTTACAGATTTTAGAAAGTATGTCAGAGAAAACCTTGGAACTGTTTAGAGGTTTACAATTTAAACTAGAGTTTTATAAGTAACCACATCAATGGGCTGTTGCTATATTTAAAGTAGCTCCTTGCTTCTTCTTTTCAAAATACCAAAGTAATAATACTGAGTATTTGATCTGATGAATTCAAATAGCTGAACTGGTACTTTTAAAATGTGTAATTCCCTTGTGAAACATACAGCAGGCCATTGTAAATCCATAATGAAATTAAACAAAATCCCAACACTTAGTGATTCAATGTCATGACTCAGAGGACACTTTTATAAAAAAAAAATAGTGGTCCTTCTGGCTTGTTTGCATTTTCACAGATGTAAAAATAAGTCTACCACCCCTCATTTTAATCTCCCCAATATCTCTCTGCAAAATAGCTCAAACTTTATTGAATCCAAAAAGATGAAACACACAATGAGCTAATTCAATGAGTATGGGTTCACATTTTTGCTTCCATTAGGAAGTATGACTTTCACTTCCCATTGTTTGTTCTAGAGGATGTCACAAGCCCAGACTGGGTGTTAGGGGAGAAGTGGCCCAGCTTCCCAGGCTCTGTAGGGCAGCGTTTAGCCAGAAAGAAATGTCCTATTATCAGAGAGAAAGGCATTTGTGTTTATAAAAAAATTTGACCATTGGGCAAAAGAAGGGTACTCTTCATAAAAAAGAAAGCTAATTTCAACAAAATTATTCTCTTATAGAAACTTTAGTGCTTGAGGCAGAAGAAAACACAGGGGCTCTTGGGTGTATTGGACGTGTCAGCTGAAAGGTGTGATAACAGAAAAATATGGATTAATATGTAATATAATGATGCTAGATGCTGTGAAAACATACGACATAGAAAGATGGAAGGGTTGGGGTACTAAGAAGGGTGATATTGGGTGGAGGAGAGAAGGAGCCTGTGCTTGGCAGGGAAGAGGAAAGAGCGGTAACGGGGACATTGGCTTGATCCCCTGACCCCAGAAAAAACCTGGCATCCCAAGATGGTAGAGCCTACCCCTCTTTCCAGAGAATTATCAGGATTTAGTGCGATGGCATATGGAAAAGGCTTAGCACAGGCCTGCCCATGACTGATACTTGGAGGGTGGCCAATGAATGGTAATTAGCATTCACATTCATAGGCTTGTATTTTGGATGAGGAAATCAAGGCAGAGAGAGTGTGTCAAATAACTTGCCAGAGGTCTCACATATAAAAATGTTATTGTTGGTCCTCAACCTGTCATATATCTATTTATAGAGTGGCACACATTTTGTGTTTATTGTCTTAGAGCAGCCCCAGGAAATGAGAAAATGGAGGCTTGGAAAAGCTAACTGAAAGAGCTTCAATGTGTTACGGGCCCTCAGTGATGAAGCCCAGGACTGATCAGTTTCTAAGTCATGGCCTCTAATTGCTAAGTGATACCAGCCAACACCATTTAATTTTATTATTATTATTTTATTATTATTATTTTCTTATTAGGTATTTTTATTGACTTTATTGGGGTGACACTGGTTAACAACATTATACAGGTTTCAGGTGCATAATTCTACAACTTACCCCAACACCAGTTAATGATCACCTATTTGTTATCTCAGCTCCTCCATAGACTGTGGGCTTCTAGAGGGGAGAAACTGTCTTATTTTCCTATTTTCCAGGACAAACCAACAGGACTTGGCTCAAATATATTTACTGAGTGAGTGAACTGAATAGAATGGTATCTAGGATGAACTTGGTTCTTAGGCATGCTGATAAAAAGTGTGGTCATGAATGGAAAAATGGAAAAAATGCATATTTTATATTATTTGTAACATTTCTCACTGTGCCTTTATCCATCTATCAACTTTCTCACACCTTTGCAAACATCTCCCTGACCCGCTCCTGCTACTTAACTTTATTAACAAGTGTATTATAATAGAAAGAAGCCACAAAGAAGAATGGTCCTAACTTCCTCTTTGACAAATATCAGTTTCTTCATCTGTGAATTGATGATAATTCCTCACGCTGACACTTATTGATTTTATATTTATCCAGTGCTTTCTCTGTGGCACATATATATCTGCATGGTCCTCAAACAAAAGAGAGAACCAAGACATAGTCCATGTTCAAAGCGATTTTATAATTTAGTGTGTGAGACAGACGTGAAAACAGATAATTGCAACACAGTATAGAAAGTGCCATTCTGAAGACTCTGCCAGAGGGCACAGAAGAAAAACTGCTGGGTTTAGCCCGAGGGATTCGGGAGAAGCTAGCTGTTCCATGCAGTGGCCAAGGGCACAGGCTCTGTCTGGATTTGAAGGCTTTGGTTCAAATTTCAGCCTGACCATGTATCATCTGAGTGACTTCAGGTAATTTATTTAAGGTATTTCTCACCTCCCACTCCCCTGTTGATAAAATGGGGGTCATAATTGTTCCAACTTCCTAAATTTATTATGGACATGGAAAAGCCAGACCACATCAAAAGTATTTAGCTCCTTGCCCAACATATTGTAAAAGCCTGTAAAAGACTTCACAGAAATAATACTCATGGATGGTGAGTTCCAATTTCTTCAGAGAGATGGAGAGAGGTGCTCCATGCAGAAGGACTTCATGGAATAAACAGCCTGCAAATGGTTGAGAGGTACGAGAGATGCTGAGTGAAACACAGGTTAGTGGCTTAAAGTAGAAGTAATGTTTACTGTGCTCGTGAATCTGCATTTGGGGCAGTGCTGGGTGGGACTGCTGCATGCCACATCAGTTGGGACAGCTGGACAGATGGGACTGGAATCATGTGAAGTCCCACAAAGTCACATGTCTAGCAGGTGATACTGAGAAGACTCAAACAGTCAGGGACTGGCATCATAGGGACCCTCTGGTCATCCCTATCTCTATGTGTTTTCTCCCCATCATCTCCAGCATGGTGGCTTTGAGACAGCCAGGGTTCTCACAAGTCAGTCTGGGCTCCTGGAATGCATGTGGCAAGAGTGCTTGTGCCAGGCCACATCTATATTGCCCTTTGTGACCTAACCTCCTAAGTCCGACAGCGTTCTTTCCACACTGGGAGTACTGATTGGGCCATTTACAGGTTCGAGAGGAAGGGACATGGGCCTTGCCTAAATGGAAGAGTGTCTGTGTCCCATGACAAGAAGAGCATGTGAGATGGGAGACACTTTGGCCATCTTTGGAAAATAGTGTCAGCTACATCTGCTCTAACTTACTGTGTTTTTTGTTTTTTCAAATAACTGGCTGAAGATTTCTTTTGTGATTGGGGAAAAAGGAATTTCATTATAATTAGTTTAATTCTTACAATAAACCTACTAGATAGGCATCAGAATAGCCATTCTGGGGACCTGGAAGCTGAAACTCAGAGAAGCTGAGTGACTAACGCCTGTCCTTTTCGCATGAAGATTCACTGTCTTCCTTCTTCTGACAGGGAACTGGGACTCAGGTCTTCTATTTGCAAGCATTGTGTCCTGCCCAAGGCCTAGAATCCAGCAGAATGCATGGGAACATAAAGAACTGATGACAGACAACACAGAGTTTGGGTTATTTTAGTTTCATTACACATAACTGGCCAGACATCACCTGGATGAATGGCTTTCCAAACTTTGCTGAACATTAGACTCATCAGGGAAAGCTTAAAACAAAATCTTTGTGTTCAAGTTGCATCCCATACCAATTAAATTACAATGTCTGGGGGTGGCAGCCAAAAATCAGTCATTTTTAAAAATTCCCAGATGATCCCATTGGGGATCATCATAAAGCAAAGTCAGGGAGCCATGACCTAGATTCTCCCCAATCTAATCTCTCCCAATTGCAGATTTCTATGAGTTCTTGCCACTCTCTGTCTATCTGCCTGTCTCTTTGTCTCTCTGTCTCTCTCATTCTTGCTGTTGTACTTTCCCCAAAGTGCTTATCCCAAGGATTTTACCCAGGTAGTATCTTCTGCCCAAGCCTCAGACACTAAGCTGTAGCTGAGAGCTATATAATCAGTTTCTTGACTGTGTCTTTTTTTCTCAGTCATAACATGGGGGGAAGGAGAGGAGTGGTGATGATGAAGATGGTGGTGATATCACAATTGCCATATTATTATAAGGATTAAAAGAAATAATATAGACGGTACTCAATAAGCCTGTTAAAATATTTGTTGAATGAATGAAAGAATCCGAATCATTTCATAAATTTCTTTTCTGACCAAAGAGATTAACTCAACATGAATCTGGCCTCCGGTATTAAACGCAGGTTAAATATTCATTTTTAGGACACATTTGTTTTAAATTTAACACATGGGCTCATGAATAACACTATAAAGAAACCATTGTTTAAAATATTCATATAAATATCTATGCACAAGGGGGAAATAATTGGGGAATTTTATCTCCGCTGACAAAGGGGAAAAAAAAAGGTCATTTAAAAATATTCCTTTCTCCCTTTCAGACAGAGAGTGGAGGTGAGCCACAAGAAATCCAAGTTCATACAAAAGGGCTGTGATAAAAAATGCAGGTGCTGTGAAACATTTATAAGGGCCGAGTGTAAGGCAGTATGTAGGCTTGAATCTGAAATGACATTTTGGCATAAAACAGATCTCCCACAGGCCGATTTGAAATTTCCAGAAAAGTCTTTAAATGACATCTTTTAAAATGAACTATCATCAAATATGCCCAAGTCATTACTTCAAAGTACTTTGTTAATGAGACAGGCTAAAGAAATGGCTAAAAATAATTGACCCCAGTTTTACAGCTGAAAATTGTAAAAAAAAAAAAAAAAAAAAAAAATCCCAAAATGCTATTGCAGGGTAGGAACCTAGAATTAGAGATTGGCAACTGTGTAGCATATTAAATACAAACATTAGGACTTGTCTAGCTCAGCACAGAACAATTATCAATAGGTTTTTTAATTCAAATTGCTTTACAAATTACTTGATGTCATATTCCTTCCTGTAAATTTTGCACTTTATAGCACTATGGTTTTAAAAAAATATCTAATGAGATGTTTGCCCCAATACCTCATTAGACCTTTGCACAATGCTATAAATTAGGCATGGCAAGCTTTATTGTTCCCATTTTGTAGATATAGAAATTGAGGTCTAGAAAGGTTAATAATTGCTCGCATTTGCAGTCTTTCAATTGTACTGCACTGTCATAGTTAAACACAAGCCACAGCACAGAATGGCTCCTTGTGTAAGTGTTTTTCAGGAAGAAAATCAAGATAGCAAGAAGGAAATTAATGACTATGGAGCATGTATTACATGAAATATTGAACATGTGGAGAGTCGCTCATGGTATGTTAAGTCTAAAAAAGCAGGATATAGATGATGGCGAAGGAGTAGGCAGACGTACCAACTTCCAACTCCCAGAACCAAAGTGGATTATAACTCAATTTTAAGAACCATCATCTGGATAAACCAACTTGGAGCAAAATTAAGTGGACTCTTCAACCAAGGAACACTGCAGAAGCCACATTGAGACTGGTAGGAATAGCGAAAACGCGAAGAGGGCTGCCCAGCTCCCCGGAGCAAACGGCAGCCCGGAGAGATCCGCGTGGCGGGAGGAGAGTTTGGCGGAGAGGGAGGGACCTGGGTTCCAGGAACCAAGCCCCAGACTGCAGTCCCAGACCCTAGAAGAGCCGATTGGACAGTATCGAGCTGTGAAGTAAATGAGGATACTATTTGGGAAAAAGAGAGAGTCTTCTCAGACCCAAAAATCTTTTTAAAGGGACAGCTCAGAAAGCCTCTCTCACAACCACGCACCCGGGGCTCCGGGGAACTGGGACAGAGGAGAGGAACAGAGCAGCGGGAACAAAGAGTGGACTGAAGGCACGAGGACACTCTGAGGGACAGCCACCCCAACCCATGGGCTGAGTCACTTCCCTAATCGAAAACGAATATTTCCCCTGGAGCTAGCAATACCAGCAAAGGGAGACAGGACACTAGCCAAACAAGCTCTCCCGCGGCAATTAGAGCAGACCAGCTTAGAGGGAGGGAGCTCCCAAGCCTACAGTGTGGAGACTTAGGGCACTTCTAGCCCCCTGAGGTTGCTGAAGCCTATGGTTGGGACAGGACGCCGAAACGCAGTCCTGTCGGTGTGGGCGTAACAGTGAGAGCTCGGGCTAGCCTAGCAGGGGCGGAGGTGATGCGCTAAAGCTGTCCGGCAGCTGCGGGCCGCCTGTGACCCCACTTGTGGGGAAAAATACGGGCAGAGATCAGCCCTGCGACCCTGCGCTAGCCGGCCCTGACCGCGGGCACAGGGCTAAGACCAGGGACGGGCGAGGGGCCCGAGGCTCACGCTGCCAACCCCGCCCAGAACGAGAAACCCCGGCGTGCCATCTGTGGGCGCGAGCGGGCTCCTAAGTTGGGGGCGAGGGAGACACTGAGACCAGGGGAAGTTCCCTGCGGAGATCACGCTGCTCTCCCTGCCCGGCCGGAGAAACCGCGGAGTACCGCCCTACGTGCGCGAGCTTTCTCCGAGCGTGGGGGCGGGGTAGGAGCCGGAACGACCGGAAGCTAGCCGCTGTGCGCACGCCAGCAAACACGCCCGGCCCAATAATCCCCGGTTTTTGGTTTCAGTCCCTGAGCAGGAGGGCCCTGGCCTCAAGGGCGGGGCTAAATTCTGGACGGGCAAAGGCTCACAGCTGAGAGCATGTCAAAAGCCCCGCCCAACCCACAAAACGGTGGCGAGCAGGCTCGGACTGAGGGGGCTGGGCGTAAGCCTTCCAGAAAAAGTCCGGGTCCGCAGCTGAGCAAAGGTGCTCACCTCTGCCCTGCGCGCTAACGCTAGTGGCTTGAGTGACAGCCCCTCCCGCAAAGGAGAGGCAGAAACTACAGCAATAGCTGCAGTGAGCCGGCGCTGGCAACGCCCACACCAAACCGCCCTAGGCAGCGACAGAGGGGGTGGCAAGCCTGCAGACAGACCACACCTGGAGAACACAAAGGCAACACATACTGGACTCCAGTGGCCACAACTTGCTTACACTCAGATAAAATGGGCAGGCAGAGGAATGCAAACCAAATCAACCAAGAGAAATCCCCAGAGAAGGTCCTGAATGAACCAGATATAACCAAACTACCAGAAGCAGACTTTAGAATAATGATAGTTAGGATGTTCAAAGAAATTAGAGCAACAATGGATAGTCACTATGAGCACCTAAATAAAGAGATAACAAGTATAAAAAATGAAATTGAAATAATAAAAAAGAACCAGACAGAAATGACAAATACAGTATCAGAACTGAAGACCACAATGGAAGGAATTAAAAGCAGGATAGATGACGCTGAGGATCGAATCAGTGAGTTAGAGGACACAATAAACATAGTTACAGAAGCAGAGAAAAAAAAGGAAAAGAGATTCAAAAAATGTGAGGAAACTCTAAGGGAGCTCTGTGACAACCTGAAGAGAAACAACATTCGCATCATAGGGGTACCTGAAGAAGAGGAAAGAGGACAGGAAATGGAAACTTTGTTCAATCAAATCATAGCCGAAAACTTCCCTAAATTAAGGCTGGGAAACATTCTACATGTCCAAGAGGCGCACAGAACCCCATTAAAGAGAAACCCAAAAAGATCTACACCAAGACACATCATAGTTAAAATACCAAAGCTAATAGATAAAGAAAAAATCTTAAAAGCTGCTAGAGAAAAAAAGACTCTCACCTACAAAGGAGCCCCCATTAGGATGACATCGGACTTCTCAACAGAAACACTTCAGGCCAGAAGGGAATGGCAAGATATAATCAAAGTAATGCAGAACAAGAAACTATAACCAAGACTACTTTATCCAGCAAGGCTAACGTTTAAAATTGAGGGAGAAATAAAGAGCTTTCCAGACAAAGAAAACCTCAAGGAATTCATTAAAACCAAACCAATCCTGCAAGAGATTTTAAGGGGCCTAGTGTGAACAGTTCAAAGGGAGAAAAGAATATAGCAAAAAAAAGAAAAATACAGCTTTAAAGAATAAAATGTCAATAAACAACTACATATCAATAATAACCTTAAATGTAAATGGACTAAATGATCCAATCAAAAGACATAGGGTAGCAGCGTGGATAAAGAAACAGGACCCATACATATGCTGTCTACAAGAGACACACCTTAAAACAAAAGATGCTCATAGACTGAAGATAAAAGGATGGAAAAAAATATTTCATGCAAATGGAAATGAAAAAAAAGCCGGGGTAGCAGTACTTATATCTGACAAAATGGACTTTAAAACAAAGACTGTAGTAAGAGATAAAGAAGGACACTACATAATGATAAAGGGAACAATTCAACAGGAAGATATAACTATTATAAATATCTACGCACCAAATATAGGAGCCCCGACATTCATAAAGCAGACTTTGATGGACATTAAGGGCGAGATTAACAGTAATACTATCATAGTAGGGGATTTCAATACCCCACTAACAACACTGGATAGATCCACAAGAAAGAAAATCAATAAAGAAACAGCAGACTTAAAGGAAACACTAGATCAACTTGATTTAATAGATATATTCAGAACTTTTCACCCTAAAGCAGTAGAATATACATTCTTCTCAAGCGCTCATGGTACGTTTTCTAGGATAGACCACATGTTAGGACACAAAAAAGGCCTCAACACATTTAAGAAGATTGAAATTATATCAAGCATTTTCTCTGATCACAATGCCATGAAACTAGAAATCAACCACAAAAGAAAAACTGAAAAATACTCAAACACTTGGAAACTAAATAGCATGTTATTAAATAATGAATGGATTAACATTGAGATCAAAGAAGAAATAAAAAAGTTTCTAGAAACAAATGATAACGAGCATACGTCAACTCAAAATCTATGGGACACAGCAAAAGCAGTCCTGAGAGGGAAGTTTATTGCACTACAGGCATATCATAAGAAGCTAGAAAAAGAACATATAAGCAACTTAACCCTGCAGCTAAAAGAACTTGAAAAACAACAACAAATAAAATGCAGGACAAGTAGAAGGAAGGAAATAATAAAGATCAGAGCAGAAATAAATGACATAGAGGCTAAGGAAACAATACAGAGGATCAATGAAACCAGAAGCTGGTTCTTCGAAAAGGTAAACAAGATTGATGAACCCTTAACTAGACTCATCAAGAAAAAAAGAGAGAGGTCTCAAATAGATAAAATTAGAAAGGACACTGGAGAAATTACAACTAATTCAACAGAGATACAAAGCATTGTAAGAAAATACTATGAAGAACTCTATGCCAAAAAATTTGACAATCTAGATGAAATGGACAAATTTCTTGAATCATATAAACTTCCAAAAATCAATCTGAAAGAATCAGAGCACCTGAACAGACCAATTACAACAGAGGAGATTGAAACAGTTATCAAAAAACTCCCAAAAAAGAAAAGTCCTGGGCCTGATGGCTTCACAAGTGAATTCTATCAAAAATTCAAAGAAGAATTAACTCCTATCCTCCTCAAGCTATTTCAAAAAATTCAAGAGGAAGGCATACTTCCAAACTCTTTTTATGAGGCGAGCATAATTCTGATCCCCAAACTGGGCAAAGACAACACAAAGAAAGAAAATTATAGGCCTATATCCCTGATGAATTTAGACGCTAAAATTCTCAACAAAATATTAGCCAACCGGATTCAGCAATATATGAAAAAAATCATACACCATGACCAAGTGGGATTTATTCTGGAGAGGCAAGGCTGGTACAATATTTGCAAATCAATCAATGTGATTCATCACATAAACAAAAGGAAGGACAAAAATCACATGATAGTTTCAATAGATGCAGAAAAGGCATTCGATAAAATCCAGCACCCATTCATGCTTAAAACTCTCAATAAAGTGGGAATACAAGGAACATTCCTTAACATGATAAAGGCCATCTACGACAAACCCACAGCAAACATCATACTCAATGGACAAAAATTAAAAGCAATCCCCTTAAGATCAGGAACCAGGCAGGGTTGCCCACTCTCACCACTTTTATTCAACATAGTTCTGGAAGTCCTAGCTACAGCAATCAGACAAAAAGAAGAAATAAAAGGCATCCAAATTGGAAAAGAAGAAGTAAAACTGTCACTATTTGCAGATGATATGATATTGTACATAGAAAACCCTAAAGTCTCAGTTAAAAAACTACTGGACCTTATAAATGAATTCAGCAAGGTGGCAGGATATAAAATTAATACCCAGAAATCAGAGGCATTTCTATATACAAACAATGAACTGTGAGCAAAAGAAATTAAGGATTCAATCCCCTTCACTATTGCAGCCAAAAAAATAAAATACCTAGGAGTAAATTTAACCAAGGAGGTTAAGGACTTGTACTCGGAAAATTATAAAACATTGATAAAAGAAATCAAGGAAGATACAAACAAGTGGAAGCATATACCGTGCTCATGGCTAGGAAGAATAAACATCATTAAAATGTCTATATTACCCAAAGCAATTTATAAATTCAATGCAATACCAATTAAAATACCAATGACATACTTCAAAGATATAGAAAACATACTCCAAAAATTTATATGGAACCAAAAAAGAACACGAATAGCCTCAGCAATCTTAAAAAGAAAAAATAAAGCAGGAGACATCACTCTTCCGGATATCAAGGTTTACTACAAGGCCATTATACTCAAGACTGCCTGGTACTGGCATAAGAACAGGCACAGTGATCAATGAAACAGAACAGAAAACCCAGAAATAAACCCACAGCTTTATGGACAACTGATATTTGACAAAGGAGGAAAGAACATACAATGGAGTAAAGACAGCCTCTTTAACAAATGGTGCTGGGAAAATTGGACATCTACCTGCAAAAAAATGAAACTAGACCATCAACTTACTCCATGCACAAAAACAAATTCAAAATGGATAAAGGACTTAAACATAAGCCGTGAAACTATAAGCATCGTAGAAGAAAACATAGGCAGCAAGCTCTCCGACATCTGTAGCAGCAATTTATTTGCCGATTTATCTCCACGAGCAAATGAAATAAAAGGCAAGATAAACAAATGGGACTACATCAAACTAAAAAGCTTTTGCACAGCTAAAGACAATAAGAACAGAATAAAAAGACAAACTACACAATGGGAGAACATATTCGACAGCACGTCTGATAAGGGGTTAATAACCAAAATTTATAAAGAACTTATAAAACTCAACACCAGGAAGACAAACAATCCAATCAAAAAATGGGCAAAAGAAATGAATAGAAATTTTACCAAAGAAGACATACAGATGGCCAAAAGACATATGAAAAAATGCTCAACATCACTAATTATTAGAGAAATGCAAATTAAAACCACAATGAGATATCACCTCACACCAATCAGAATGGCGCTCATCAGCAAAACAACACAGAACAAGTGCTGGCGAGGATGTGGAGAAAAGGGAACCCTTCTGCACTGCTGGTGGGAATGCAGACTGGTGCAGCCACTGTGGAAAACAGTTTGGAGATTCCTCAGAAAATTAAAAGTCGAACTGCCTTTTGACCCAGCTATCCCACTTTTAGGAATATACCCTAAGAATACCATAACACTGTTCGAAAAGAAGAAATGCGCCCCCATGTTTGTGGCAGCATTGTTCACAATAGCGAAGAGCTGGAAACAGCCCAAGTGTCCGTCAGAAGACGAGTGGATTAAAAAGCTTTGGTATATATATACTATGGAACAATATTCAGCCATAAGAAATGATGACATCGGATCATTTATAACAAAATGGATGTACCTTGATAACATTATACGGAGTGAAATAAGTAAATCAGAAAAAAAGAAAAACTGAGAACAGCATGATTTCAAACATAGGTGGGACATTAAAATGAGACTATGAGACACGTACAAGAGTGTGGTGGTTACGGGATGGGGGGAGGGAGGGGAGGGTGGGATAGGGAGAAGGGGAGGGACACAGGGAAAAACAGATAGAAGGTGACAGAGGACAATTTGACTTTGGGTAATGGGTATGCAGCACAATTGAATGATGGGATAATCTGGAGATGTTTTCGTTGTACATATGTACCCTGATTTATTGGTGTCACCCCATTAAAGTTAATAAAAAAAAAAAAAAGAATAGGTTACAAGCAAAAAAAAAAAAAAAAAAAAAAAAAAGCAGGATATAAATTGGTTGTACCCATAATGTCAACTTAAATATATATATATACATATATATAAAGATATATAGATATATAGATATAGATAGATACAGATATAGATAGATATGAAAAAGACAATAAGAAAGAAAATATATCAAAATGTTCCATTTTTACACCATTATTTCTCAATTTTCTGTTATAAACATGTATTATTTTTATAATTGAAAAGAATAATTTGTTACTGCAACATTTCCAGTGAGTATCACCTATCAACCAGACATTGTTCTAGATTCCTTTGCCAGTGGCGAAGACAGATGAAAGCCCTGCCCACATGCAGCGTACATTCTAGAGGTGAAATGGACAGTAAATAGGGAAATCAATCAATCAGTCATAAACTATTCCTTGTAGTGTTAAGTGCAACGGTGACTGCATGAATACGATGCTAGAACTGCACAGCGGAGAGTGGAGGTAACGGGGGAACATCTGAACATCACTCTGAAGTTTTTGAAAGGGCCCACTATCAAGACCTCAGGAAGAAGCATTTCAGGGCAGGAAACAATAAGGATAAAAGCCTGGGGTAGGAAAGAGACTCATGGACTGGAAAAGAAATATACAGGTCAATGTCACGAAGCCAAGCAGAAGACATGGGGGCAGTGGAAATAGGTCATCAGGGGCCAGGTCACGCTGTGCCTCATGGATTGGGTAGGTTGAACTTTATTTAAATGTGATGAGTACCATTGGAGATTTCTGAATGCGTGCTTTGGGGAAAGGGATTCATGAATGATCTGATTCACATGTTATAAATATCTCTCTGGCTGCTGTGTTAGAAAAAGACTTGTAGAGGAAAGAAGGAGAATCAAGGAGATAGGATAACTGACGGCGACTGTCTAATTATCCAGGCCAAGTAATACAAGACAATGGCTGGTTAATGTAGGAGGCCTAGAGATGGAGAAAAATAATTTAGTTCAAGATTCTCTTTTGGCTTGAGTTCAAATAATGTTGTCATTTATTTGGTGGGAGAGACTAGAGAAGGAATGTGTTGGGAAAAACAGGGAAGAGTTCTGTTTAGGACACAGACTTCCAAGTGCCGAAAAGGGATAGGCAGTCTCCAGCATAGGGGAGAGGTCAGGTCTGGAGACATATATTTGTTAGTCATGGGCATATAAATGGTATTTAAAGCCGTGTGCCTAAGATCACCCAGGGAGAGAGCAGTTGGAGAAGAGGGCTCTGAGCTGAGCCCTGGGCTTCTCTAAAGTTTAAAAATCTCTAAGAGGAAAGTCCCAGAGAAGAGACTGCAAATAAATAGGCATGAAATAAAAGGTAAAAGAAAACTGGGAATATTTTCTAAGTTTTCTTTGAGAACGAGAGAGAGAATTGGTGTTAGGGGTTGGTGTCATATATGCAAAATGCCTTTATGATGCCAATAAATAAATCATCTCAAACATTTAACATTTCCTGGAAAATCATGAGAAGAGTATATGAAAGATGGCACTGACTGCTGATGCAGAGACTGAACTTGGTAAAAAGTCCTGACACCACCTCTTACAACTTCTGTCAGCTTGAACACATCAAAGACGGTGGGTAACTTGGCCTTCTCATCTGTGCCACAGGGGTGACAGCAGTCAACAGAGACACCTGCAGGCTTAGCAAAGCACCCCTCCTCTGTGCTACTGTCACCCCTGTGATTCTTCTTCCCACACAACATTGGATCGAAATGTGCTGCTTCCAGGTCTGACTGCACTTCTAGGGAGTGAGCTCCCTGAGGGGGCAAGGACACCACCGCATGTATGCTGGGTCCTAAGTGTGCAGTGCAGGGAGGAGTTCACATCTTGCTCTTTGGTGTCAGGTCTAGGATTGAAGCCCTAGCATTTTTACCAGCGGTGTAACTCTAGACACATGACTTCTTCTCTATGATCCTCCGCTTCCTGATGGTGGCATGAGAACTGATAACTAAATCAGAATGAGGTAATGCATGTAAAGGACTTACCATGGTGCTTGGCATTGGCTAGTAGGAAATACATTTTTGGTACTTGTGTTGGATCTCTTCCATGACCTACTGTCTGCCCTTCTCCATCCTGCTCTGAGCCCCAGAAAGATGATATGATTAGAACATCAGGGTCTGGTAGACCTGAATTCATATCTTCATGCCTCTGCTTACCAGCTGACTTCCATACAACATCTTTGTCTTTTCGTTTCCTTTCTTAGAAAGGGGATAGTAATGCCGTACTTAATGGCCTGTTGTTGGGAGGATAACTGTGAAATGTGTTTAAGCCCTTCCCATTGGTGTACCGTATACACTTAATAAATCCACATTGTTGTCATCATCTCTGTATGTGCAAGAAAGAAGCCCTTCATAAACCGTAAAGGATTGCACATCTGGAAGAGATGTTTCAATGGCTACTCACAGGAGGTTTTGTTGCTGTGGGAATATGAGGAGGCTGTTGTTTTCTGACACTTGCTGCATTTTCCCTTTCAGTCCCTCACAGAATCTGTGATCACTGCATCCTCTAAGATTTGGCCCTCCTGCACCCCCTCCAGGAAGCCTTCCCTAATTAATTGTACTTCGCCTACTCTTTTATTCTCCAAACATGCAATCCTTGAGAGTAAACTCAGATTTATAAAACAGATGAAGTAGGGTTAATTAGTTGTAGCACTTGAGGATTTCTCAGGATTGCTTTAAATCATGAATTCCCAAAGTGTAGCTGAACCATATGCAAGTTACAAATATTTGATTAATACTCATGGGCTCTAGAATCTTGCTATTGCCCAAATTAAGGTCCATATTTGGTTTGGGCCATTTAGTATACGTATGTTAAACATTGCTTTGCCAGTCTTTAGTTGTGGTTATGCTCCTTCTAGATTTTCTATTAAATCCCCAAAGGAGGGGACTCTGACTTTAGTTTCCATTGCCTTCAAGGAGGAAATAGGACAAAGGGCGATTGTGGTAGGTGGGGCTCAGAGGAAGGAGGTTGCAAAGCTGATTCTTGACAAGCAAAGCAGTTGATGCCTGTTTTACTGTTTTCAGTGCCTCTCTGTGGTAGAGAGTGTGGACCTCCTGGAATATTAGTAAATTGCATACCAAACGTGGGAGTCGGTGGGATTTTACTCACATCAGCAGGGAATTGTGGAACTAAAGACCAACATAATAGGTTTAGAATGTTTTTGTTTTATATAATTTGTTTCTTTGTTACTCTCCTGATCAATTTAAAGGTACAGCCCTTCAATGGGATGAGCCAATGGGCTCACCTCAGGTACAATAACGAAAGGGAATACAGGAGAGAAGGTCCCACTCCTCAGTAGGTGTGAGAAAGGAAGAGCTAAGGGAATGAGACAATATTGAAGACAAATATAAGACAGGCTGAGCCCCAGCCACTTATGGGAAGGAAGGAAAAAGAAGACAGGGACCTTTGCACTTTAGGGCTCCATAATGTCAGGGATAGGTCCCAAGGAGCAGTGCAGAAGCCCCAAGAATTCAAAGACAGATTTGCTTAGAGCAGCACAAATGAGCAAACCGGATGGCAGCCCAGCATCGTGACAGGCTCAAGTCTGTACACTCAACTTTCAGGGACCATGGGAGGGACCCAGTCTGGAGATGGGAAGAACTGGGAGAGAATACAGATGCTGGTTCCTCTTTACTCCTCTCTGGCCAAGGAGGGTACCCACCAGAGGCTCATGGTGAACCCTTGTTAACAGTCTACAGCTTCAGCCACAGACTGCCAGCCGGGGCACAGCAACCATGCCAGACCTCCTCACTGCTCCTGGCCCTGCTCCTGCTCTGTATGGACCTGAGTCTTGCTCCAGACCTTGACTCTGCCTCAGGACTAGTACCTGCTCTAGTTCTGGCACCTAGCTTTTGTATTTCATGTCTCTGGTTCTCAATTCCTGGTTATCCACTCAGGGATTCAAACTTGGTCACGTTCTCTGCCACCCATCCTCGTTAACAATGGCAACAGGCTGCTATTAACAGTCTCTTTCCATTTCTTCACATTCCTTTAAACATTCATACACACACACACATGACCCCACAAACCATGACCCCACAATCTGTGCTGTGGTCCAATTACATATATATATATATATATATATATCTTTGTGTGTGCATGTTACAAGATGGCAAAATAGTTATTGCTCTATAATTTGTTTTTTCCCACTTTGACAGTAAATCATGAAAATTTATATAAATAAATAAATATAGAATCAACACATTCTTTTAACAGCTGAATAATATTCCATAGTATAAGTTACCATAATGTATTGAACCATTCCCATAATGAACATTGAGGTTTCATTCTTTCTTTTACCGTTATAAATAATACTGTAATAAGCAGCCTTATACACGTGCACTCGCATGCTACATCTTTTACTTCTGTTGAAGATTTGTAGTCATTCCAGGGATCCACGGGTGCATGGGTATAATTATACTGACTCAGAATAAAATTGCTGGGTCAACTGTCTGTACTGTCAAATATAAGAGAGTGAAATTTATAGCTAGATTCACTTGTCACTTACTAGCTGTTGAATTGGGGCAAATTATTTAGGTTTCTGACCTTCAATATCCTCATCTACAAAATGGAAATAATAATACATATCCTGAAGCACAAGGGTAATAAATATATGCCACTTGGTACAAACTAGAAGCTTAATACTCAAGTTACATCTTTTTTATTATTTTGCTGTTATGAAAAGGCAAATCCTAAGCTTAGAATTAGAAGAAAAATAAGAACTGAGGGCACATGGCAGAAAGACCCATAGGCTAATCCCCTCTCTCCCGCTGGCCTGTGCAAATTATTTGAGTATTCTGGGCCTCCAAATCTACAATTACTGACAGTGGGTCAGAATAAGCTGCCACTAGGTTCTTTAGCTGTCCCCAGATTTCTGTACTGTAATTGGTTATTTTATTTCCCGAGCATTACTAGGAAGAAGCTATTGGCCTTTCAGATCTATACAGATTCTTTGTGCTGAGATACATCCTTAAATACATGGTGGAGAAAGGCAGTTGGCCCCTAAAGAAGTCATATCGCTCTCTGGGATCTCAGATGTTGGCAGATCTCATCCTTTGCACTGGATCTCCCAGGTTCTCACACTTTTCCATTATAAGGAGGGGCAGTAAGTGTATCTGCATGGATAAGGATTAGGGAAGTAGGTTGATATCTAAGCACTTTTCAAAAGAGCCAGTTCCAATTCCCCAGTTCTCCAGGCAGGCTCCATCTGTCCCAACACACTCCCAAAGCCTCCGGGAATCATGACCCCACGATCTGTGCTGTGGTCCAATTGCATGTGTCTACACTTGACATTCAGTGCTCGTGTCTGATTGTTGTAGTCCCAGAGCAGGACCCAGGACCTTTTTTTTGCCTAGTAGGAGCCCAAGAAACCTTGGCTGAGTGGAATGGAATTGTGCTATTGTTTATAGATATAGGTAAAATGATTAAATACTTTAATTTAAGATACAAGCTTCCTCCTTTGTTTAGAATACTTTTTTATTTTTTGGTAAATTTAGTTGAATTGAAAAATATGACTTATAGACCATTGGCATGGGAAATGTTATAGAGAATATTTCTTCCAATTCTGTTATTTTTTAAAATTTACTCACTTACTGGAGTAACCTTACTGTGTTCTAGAAGAACACAAATAAGTTAAGTGACAATTTCAAGTCCACACATTTAGCTAGTGGAAGAGCTGAGACTGATACTGGGGCTTCCTGATTCCTGAGATAGTGCTTACTTTGTTTGCTATGTTGCAGTAACAATTATCAGTTTAGTGACATAATTCTATGCACCACAGTTTTCTATGATAACATCTGCCGTATATAGAAAAAGCTTGGTTTTCTTGAACTTTCTAGTTCTGAAGAATTTTTATGTAATTAAAAAAAAATCAGAATCCATATAGTTCTCCTGCGGTTACTTTCTCCTGAGTTGTCATGTTATATAGCAGAATATTTGTTTCAGTTTCAGCTTACAAACTAGAGTGTCCATCAACAATGACTGGAGAAGCCATAGGAAATGTCATCATTTAACAAAAAGTCAAAATCCATCATAACTACTGCTATTTGGATGGTATCTAGACAATGAGTTATGGAGTTTCAGACCAAGGTGAGGGCTTTGAACTGCATGCTGCTCTGCCCTCTCCCATTGTGTTATCTGATGCCAGATCCAAGGTGGAGAGTCGATATAACTTGAATTTGCGGAGTTTGGGGATGATAACTACATATAATATATTCTTATTTGGTGTATATTGGATATAGGTAGAAGTTTTTCAGAGCTGAGAAGGATGTAGCTTCCACATACTAACAATAATAACTTGAAATGTCTAACCATCTTCAGAGAAGGCTTTTACTGCAACAAAGAAAAAAATATGGGCTTTGGAGCCAGGTAGGCCTGGGTTTGAATTCTGAATCTGCCACTTCATATCTGTGTGAATTAAGAACTCATCTCTCTTCACTGAGCCTCAGTGGGTAAAACAGGGATAAAAATACCTCCTCATAGGGTTGTTGGAAGACAACATATAAAAAAATGTAATGGTTGGTATAATGGTCAGCATTTATCAGCGGAGCTGAAGGCAACCAAAATGTGGATAGAATGAACACAAGGAATAACAGCAGAGTTGAGAATAGCTACCAAGAAAGGTTCATACTGGAACCAGTGGTTCACCAATGAGAAATGTGGTCTATCTGAGGTCCTACATGGGCAATGCCAAGGATTTTTATCAGTAGGAGGAAAAGAAAGAGTGGCCACCTGTAAAAGCAGACTAATTTCCCATGAAGTAACACATGAGATGCTTCCTGGTTAGAGAGGAGAAGGAGCTTCCTTATCCAAGATCAAAATTGGTCAAGGAAGATCATCTAGAGTAGGTAAGTCATGAACTAGGCTTTGAAAGTTAAGGAAGATCCCAAAAAGCAGAAGAGAAGTGAATGGTCATCTAGAAAGGAGCATCAGGGACAGCAAAGGCTCACGTGATGGGACATGACAGACACACTGCGCTTGGAGCAAAGTGAGAGTCCTGAGAAAGAGGAAAGGGAAGAAGAAACTGTTAAGTGTTAATTGGTAGAAGACTTTGGTTGTCATACTAAAAAATCTGTTTTCTCCAGTTGATAAAGAAAAGGTACATGCACAATCTGCTGGAAAGCGGTCTTCTAGGAAGAATTATCACAAGGTTGTGTAGGAGCAAAGTGGAGGCTGAAAGCAATGGGAGACTATAGGTTAATGCAGAGTGTACAGAGGCTGTGCTTGGGGTTGATGCTGAAGCCTCACTGCTTAATTGCTCTGAAACCATCATGGATTTGCTCAGCTTTACTAAGCTGCAGTGTCCTTTTCCACAAAGTGGGACTCGTAATGCCAAGGTTTTCTTTTTTATATTCAAATACATATAATTTGATATTCAAATTCAAATAAATTAATAGAGAATTACTTTGTAAATTCTATGGCAGGGCTGTTCAGTATAACTCTCTGTGGTGATGGAAACACTCTATATTTGTGCTGTGCATATTGGTATTCACTAGCCCCATGTGAAATGTTATCAGCCATACTTGAAATGTGGCCAGTGTGACTGAGGAACTGAATTGATTTCAAAGAATTAGATTGAAATTTAAGAAGTCACAACATTTGACAGCACAACTCTAAAACCTAGGGGAGTGGAAAGAGGATAGACTTATTCAACAGAAAGATCCAGGTTTCAAACATGTTTTTAAATCTCTGGGAGGAAGAAAAGCAGGTATATTAGCCTAGGAGCTAGACATCCTTGAACTCTGGGCTCTGGCCACTGAAGGCTTCTTGTATCCCCTTGAACACATTATGCTTTCTTGAGTGTCTACGCTTCTGCACTTGCAGCTCTCTCTGCATGAAACAACCATTAGCCTTTGTCCCTTTACTTTGGTTGGAGAAATTAGAGTTTCTTTCAGATTTAATTCCGGCACCGGCAACACACACTCGAGTCATTCTTAGCTTCTGTGTTGATTCTTAGGCTGGGTTAGGAGCTTTCCTCTATGTCCTCAGGCTGCCCTGTGATGTCCCTGTCACAGCACACATCTCCTCTAGCCTGTCTCCCCAAGTTGGCTGTTAGTACAGAGTGGGTACTCGCTTAAGGACAAGGATTAAATTTTGTTTTATGTTAAAATATGTATAACATAAAATTTACTACTTTAACCAATTATCAGTGTACTGTGCAGCAGCATTAAGAGCATTCACATTGTGCAACCATCTCCACCATCCATCTGCAGAACTTCTTCATCTTCCCTAAAGTGAAACTCTATAAGCATTCATTAATACCTTCACATTCTACCTCCCTCCAGCCTCTGGTAAGCACTGTTTTACTTTCTACCTTTATGCTTTAGAATCCTCTACATTTATCATATACATGGACTCATAGTATTTGTCCTTTTCTGACTGGTGCGCCTCATCTAGCATACTGTCCTCAAGGTTCATCCATGTTGAGGCATGCATTAGAATCCCTTCCTTTTTAAGGCTCAATAATATTCCATTGTATATGTGTACTACATTTTGTTTATACGTTCCTTCACTGATAAACATTGGGTTGCTTCTACCTTTTGGCTGTTGTGAATACTCCCGCTATGTCCGTGGATGTATGTGGGATCCAATTTTGTATATTTCTGTCTCCAGCTCACACTGGCTGACTTATAAAGGGTGAAAAATAATAAAAGGTCTGTTATCCGTTATGGGAAGCAAATGGAATTTCAACTCAAGTGCTATTCCTGAAAAGACAGGAGATATCCAGTGAAGATACTGAATAAAAGGGAGAGAGGGAAAGATTAAGGAAAAAAAGAAGAGAGAGAGGTGAAGAGGGAGGCTACTTTATTCAAAGCTCAGATACACATATGAACAGACTTTGCTTTCCCACTGAGGATGTCCATCACACTGGAGAAGCCTGTGTCAAACTTCAACTTAAAGGTTTTCATTGTCTTTTCTTTCTTTCTTTCTTTCTTTCTTTCTTTCTTTCTTTCTTTCTTTCTTTCTTTCTTTCTTTCTTTCTTTCTTTCTTTCTTTCCTTCCTTCCTTCCTTCCTTCCTTCCTTCCTTCCTTTCTTCTCTTTCTTTCTTTCTTTCTCTCTCTCTATCCCTCCCTCCCTCCCTATCTCCCTCCCTCCCTTCCTCCCTTTCTTCCTTCTTTCATTCCTCCCTTCCCTTACTCTTTTTCTTTCCTCCTTTCTTTATTATTTTTAAAGCCCAGTCTTATAACCAGAAACCTTGTGCATATTTCTGCCGTTAGACCAGGTGCTCAATACGACGATTGCGATCTACTGGTCGATCGCGAAAGAAGTGTGGGTAGATCACATGACATTAAAAAGACATTTGTCTTTTGATTGGCATACAGGGTAGCCAATCTGACGTCTGAACTTTTGACACCCTATGCATGCGCGTTAAGCCACACTAACTTGTTCAGTTACATTGCTGCGTAGTTAGCCTTCAATTTATTTAAACTAAATACAACAAAGGGTATAAAAATGAGTGCCATAGCTGGTCCGAGTAAGAAGCCTAAAACCTACCACTTTCATACAGAATGGGAAGGGATTTTTTTCACTATGTCATATTCTAAGTGCGTTTGCCTCATCTGTCTGTGTGCCATTGCTATTCCAAAGAAGGGAAATGTGGAGCGGCTTTTTCGGACTGTTCATAAAAACTATGACATTGACTTTCCTCCGAAAAGAGAGCTAAGAAGGAGAAAGGTGAAAGAAGAATACACAATATTAAATAGTAATAATAGTAACTTAAATAATGATAATATAGAAGAAATAAATTTATGTTTTGCATTTTTATTGTAGGTAGATCATTTTGACTTGGTCATCTTATAAGTAGCTCGCAAGCTGAAAAAGTGTGGGCACCCCTGCGTTAGACTTATATAACTCACAAACCCCTATCCTCAGCTTCCTCATCTTTCAAACGGGACAAGCTCCTTATTTCCAGGCCTGTGCTGGTGTCTTTGCTGTGAGACTGCAATATCAGTATTGTCTGTGAGCTTCAGAAAGAACTGTGGAAACTACAGAGATTTTAACTTTTTCCCAGAATTTTTCTTTCTTCTTTGTTTTTATTATAATAAGTCAATTATAATCCATAATGGAACAAGAGACTTGAGACTTAAGGAGACTTTTTAAAAAAAATTCTGTTTCTAAACCCAGAGGCAAGGAGAGTCAAATTGTTAAAACTTTTTACATTCTGATCACTCCTTCTGTTTGAAGTTTCTGATGTTCTATTTGGGCTTGACACCATCAGTGAAAATATTAAGCCTTTATAGCACCAAAAAGTGCTAACACAACCACAGTAATATATCAGCCACGGGCGACATTTAAAGAATCCCCAGCTACATAATCACATTAACATTTAATGTGCCCAAGTTCAACTAAAATATGTTTCTTCTCTTCTGCATCTCTTTCCTGAAGCAAAACACACCCATAGAACTCGAGAATTCCATTTGCGTTCTGCTCGGAGCCCCCACTGGAAAGGAAGTCCTTCAGTCCCTTTCCCACACAGACAGCTCCTCGAGGTAAACACAGCTTGCTCATGTGGGCAAACATCTTTTATCATTTCACACCCTTTATAGGTCAGCCAGTTTTTGTTGGAGACACAGGAGAGTTCCCTGAGAAATTCATTACTGCCACTCATTCTGGTTTTCTGACTCAATATAATTAAGCTTGGCTAATTGTCTATCATGATTAAAATCATGCCAATAACAACCTTGTTCTTGAGTTTGGCTCTGCTCCAAAGTTGTTAATCGCTCTTGTTTTAGAGTAGGTCATTCTGCACCTCGTTTTGGCTGTGAAATTCCTTATAAATCACATGCTTAGATAATAAGATCATCCTTGGGTGACCAGGAACTGTCAACATGGATGACACCAGCTGTGGCTAATATATGGCATAACTGAGTTACAATTCGAGTCATTCGCAACAGCCTGGAACACTGAGCTGATTTTAATTCTCTGCCACTTCACTAGGAAAAAAAGAAATGTAAAGTCCTGAATGTAGGTTCAAAGAATTAATTGCTTTGAGATCGGATGGCAGGAGTACACGAAACAGATTGGATTATATAAAGTGGGCTCACAGCTCAACATGAGTCGATATGGCTTTGAAAAATACAAGATTTGCCTGGATTACTCACCTAACCTAAGAGGAATTAGTTATAAGTACCAGTATTGTATGTACCTTTAGGGGGAAAAGAAGATGCTACTGATTAAAAGTTATGACAATGTTTTCTTACCATTTAGAGTTTGTATTTTATACTTTGTGAGCAATCTCTTGGATGCATTTGTATCCTATATCAAGCTGCTCTAGCTCCCTGTTTTCCTGAGTATTTTCCATTTCAAAGCTGAATCACAGTATAATATTCATTAAGCTCCTTTAACTGTCAATCCAACTCAACACATGGAGTCACAGCCACGTGCATAACTCAGTGAAAGCCATGAGCTCTGACCAAGTGCGTGAGCAGAAGTAGCAATGACTGCCTGCTGGCCACAGCGATTATAAGGTGTCAGCAGTTCTACTATGTAGCCTCATTTTTCAGATATTAAAATGTGGAATAAATATGCATGTGAGGGTTTGTGCAATACGGTATAGGGTCCAGAGTGAGGGAGATGGATAACCCTGCTCTCTCCTTAGTGCTGGTGAGTTCCATATCTCGGGTAGGACTCTGAGCTCTGAGCAACATACCTTGTGCAAGGTTCTTTCTGATTTATGCACAGCCTCCCCTCAGTTCTCTCTGAACATTGCTTTTGGCTCTGTTGACAATAGCTGTTGTGCAATGTTATTTTATTTCCACGTTCGCTTTAGGAAATGTATGGTCCTTGAGGTTAAGGGCGCCTTTTTTATTTCTGCCCCATTAACAACTAGGCTGGTTCCTAACACATATTAGGTGCTCAATAGATGAATGAATAAATGAAAGAAGGAATGACCATAACAAACCCTGGGTCACCTAATAGTTTTCTATCCTAAGAATTTAAATAAATGTTATGATGATGTAGGTGAAGGTCAGGAAATCTTATTTACTGAAATACACACATAGTAACATTTAAAGATACTTTACATCAACAATGTTCCTGAGACTGGATTTCAAACCAGCTCCTCATCACCCCACCCATCCTTGCACTCACACATGCAGACCCTGTGTTCTAATAAGGAGCTTTTAAGTCTCGGTGCCAAATGGATCTGGGTACAGAACTGTCATTTAACTCTCTGAGGGAACTTAAGATTCTCCTCTCTGTAGATCTATCTCAGTTAAATAGCCCAACCTCTTAAGATTGTGGGGAGAACAGAATAACACAGAAAAAGAACCTACAACCGCGCCTGCTATACTGTAAAGTCTCAGTATACAGTACACACTTATCAAACGAGTTGCAATTTACAAGGAGCTTTCACATCCACCACGTCTTTTGATTGGCAGGCAATCCCAAGAGGAAGCTCTTCTATTCCTGGTTTTCAAATGCTAAAATAGACTGGGGTGGGGGGGCTTGCACAAAATCAGAGTGGCAGACTAAGACTTTAACACTAGTTCTCCTTTATCAAATGATGTTCTTTTTTTTCTTTAAGGATGTAATGATCTAGATAGAACATTAGAAATAATCTAGCCTTAAACTCTCCCTTATTACATAATCACAGAGGGAAACTGAGAAACAGAAAATGTGATTGGCTTTCCAGTTCCAGTCAGCTGCTGGTGGTAGAACTGGGATCAGAGCCCAGAGATCTAGACTCTGAATAAAATGCTTGTTTCAGTATTTTCACCCAACCTGTGTTCAACTCTGACTAACACATCCTTAAATGCAAACACTTACTGGTACTATGGGTCTGCCCTGCCATCCTCTCCAACATATTTTTTACTGACATGACTCTCTTCTCTCATCTCACATGATCATTCTAGCTAACTGTCATGCATACTCATTCCCTGGTGCCCTGGCTTTCCCTCTGTCCAGAAAGCTCCTCCCCTGACTTTTTTTTGTGTGTGTGTTTTCTCACCTAATTCAAGTCTCTGCTCAAATGGCACCTCCTAAAGGAAGATTTCTCTATTCAAATTTGCCTGTTAGATCCTAAAAGAACCCCTAGCAACTACTGTTCCCTGCTCTGCTATTTTCTTTATAACACAATTCTTTATATTGCTAATATTATGTATTTACGTACTTCTTTAGTGTTATGTCTCTTCCACTATGACGTAGACTTCATAAGGGCAATGACTGTTTTTGTTCATCATCATGAATGCCTGGCACATAGTATGTGCTCAGTGAAAACATTTTTTTGAGTGTCTATTATGTTCCAAGAAGTGAGATCAGCACTGGGAAAACAGTCATGAGTCATAATGGCATTTTCCTCTGCACTCATGCAGTTTTAGTCTAGCGATGGATGTAGACGTTGATTAAATAATCACAGATAGATGGTAAGGGCATGTAATCAGGAGAGGTGAACTAGTCTTGAGATCAGTGGAAGACTTCCCTGAAGAGGTAATTTTCTGTATACACATGTGAGAGATAAGAGGCTATAAACTGGGTCAAGAGAGTCAAGGATGATACAGAAAACACTAATAATATGTTCTTGTGATAAGAAGGGATAACAGTGGATGGTAGGTATCAGAGGGTTGGGAAAGTTGGGAGAAGTCAGAATATGTGAGGCTCTTTAGGGCATGTTTGAAATTTTAGCCTTTATCCTGTAGGTCATTGGAAGACACTGAAGAATTTTAATCACAGTGGTAACATGTTCAGTACTGTATTTTTAAATGGTCAACTTCACAGTTATTTGGAGAATAATGTAGAAGAGGCTAAGGGAGGAATTAGAATAATTAGTCAGAAAATCACTGTGATAGACCCCAAGGGGAAGTGACAATCGCTTACACTATGGTGGAGACAGTGTAAGCGAAAAGAGACGGATGGTCCAAGAGCTAAGAGTTTACAGGATTTGGTCAGAGACGAAATGTGAGGATTGAGGAGGAGGGTTGTGAAGAACAGCTCAGATATATATATCTTATTATTTTTTTACTTGTAAAATTGAATGAAAGATAGTGAGAGCAATATGGACATTCCTGAAATAGGACAGGTCATGAGGGCTATTTTGGACATGCTGAATTTGAGATGATTTTGAGACTTCTAACGCAGATATAAAATAGCAAGAAATATAGGTCTGGAGCTCAGGAAGGTTCCGGATTGAAGATATATCTAGACAGATTTAGATGGTCCTCGAGGCTACAGGTGTCGAAAGTGTAGAGGAAAGTCTGAAGAGGATTACAGTGGCACTTTAAGAAACTCCATCATTTACCCTAGCCAGTTGGTTCAGCAGTAGAGCATTGGCATGTGGATGTCCTGGGTTCGATTCCTGGCCAGGGCACACAGGAGAAGCTCCCATCAGCTTCTCCAACCTTCCCCCTCTCCTTTCTCTTTATCTCTCTTTTCTCCTCTTGGAGCAAGATGGTCTGGGCACTGAGGATGGCTTTATGGCCCCCAACTCAAGTGAAAGAATGGCTACAGTTGCAACGGAGCAATGGCCCAGATGAGCAAAGCATTGCCCCCTGATGGGCATGCCAAGTGGATCCCAGTCAGACACATTTGGGAGTCACTTCTCACTTCAGAAAAATACAAAAAAAAAAAAGAAACTCCATCATTTAATGACTAGGTAGAAAAGGGCACATAGGAGTGGTCAGAAATAAATGAGAAAATCAGAAGAAATGAGTCCCATTGAGGCCAAAAGGGGAGGATGTTCCATGGAGAAAGGTGTGATCTGCAGTGCCAGATGGGGCAGCCAAGTGACTAAAGACAGGTGCTGAGGTGAGCATCTGGTTCTCATCTTTGAAGCCAGGTAGAATAAGGCAAAAAAAAAAAAAAAAAAAAAAAAAGATGCCAAATGGAGAATAAGATTTGTAATGGAGATGGCAAGAAAAGGCAGGTCTTTTAAGAAGAATTGGTGTGAAGTTAGGGGAGAGAAAGAAAAATGATCATAGTTGGTGAGAGAGGTAGGGAGGGTCTCTGGAAGGTCATTTATTTAATTGGTTCAAGGCTGAAGAGACTGGAGCAAGTTTAAATGGTGATGGAAAGGAATGTCACTTCATAGGACACATTTCAAAACCCGTGTAAAGGAATTAGCCTTGGCAAAGGAACTGAGACCACTCTGTGTAATATGAGGGAAAGTGGGTAGGAGGGTGCAGATGTTGGTAGGTTGCATGTTTCATGGGAAGAAGTTAAGGGAGTTCTCATTTCACAGGTTTATTTTGCATGTAAAGTAGGAGCCAGTCATAGGTGATAAAGAAAGGCTGGGAAGGAGTTGGGGGTACAAGGATGGTGAAGAAACGTGGACTTATTTATTGTAGACATGCAGGTCCTTCTGAGGTTGGTGGTCATGCCAGTCTGTCCACTAAAGTGACCTTCTAGTCACCTATGTAGGTATAGACACCAAGTAAAAGATTGATTTGGTTTAGTTCAGGTTTTTATCTCCCTAGATATGAGCTGAAAAATCAGAGGCAAGAAAGTTAAAGATTGTGGCAAATGAGCTACAGACATATTGAATAGAGAACATATTTCTCATATGTTTACTGGTTGGATGGAAGACAGTCACTCTTTCACTTATTCTTACTTAGAGTACTTTTTCAGGTGAGGCTTTGTGCTTCCCTGGGTCACTTTGGTTCCTGCCTACCTTTTATATTTAACTGTGAGCTGTTTTGAAGGAAGGGCCATAACTAATTCATATCTGCGTTGCCAATGCTTACGTCGGCATTCTTCACATTACAGATGCCTGATAAGTGGTAAATAAATTTGTTGGATAAATTGATGCATGTGGAAGACATTTAGACAGGGCAATTACCACTAAAAAATTTATCTATTTTCTAATAATAAAAATAATAATCCCCACCATCCTTGATACAAATTTATGGTTTACTTCTCAAATAGAATAAACAGAATGAGCTGAAAACCAGCCTAAGTTCTGAATGAGAGATGTGGTCATTATTTTTTTAGTTCTCTTTGTTAAGGAGATGTTATTTCTCCCACTTCTAATAAATGAGAAAAAAGGGGAATGAACAAGACTAGATAGCTTTACAATTCTTCATTAGCATCTCCACGGAATACTGTTCAACGGCAGGAGCCTTAACACAGCTCTCACTGTATCAGAGGCACAGAAAACGAAGCCTGCCAATCTTGCAACATGTCTCAAGATGGAGAAGGTCATTGTATCAGAAAATAAAATCAGTAGCAGAGATTTTAAAGAAATTCATCCCAAGAGTTCTTCTCAATGAATACAGTGCAAGATTAAAGAATTCAATTACGTGAAAAAAGAGCCCCCCCTTTTTAATACCATGCCCAGCTATTAGTTTTTTTGTCATTGCTAACATGAAAGCATATTGTGAGCCATCAGGAAATCTCAACAAATTCATACATTCAAATCACAAGGGATTTGTTTGGTAGATGGATCTGAAATCTGGTCTGTCTTCAACTCCCCATCCCAGATTTCATTTATGCCAAGGAGAATGCAATCAGATATAGAAAAATACAGCTTATTTCCACTGAGCTGCTTTAGCCCTTAAAAAAAATCCGACCTTTATTTCTAACTTATTTTTTATTTGAGGTTGACCAATTCAATTTCCTCTGTCTTAGAAAGCAGGGGTAAAGATGTGTCATTTTGGAAAACAGTACATTCTGGAAAACAGGAGCCGTAAAAAATGCATCTGATCTTTTTTCCTGATAAATCAAATTCCAAGGGTTGACTCAAATAAAATAATGTTTTAGACTCAAAAACATAAAGCTTAATTTATGTTATAATAATAATTTAGAAATGTTCTTTGCATGATACTTTATAGAATATTTCGTGGTAGACTAACAGCCATACAGCCCTTACACCCTGACATGCGTGTTTTCTGGTAATGTGGCTTTCATGCTCCTGCTATCCAGAGAGAGAGTCTAGTGGTGCATACTTGCTTTTTGACTGGTCTTGTGACTTGTCTTGATCAAAAGAATATGGTAGAAGTGAAGTTTTACTAGTTTCAGAGACTGGACTTCATGAGGTCTTGGAGTTTTCTTGGCCCTCTTGGCATGCTGCCCCAAGAGCTCCTCGTGAGAAAGCCAGTCTGGCTTACAGGGATGAAAGCCATGAAGGAGAATGCAGACACCCCACTGCTTAGCCAGCGCCAGTTGCTGGACATTGTGAATGTGGCCATCCTGGACCTTCAAACTCAGCTCACCCTCCAGCCGAAAACCCGGACTAAACCAGTAGAATCCATTGAGCCACCCAACAGAAGCATGATAAATAATAAAGAAATGTTGTGTGATGCCATTTAAGTTTAAGGATGGTACATCCCATTTAAGGATTAGGCAGCTACACAGCAATAGATAACTGATGCACCAGGAAAATGAAAACAATCCTTATGCTTCTAATGTTATATGTTCAATGATAGTAGTAAATTCTGCCGTATTCACACAATGGAATATAATGCAGATGTTACAAGTCATGTTTGCAGGGTCTTTAGAGGCATGGGAATGTGCTTGCATTAAAATGCTTAATGAAAAGCAGTATGAAAGTTTATATATAGTAAAGGCTCTTATTAAGTGACAGAGAAAATGACTGGAGAATAGAGCAAAACATTTCAAGGCTATTAATAGTGAAATGATTTACATCTTTTAATCTGTGGTTTCCCCTAGCTTGTCCTTTGTAATTGTATTTCAGCCTCCTCCCTTTATCCAAGCCAACAACTGTAAATTCTTTATTGGGTCCCAAACTGGAGGGGGGGGATTTTGCTAGTGATTTTAGGAAGACTATTGCCTATATTTGTACAGTTCTGCCTAACTTCTCACAGCTCTTGCCTCTTTGCAGGACAAGTGGCAAACATAGGCCTTAAAATGAAAGAAGCCCACCAGGATACGACAGTCACTTGTGGAAAATTTAAACTGGGCAAAGTAGTTGAATGGGGTTAATAAAGACCTTGTTGAAGGTTAGGCAGATTGCAGTTTAATTATTTTCATAGCACTCAGCCTTCTTTGATGTCCTGTTTTACACCTATTTGTCTGTTTGCTCATTTGCATATCTCTTTAACTAGCATGTTAAGTTCAACAGGTGGGAACTTTATCTGTCTGGTTTCTTCTTATCCTCTGACCCTAAAATGATGTTTGCAATAGAATAGTACTTTTAATATTTATTAAATGAATTAACAAGGTCACTGACCAACGACTGCCTTCATACCGAACCAGTCTCTGTCAGATGAATAGGGACTGGAGAGAATAATGATCTGGGAGTCTGAAAACCTATTTTAGAAGCTCTTTAATTTTAGACAAGTCATTTTACTTCTTTGTACCCAAGTTTCTTGCTGGGAAGAGATAATGCTAGAGGTACCCTCAAAAGATAACTGAAAGGTTAAGTAAAGTTTATGAGAAAGTAAACAATAAATCCTAGACAATTTTAAACTAATAGTAAGAGGTGAAACTTGTCTATGTGTCAAGAGCATCACATGTGTTAACTCTTGTCTTTATAACAACTTCAACATGTAGGTATTACCATGTTTCCCATGTTACAGATAAGAAAACTAAGACTCACAGGGACTTAGGCAATGATAGTCCGGCTGCGTAGAGGAGGTTGAATTCAACCTTGGCAGAATTTCTTGGTTGGGTCCAGATCACATATTCATTCTAACATAATAATAACTACACTTACTAATTATTGCCTATGAATGTTGCCACAGTGACACATGAATGTTAAGATTCTGCCATCTTTGTCCCTTTTCTGGTGAACTTAGGCTCCCACATTTAACAAGATAGGAAGCGTTCATCAAATTCATGAACTCCTTGGAGCATTCTCTTTAACTTGCTTCCCTCTTGTCACCCAGAACTCAGACTGTGCATTCTAAACAAGAAACAAATGCAAGAGCATTGTTTCTTTGTCTCCAGGTCCTGCGTATTTCATATCTCTGACTTTTCTAATGATCTGTCACTGACAGGGTTTAGGCCCCTAAACCTCTCCCCTAGACCTTGCTGTTACCTCTTACCTAGTCTTTTTGCCTCTTGTCTCCTACCTCCCACCTGTCATCTGCACAGTGTCAAAATGATTTGTCTGCAACTCATGTCTTACCATGTCACTCCCTCTTTTCCTGTTATTTACAAAGAAGTCCAAGCTACCTAGTAGAATATACATAACACTGTAAGACCGAGTCTCGTGACTTCCTCCTCGTGAACCCGACAGTACTTACTCCTCACCTGGCCGTATCTGACTGGTCACCATTCCCCTTGCACGGGCTATTTCACTTACTGGTGTGTTTACTCAGGATCTCTCTTCCTCCTGGAATGTGACCCCACACATTTTACTCACAATTTCTTTTAATCCACCAGGACTGCATTCAGGTATCACCTCACCCAGGAAGTTCTCCCTAATCCCACAACTAAATTGGGTGTCTCTCTTTCCTGCTCTGAGTATCCTCTGCTTGTTTGTTTTGGCTACTAGAAGATGGTCCCCAGGCAGCAAAGCATTCTGTCATTGCTATCCATAAAATGAGAGTGATAATAGGATCTACACCTCATAGGATTGTTATAAGGTTTAAGTGAATTAACACATGTAAAGTGCTTAAAACTGTGTATATTGTTGCTGTGCTCATGGGAAGTATGAGGTATCACCTTAATTTTTTTTTTTTTTTTTGGTATCACCTTAATTTTATCAGAAACTTGTACCACGTCTGGCACATAGGAGGCACTGAAGTAAATATTTGCTAATTTGAAGCACCAAATTGCCTACATGGTCAACATTGTTTAACCATTCCATAATGAAGTTCTTAGCATCTTCATTGTGTATCATTAAAGTAAGGAAAAGAGTGACCTTAAAAAATAATGCATTTCAAGAAAAAGAACCAGAGATCCTTGGAGGAATAGCTAATTCTAGGTGTGGAACACGCAGTGTACAAAATGAACTTGAGGCTTTCTATAGCACCAGAAAGTGAGGAAGTGCTAAGTCAAGACTGACACACACATGATGGAGTATGTCAAACGGGTATAAAACCAACTGAAAGAGCTTCCGTTGGTCAAAGCCATAACAATTTGAGAACCAAAATGAATAAAATAGCATTAGATTCTAACACAAAGTATAAAATTAATATCCATATGTTCATAGTAATGTAAATAAATAAATACATAAATGATAGAGAATCAATAAATTCCTTGTCCAGAAGTATTTCAAATAATTTCTGTATCAAGTAATTTCTGTAAATACTTTGCCCTCAAAGAGGTAGAGCAAAACTCCACACTCCTTACATATGGGCTAGGCATGATGGTTTTCTTCCAGAGTACAGTATGGGAAGGGAATGAACAAGTATGACCTCAGCCAGGTGATCAAGGTCAACATCAGCAGAGCTAAGTCTTGATAATATGCATCTTTTATATGAAGTTATGAAAATGGCACTTTATATTTGTGGTCTCCCTCCCCTAAAACCTATAACCTGAGTCTAATCATGAGAAAAACATCAGACAAATCCCAATTGAGATATTAAGGAATATTCTACAAAATGCCTCACTAACACTCCTCCAAACTGCTATTGAAACCATGGAAAATCGAGAAATTGTCACAGACAAGAAGGGCCTAAGGAGACCTGAGGACTAAAGGCTCTCTATAACCTAGACGGGATCCTGGAACAGAGAAAGGGATCTTAATTAGGAAAAATTAAGAAAGTCTGAGTAAAATATTCTTTGGTTAATAATAATGTATTAATATTGGTTCATGGATGTGACAAATTTATCAAAAATGTAAGATGTTAAAAATAGAAACCAAGCCTGAGTTATATAAAAACTCTATCTTTGCAATTTTTAGGTAAATATAAAACTATTCTTTAAAAAAGGTTTTTAAAGTATCCATTATATGGCAGGCACTCTGTAGGGTGCTTTTCACTCATTAGCTAATTTAATTGTCATAGCAACAGATGAGACTATTGAGTCACGAAGAAACTAAGAGATTTGCCTATGCTGCTTTTAAGAGTCCTGTGCTCTACCGACTGAGCTAGCTGGACATTTCTTGCCTACACAGCTTTTAAATGTTAGAACCAAGATACAAACCTGGGAGTACCTGCCTCCAAACCCTGTGAATCATTCAATGACACTATATTGTGACTCTAGGACAAGAAGGATTCTCTCTGAGGTGAGCAAGTGGTTAGAGTAGGGAGTGGGTGGGTGTCTTTATGTAAGACGTGGACAGCTGGTGTGCATGTTTGCATACCACAGGTATCCAAATACTTTCTTTCCTTTCCTTCCATGATTCTTGCACTTGTAGGGTTCTTGACTCACTAATGTTCTGATTCCAACACTTTTGCTTTAGAAATGACAACTTAATTTCTTAAACAATATCCTAGTCTGCTGTAAGAAGTAACTTTTGGAACAATATCTTTTACTTAAGGGAAGCCTTTTGCTGCGTTTTTGGCCTGGCAATTTCTGTGTCGAGGATACACTTTTTAGGGTGCCAGGGTCCTCTTGAGTCCAGCAAGGTTGTGGAAATTGTTTGATTTCACATTGCATTGTTCAGAAATAAAAGAAGGAAAAATGGAAGAAAGGGGAAAATTTACATAATTATCCAATTTCCTTTATACTCTTTCCATGGAAGCATTGGTCAAATTTTTTTTAAAGTATTTTAGAAAAGAGCTTTAGAAAAGTAGCAATCCATTTCTAATTCATTTTGACTATTCTTCCCTAGTGGATTCACACTATTTTATCATCGGGGCTCCCCTCTCCCCCACACCTCTCTATGTCTTCTGGCATTAGTTTTATCACATGGGGTAAAGTGAACAAAACCAGTATCTGTCCATACACACAACTCAAGGTTTTCTTCCCAGTGTATATGTATTGAATCAGGTATGACTCTGTGTGTGTGTGGAGAGAGGGAGAGAGAAAGAGAGGGATACAAGGAGAGACAGAATACCAACCTTGATTTCCTGTGTTGAGTTCAATCAATGGCCCTGTGTCTGATCCCAGGGGAAGGGAGCTCCTGTGTATGCCCATCTGGCCACCATTGACCTCTGCCTGGAGTTTCTGCCATTTTAACTACCTGCTCTGCTGGCCCTCTTGCATTTCAAATCAACAGCCTCCATACTTCCTCCACTTATCTATCCTGGTCCTCTGAGTTTCTGCAAATTGCACGATGCCGCCACACTTCTCCGGGTGGGAACACTTGGAGAGATCTCGGAGCCTTCCCCGGGACTCCATTTTTCTGTTTCATTGCCAGCTCCTGGCAGTTCTTTCTGTGCTTTTTCTCAGACTCCCGTTTCCATTCTTCTCCATTCCTGCTGCTTCTGCCGCACTCGGGTTCTCATTATTTCTCACCTGAGCCCTTTCAGTGATCCCCTAATTAGTCTCCTCACCTTCACTCTCCTGTGTCCATGATCTATCTTCCATCCTTCCACGGGTTTAATTTCTCTAAAGTGCAGCTCTAATCCTGTAACCCCACTGCTAAAAAAGTTAAATGGCTCCCCACTGCCTCCAGGATACAGGCCCAAATCCTTCACTTCAAGGTCTTTCCCCATCTGGTCCTAAACTACCTTTCCAGACTTATCTCTTATAACTGCCCTCCAAGAATTTTCTATCCCAGCCAAATGGATCCTCTCATGACTACACGCCCATCTCTGATTAGGAGTATCTCTGCCCTAGTGGTATCTCAGCTGTTTGGGTAGACTTATTCATCCCTCTCTGCTGTTAAAAGTTAAGTCCCATGTAACTCATCAGGTTATTGCTGGCCACCCAGCCCCATCTAGGTACCTGTACTCAGAGGCGAACTTGGCAGCTGCCCTCACAATGCACCCCACATCATGCTTTTCTCCCACAAGAGAGGTATGCATCACCCATGGCCTTCTCTTTCCTTTTGTTCTCAAGGTCATGCTCTCTTTCAGGTGGCTCCACAGTCTCTTTTTTAAAATGGCTTCCCCCACTGACAAGTTACTTTTCCCATTAGTTTCCTACATGTGCCCAAAGAAGTCTGAATTCCAGTGGGGAATGCTAAATTGCCTTAAATGGAGATCATTACTTTCTTTGTTCACTTCCTTTCTTACCTCCTTCCCTTTGCTGACAGCCCACCACATACACACATACACACGTGCACTCACTTCTGAATCTGATTCTGATGAACTGCTACCACAATGATTAAAAAATACAGTGAAACCTAAGGATCATCTGAAGAACTTATTAAATGTATAGATTCCGGGGGAGCAAGATGGCGACGGAGTAGGCGGACGTACCAACTTCCAACTCCCAGAACCAAAGTGGATTACAACTCAATTTTAAGAACCATCACCTGGATAAACCAACTTTGAACAAAACTAAGTGGACTCTTCAACCAAGGAACACAGAAGAAGCCACATTGAGACTGGTAGGAATAGCGAAAACGCGAAGAGGGCTGCCCAGCTCCCCGGAGCAAACGGCAGCCCGGAGAGACCCGTGTGGCGGGAGGAGATTTTGGCGGAGAGGGAGGGACCTGGGTCCCAGGAACCAAGCCCCAGCCTGCAGTCCCAGAGCCAAGAAGAGGCGTTTGGACAGTTTTGAGCTGTGAAACAAGTGAGGGAGCTCCCAGGCCTACAGTGTGGAGTATTAGGTCCCTTCCTACTCTGCTGAGGGCTGCTTAAGGTTTTGGGGCGGCAGGGCGCTGAAAGGCGGTTCTGTCGGCGTGGGCAGAGGCCAAGCCGGTGGGAGATCCGTCTAGCCCAGAGGGTCGGAGGGTAAGCGCGAGAGCGGTGCGGAAGCTGCGGGCCCGCCTTTAATCCCACTTACGGGGACAAAGCGGGAGGCCAGGAACAGGCAGGCCCTGCGCAAGCCGGCCCTGACCGCGGGGACCGGGCTAGGACCAGGGACGGGCAGGGGCTCGTGGCTGAGCTGACGCTAGCAGTCCGCCCCCCCCCCCCCCGCCGCCCGCCGGAGAAACCGCGGTTGGCCAGTATACGTGCGCGAGCGGGCTCCGAGCGCGGGAACGGGGTGGACCCCGAGACAGGCGGAGGCTCGCAGCTGAGCCCACGGCTGCTATCCCCATCCGGCCGGAGAAACCCCGGATAGCGTTAATACGTGCACGAGCGGGCTCCAAACGCTGGGGCGGGGTAGAGTCCAGGACGAGCGGAAGTACGCAGCTCGGCGGAAGCCAGCAAACACGCCCGCCCCAATAAATCTTGGTTTCCGACCCTGCGCAAAGGGCCCTGGCCTCGAGGGCGGGGCTAAAGCTCCTGACGGGCAAAAGCTTACAGCTGAGAGCACGTCAAAAGCCCCGCCTAACCCGCGGAACTGTAGCGAGCAGGCTCCGACTGCTGGTTCTGGGCGGAAGTCCGGAAATAGGCTGGGTCCGCAGCTGAGGAAAGGTGCTCGCCTCTACCCTTGGTGCTAATCTTGTGGCTTCAGTCACAGCCCCTCCCACGGAGGAGAGGCAGAAATCACAGCAAAAGCCACAGTGGGCCGGCGCTGGCAACGCTCATACCCAACCACCCTAGGCGCCGGCAGAGGGGGTGGGGGGCCTGCAGATAGACCACACCTAGAGAACACAAAGGCAACACCTACTGGACTCCAGTGGCCACAACTTGCTTATACACAGAAAAAATGGGCAGGCAGAGGAATGCAAACCAAATGAATCAAGAGAAATCCCCAGAGAAGGACCTGAATGAACCAGATATAACCAAATTACCAGAAGCAGAATTTAGAATAATGATAGTTAGGATGTTCAAAGAAATTAGAGCAACAATGGATAGTCATTATGAACACCTAAATAAAGAGATAACAAGTATAAAAAATGAAATTGAAATAATAAAAAAGAATCAGACAGAAATGACAAATACAGTATCAGAACTGAAGACCACAATGGAAGGAATTAAAAGCAGGATGGATGACGCTGAGGATCGAATAAGCGAGTTAGAGGACACAATAAACAAAGGCACAGAAGCAGAGAAGAAAAAGGAAAAGAGATTTAAAAAATGTGAGGAAACTCTAAGGGAGCTTTGTGACAACATGAAGAGAAACAACATTCGCATCATAGGGGTGCCTGAAGAAGAGGAGAGAGGACAGGAAATGGAAACTTTGTTCAATCAAATTATAGCAGAAAACTTTCCTAAATTAAGGCTGGGAAATACTCCACACATTCAAGAAGCACACAGAACTCCATTAAAGAGAAACCCAAAAAAATCTACACCAAGACACATCATAGTTAAAATACCAAAGCTAATGGATAAAGAAAAAATTTTAAAAGCTGCTAGAGAAAAAAAGACTATCACCTACCAAGGAGCCCCCATAAGGATGACATCGGACTTCTCAACAGAAACACTTGAGGCCAGAAGGGAATGGCAAGAAATAATCAAAGTAATGCAGAACAAGAACCTACAACCAAGACTACTTTATCCAGCAAGGCTAACGTTTAAAATTGAAGGAGAAATAAAGAGCTTCCCAGAAAAAGAAAGCCTGAAGGAATTCATAAAAACCAAACCAATTCTGCAAGAGATACTAAGGGGCCTCTTGTGAACAGTTTAAAGGGAGGAAAGAATAGAGCAAAAGAAGAATACAGCTTTAAAGAATAAAATGGCAATAAACAACTACATATCAATAATAACCTTAAATGTAAATGGATTAAATGATCCAATCAAAAGACATAGGTTAGCTGCATGGATAAAGAAACAGGACCCATACATATGCTGTCTACAAGAGACACACCTTAAAATAAAAGATGTTCATAGACTGAAGGTAAAAGGATGGAAAAAAATATTTCATGCAAATGGAAATGAAAAAAAAGCAGGGGTAGCAATACTTATATCAGACAAAATGGACTTTAAAACAAAGGCTGTAGTAAGAGATAAAAGAGGACACTACATAATGATAAAGGGAACAATTCAACAGGAAGATATAACTATTGTAAATATCTATGCACCAAATATAGGAGCCCCGACATACATAAAGCAGACTTTGATGGATATAAAGGGCGAGATTAACAGCAATACTATCATAGTAGGGGATTTCAATACCCCTCTAACAACACTGGATAGATCCTCAAGAAAGAAAATTAATAAAGAAACAGCAGACTTAAAGGAGACACTAGATCAACTTGATTTAATAGATATCTTCAGAACTTTTCATCCTAAAGCAGTAGAATATACATTCTTCTCAAGCGCTCATGGTACGTTTTCTAGGATAGACCACATGTTAGGACACAAAAATGGTCTCAATAAATTTAAGAAGATTGAAATCATATCAAGCATTTTCTCTGATCACAATGCCATGAAACTAGAAATTAACCACAAAAGAAAAACTGAAAAATACTCAAACACTTGGAAACTAAATAGCTTGTTATTAAATAATGAATGGATTAACAATGAGATCAAAGAAGAAATAAAAAAGTTTCTAGAAACAAATGATAATGAGCATACATCAACTCAAAATTTATGGGACACAGCAAAAGCAGTTCTGAGAGGGAAGTTTATTGCACTACAGGCATATCATAAGAAGCTAGAAAAAGCTCAAATAAGCAACTTGACCCTGCATCTAAAAGAACTAGAAAAACAACAACAAATAAAACCCAAGACAAGTAGAAGAAAGGAAATAATAAAGGTCAGAGCAGAAATAAATGACATAGAGGCTAAGGAAACAATACAGAGGATCAATGAAACAAGAAGCTGGTTCTTTGAAAAGGTAAACAAGATTGATGAACCTTTAACTAGACTCACCAAGAAAAAAAGAGAGAGGACTCAAATATATAAAATTAGAAAGGACAGTGGAGAAATAACAACTGACACAACAGAAATACAAAGCATTGTAAGAAAATACTATGAAGAACTATATGCCAAAAAATTAGACAATCTTGGTGAAATGGACAAATTTCTTGAATCATATAACCTTCCAAAAATCAATCTGGAAGAATCAGAACACCTAAACAGACCAATTACAGCAAATGAGATCGAAACAGTTATCAAAAAACTCCCAAAAAAGAAAAGTCCTGGGCCTGATGGCTTCACAAGTGAATTCTATCAAAAATTCAAAGAAGAACTAACTCCTATTCTCCTGAAGCTATTTCAAAAAATTCAAGAGGAAGGAAGATTTCCAAACTCCTTTTATGAGGCGAGCATAATTCTGATCCCAAAACCGGGCAAAGACAACACAAAGAAAGAAAATTATAGGCCTATATCCCTGATGAATTTAGACGCTAAAATTCTCAACAAAATATTAGCCAACCGGATCCAGCAATATATGAAAAAAATCATACACCACGATCAAGTGGGATTTATTCTGGAGAGGCAAGGCTGGTTCAATATTCGCAAATCAATCAATGTGATTCACCACATAAACAAAAGGAAGGACAAAAATCACATGATAATTTCAATAGATGCAGAAAAGGCATTTGATAAAATCCAGCACCCATTCATGCTCAAAACTCTCAGTAAAGTGGGAATACAGGGATCATTCCTTAACATGATAAAGGCCATCTATGATAAACCGACAGCAAACATCATACTAAATGGACAAAGATTAAAAGCAATCCCCTTAAGATCAGGAACCAGGCAGGGTTGCCCACTTTCACCACTCTTATTCAACATAGTTCTGGAAGTCCTAGCTACAGCAATCAGACAAGAAGAAGAAATAAAAGGCATACAAATTGGAAAAGAAGAAGTAAAACTGTCATTATTTGCAGATGATATGATATTGTATATTGAAAACCCTAAAGTCTCAGTCAAAAAACTACTGGACCTGATAAATGAATTCAGCAAGGTGGCAGGATATAAAATTAATACGCAGAAATCAGAGGCATTTCTATACACCAACAATGAAATATCAGCAAAAGAAATTAAGGAAACAATCCCCTTCACTATTGCACCCAAAAAAATAAAGTACCTAGGAGTAAATTTAACCAAGGAGGTTAAGGACTTGTACTCAGAAAATTATAGAACATTGATAAAAGAAATCAAGGAAGATACAAACAAGTGGAAGCACATACCGTGCTCATGGCTAGGAAGAATAAACATCATTAAAATGTCTATATTACCCAAAGCAATTTATAAATTCAATGCAATACCAATTAAAATACCAATGACATACTTCAAAGATATAGAACACATATTCCAAAAATTTATATGGAACCAAAAAAGAACACGAATAGCCTCAGCAATCCTAAAAAGAAAAAATAAAGCAGGAGGTATCACTCTTCCTGATATCAAGGTTTACTACAAGGCCATTATACTCAAGACAGCCTGGTACTGGCATAAGAACAGGCACATAGATCAATGGAACAGAACAGAGAACCCAGAAATAAACCCACAGCTTTATGGACAACTGATATTTGACAAAGGAGGAAAGAACATACAATGGAGTAAAGACAGCCTCTTTAACAAATGGTGTTGGGAAAATTGGACATCTACCTGCAAAAAAATGAAACTAGACCATCAACTTACACCATTCACAAAAACAAACTCAAAATGGATAAAAGACTTAAATGTAAGCCGTGAAACCATAAACATCTTAGAAGAAAACATAGGCAGCAAGCTCTCCGACATCTGTAGCAGCGGTATATTTGCCGATTTATCTTCATGGGCAACTGAAATAAAAGGCAAGATAAACAAATGGGACTATATCAAACTAAAAAGTTTTTGCACAGCTAAAGACAATAGGAACAGAATAAAAAGACAAACCACACAATGGGAGAACATATTTGACAGCACATCTGATAAGGGGTTAATAACTAAAATTTATAAAGAACTTATAAAAAGCAACACCAGGAAGACAAACAACCCAATCAAAAAATGGGCAAAAGAAATGAATAGAAATTTCTCCAAAGAGGACATACAGATGGCCAATAGGCATATGAAAAAATGCTCAACATCACTAATCATTAGAGAAATGCAAATTAAAACCACAATGAGATATCACCTCACACCAGTCAGAATGGCACTTATCAGCAAAACAACACAGAATAAGTGCTGGCGAGGATGTGGAGAAAAGGGAACCCTTCTGCACTGCTGGTGGGAATGCAGACTGCTGCAGCCACTGTGGAAAACAGTTTGGAGATTCCTCAGAAAATTAAAAATCGAACTGCCTTTTGACCCAGCTATCCCACTTTTAGGAATATACCCTAAGAACACCATAGCACTGTTCGAAAAGAAGAAATGCGCCCCCATGTTCGTGGCAGCATTGTTCACAATAGCGAAGATCTGGAACCAGCCCAAGTGTCCGTCAGAAGACGAGTGGATTAAAAAGCTTTGGTACATATATACTATGGAATACTACTCAGCCACAAGAAACGATGACATCGGATCATTTATAACAAAATGGATGTACCTTGATAACATTATACGGAGTGAAATAAGTAAATCAGAAAAAAAGAAAAACTGAGAACAGCACGATTACATACATAGGTGGGACATGAAAGTGAGGGTATGAGACATGGACAAGAGAGTGGTGGTTATGGGATGGGGGGAGGGAGGGAAGAATGGGATAGGGAGGAGGGGAGGGACGCAGGGAAAACCAGATTGAAGGTGACAGAGGACAATTTGACTTTTGGTGATGGGTATGCAACACAATTGAATGATAAGATAACCTGGAGATGTTTTCATTGTACATATGTACCCTGATTTATTGATGTCACCCCATTAGAATTAATAATAATAAAATATATATAAAAAATAAATAAATAAATGTATAGATTCCTGTGTCCTAAACCTAGAAATTCAGAGTCAGCAGGTCTGGACCATCATGGCCCAAGAACACAATTTTAACCAGTTCCCTGGATGATTCTAATAATGGTCTGAGGACCACACTTAGAAAATCACTAATTTATAATCTAGTCCTTCATTCCTGTTCCCTTTCTGTCATTTGGGTCAATCTGAACTACTTTCTTTCTCTGAAATCTTCCTTCTACCCCCATCTCTCAAAATCCTATCCATCCACATGAATGAATGACTCATGAGGGGAGAGACTTTCATCTGTCTTGTTCACTGTTGTATCCTCAGTACCTAGAATAGAGCCTGACATATAGAAAATGCTAAAGAACCTTCACTAGATGAAGGAATGAATTGGTCAAGATGGAATTACAATGTCACTGCTTCCAAGAAGCTGACTGATCACTACCAAAAGTAAGAGCTGCATCTTAATCTCAGCACCTTTCCCTTATATTTTATCCCATGGGTTGGCTTTTTCTATTAAAGGGCCAAATAAATATTTTAGGCTTCCTAGGACATACAGACACTGCTGCAGCTACTCAACTCTGCTGTTGTAGTGCAAAAGCAGCCAGAAAGCATATATAAGCAATGGGAATGGATGTGTTAAAAAAACAACAACAAAAAACTTTATTCACACACACAAAAACAAAAAACCAGGCAGGTGATAGGCTGGATTTGGCTCATAAACTGTACTTTGCTGACCCCCTACTCTATTTATGTATATATGATGTTTCTTTTTGGCTAGATTCCTAGATTATAAATTATTTGAGTCAGAGACAAAATCTTATTAGAAAATAAATGTGTGTGTTGTGTGTATAAATGTTCATATTTATATATATAAATTTACATATGTTGATAGATATACAAAACACACACTTAAGCACTCCACATCGAGTAGTTATGGATGCATATTTAGCTTCTTTGATTTTCAGTTTTCTCATTATTAAAACATAGGGCATATATAAAGTGCCTGACATAGTGTCTAATCTATAACACATGCTCAATAACTCTTACTTTGCTTTCTATGTTCCCTTACAAGAGTAGAGCCACCCCCCCATACAATGCACTTAGCATTTATTGAGGCTATAATATTAAAGGACCATGCTTGAAACTCAATGAAATTCTGAGGTGAATGAGAAGAATGTGTTTAAGTAGAAACCAGTCTAGATTGTGAATCAGAGATAACATGATCTAGTCCCAAATCCATTCACTCTTTTCCCAATACATTAACCTTCCCATCTATTTCATCCATTTTTCATGGTCCTCACACCTCCCATATTCCCTGCTCACATACTCATCCTAATAGCTGATGACCTCATCTCATGCTCCAGTGATAATGTAAGCCACCACAGCATTCAGTCACCTTCCAACATCAATTACAAAACCATCCTCAACTCTGTACCTGTGCTTCTACCTTTGCTCCTGCTCCCATGGGTACAGTGTGCCTACACTGATCAAAGGCAGACTCCAGCACTCATTTCTGGATCCCCTCCTTTCTCCCATGCAGGCTTCTTTTACACATAACTTCTTTTTTGCACCATCAATCACCCACCAAACATGTTTTCATCTCTTCCATTCAAAAGCAAAAACAACAAAATGAACCTCTCCTGACACCCACATCTGACTCCCATTTACTGCTTCATGTCTCTGCAACTTGTGCGGCCAAATTTCTCCAGCAAACTGTCTAGTGCTATTGTTTTCATAGTCTCGCTGCCATTACTTTTTTTGCTTTTCAGAAAACAAAAGTCAAAAGAACAGAAATATAAAAAGACAAAAAAATATACACACTGTCTCATAATTCACAAACAATGACATTTGGTCTTTTTAACTTCAGATTTTTAAACGTAAAACAAAAGTCCCATAAAGACACAGGACATTCCTTTTCCCATTCAAGTGTTTAGTCCGTTCCACATTGGCTTCCATCTTTACCACTCACGAGGCCACCAGTGCCCTCCATGTTGTCAAATCCAATGGACACCTCTCTAGCTTCATTTTACCTGTCACTGGGATTCAAGACACGACCACTGTGTCCTTTCTGAATTGCCTCTTCTTTGGGCTTATACAGTTTCATTCTTCCTGGTTTTCCTCTTACTTCACTGACCTCTCCTTCTCCTTGGCTGGTTCCTCCCCCTCCTCTCCTGAGTACTGGGGTTCTTATATCTTCTCTATCTATAAATTCTCCCCAAGTGAGCTTCCCATGGTTTAAAGTAGCATCCAAATGCTAATGATTCCCAGTTTGCATTTTCAGCACAGACCAATATCCTGAGCATTAGATATCATTTGGTTTTCTACCAGGGGTGTCCAATTTAATACATCTTTGGTGAAGCTCTTTAAAGCACCCAGGCCAATTCCTTTCTGACTCTTCCTCATCTCGGTAAATGACACCTTCTTGCTGAAGCAAAACCTTTTGGAGTCATCAGTGATTTCTCCCTTTTCCATGCTCTCTCTACTGCACATCTAATCTATTATCAAGCTCTACTGGTTGAACTTCCCAAATCTCTCTTCACTTCAGCTCCACAAACCAGCCTCATTGGGTTGGTTGTAACAACCTTCAGACAAAACCTCTTTCTCCTGCATCATGAGCCCCGCTCCCCTTGGTCATTACCATTCCCTGACACACACTTTCCCATGTCTCCTCTCTAAAAGCAAAACAAAAACCATCTCTTGCCTGGAGGATTGCAGTAGCTCCTGTTTTCTGCTGATACTCTAGCCCCCCCAAATAGGAATCTGATTGTCTGCTTTCCGTGTTAGAAAACCTCCCCATTGCTTACCATTGGTAAAAAAAAAAAAAAAAAAAAAAAAGCAAAAACAAAATAAAAATATTTCTGTGTACCTCCTGGACCCTAACAAATGCCACTCTTCTGGCTCATGACGTTGCACCCATAAGGTTCCTGGGGTTGACTAAACCCAGCAAGCCTGCCTCTGGGCCTCTGTTTGTGACTCCTCCTGCCCTGAGTGCTCTTCGTCAGGCTCTTTCCAGGCTGCCAGCATCTATCTTTTGGAGCTCAGTTTAACCATTGCCGCTTCAGAGAGACTGTCCCGAACCCTATCTGATATAACATCATACATGTAAGTGCTAAGTTACTCCATTTGATAACACTCTGTTTATTTCCTTTATAGACATTATGACACTAAACTATTTTTCTTGTTTATTAATTACCTTTTTAAAAAATATTGATTAATTTTTTAATATTTTTTTTTTAGAGAAAGAGGAAAGGAGAGAGAGAGAGAGAGAGAAATACGGATCTGCTCCTGCATGCACCCTGACGGGAAATCTAACCCACAACCTCCACTTCAGGATGATGCTACAACCAACCAAGTCATCAGGCCAGGTCTACCTTGTTTTATTATTATTATTATTACATTATAACAGTTTATGGTCTGTCTTACACTACTGAGGAGTATAAGTCCCATGAAGGCAAGACCTTGTCATGTTTACTGTACAGTCCTAAAACCTAGTGCAAGGCCTCACACCTGGTAGCAGCTCAAAACATGTTTGTTAAATGAACTAACAACACCATCTTGTCTTGATGCTTCCACTCAACTGTTTGAAATGCCTCCCCTCTCTTTCTCCACTTGGGAAAGCACTCTTTATGGTCCCAATCCAGCTATGCCCCTGGGAGGGGTCACTGCTCCCTCTGGGCCTTCCTGCTCATTGTTCCCACCTCTGTCACAGCACTGGTAATAATTACAGTCGCTGCTGTTCATTGAGCACCTGCTCTATGCCAGGTGGAGTGCCTAGGGTTTCAAAAATATTGTCTAATTCCACCCCTGGAATCACACTGGGTGATAGAAATTGCACCTTTCGTGGTAGAAGTGATGAAACGGAGACTCTGAAAATTGAAGCAACTTGCCCAAGGCCACAAAATAAAGAGAAACCAGGGACTCAAACCCAAGTTTGTCTCACTCCAAAGGACATAGAGTACTGAGTTATATTTTATATATGATTGCACTGTAATTTCTTCTTTGGGTCTCTCTCCCCCAATCTTCCGGTGGACTGGGTTTTTTTTTTGTACAACTCCTCACATCTCATCACCTTGCATCAATTCTGTGCCTGATAGGACCTAGCACCCTATTAGGCACAGAATTGTGCTTAAGAAATATTTGTGGAACACATAAAATCTGTCATCCACAAGTTTATTGCAATAGTTTCTGAATCTGTTAATATATATTAACAGCTGGAAAGAAAAAGAGCAAGAGAAAGAAATTCAGATGGATGGCTCTAAGAAATAGGTACACAAAAAGCTAGCATGGCTAAGTGTGTGGAGTCCCAGACTTTATGTTTTTCACACCAAAGACAAAGCCAAGGTCACTTCCAGAGAAGACAGACATTATGTAATTAGGAAACACAGTGCCAACAATTACTCCAGAAGCTATTTCACATTGAAACCTGCCGGTGTTTGCTCATGTCCCTGTTCACAAACAAAGGGCCTGCATCTTGGAAACTGTTTGGCTTTGTTTGTTTGTAACAGCTCAAGTCATTCTTTCCTTGGCAGCCAGCAGCATGATCTTGCTGGCAGCATTGCCTGGACCCTGGTTTTTGCTGTGTGAGGTGGAAAGCACATGCGAAGGTGAATGAGATGCCCAGTGTATGTCTGGGGCCTGGTGTTTAGATGACATCATGAGACAACGAAGCTGGTGGGCACTTGCCTCCTGGGGCATAACCCATTTCCATGGATGGTGAAAATGGAGCCTCTGTGAGGATTATCTGGGGACACATGCAAGGTCAGGACAGACCAGGGCTACACCTCCCATATCTGTGCCAGGCTTGTTACACTTTCTCACTATTCCTAATAGCAAATTGATTTTCCCACTTGGAAGATAAGAAAACTAAACCTCAAAGGCATACAGAACTTGTTCAGAGGACACAACCAACTGTGGAGCTCAAATATCAGCATGGGTTTCTCTGGCCATAAAACCTATGCCAATGTTCCCCTTGTATTATTGATTCAGCTCTTGCCATATTGGTGTCCTTGCAACTGTTCAATCCTCCCAGAGCCCCAGCCCTGGGCTGTCCTCCTTGCTCTTCCTTGTGCCTGCCCAGCACTTTCCAGAGTCTGCATGTCCCCAACAGCCTCTGCTGTTACTCCTTATCTTTCTCCTATCTTGGTTTTTCTCCATCATGCTTATTACCATCTGACCGAGTGAGTATAGATCTCCATTTGCTTCTGTTACTCTTGCTTATTATCATTTCCCTCCAACTAGAAAGTAAAGTCGATGGGATCAGGGAATTTGTCTTTTATTCACTGACTTATATCTAGAGCCTAAACCTGTTTTTGGCATGATGCTTGTGTTCAATAAATACTCATTGGATAAAGGAAGAATTGTAACTTGCAAGCATGTGGACATATGCAGACCAAATACATCAGTATGAAGTTAATGCTTCTAGGGGAAAGATATGGGGACAGCAAAAGTCAGAACAAAGAGCTGGCAATACTGAATAGGATAGGCCCTGCTAGAGCCAGACTGTCTGCAATGTGAGCCCCACCCCTGCTGTTTCTGTCACCTCGGATGAGGAACCAGACATCTCTGCACCTCCGTTTCCTCATCTGTAAAAAAGAAATGATGAAAGTATCTTTCACATAGGGTTTTTTACAAATTAACAAGCTATTATGTATGAGGTATTTAAAACAGTGCCTGGCACATCGTGATGTTCTAATTACTTCCTTTTATTATCATCATCTAGTTAAGTATCAGTTCCCTTGAAGCATCATGCTGTAAATTTTTCCCATGAAAAGACATAAAACAAGGTATGACTCTCTTCCGGCACCTAGAAAACAACTCAAACATGCTGAAATTATTCTGAGAAGAAAAAGAAAACCACCAACTAAAAAACAAAGAAACAATCCGAACTAAACCAAATGCTTAGCCTTCTTATCAGTCCTGGGTCAGAAAGTAAGCCCTGTAGCAATATGTTCAGACACTTAGACACTGATTGTAAGAGGCAATTTGGACTTTCCCTGATATGTTAAAAAGGTAAGAAATTATAGGGCAATGAGGCTGGAATAATATGATTTATTTAGGAAGATAAGTGAGCTTTATTAGCTTATCACCATCATGGCTGTTCTCTTTATTTCCTCAGCACCAAGGGTATAGCTGTGTTCATACTTCAGAAAAACATGTAATATTTGAAGTAAAGCGTTGTTACCAGCTGAATCCTGAAGATCAAGAGTTCTCTTCTTGAAGGCAGGGAGAACTGGACAATTAACCATATTGTTATTGGGAAGTGTCTGGCCTGTGTTTATGGTATCTGATACATATACCTGAATAGGGTTATCATTCATTACTTTGCTCTTTCCTTCCACAAATAATATTCATAGATCACATTCATTGTGCCAGGCCCTGAGCTAAGTACCGGGAAGGCAGAGGTCCCTGCCCTCAGGTGTATTTACAGCCTAAAAGGTTCTCATGCTGATTGACATTATGGGCTGGGGTTTATTTTGTTTTTGTTTTTGTTTTTTGTGCTAGGTTTTCTACCAGCAAGTATAATTCTCTCTTTTCTTCCATCCCTATGTTTTATCTAATCATTCGGGATTTACTGAATACAAGATGCCAGATCTTGCTGCTGGGTGCTAGGAGTTAGAGTACAATGTCTAAGCTGTTTTACTGATATGGAGTCTGTCTTGCTCTACCAAAGATGTAAGGTGAGGAGAATATGCATAAATAATGCATTAACATGTTACAGTTTACACAGGTGTAAGGCTTTAGGTGGGCACAGAGAAGAACTGTATTTTAAGTGAAGGGGATGCACTGGAGACAGGGTATTGGGACCCATAAGTAAGACTTCTCATCAGATATGGCATGAGGTTACATTTCTTTCCAAGAACAATTTAGGATTACCATTAGCACCCAAGAGTCTAAAGGAAAGAAAGAAACTAAGAAAGAAAGAAAGAAAGAAAGAAAGAAAGAAAGAAAGAAAGAAAGAAAGAAAGAAAGAAAGAAAGAAAGAAAAGTTAATAGGATATGATAGACAAAATTGGAGAGAGAGGGGAAAAAAAAGAAAAAAGATTAGACCAGAAATATTCTGAGACCTAAGACTAGAGATTTTCTTGAATCCCCAAATTCAACAACACAGAAATAACATCTTTATACCCTTCAAGTTAACTGCTGTTTCAACTTTCCCTAAAACTTGATCTCTCGCTAGATGGTCCTTTAATCACTAATGACAGTGACTGCTTATACAATGACAGGTAGAGAATAAAGTCATATTACTTTGGTTTTGACATTTGATTGCTCAAAAACTTCTAACAGCTGCCAGTCTCCTGCAGAAGGAAGTTTAAACTCCTCACCGTAATTCTCTGAGTCTCTCAAGACAGCTCCAGCCTTCTTCCCACTTTCTCTCCTGCTGCTCTTTTCATGCAGCAACTAAAGCACCACGTTGGACTGCCTGAGCTGCCGTAAATGCCAGCTTTGATTTCCACACATCTGAGCCTTGCTCACGGGGTACTTTCTTTCAGCATGCTTTCCCCGTCCCCTTGCCCTATGGAAACACTACCTCCAGTTGGAGTCCATCTCAAATGCTACTCACTTATTTATCCATCTGTCTACTCAAAAAAATTTTATATTGAGGACCCCTACTAAGTAAGTGTCAGTCCTTGGTAATAGCAAGATGAATGAGAAATGATTTCTGGTTCAAGGAGTTTCGCGGACTTAGTCAAAGCTGGAGGCAGGAGGGAAGTAGATACGAGTTTGATGAATTATGTCTCTGATTTCTTCCGGTAGTCAAAAGAAATCTCGTTTTCTTTCAAACTCCCTAGCCCAGGGCAGACATAGAGTAGGTATTCACTTATTTGCTTAGTTATTTTATTGTTTATTTGTATCTCTATTATTACACTTCAGAGGTTTTGCATTCTTGCACCAGTGTTTCCTTTATCCGCATTTCCTCTACCAGGGGGCAAAGGTCTTGACTGAACTGTTTCTGTGTGCTTTGTTCACAGTGCCATTCACACAGGAGGTATCCTCAATATTTGCTGAGTATGAGTGAATTGAGACAAAGAAAAGACAAAAGGTGAAGGAAAAAATATCTGAGAGGCCAAAGTTGTCTATTAATTTGAGTGTTTTAGACCCTATTGCTTCCTCCAGGTTACTAAAGCAAATTTATCTGAGTAAATAAGCTTCCATATTTGCATTTCTTTGAACCATAATTTGACATGCAAACAAGCCACAAATTAGAGCTGAGTTTTAATCAGCAGTGTTTAAGCAGAAATCCCCATAGCTATTCAGAGACCAACCAGCACTTAAAAAGAAGTTGCATTGGCCAGTGTAGTTGACAATGACAGCTACAGCAGCAAAGGGCATGCATTCTTAGCATTCTCCTCTGAAGTCTCCTATCCACTTCTTCCAAAGCAGGGGGCAGTGGTCGAGAACCTATGGCTCGCAAGCCAGATGTGGCTCTTTTGATGGCTGCATCTGGCTCACAGACAAATCTTTAATAAAAAAAATAATAACGTTAAAAATATAAAATATTCTCATGTATTACAATCCCTTCATTTCCTACTGCTCATGTTCATGGTTGCAGGTGGCTGGAGCCAATCACAGCTGTCTTTTGGAACAACATCAAATTTTTATTATACGATAATTCATAACGTACATGGGTCATTGTGAGGTCAGGAAGTAAACTTCCCTCCTTTAAATCAAGTAGTCAGCTAGCTAATTGCAGAAACCCTTTAGATGAAGAAGATGGCTAAAAGAAAAAAGGATGAGTAGTATCATACTTTTCAGCAGGAATAGACAGAAGAATTCGCCTTTGTGGAGAGAGCAGGTTCTGCAGTGTGTCTAATATGCAATGATAAAATTGCATCAATGAAATTGTCAAATAGAAAGTGGCACTTCGACATACGCCAAACTACATTTGCATCAAAATATCCAGCGGGGGACAGCAGGAAGAAAGCATGTCAAGAGCTACTTACTGTGCAGAGTGCAAGCTAATCAGCAGCAACTCCGTGTTTGGCCCCAACAAAGTGACAGGAATTCGGCTAGCTTTGCTGGTGCTTTAGCAATTGTGAGAAATGGAAAGCCATTCACAGATGGGGAGTATACCAAAACATTCATGCTTGATGTTGCCAATGAACTTTTTGACCACTTTTCGGATAAAGACAAGATAATCAAACAAATAAAAGACATGCCTCTGTCGGCAAGAACTGTTCATGATTGTACCATCATGATGGCAAACCAAATTGAGGCAACACAAGTGAAGGACATAAATGCAGCACCATTCTTTTCTCTCGCTTTGGATGAGTAAACAGACATAAGCCATTTATCCCAGTTCAGTGTTATTGCAAGGTATGCTGTCGGTGACACACTACGTGAGGAAAGTCTTGCTGTTTTGCCTATGAAAGAGACAACAAGAGGGGAAGATTTATTCAAGTCTTTCACTGAGTTCACTAAAGAAAAAAATGTACTGATGGATAAACTTATTTCGGTGTGTATTGATGGTGCTTCATGCATGGTGGGGAAAAACAGAGGATTCGTAGTGCTTCTTCATGAACATGAAAAGAGACCCATCCTAAGTTTTCACTGCATCCTACATCAGGGGCACTTTGTGCTCAGATGTGTGGTGAGCAGCTTGATGAGGTGATGGCGCTCATCAACTTTATTGTTGCCCAAGATTTAAATGATCACCAGTTTAAAACACTGCTGGATGAAGTTGGAAATAATTATCCTGGTCTGCTTCTGCATAGCAATGTGTGTTGGTTGTCAAGAGGGAAGGTGCTCAGCCATTTTGCGGCTTGTCTGAGTGAATCCAAATTTTTCTTGAAATGAAAAATGTCAAGCATCCTGAGTTAGCTAACACTGAGTGGCTCCTGAAGTTCTACTCTATCTCATGGACATGACTGAACATCTGAACCAGCTCAATGTGAAAATGCAAGGCATTGGAAATACAGTCTTGACTCTTCAACAAGCAGTGTTTGCATTTGAAAACAAGCTGGAACTCTTTATCACCAACATTGAAACAGGTTATTTATTACACTTTGAAAAACTGGGAGAGTTTAAAGATGCATGCACAGCAAGTGACCCTGCTCAACATCTTGATCTCCAGCAGCTAGTGGGCTTCACATCTAATCTCCTGCAGTCATTCAAAATGCGCTTTGGAGAATTTCGTGAGCACACTCGTCTTTTTAAGGTCATCACCCATCCACACGAGAGTGCAGTGGACAGAGCCAACCTGAGTTACATCCCTGGTGTCTCTGTCAGAGATTTTGAGCTACAAGCTGCTGACATGAAGGCCTCAGACATGTGGGTGAATAAGTTCAAGTCACTGAATGAAGATTTGGAAAGATTTGTACGACAGCAGGCAGAGTTGGCAAGCAAATACAAGTTGGGAGAAATGAAAAAACTTTAACCAGCAGACCAGCTGATTGTCTAAACTTGGAACGCGCTTCCTGTCACATACCATACACTGCAGCGTGTGAGTATTGCTGCACTGACAATGTTTGGCTCTACCTATGCATGTGAGCAGTCTTTCTCACATCTAAAGAACGTTAAGACCAACCTACAATCACGTTTAACAGATGAAAGTCTCAATGCCTGCATGAAGCTTAACCTCACCAGGTATCAACCAGACTACAAAGCCATCAGCAAAACCATGCAGCACCAGAAGTCGTATTAATGGTAAGAAGTACTTTATTCATCATTGGTTAGCAACAGCATAACAATGTTATTAAAAAGAATTCAGAGACTTATTGTACTTTAAAAGTGTTGGTCTTACATAAAATGCACCCCTTTAGTTGTATTTATTGTTAAACATATTATATGGCTCTCACGGAATTACATTTTAAAATATGTGGCGTTCATGGCTCTCTCAGCCAAAATGGTTCCCGACCCCTGTTCAGAGACTCTTTCCCTGAAGATTAGACTCTGAGAGCTGAAAGCAATTTAAAGAGCTTACAGGCCACCTGGTCTAACTCTCTCAATCTCTCAGCTGAAATCCTCTCTGGTAGTGGCATCCAGTCTCTAAGAAAGACATACGACTAGTGACAGGGAGCTCATTACCTGTCAGGGGTGTTCTCCCTATTCACAAGGACTTTCTTATATTGAGCACCAGAAAATTGACTCCTTGTAACTTCACTGCCGCTGGAGCCAAACAGAACCAGGTTGCTCTCTTCTATAAAATAGCAGTTCAGACACCTAACTGTAGCAATGTGAATCTTTCCCTTTGCTAAACTTAATAGTAGTCATCATCATCATCATCATCATCATCATCACCATCATCATCATTATCATCATCATCATCTTTACCCTATACCATTCGCAGCTGTCACATACCATTCTCTCACAATGTCATCTCTTTTCATGTGAACCTGCAGCGCTCACTTTTCCCTCGATGACTTCTGCAGGCTACTCCCTCCTTCTGATCTGCTCACTCAGGTGTCAACTCACATGCCTCCTCTTCAGAGATGCCTAGTTTGACCATTTCAGTGGACACAGAACTACCCTCACACAGTCTCCCGCTACAGACTCCTAACATTCTTCTCCATGTCAACCTATGTTAAAAACAGAACTCACAACTACCTGAAATTGTCTAGTGTAGTAGAGTCTGATTCCATTTTTTCATTTTTGGCTGCTGTCTGCTTCTAAGCCTCTTCTCCCCCTCTTCTGCTCCACATCTGGGCAAGCTGATAAGAAAGTCTTTGTTGTTGGCAAGAGGTTCAGACCATGTAAGCCTCTATCTGGGTGTGTGAACCCTCATTCTGTTCCTACCTCCTAACCAGCATAGCAACCCCAAACCAATCTCATTTCTTGACTTTCTTAAGCCACGTTGGCCAGTTTGGGAGGCCTGCCCTAATCTCCCCAGAGAGCCTTCCTATGTGAGTAATAAACCTTTTTGTACCTTGTTGGTAGAGGTGTGGCTTTTCAGTTTCAACATCTGAACCAGCTTTTGGTGGGTTTCTAGAGAGTGGAAACACCTCTGCTTTATGTATTTGTTTTCTATCTCTTTGGTATCATCCTCTCTTGCTGGGATAAAAGCTCTAACTTTCTACCATCTCTGGGGCACAGAAAAGTAACTGCCTCAAGTCAGGGCTCAGCTGAAGGAAGAAATGATTCTGAAATTGTTATAATGGTTCTTGTTATAATGGCCCCAAATAATGACTCTATTACTGTTACTTCTAGTTCCAGCTATTTATGTACCAGCCACTGTTCTTAGTATCTGAATGAATTTATTACTTGAATTGATTCCTTTATTCCTCATATAAACTCCACAAACAGTTCTCTCCATTTTACAGATGAAGAAGTGAAGCACAGGGAAGTTAATTTATTCAAGATCACATGACAATCAGCAGAGTCAGGATTAGCCTGAGTTGAATGGGTCCCATACTGAGCACCGTACTTCACTGCCACTGCTGCTGTGCCGTTACTAAGTGGAGTTCCTCCAGGGGCCTGGAGCCATAAGTGTATCTTCCCGTCCTGAAACAGGCTTCGCTGTGAGTACCTTGACCTCCACTTGCAGATATGGAAGCTGTAGCTCAGAGGGTTAGAAGACTCCACTGGACATGGCAGCTTGGCCAAGGAGCCTAAAGGACTTCAGAGACACAAACTTGGAAGCACAGGAGAACGGATGTCTGTGCTGAGAAATGAGTTATCTAGGAGGCTTGTTTGATAACTAAGAGTAAGAAACTGAGGACCTTGCCTGAGTCCTATACCCTATTGCACATTAATAAAAAATAAAGATCCATGTAATGAACACTTAGCTATTCAAAGGAATATAATACCCTGACACTTCTATTGATCTAAGAGAATGGCAATTTTATCTGGAAAAAAAGTAATTTTTATTGTAAGATTAATATATACTCATTGTAGAAAACTGAGAAAATTGAGAAAACTATGAATAACTCATATTCCCATCATTCAGTTATAATTACTTTTCACAAAGAAGGATTTTTTTTTAAAAGATGTAACAGTGGAAAGGCTAAGTCTTAAATACACGATATGACTTTAGGTTAAATTCTGATTTTGCTTCTAACTAGATGTGTGACTTTAAGAAGTTATGTCATTTCTTTGAGTTGTCTTTTCTTGCGGTAAACACCTAGATTTAAAGCACCTGACATGATGATTTATGAGAGTTCAAAAACAAGAAGATATAGAAACATTTAGCATGATGACTGGAGTATAGTAGGTCCCCAAAAAGTGTTAATTTTCTCTTTTTTTTCCTTCCTCTTAACTCTGAGCCCTACACTTATTTTAATAACTAAAGGCAATGGGGACTTTCTCTATACATGTTCACCACTAATCAACCAGTTTCGATGCTGATATGGTTCCAGAAGTTAAAAAATAAACTAATGTTCTTCTATAAATTCTTACCAGTACTTTATTCTAGAAAGATGAGCATTTAAAAAAAATCTGTTGTTCTTAAGATTTATTACAATGTTAGGAAAAATAAGTAAAAATCTCACCAAAATCGGTTTTTAAAGTAAACTTTGACATACAAAAAAACAATCAGAATAAGAATTATTATAAAAATATATTAGGTATTTTTATACTGCTATCATTTGAAAGCAGGTAGTATGTTCCCTGATAAACATTTTTTTTTCATTTCCCTCCCTCATTCCCTTCCTTCCTTCCTTCCTTCTTTCTTTCTTTCTTTCTTTCCTTCCTTCCTTCCTTTCTTCCTTTCTTCCTTCCTTCCTTCCTTCCTTCTTTCCTTCCTTTCTTCTTTTGTTTGGCATATAGTGAGGAAACAAGGTCAAAGTAAATACAGCTCCTCTTCTTTAGGAGTTCACAATCAAGAAAGAAAAGAACATTAATAATTTTGGTAATAAATGCTATGATAAGATACCCAGAAAAAGATATCTGAGCAGGTTGGAAAGTCAAGAAAAGCTTCCTAGAGCAGGCCGTTGAGCTAAATTTTAGCATATGTATGAGTCATGGGGGGGGCATTCAAGCAAAAAAGACATTGGGAAGACATGTGAGCATGAAATGTAATGCTGTTTCCCAGAAAGTATAAGAAATCACAATCCTTCAGTGAGGTGAGAATGAATAATAGTAGCTGACACCTACTGAGTACTAACTGTGGGCTGCCTACTGTTCTAAGCAGGGAATTTATCATAGGGATGTTCAGAGACCCAAGACCAAAGGGCAGGAAAGAGATGGGACTCAAATGAACTAGAACCAGAAAACTGAGACTCCAATTAGAAATGCCATTCCTTCTATGTCTACAGGTAAGCTTTCTCTGCTTTGCAGGTCCACAGAATATACAACATAGTTCCTAAGAATTCCCCTCCACCTCCCACCCCCACAGCTGGCTCAGCTTGAGCTTGTTATCAGTGATTATGGAACAAGGTTAGTTTTAGGGAAAGTACAGATTTGCCTGAAATCACACTTTTGGCAGTGTTGTATAGAGGAGCAATTCCAGAAAAAGTGGATGGCAAATGGATAATTTCTCTGGCCTCATCTATGTGGGCAATTGGTTATAAATCTTGAGAGGCAGGCAGGTATCTGATCATAAAAATTTTTGTCTGCTAACCTCAACCATTTTCATCTCATGGTGAAAGTTATGAGCAGGCTTTGAAGTTTTTGGAGTATGGAAATAAAACAGGGCCAATGCGTTATTTTAGAAAATCACCCCCACGAAAGGTGTTTAGGTAAAACTAGTGTACCAAATATGGGCACCTTTATCTTCATTCCCTCCCAAAATACTAGTGAAAAATGACAACCATAGTGGATATAAATAAACACAGAGGAAGAAAATAGGAGAGGAAGAAGTAGCTGACATAGAGAATAGTTTCGTTTTTGGAAGACGGATTAGAAATGAGGTAAGAGTGTAGAAACTGAACCCTGAGTGCTGATAAGAGATGCCAAAGTGAGGACAGATTATTAACCCCAGAGTTAGAAAGCTCAACCTAGAAAGAACTACGATTTGAAAGCCATGGGTCCCAAGAAAGGAAAGCATGAGACCCCAGGCTGAAAATACATCTGGCTAAAACTTAATACAAAACAGTTTAAAAACCAAAGACTCTTCCTTATCCTGTGTAGTCAGTGACTATTATTCTCTCACCAGTATGGAATATAAAGGTCTACCTGGCAAAGTAGTTGTACCCCCTAGAAGCTCTAAACTTGAGGACACCAGACATTAAAAAGAGACTGGAAAGAAGCCCCATTGGAAACAAAAGGATTAAGTAAAATTTGAATCCTGAAGTGTAAGATTTCACCACTTACTCCCATTCCCTGTCTGTTCTGAGAATATTACTATTTGGATGCCTGCTTCATCCCAGGCAAGAGATTTGAGAATTTTCTATGGAGAAAGAAACTGGTTCCAGAGAAAAATACCAATAGCTATAAATATTTGGGGTAAGTGAGAAAAGTGTATCACTTTTAGTGAAAAAGCTTGCTACTAAGAATGAAGTCTATTTGCTGATAAGCTTCCCTTCTCTCCCACACCAACCTCACACACATGGTTACCAATCAGTTTTTTATTGCATTGTAATCATACATGAACAAACAGCCATTGAGCACCAGACATGGAAGGAGACCCCCAAAAGAAAATTCTTAGTCTACAATAAGCAGAAAACATACTCAGAAAAATCAAAGATCTCACAGAGAACATTAAAAAAATAATTTAAAAATGACTTGTAGTATATGCTTGAGTGAAAAGGCACTACATCTATAGAAAAAGAATAACTAGAGAAAAAGAAAAAGTTCTATGACTTAAAAAAAAGTATGATCACTAAAATTTTATAAAATATTATTTAAAAGGTTTAAAGGTAAAGTTTAGGAATCTTCACAGGATGAAAAACAAAAGCATAAATGAATGGCAATAGAGGAGAGAAAATTAAAAATTAGAGAATGGGGCCCTGGACAGTTGGCTCAGTGGATTGAGTGTTGGCCTGGTGTCCAGACATCCTGGGTTTAATCCCTGGTCAGGGAACACATGAGAAATGACCATCTGCTTCTCTTCTCCTCCCTCTCCCCTTCTCTATCTCTTCTCCTCTTGCAGCAAGTGGCTCAATTGGTGCAAGTGTTGGCTCTGGGTGCTGAGGATAGCTTGGTTGGTCTGAACATTAGCCTCAGGCACTGAGAATAGCTCGGTTGATTCAAACATTGGCCCTAGATGGGTTGATGGGTGGATCCTGGTAGGGGCACATGCAGGAATCTGTCTATCTTCCCTCCTCTCACTTAAAAAAAAGAAATAGAGGATGGATTTAGGAGGTAAAAGACAGATCCGACTAAAAGGAGCTATTCATGGGGGAACAAATGGGGGAAAATGAGAAAGAGAGAAAACAGAGGGGAGAGAATGATTCACACAATTATTTAGAAAGTTTTCCAGAAATAAGGACATGAGTTTCTAAATTTAAAGTACCCAGTACAATGACTTACATGAATGAAGACTTACACCAAAGCATATTATTGTTAAATTTCAGAATAAAAGGAATGATGAATAGTACTTAAAAAACTTAACAGAGATAAACAACAAAACAAAAACTAAACAACCAATCAGATAAAACTGTTCACATATGAAGTAAATAGAAAGAAAATGGCCTTAGACTTTAAAAAGCAACACAACAGCTTGACCTATGGTGGCGCAGTAGATTAAGCATTGACCTGGAATGCTGAGGTTGCCGGTTCGAAACCCTGGGCTTACCCAGTCAAGGCACATATGAGAGTTGATGCTTCCTGCTCCTCCCTGCTTCTCTCTCTCTCTCTCTCTATCTCTCTCTGTCTCTATTCTCTAAAATGAATAAAAATAATTAAAAAACAAAAACAAACACCCCCCCCCAAAGCAACACAACATACTCGAAGCCAATGAAGAAATAGAGAAAATAATTTCAACTCAAAGTCAAATCATCAATAAAATATAAAGGTAAAATAGAGAAATTTCCAAACATTCAAGAACTTTCCCTCCTGTACACATAATCTTAGAGAGATACAGGAATATATGCTTATGCAAAATAAGAAAAGTAAGCCAAAAAATATGAATAAATAGCATCAAGGAAAGAGAAAATTCAGCACAGAAAAGTGGTAAAGGGAAACTCTAGAACGACAGACATGCATCAGGTTTAGTAATCATCAGGTCCATATGAAACAGGAAAACCAACAATTGTAAGAATGAGATCAACAGGAGTTCGAAGAAGCTGAATGAAAGTTTATGTAATTATTTGAAAAAATCATTAAGTACTTGAGAGATCTGTTGAAACAGTAAAAAGGAGAAGAAGAGAGATACACAGAAAGGTAAGCAAATAGAAAGAAAGGAGGTGAATATTAACTGTAGAAAAGAAGAGAAAGAAAATATAATCATGATACACAAAATGGCTTTAAAGTAAACAATAGTTTTAACAGCCATAATAATGTAAAACTAACTACTGATATAACTCAAAAGTGTGAAAGAAATTTACTGAGAATATTACTGAGAAAGTGAGAATGATGACAGGAGAAAAATAAATTTTTAATAACATAATACAATGTAAAAAGATCATTTCAAAAATGTTAAACCAAGAAAAAGGGTATAAGCATAATATTTGATGACTTGAAAACATAGACCAGGCCCTGGCTGGTTGGCTTAGCAGTAATGTGTTGGCTTGGCATGTGGAAGTCCTGGGTTCAATTCCTGGTCAGGGCACACAGGAGAAGTGACCATCAGCTTTTCCATCCTTCCCCCTTCTCTCTCATTTTCTCTCTCTCCCCCTCCTGTAGTCATGGCTCTAATGGTTTGAGCAATTTGGCCCTGGGTACTGAGGATGGCTCCATAGCACTGAAATGGCTCTGTTCCAAGCAATGAAGAAGCAGCCTCAGATGGGCAGAGTATTGCTTGCTATAGGGCTTGCCAGATGGATCTCAGTTGGGGCACATGCAGGAGTCTGTCTCTCTGCCTCCTGCCTCTCTGCCTCCCCACCTCTCACTTAATAAAAAAGAAAAAAGAAAAAGGAAAAGAAAGAAAACATAGACCAGAAGAAAGCTAAAAGAGTAGATATCTGTTGCATTGCAGAAGTAAAGCAGGTGGGGGTAAGGGACTACTATATTTTATTCAAAGCTATTTTGTACAGCTGATTAAAACAATATAAAAATATATTACTATTTTCAAGCACATTTTAAAAAAAAGAAAGACAACCATGCTGGCCTTATCTAGTCTGGTAAGGACATTTTATATTTAAAATATTTGAGAAGCCTGACCAGGCGGTGGCACAGTGAATAGAGTGTCAGACTGGGATGTGGAGGACCCAGGTTTAAGACCCCAGGTCTCCAGTTTGAGTGCGGGCTCATGTGGTTTGAGCAAAAGCTCACCAGCTTAAACCCAAGTCATTGGCTCGAGCAAGGGGTTACTCAGTCTGCTGAAGGCCCATGGTCAAGGCACATATGATAAAGCAATCAATGAACAACTAAGGTGTTGAAACAAAAAACTGATTGATGCTTCTTATCTCTCTCTGTTCCTGTCTGTCTGTCCCTATCTATCCCTCTCTCTGACTGTCTCTCTCTCTGTCTCTGTAAAAATAAATAAATAAGTAAATAAATAAATAAAAATAAAATACTTGAGAAGACCACCTTGATATTTTTGTTGTAAGATTGTAGATAATGTACTAAACCAAACTTTGGGGTATTATAAAGGCTGAGATTAAAGATGCTGTCAGATTAGACTTTCCATATTGACAGCAAAAAAATTAAAATAAAACAATTAAGTTTTGAGCTTTTTTCAGAATCCATCCAATAAAGTTTGGGTTCTTAAGTTTTACTTTTACTTAACTTTTACATCAAATTAAGCATCAAGCTTGTACCAGAAAATCCTGGGGAAACTGCCAAAGCACCATAACTCTGAGGGAAAGCCAAATAGTCAGGAACTCTGTAATTTGTTTAGAAAATATTTGAGACATCTACTGTTGTGGAATAGTGATAAATAACAAACATAAGTATTGCCCCCACAAATCTTGATTTTTTAATTTCTGAGAGATAAGATGGGACAAAAATAAATAATTAGCTGAAACATTTATAAAATTTAATTTTTTAAAAGGCAAGCCATTGGTCAAAGAAGCTCAGTAAATCCCAAGTAGAAGAAATAATAAATAAATACATAACCACTTTTAATGACAAGAAAAAACTAAACCTAGGTCTATATTAGCTAAAGTCCTGAAAACCAGATAAAAAGAAAATCTCAAAAGTGACAGGTGAGAAAACAAAAATCACCATGTTATGTTCTAGGGAAGTATATAAGATTGACAGCAGACCCCACAAAGAAACCATGGTAATCAAAGAACAATAGATTACATTAAGTGCATAAATACAAAAGAAAGAAACAAAACACTGTCAATCTAAAATTCTATATTTAGTAAAAATAGTTTTTAAAAATCAAAGCAAAATAAATACTTTTAAAGATAAATACGAATGGAGACTATTGTCTGTAGAATCATACTACAAGAAATGCTAAAGGAAGTTTTTCAGACTAAAGGTAACTGCTACTAGACAAATGTCACATTTAAAAAGATGCACACTGTTGGTCAAATAAGTTTATAAATATGATGTATATGTTTCCTCATTTATAATTTGCATTGGGGGCTGGGCAATGCCAGATATAGCAGTCTGTGAGGTTGCAGGTTGCCTTCCTGATTGGGAGGGGCCATTGTCTTGCTAATGTTTACTGGAAAAGAGAGGTGCAGGAGGATTTCTTTATTCTCTCTTCCCTGATCCCTTGCCCTCCATGGGAAAAGCAGGTTTTCTACTTTTCCCTTGGCTTTTCCTGTGGCTTGCCAGTCTTGGTGAGACACCAATAAACAGAATGGCCCACCATCCTCTGACTCCACCATTTCTTTACCGTCTGCCCGAATTTAATAAGAACCTGCATGTGAATGGCCACGATGGTGGTGGTGGCCCTTGGCCTTATACACAAACTTCATAAAAGGACTATTGACATCTTACATGAAAAATAATGGGGACATATAGTAGGGCCCATAACATGTAGAAATAAAATATATAACAATAGAGCATAAAGGGCAAGGGAAGTGAACAGAATTATAAGCTTGTAAATTCTTACATTATTCACAAAGTAGTATCATATAAGTAACACAATATTATTTGAAAAGAAAATGTGATAAATCAAGGTGCATAATTAATGTCTACAATAAGCTTTAAAAATTAACCAAAGAAAAGTATAGCCAAAGTCAATAGCCAACATGGATGAACCTTAAGAACATTATACTAAATGAAATAAGTAAATCTGAAAAAGCTAAGAGCTATATGGTTTTATATATAGGTGGGCTATAAAACTGAAACTTATGAACATAGATAAAAATAAAGAGGTTACCAGGGCAAGGGGGACATGAAAGAAGGGGTAGGATGAAGGGAGTAAAGAGGGACAAATATATGGTGACAAAAAATGATTTGACTTTGGGTGATGAGTTTACAACATAATCAATAGTTCAAATGCTATAGAAATGTTTACCTGAAACCTATGTACTCTTATTGATTAATGTCACCCCTTTAAATGTAATTTTCTAAATAAAAATTTCTAAAAAGCCCTGGCCATATGGCTCAGTGGTAGAATATCAGCTTGTTGTGTGGATATCCTGGGCTTGATTCCCAGTCAGGACACACAAGAGAAGCAACCATCTGATTCTCTACCTCTTCCCTCCCCCTTCTTTCCCATTCTGTCTCTCCTCTCCTCCCACAACCATGGCTTGATTGGTTTGAGCGCATTGGCCCCAGGCACTGAGAATAGCTCTGTGGAGCCTCTGCCACAGGTGCTAAAAATAGCTTAGTTGCAAACATGGCTCAAAATGGGTAGAGCATCAGCCCTAGATGGGGGTGGCTGGGTGGATTCTGGTCAGGTTGCATGCAGGAAGCTGTCTCTCTATGTTCCCTCCTCTCATTAAGAAAAGAATAATAATAAAAAAAAGAGTTCCATGGAGAGTGCCTTGGTAACAGGAAAGAGCAAGGACGGAAACCTGGGGTCCAGGTTTAGACTTAGGCAGCTATTGTTTCTTGGTTACCAAAAAATATTTTATTAATAGTACTTGGCTAACAATAAATAAATAAATAAATAGTCAGTACAGGAACAAAGAACAGATAGAACAATAGAAAACAAATACTAACATAATAGATTTAAATTCAACTCTACCTTAATTATGTTAAATATAATTAGTAATTAGACTAAACACCATATAAAAAGCAAAGATTGTCTGACTGGATAATGAGACAAGACCTACCTGTACGGCATTTGCAAAAATTGCACTTTGCATATAATGATGCAGACAAGTAAAAAGGCAAAGAATGAATAAATATATACAATACAAACACTAAACATAAAAAATTTGGTGTGATTATATTAACATCTGATAGAGTAGACTTCAAGACAAACAATATTATTGGATATACACATTTTAGAATAATAATAAGAGAGTTTAATTATTCAGGAAGTTATAACAATCCTAAATATGCATGTGCTTAATAGCAAACCCAGACAGACTGAGTATGGAATCTATCTGCTCCCCTGTAAAATCCAACCACCAAATAAAGAATCCTAAGCTGCATTTGTGATTATAACTCTCACTCTTGCTTATTGTTCATTCACTGAGACATAAAAGTATTTCTATAGATTGTTTCAGTATTTCTAGCTGTATTACCCATGTATCCTTCTGGGAACAGGTACACAACTATATACTCATTCAATACACACATCTTACATGCTCATAGTTATATGAATGTATACCCGTGGTTTTCAACCTTTTTTACACTTGGGGACCAGTGACCTAGCCAGCTGGAAATGAAAACATGCAAGAAATCAAGTTTTATCTTGCCACACATAACAGTGCAACATTGTATAAGCTGCTGCTTGGTTTCCAGACTCTACATGTACAATGCATTGAATGCTACATAAGTTTACTCGAATGTGTTTTGCCTATTGCGTATGATTTGTAAATGCTGTGCACAGTGCAAAAGGTTGTTCAAAGGAGCCTACAAGTTCCAAAGATATCTAGGACAAACTCGATATTTTCATCAGCGATACAGGCTGATAAGTGGCAATCACCCTGAGCATAAACAAATTTGACTAAGATCATTGGGTCTATCAAATTCATACAGCATCAGGGTGGTTAACTCTTTCATGGACTGACAAAATTTCTGAAAGACTAGCACTGGTCTGACAACCAGTAGTTGAAAAACACTGCTGCATACAACATTCATTTTATGCCATGCTCTATGCCAGGTGCTCGGGAGCAGTGAGTAATTAATACAGGCACTTATCATTCAAGTAGTCATCAACACATAGAGAATCCTGAATAAATCTATTATATACCCTGAGGTGTATATAATAATGGGGTATGTAAAAATTATTTGGTGTAAATTTATAGGAAAGCACTAAGTCCTACCAAGCTAAAGGTATTACTATTAAATATTACTTTCATATTTAGTGACAGAAAATGATTTGACTTTAGGTACAAAAAAATATTTTACTTTCAAAGAAATTCACTTTGCAACATTTAGTATGCCAACCTCTCGAAATCTCAGTTTTCTTATGTACTAAAGTAAGAGATTGGGAGTCTGTGTTATTTTTTCCTACCCTCCCTATATTATAATATGCAAATTGTGACATATAAGGGACCATTTCCTCTAGGCTCCATTCTGTACATCATCATGTTGGGCATGTGAACCAATATGGATTTATAGACAGAATGTGTGCCATCTGCACATTTAAGGAAAAGGATTCGTGAACATTTAGCTTATAATGGAACTCAGTAGGATTTTCCACTCTTTAACACATGATAGAATGTGATGGCAAGAAATTAAATATGGTGTTTGTGGAGAGCCATTTAGTTAACCCTTTCTATGCTTGGGGAAAGAGTCCACATGTGACTATATAGAGACAGAGATGTTACTTATGGAAATAAGCAGTTGTATCAGGAAGAACACAAGAAAAATATGTGTTTTTATTTCTTCATTCAACCTTCTGATTTATACCCAATAAATGAGTTTCTTGGCAAACAATGACATACAGAATGTTCATTAAGAGAGAGCCAGGCAGCTTGTGCTTGAGCCCTTTTCAAATGTTTAGTGTGCTGCAATCCAATGAAGTAATTCAAGGAAGACATTAAAAAGCACTAAATAGTGCCATAGAGAGTGCCTTTGGAAACAGTAAAGATAGGGATGTGGGGCCCAGGTTTAAACCTAGGCTTTTATTGTTTGTTTGTTTTTTATGGTGAGGACGCTTTTTACTAAACAATATCACCTTATACCCATACTATCAAAGCAGTCAATCAATATTATCAAATCAATCCTGAGAAACCTAGTAAGTTGGGTGATGAGAGACCTCCTTCAATAAAAGGAAGTTTATAAATTGGCAAATCAAGTACCAGGATTATGCATCTAGACCAAAGAAGTTCTATGTGAGGAAGGAAGAGGAGTGTGATAGGAAAACAGAGAATTAAAATACAAAAGCATAGACCAGGAGTCCCCAAACTACGGCCCCTGCCGCACTTCCGAAAGGGGCACATCTTTCATTGGTGGTCAGTGAGAGGAGCACAGGATGCATCTGCACCCATAGTTCCCATTGAAATACTAGTCAGTTTGTTGATTTAAATATACTTGTTCTTTATTTTAAATATTGTATTTGTTCCCGTTTTGTTTTTTTACTTTAAAATAAGATATGTGCAGTGTGCATAGGGATTTGTTCATAGTATTTTTTATAGTCCGGCCCTGCAATGGTCTGAGGAACAGTAAACTGGCCCCTTGTGTAAAATGTTTGGGGACCCCTGGTCTAGGGGTTACCTGAGGACAAAGCCTGCAAGGAGCTTTATCTTTGTTTGCCATATTACTGGCCCAAAATAAAGCACTCACAGATTATTTTTGAATGAATGAATCATTACCATAACTTGCCTCTATCTAGACCAAGGGTCCCCAAACTTTTTATACAGGGGACCAGTTCACTGTACCTCAGACCGTTGGAGGGCCGCCACATACAGTACTCTATACACTGACCACCAATAAAAGAGGTGCCCCTTCTGTAAGTGTGGCGGGGGCCGGATAAATGGCCTCAGGTGGCCACAATTTGGCCTGCGGACAGTAGTTTGGGGACCTCTGATCTAGACTGTGGCCTGTATTAGTAAAAAGTTTTCTATTTACTCCTCTTTTTGGATGTGTTGGGTGTATCAGAGGGGAGCAGAATGGCCTTTGGAGTCAAACAGCTCTGTGCTGCACACCAAGCTCCCTGACTGGTGCTTGGGCAACTCATTTGATTTCTTTGAGACTCATTTTAATGAGGAGAATAAAAATGTCCTCTTCATACATTTGTGAGGGAAAACTAAGATAACATGTATATACTTCCTAGCAAGAAAAAAATAACAACAGTAGAACAGTAATAGCAGTAAACATTTGTTGATTTGCACTATTTACTATGCACTAGTCATTGCTGTTACCACTTTATGTGTAGTATTAATTCATTTAATTCTCATAACACCATTAGGTAATATCTACCATTATCCCCATTTGACAGATAAGGAAACCGAGACCCTGAGATGTCCAATAACTTGCCCCAAATCTACTCATAGTTTATGAAGGACAGAGCTGAGTCTCTAACGCAGGTTGCCTGCCACTAGAGATCAAGTTATCTTTTATGATATCAAAAATACTTTTGCCCCAGACCACAGTGAATTTTCCCAAAGTTTATAATGACGCATATCACCACACTGCTTCCCTTCCTAATGTGTTTATATCTTGTGGACATGGTAACCCCATCCTCTGTCCAATGAATATTGCAGTCCCATTGCCCCAAATCATATTCCCAGAAGTCAGGTGTTTCTGACTAATGGTGAAACCACAGCATTCTCTATGCTTCTCATTCAGGATCAATAGATTCTTACATAGAACCGATACCCCTGTGACACCTGGCATAATATGTTCTGAATGAAGGTAGAGAGAGATTTAATTATTACTTATTTACTTCCTATTACTTTCAAAAAAATTTTTGGATGAATTAAACATTTACAGTAAAATAATGATATAACAAAATGAGGTAAATAATTGGGACCAGGATTATGTGAGTATAAATAGAAAACAAATTTTGGAATAGGTTAAAAAATCATATGTAGTTCTATATACAAATGACAAGGGTCATATGATTGTTATGGCTGAGCTTCAAAAAATATGTATCATATCTTCTATCTATCATCTATCATCTATCTATCTATCTATCTATCTATCTATCTATCTATCTATCTATCTATCTATCTATCTCATCTATTTAGCTGCTTCCTGACAACAAAAATGAAAAAGAATACATGTACAATAACAAAAATACTCCCTATTAGTTTTAAAGTGGGAAGGGGAAGAATAGGCATCCCAGTAGGTCCTCTGATATTTGGTACTTTATATATGGTATGGAGCTAGGAGAGAAGAAATGGTCATTGTCTTCAACAACAACACTAGAGCAAATGCAGCTTCAGATCTGAATCTCATACTTCCCATGACCACTTTGAGAACTGTCAAAGTATTTGAAGAATACCAACACAGAATCAGAGGTACCTGCTTTATTGTAAATACTGAGGAGACCAGCCACTACAATTTTGCTTCAAAGTATAAACAGAAAGTCTATTTCCTTTTTTCCTGGGCATAACTCCATTGTTACGTCTTCACTCCTACTTGAGATACTATTTTGAGATGAAGAAGATCTAATACGCTCTCTCTTCTCATGGTTGAACCACTCGCTCTGCAATAATACCCAGATTTGGATAATGTAATCATCCAGGAGTGCTCTGAAATGAAATTATAGGACTGCCTGGCCTGGATTGGAGTTTCTCAGGAGAAGTGGGTCAGCACTAAAAATTATTTGCTGCCCTTTGCAATGGTGGCAGTTAAATAACTCAACAAGAGATGCTTTGGAAAAAATCAATACACACCAAATTGCAAAAATGTGGATGCAATTTGTGGGGAAAGTGGGTTTGATATGAGTCTGTGTTGGCTGTCTGTGTGGAGTCACTCTTCAGGTGGGTTAAATTGTGTTGCAGCACTTTCTTCCAAATGCTGGGCTGGCCTTGTCCTCACTCCACAGACCCTGTCTCCTAAGAACTACAAACAACTTGACCTCCCAGTTCAACCCCACTCTAGGCTACCAGACCAGTTCTGCCTTGAAGTGGGGCCTGACCTGGCTTCTGCCCTATTTGACCATGAGTATCAGCCTCCCTGGCTTTTAAAAGAGAGCTCACCCTGTGTGCCAGTCAAGGTAGTGGTGATTTCTCCTTGTGCTCCACTTGGAGCCCTGGTTCTAAGAATGGGAATCCTCCTGTGTTCTTCATTTCCAGAGTCTCTACAATTTTGTTTCAAAGTATAAACAAAAAAGTCTATTTCCAGCTTGAGTGAGCTTGGTAACCTAGTTTGGTAATCTAGCTTGGTAACCTGCTTCCTGTCTCCAGGAAAAGGTTCCACTTGCTCCAGCTTGCCTCCTAATGCCACCTGCTGAAGGAAGTAGCCTTTGAAAAGTGTAATTGAGAGCCTGACCAGGCAGTGCCACAGTGGCGAAAGAAGGTCGGCCTGGGATGCTGAGGACCCAAGTTTGAAACCCTGAGGTTGCCACCATGAGCTTGGGCTCATCCAGCTTGAGCGCAGGCTCATCACCTTGAACAAGGAGTCACAGGCTGGAGCCCCTGGTCAAGGCACATATAAGAAGCAATCAATGAACAACTAAAGGTACTGCAACTATAAGTAGATGCTTCTCATCTCTCTCCCTTCCAGTCTGTCTGTCCCTGTCTGCTTTCCCCTGTCCCCTGTCTTTGTCTGTCTGTCTGTCTGTCTGTCTGTCTCTCTCTCTCTCTCTCTCTCTCTCTCTCACACACACACAGAGAGAGAGAGAGAGAGAGAGAGAGAGAGAGAGAGAGAGAAAAGAGTACATGAGATAATGTGAATCCCTTCCTGAAACTCCTCAATGCCTTCACAATGTATTTGGAGAATGCTTGTGTGACCCCATCTCCTCTCTGTGCTTCAAACTCACCTTATGCAAACACTCCCTGTTCAAGCCTTACACAGTCTTCTCAATTTCTCCCATAATCTAAGACCCTATGACAAGTAAATGCTCTTTGCCTGGATGCTATTTCCCCAGCTCTCTGCATAGCTGGCTTTTTAAAATTCTTTAGGATTCAGTTGAAGGGCTTCCTAAGCAAAGCTTTTTCTAAGCACCTTTTCTAAAGTAGCACTCCTCCCTGTCACTGCATTAATTCTCAACCTCAGACTATAATAACAATATTCATGTACTTGTGTTCATGTTGTTTGTCTCCTCTACAGTAAAGTAAATAACCTGATAGCAGGGAACATAGCTACTTTATTCACAGCCATATTCCCAGTGTCTAGTATTGTATCTAGGTTATAACAGCTGAAAAATAAATATGTGTGGAATGAATGGCTGAATCATGAACTAATGAATGTTCTCCATCCCTGGTGCTTCCTACCTGGTTGCCTAAGTTATCACTGCAGAACCTATTGTTTTATGGGATTCTACTAGGAGATATTGTTGGACTTTCTTGAAGATATTGCTTAGCCATAACGCCACCCATTACTGATGTCATGTTTTTCAAGCTTTTGGGGGTATAGTGGAGCCATTTCATTAATTTTAAATGAAACCTTGTGATAAATTCAGAAGATAAAAGTGGTGAAAATGAGTCTGCTCTACTTGATTTAGGAGTGAGGAGACTCAAGCTTCAGTTGGCTCCCCTTAGAAAAATCTGGAGCCCTCTGTAGCATGGCTTGGCCACCTGAGGTTGAGTAGGTGCTTCATCAGCTATGAGAGTGCCTTCTAGACTTGACTTCCTTTGCAAACAACTGGGCCTGTCCACTTTGGGTCATCAAGCTCCAGCTCTGCTCTGCACTGTGGTCTTACTTCAATCTCTCCTGCTGTGCTCCAGCACTGGAATGAATCATGTCCTGTTTTGCTGCATCACAGAATACATCACCAAGACCTTGGATGGAAACACTGGTCTCTGAACTTGGCTGGGAACCAGTGACAGATCCATCAACCAATCCGTAACAAACTTTGTCAGCCCGCAAGGGCCAAGAAAGCAAGACAGATTTCTGTAAAAGAATTCTAACAGATGGGATCATTGAAATCAGGTTTATTACTGTCTTAAAATATATCTAATGTGCCCACAATGAGGTCTCTAAGGGCCCTGACAAAATGAATCTGAGGTTGCAATTAAATTGAAAATGCATATGCTTACCAGATTCTCAATGTCAGCAGTCTTCCCTCATTATTACAGCTCTGGTTTCTAGCAAAAAGAGTCACCCTACCCTTAGGCAGGTCTCAATAAATCAATAAACCTAACACCATTTCCTGGAGGCTCCAGAGCTCTGATCTCCCAAAAAAAGAAATAATGGAGTGAATTTGAAGCCCTTCACACTTACTTTTTGTTTTTAATTGACTTTATTGGGATGGCATTTGTCCAGATGATTGGTTCATAAGACAGAAAAATCTATCCAGCCAGAAGACATGAGAAGAGCCATGGGCCAGAGTTGAGGAAACCCAAGAGTGTCCTGCAAGGCCTCTCTTTCTGGGGTGAGGGCCTGCCTTCCTCTCTAGCCTCATTTCCTGCACCACTTGCCTCTCCCTGTCTACTCCTTCCCTCCTCCATCCTAGGCCCCGCCATCACATTGTTCTATACCTCTGTACCTCTGTTCACCAGCTCCCCACTGTTTGCAATGCAGAGACCCAGAGCAGGCCTGGCCCTAGGTGTTGGAGAGGCCGAGATGAACCACATACAGTCCCGCCTTTGGTACGTGGGCAATGTGATCTGGACCTAGAAGTATCAAATATACATTAGATTTCAAAGACTGAGTACAAAACAAACAAACAAACAAAAAAACACACTGTACAATAGGTAAGAAATAGATATTTTTGAAATGATAATATTCTAAATATATTGTATTAAATAAGATAATTATTAAAATAATTTACTTATCCCCTTTTACTTTTGAAAAATGTGGCTCCTGGATAATGCAGAATTATACCTAGGGCTCACATTACATTGCTACTGAACAGAGCTGCTCTAGCGGAGGGATTTCCAAACCCATCTGGTCATCTGATCCATCTTAGGAGCTTTTCCAAAAAATGAGATACCAGGACTCCTTTCTCTGGCAATTCTGAATTTAGTAGGTCTGTAGGGTCCTAGAGCTATTTTTATGGTACTCTCCAATTATTCAATGTCTCCCAGTTTGGGATGGCGGCACCCAGACTACCTTGTGCCTCTTGCTGTAGCGGTGATGCCCAACCCTCACTGTGTGTCAGAGCCACCTGGGGAGCTGGAAAAATATGGAACTTGCCATCTTCTTTTTTAATTTTAATTTATTGTGTTTACATAGATTCTAGTATCCCCCTGAATGCATTCCCCCCTTTCCTGGGAACTTGCCATCTTTAAGAGCTGGGTTCAGTTAGTCTAGGTAGAATTCAAGTATTTTTCCGCCAAATAAGTTTCCATGTGATTCTCAAGTTCAGCCAAGAATGGAGAGCATTGCTCTATCCCAGCCATTATCATATTACCTTGTAGCTTTCCACGTACTTCTCTGTCTCCTTCGTTAGACTGTGAGCTCCCTGACGGTACCTCTTCTGTCACTGCATCCTGAGGCCTATATCATGGCTGAAGGAGTGGGGCTGAGTGAGGGGATCTCATTTCACCCTCTGTGAGTAGACATTTTGGCAATGGCTTGGCTCCTGTCTCTACCTCTGGTTTTTATGTCGTTTAATTTTTGGTCCCAGGTATCTTTTCTGAGCTTCTGGCATTCCTAACTCCTGCCAGCATTTTCCTCCAGCAGTTCGGACCAGGCTCTCTATGACTCCACTATCCTCACCACCCCTTTTCTTGTAAAGGGATGCAAGTTGCAGATAAGAAAGAGTTGATGAAAATGAAAACTTAGGGCTACATTGACCCTCAGCTGCCTCCTCTAACATAAGCCCAAGTCTCATAATTCAGCAAGTAGGACAGAGAACAGTCTCTTCAGTGCTCATCACACTGGACAAGGGGCAGAAGGTCTGTACTGTAGGCCTAGTCCTGCCACTGACTGCCTTAGGAGTGTAACTTTCCCTCTCTGACCGCACATTACTGATCTCTATCTAATATGAATAGGGCAACCAGCAAAACAATAGAAGCTGTACCTCCAGTATAACTATGAGATTCATTTGGGTCCACCCTCCCTGTAGCCTTCCATCACAAAGGCCTAAGAAGCATTTGTCCTATACAGGCAATCAGCTGCATGCTCAGGATAAAGCAGAGAATGGGGGTTGGGGGAGGGGAGGAATGCCTTTGCTAAGGTCTTGCTTCAAATTTGCAGGCTTAGCATTTCAGTTGTAATACCTTCATCCCTCTGAGACCTCCCAAAACCCCTTCCCCCAGATTGGTCCTCAGACCTCAGCTCAGCTCAGCTGTTCTCAAACCTTCAAGGAAAGCATCTGCTTTCTCGGGGGACAGTCAGTGGGAACTCAACATTGGCTCTGTCTGTAAAGACTGACTATGTCTCATTAATGATCAGAATGCTGATTCTCTTCAAAAAGTATTTTAGAATGAACATTTCACCATCCCATTGTTGCCTTGGATGATTAAAAGAATTGGAAAAACAAATAAATGAATAAAAATTGCTGCTTTAAAAATAACAAGCTTTAAAAATAACAACATCTAAAACAGGAGGGGGCTAGTTTTCCAGATTTGAAGCAGGGGGTTCAATTGTAATACTGAAAGAATAAAGTAGCTGATTCAAGCACTTATTTGATAAAGACTATTTCCTGGTACCATTCAAAGCTGTGGCAAAAATAATAATATATGATTTCAAATTATTTTGAGTCACTGTGTGTATAACTGACAAGGAAGGGAGAAGAGTGGATATCTTTTGTTAACTAAGAAATTACCTTTCTTCTATAAATTCTCAGAAAAACCAGAGGGCAGAATGCTGAACGAAATGATTCTGATTGGAATGGGAACCTTTGAGCTACTTTGTAAAATTACTTGTTGTTGTTTTTTTTCTGCCGAAGGGGGCAATCTACTTCTAAATGAATGAGTGGGTAATTGAAAATATGATGGGATTACAGAAGACAATAAAAATAAATGTAATTTAAAAAGGCCAAAGATCATCTTTGACTTGTACATAAATAATGAAGCTACATGAGGTGAGTAATGAGAAGAAAGTTTATCTTCATGGCAAACTTGGGCACGTTGACAGGGGAGCCCAGCGCTTCCAGGGACAGCAAAGAGTGCAGCTGACATAAGCCCAAACAGATGAGACCCAGGCCTAGTTGGCTTTCGGCATGGAGCCTAATTAGTAAGGTTGTACCCTAATAATAATAATAATAATAATAATAATGGCACATTAAGTAGCTGTAATGGTGTCTGTGCAAAACACAGTGGCCCAAAGTGTTGACAAAAATAACTGAAATGTGTGTGTGCTCCAGAAAGGGCTTAAAACATCTCTTGAACATCTACTCTGAGCCAAGTCCTGTTCTAGGGACTCTTTTTTATCTTTTAAATGATGGCATTACTTCATTTAATCCACTTGGGCAGATTTTATCTTTCCCATATTGTGGCTAGAGAAACTGGGACTTGGAGAAGTCTGGACAAATCCTCCTTTGTAATGCCCCTGGAACACCGTGGCTTTTGTGAGACTCACCTCAGGATTGCAGGGCCTGATGCCCAGCTCTCTCCTTTCGGCAGAACTTTTATGAGACACATAGTTACATTTTTAAAAATAGACACCTTCATGGGGGGGAATAAAAGATGTAATCGAATGGGTTTTGGGTGAATGGGGTAGAATTGTATTTGGGTGTATGTTTGCTTTGGGCCCGAAAGAAGAAAAGAAAGAGAATCAACATTTATAGACTCCTGTGAGGCGCCAGAGACCCTCCTAAGTGCCCTTGAGAACCATGATTCATTGAGCATGTCCAACCACATCAGGGATGCATGTTAGATGCTATTTTGTGGCCTTGGACAAGTTAAATAACTGTCCAATCTAAAAGGGTGAGATCCCCAGAGGCCGTGTGAGAGTGAACATGTGGAGATGGGCAGAGAGCATCTGAGGGCAGGGGAGGTCGTGTGCAAGCCACCGATGGGTGGAAGTGTCCAGGGCGTATTTGGGAAATATTCTCATATTACTAATGAGTTAACTGAGAGCCGCAGAGATGCACTCACTTACCCAGATGGAAAAATGGATGTGACTAAATAAGACAAAGTCTGAGAAAGTGCCCAAGGCAGCAGCTGGCTCTCTGGGAGTTTAGTAACTATTAGCTCTTTTCCTTTCTCCTGAAGTCACTCAGTACAGACCAGAGCCAGGTCTTAAATCCAAGTCAGAGCCCAAAGAAAATCATTCTTGTGTGGCATGGTGTGGATGGGGGTGGTTTGTTCTGAGACAGTCTCTCTTGCGGAACAGCCTGTGTCCAGGCCCTGCCTGGACATGCCTCCAGAACACTACCTGGCATGTGACCAAAGGAGCCCCCAACAGGAGGCAGGGTACAAGCATGGAAGAAACATAGAGAAATTACCGGGTGGACAAACACAGTGCATTAAGGGTGTCCCAAGCAGAAGGAGCCTCATGGATAAAAGCCAGAAGGCTCAAGTTTGAGAGAGTTGAAGCTTAAAGAATAATGAAAGGATGAGGGGATATATCTTGGAAACTAGACAGGAATTAGGCTCTGGAGAACTTTGTGTCCCTGTCCAGAGACCCTGGCTTTATCTAGGGACAATGGGAGACCATCAGAGTCCCTTAAGTAGGACAAGCTAAGAACACCCAGATTTTCTAAATAGCTGCAGGGTAAATCTTATCCTTATTTGTGTGATAGTTAGCCTCCTAGCTGACCCCCAATGACACCTGCCTCATAGTAGTCACATTTCCCATCACATCCTCCCCCACAGTTTATCGGGGTCAGTCTGTGTGACAAGAGGGTGTGGCAGAAAAGACGGCACACCACTTCCGAGATTAGGTTATAAAAACCCTGCTGCTTCTGTCTCTGTCTCTCTTGCAGATTACGTGCTATGGGGAAGCCAGCTACTTCTCCGGAGTAGCCCTGTGGAGATGCCCATGTGCAGAGAAACTGGAACCTCCTGCCAACAACCTTGGGAGTGCAGCGGGAAGCAGCTCCCCCAGCTTGTCAAGTTTCCAGATGATGACAGGCTCAGCTGACATCTTTCCTGTGGCCTGAGAGACCCTACATCAGAATGACCAGCTCAGTTGCCCCGGGTTCCTGCCCCTCAAGAACTCTGTGAAATAATAAATGATTGTCATTTAATCCTAAATTTCAGGGTAATCTGCTACTCGGCAACAGATAACTGATCTGCTGCTTAAAGATGAAATCACAGAGTCTGACAGATGAATTGAGTTAGGCAAATCATAGAGTTTGGTCAATGCAGACCCTCGTTTGTTCTCAGGTGTCTGACTTCCCAACCCACTCTTTCCCCTACAGCATGCTATTTCTATTTTCCTTAATAATATACCAGGGACCACATTATTAACACAATTATTTCAAGGCTAATGCGTTAGGAATTTCACAAGCTCCTGCTATGTTCCAGGGACTGAGCTCTGCCAGGAGTGGCACAACCTTGTAAGATGCAAGAGAAAGCAAACACTGTCCCTGCCCTCGATGTTTTATTATTTTCTTATTAGAAAAATAGTCATATTAAAAACTATAATATTAGGCTGCAGTGTATAATAAAGTAAGAACTAAACATGAAGTGCTAAGAAAATAATGAGAAAGCAGCAATTGACTCGGTTGGAGTCAAAGTCCCAGGGAAGGTTCCTCAGAGCCAGTGAATTTGGATTTGGGACAAGTGGAAGAGAATTGAGAGTGGAAGGAATTGGCATTCCTGAGTAGGGGAATCCCCACGAGCAAAGATAGAGTAGCATAAAACTGAGTGTATTTAGGAAGTTGCTAATGTTGCTGATTGCAAGAAGGAAAGTATATGCATACAATAACAGAAGTAGAAGAATGCTACCAATGCATGGGAGTATGCATTTCTGTCTGAATAATCACTCAGACTTTTGTGTGGCTAGTCACCGGCCTTAATTTCGGATTAGTGCCCTGGCTAGATAGCTCATTTGGGGTTGCCGTTCAATCTCTGGTCAAGGCATATACATGTACAGAGATATTCCTGTCTCTCTCCTGTTCTTTCCTTTTCTCCCTCTAAAATCAATAAAACAGACATTTAAAATAATCAGATTAGCGACAGAACATTTTAATTCCTAGGGTATTCTAGTATTTTTTTAATAGAACTGTCGGCACTTTGCTAGTCACTTTTATTCATGTTGTTTCATTTAATTCTCATAATTTGTTATCCTCACTCCCCAGATAAGATGATTAAAGGCTAGCAGGAATTAAGCAATTTGCAGTAGTGATGACTCAGTTGATGTTAAACCTTGGCTTCTCTGAGGCCTCTGCACTTTCTGATAGATATTTTGTCCTCCTGGATTATTGCAATAGCCTCCTAATTAGTCTTTCAGCTTCTACACTGTCCTCCCTATGTTCTGTTCCCAATTGCAGCCAGAATGGTCCTTGTAAAACATATATCAGATGACACCACTCCTCTCCTCAAAGCTTATAATCTTCTCTCTCGAAATGCAATCCAAGGGACTACACACAAATTCACAAGGCCCCATGGGACCGGGCTCCTGGCTTCTCTCTGATCCCATTCCCAGTACTTTGCTCCTTCCCACACTTGAACACACTCGCCTGGGGTGTTTTCTCCTGGGTATCTATCCATACAACTCTCTTTCCACGTTCATGTCTCAGCTTAAATGACAACTGATCGAAGGCCCCCCCTCAGCTACTCCATCTCAGGTAGGTTATTCCCCTAACCCCTAGCACTTCAGTCCCTCTCTACCCTCCCACTCTGCCTTATTTTCTCTATTGTACTCATCCACCTTTACTCCTTCACTAGATTATAACCTGCCTCTCTTCTCTAGGATGTGAGCTTTCTAAGTGCTATTTAGGGTGAACAACTTGTCTTTCTTTTCCTGAGGTTTTCTTGGTTTTAACATTGGAATTCTCATGCCCTGGGAACACCCTTCAGTCCTGGGAAAATAAGTAAGATCGGTCACCTTACTGCTCTTCCCCTTCAAATGTTGAGCTCATGGCCCCAACTCCTGTGTGATCCAGTCTGTCAGACCATCATATATGACACACACTGAAGATAGGACAAGTACATGATAATTAGTCATTAAGGTCACCTCCTCTAGAAACCTGCTTCCAGCCTTCTGATCAAAATTCATAGCTGCTTCCTCATGGCAACTCTTGGAGGAGGTGTGCAGCTAGGACTTATGTGAATTTTCCAATAAAGGGATGGAGCAGGGTGTGCATGTGTGTATATAGAAGTTAGAGGCACGTATAGGTTGAAAGGAAGAAGATGATATGGCTATGAAGCAGAAGCAATGATGACCCAAGGAGTCATGAAAACAAGAAAATATTTAGTGAAGAATTCAAGACAAGTCCTCTGACTATGGTTAAGGATGTTTACTGAAGCACAGCACATAAGATGGGACACATGCAAAATACATATCTAAAAGGAGAATGTGTGTTTTGACATAAAGATGTCAATCACACATCTGAAATAGAAAGAAGTTGACAATGAAACAACGCTTTGTGGAATCCAGCATCATGGTTAACAGCACAGGTTCTGGGGCCTGACTGCTCCAATCCTAGCTCCCCTACTTCCCAGCTGCTTGATGTTGGACCAGGCTCTCGCTCTCTGAGCCTTAGCGTTGTCTTCTGTAATGCAAGCATAATAATGTGTTGCTTCATGGACATTCTGAGGATTAACTAACTCAATAGAAGCGCAAATGCTACATATTATTATATTATTATCATTATATGAGCCTATTAAGAGAGAAAATGTTTGTGTTTACATGTATTTTAGAAAATAGAATGTAAGTGATAGAAGTATGGGTATTTCAATTTTCTCCTTTATGTTTATCTGTAGGTTCTAATTTTCTCTAGCAAATGAATATTAATAGTATAATTTTATATAAAAACAAAAATAAGCAAGACTAGTAAAGGGAACCGAGGTTGGTGTCAGGCTTTGGAGTACAAAGCCAGGGAACTGAAGAACCAGATTTGAGACCAAGAGACCAATGACAGGAAAGGCAAGGAAAAGGGAAAGTAGTCAAGGCCAAGACTCAAGGCCCCCAGCTACCCAGCACCTGGCTTCTCTGAGCTTACGTTAGAACGGGGTCTCCAAACTTTTTACACAGGGGGCCAGTTCACTGTCCCTTAGACCATTGCCAGGCCGGACTATAAAAAAAAACTATGCACACTGCACATATCTTATTTTAAAGTAAAAAAACAAAATGGGAACAAATACAATATTTAAAATAAAGAACAAGTAAATTTAAATCAACAAACTAACCAGTATTTCAATGGGAACTATGGGTGCAGATGCATCCTGTGCTCCTCTCACTGACCACCAATGAAAGAGGTGCCCCTTCCGGAAGTGCGGTGGGGGTCGGATAAACGGCCTCAGGGGGCTGTAGTTTGGGGACCCCTGTGCTAGAAGGTTGACCACAGCGAAAAGGCAAATACAGAAGAGGCAAAAGTCATCCAATTGCAGCACTGTCTCACAAACATTAAGCACATGTACTGGGTACTGAGGGTGGTTTGAACTGGCTCAACAAGCCGTTTTTATAGCCTGAGTTTAAATGCTCTTAATTTCTTTTTTTTAAAAGGAGAATCTGAAATTTGAAGCTTCTTTTAATTTGAATCTTAGACTACAAAACTGAGATATTTAATTATTCTTAAAGGAAACCGTTTAAAGCTACAGCTTGGCTTAATTTAGTAATTTCATTTACAGAATAAAGTGTCAGTTGCCGATTTGATATCCTGCCAAGATAGTAGCTACTGAGAACTTTGAGCAAAGCCCACAGCTGATGTTACCAAAGCACAAGATCTCACTTCAGTTGGGTCTGCTGGAAAGAACTCGAGACAGTAGTTGACTTTAACAATCGTGAATGCATTTATTTTTCAACAAACAAATAGGCACATAAAAAACACATGGAAGCAAACTGCAATGTTGTGCCCTGGATTGGATCCTGAAACAAAAAGGACATGAGTGGGAAAGCTGGTGAAATCTAAATAAAGTCTAGAGTTTTATTTTGACAAATGCATCATGGTGTGTAAGATGTTAACATTAGAGGCAACTGAATGATGGGTATATGGGAATTCTCTAGACTATCTGTACAACATTTCTGTGAATCTAAAATTATCCAAAATTGAAAGTGTATCTTAAAATATATGGAAGGAAATATAAATATAGTGATAGTTGTTGAGTTTCTATTATGTGCTTAGTGTTTTCTTATATCTTTCCAGCGGATCCCGTGATGATGCCAGGTAGCTATTCCCTTGCAATGTCTCTCACACTATCCATCTCCTCTCAGCGCCTCAGCAGTCCCTCTTCCCACAACATCTGAAATATTTCACCTGGCCTTCGTGACACCAGCATCTCCTGCAATGCGACATCTTCCAGAGGAGTTAATCACTGGTCTCACTACCAGCCCTAAACCTGCTCCATGTCCCCACTGTGTAGAACTCAGCAACATTAACCTTTTAGACTAGATAACACTTGCTTTTGTAGGGGGCTGTCTGTGCATTGTGGGGTGTTTAGCTGCATCCCTGGCCTCTACCCACCAGCTGTTGATAGCACCTCCAGTTGTGACAACCAAAACTACCTCCAGGCATTGCCAAATATCCCCTGGAGAGGGGCAAAATCATCCTAGTTGAGAATCACTGACATAGAGAATAAAGTCTGAATCCCTACTCTGCCATTCAAATTCTTTCTGCTATTTCAGTCTTCTGATGGCTCCATTCACCTTACTTTCCTCCTGTGATAGCATTCTCATTCTTTCTTGGACATTTTGTTTACTCTCTTGCCTCATTGTTATTTTCTCTTTTGGGAATTCTGCCGCCCCAAAGAGCAGATCAATCCCTAACCTCCTGTACAGTGTCTGGCATATAAGAGACACTGTTGAATAAATAAATGAATGAATTACAGAAAAGACTTTTATGTATCTGTCTACAACCATGTAATGCAACATTCTCTCCTCAAGCATGGCTTCTTTCTGTTTTTCTTCCTCTCCCATTGTCTTCTGTGTTTATATGTATACAACATAGTTATAATCATAGTTATTTATGTATCCATCTGTCCTTAGCTCTTCCTCCCCATTAGACTGTGAGTTCATAAAGTATTAATAATTACTCAATGTTAACTTGGTATTTATTATAGTCTAGGTTCTGTGGCAAGTACTTAAAAATATCTTGTCATTTATTTCCCACAACCACACTCCGTGACAGGTATTATTATTATCATCTCATTTTATAGATGAGGAATTCTAAGCTCAGTGAATTTAAGCGATCTTCTCAAGGTCAGACATCTAGAAAGTGGCAGAGCTGAGATTTAAATTTAAATCACATATCAGAGTTCAAGTTCTAAACCTCACACCCAGGAACCATTTTTTACTCATCTTTCCCATTTCTACTGTATTAGCAACAGAGGTTTTGGCTTATGGAATTTGCTCTTTAAAAGTCTAGCCTTTTAGTTATGAAATCTAATCCCTTCCAAGTAAAGTTATAAGAAAACCCCGTCTTTGGGCCTTCCAGTCTTTCACTAGGACTGTCCACACAATGGTTACATTATTAATGATGAGTCAATAGCATTTTTCTCTTCAGAGAAGAATAGCACAGGACTTCCTTACCTTACCACTGAGCCAACCAGCTCTGAATGTTCTCCTGCAGTGCTCACGCCTGGTTCAGGCTTTGCCCCAGGGGGACAGCACTGGGCCTATTGGATGCATATCAGACCAAGGCAGCTTAAGACTTAATATATAGAGGTTTCTAGCATTTCTTCAAAGCAGCAGTGGCTATTTTTTTTTTAAATTTTTTACAGAGACAGAGAGAGAGAGTCAGAGAGAGGGATAGATAGGGACAGACAGACAGGAACAGAGAGAGATGAGAAACATCAGTCATCAGATTTTTGTTGTGACACCTTAGTTTTTCATTGATTGCTTTCTCACATGTGCCTTGACCACGGGCCTTCAGCAGACTGAGTAACACCTTGCTGGAGCCAGTGACCTTGGGTCCAAGCTGGTGAGCTTTTGCTCAAGCCAAATGGGACCGTGCTCAAGCTAGCGAGCTCGGGGTCTCGAACCTGGGTCTTCCGCATTCCAGTCCGACACTCTATCCACTGCGCCACCACCTGGTCAGGCCAGCAGTAGCTAATATTAACATACATGCTTATGATGTGCTAGCCTCAATTTTAATTACCTTATGTGCATTCGTTTATTTAATTATTTTAATAGCCCAATGAGAAAAATACTATTATTTCCCCATTTTATTAATGAGAAATTAAATAATGCGCCCAAATGGCCTGGCTTGATCCTATACTCTTAACAAGTTTCTTATATTGCTCCTCAAAAAAAATCACTGCTTTGTGGAGTACTCAGGACCTTGTGCCTGGAGGTTTTCAAATAGATGTTAAAATTCTTAATAGTGTGGGCACTGGCCAGTGGCTCAGCGGTAGAGTGTCGGCCCAGCGTGTGGAAGTCCCAGGATCAATTCCCAACCAGGACACACAGGAGAAGCGCCCATCTGCTCTCCACCCTTCCCCCTCTCCTTTCTCTCTCTCTATCTCTTCCCCTCCTGCCTCCAAGGCTCCATAAGAGCAAAGTTGGCCCGGGTGCTGAGAATGGCTCTATGGCCTCCGCTTTAGGCACTAGAATGGCTCCGATTGTAGCAAAGCAATGCCCCAGAGGGGCCGAACATCGCTCCCTGGAGGGCATCCCAGTCGGGCATATGCAGGAGTCTGTCTGTCCCCTTCGGAAAAATACAAAAAAAACAAAACAAAACAAAAAAAAAACCTTAATAGTGTGGATATTGTAGAGAACATTCCTGCTTTGGCTGTGTTCCTACATCACTTTGTTCAGATCATTATGATAGCAATGGTAACCACCTACAAAATATAGGTGTTGTTTTTTCAGTGCAAGAAATGGGTCTTGGTTTGGCATTTTAAGTGTCTTTGACAATGTCTGAAATGTAGAAGGTTTGCAATAAAAATTTTCTGAATTTGTTGGCTAAATCCGGGCTTGGCAACAGAGGTCTATGAAGGAAGTTATGAAGAATGGGTCAGTCCTGCTCTTGAGTCCCTCCATATCAAAGGCATTTTGCTCTCTGGAGTCTTGTTATGCAAATGATGACATCATCCACTGCTTTCCAAGTCCTGAAGGTCAAACAGCATGGCTCCTGGAGAGTTTCCCTAGTTGGTCTGCAGGCAGGCCCTGGGTCCACCAAGGACTGCCTTTAAGCATCTGACAAATCAACTTACAATGATCCAACCATGCCCAGTCAGTTAAATCCCTTGAACAGCTAAAAACAGTAGTACATCTTTTGGAGGGGAGACATTAGACTGTGCAATGAGAGAGATAATAGCTCTTTTTCCAGGTCAGCGTGGATGAGAAAGCAAGAGCAAGTCTTTAAAATTTCTACTAGTTTCTGGTAATTCTTCCTAATTCAAAGAAAGAATTTATGAAACAGAATTTAAACAGAAATGAGATTTAAAATAGATGGTTATAAGTTCCAGATACAGAAAACAAAAATCAGTGAGAGTTCTGCAAGCATTAGGAAGGGGGCAGGGCCATTCTTTATGGCTAGGACTAGGCAAGGCTTGTGAGGGGAGAGTTCTCAGGCTGGACAAGACTGACACCTAAAGAGTTGTCTCTTCTAAAAAAAGAAATACACTAGACCAACTCATCAGGCTTTGGAGCCCTAAGGACCTGGTGCAGATGCTGGGTCCCTTAATTAGCTATGAGATTTGTGCATGTCGCTTTGTTCTTCTGTAAAATGAGGATAATATTTTCCTCAAGGGCATGCAACAGGACTTGAGATAACGTATAGAAAAAGCCTAGTACTGAGCAGATTGTCAATAAATGGTATTACATGCCATCCACAGAGTAGTAGATAGGGAGTGTAAGCACTAAGCTTGCACTGAGGCTAAACCACTACTTGCTGGGATGCTATGGACAGGACTCTTACATGGGCTATGAATTCAGCTATTTGACAGCTCAGATGCAGGATCCTTTGATTCTGTACCATCTGCTGCTAAATCATTGTTTCAATGACACCTCTCTTACTATATCTGTATACCTCCTCCTCAGACTTACTACTCTCCACTGAGTTTCTATGCCTTTAGGCCTCTTGACAAACCATTTTTTCACTCATCCTTTTCATCCACCTAATAATAACAGGAGTCCTTCAAACACAAGTCTGTCTGTCTTTTTGCCTACTTTGAACTATTTATTTGTATATTTATCATCTAATAATTTCTCTATCTGTCCAACCATTCATTCACCCATCATCCATCCATCCATCCATCCATCCATCCATCCATCCATCCATCCATTAATGCATCTGTACATGTATTGCATCTGTATCTTATTGGTTCTAATTCCTCCCCACAGCTTTATTTTTACTGCTGCTCCCATGTTTCCTTTGGAATTCCCTGAAGGCATTACTTTCTTGGTTTTTAATATGGATTATCCTTTATTGTTAACTTAAATGTCTAGTAAGTTGTTTGAAAGCACATAATTTAAAAAAAACACACTTTTTTTTTTTATTAAGTGAGAGGTAGGGAGGCAGTGAGACAGATTTCTGCATGCACCCTGGCCGGGATACACCTGGCAAGCCCCCTAGCAGGTGATGCTCTCCCCATCTGGAGCTGCTGCTCCATTGCTCAGCAACTGAGCTATTATAGTGCCTGAGGCAAGGCCATGAAGCCATCTTCAGCACCCAGGGCCAAATAGTTCGAACCATTCAAGCCATGGCTATGGGAAAAGATGAGAGAGAGAGAGGAAAGTGGGGGTGGAGAAGCAGTTGGTCACTTCTCCTGTGTGCCCTGACTGGGAATCGAACCTCGGACTTCCACATGCTGGGCTGATGCTCTACTGTTGAGCCAACCAGCCAAAGGAAAGCACATAATTTTGTATCTTGTCTTAGTCCTCTTCATATGCCTCAAAGGATCTAAAATTGTGGTGCAGAGGAGAAAGAGAGTAACATTTATAGAGCACTTACTTGGTTGCAAGCACTGTGCTAGGGACTTTACACACCTCGGTTCATAGAATCCTTAGGAACAACCCTGTGAGATACCATTGTTATCAGTTTACAGTTGAGGAATCTGAAGTTCAGAGGAGTTAAATGTCTTGCTTAAAGTCCCATAAAGTGGGAGGATTTGATGTGATTACCCTAAGACCATGCATTTCCACTATACCACACTCCCTCTGTCTGTACTAGGAATAAGCGGTGTGTCTTTATTTACATGGCACTAACATTACCTTCTATGTGCACCGCGGGAATAAATCCAGAAGGTGTGTGTTGGGAAAACAAGTTTGTAACAAGCGGTTTTTAAGATTGCTTGCTTGTGTTGGGGCAGCACCATGTGTGTATAGTCTACGGAAGGCTGCGGGCGCTTGCCCTCCGGGCAGCAGATTGCAAATTGTGGATGGCCTGCCTGTGTCCTTGGGAAAGGGTGATTGTTTGCTAGAGAAGGGTTATTTTCGCCTGACCTGTTTTGCTGAGGAGTGCTGAGGGGCTTCGGAGCCCTACGAGAAAGGGAAGCAGTCTCCCCTGCCTACTTGCTCTTACTCTATGACGAGACTTTAATAAAAGGAATGGCCAACCATTTTCTGGCTCCACAGTTCCTGTACTATCTGTCTGAATCCAATGGGAACCTGCATGGCCACGAGGATGGCCACTGACTTACAGTGTGTCATCTATTTTCCATTGCTGATCTCCACCACTCAGTAAATAGGAATTGTTTTCTCCACCATCTCATCCTCATCTCATGAACTAGATACCTACGAGCATTGCCTGGAAAGAGGGTAGAGCCAGGATGCCAGTCTCTCCCGTAGTAGAGTCCTCCCCTTCTATGACTGCTGGTTCTGTGGCATAGAGCAGGTGCTTAATAATAATGATGATAGATGAATAAATGAATGATTAAATGTATTACAAGGAGTCTGAGTCAGGTCTAACCTACTCAGATTCACTAACATCTTTTACAAAATGAAAATAGAGAATTAACAAACAGAGTTCAGGCAACTTAATACCTCACTTGAGATTCCCTCTCTGAGTGTGAGGACACAGAGGCCACTTGAGGAAACAATGAACCTGAGATCTCAGGGCTGCCTGTGCCAACATCATTCTATATGCACAGGCAGACCTGCCATTTTAAGAGCTCTGCTCCTGAACTCATTAGGTCATCTAAACTCAGACTCCAGTCTCCAGCAGTTTGCATAAGTGGTGTGAATCCCTTAAGAGTTGGGAGGAAACGCCATCTTCCTGATGGATTAATTTATAGGCAAAACGTGACAGAGAAGTGATTGCAAGGAACTTCTTTCCCTGAGACTTGAAACAGGCATTCCTAATTATTAACCAGGGGGCCAAATGCTGAGGTCGTGTACTAAGGCAGGGTGTGGACTGGTAATGAACGACTTCTACTGGCAGAGAAAATAGTACGTTACACCTTCAAATGAAGAGTACACAGGGGAGACACAGAGCAGTTGCGGCTACTGGCTTTTCTCCCCAAGGAGGAAAGCTTCTCCTTGGCACCTCCTTTCCTGTCCCTCCAGCAGCTCTGAGGCATCCTGACAGTGGTGCTAAATTCTGGCCTCACCGTGGACTCTGCCACAGTCAGGGGGATTCAGGTGAGATCTTTCACCACGGACACTGTCCAAAATTAGCTTCTTATTACTACTCTCCTGAAGTGCCTGCCACAGATCAGTTTTCATTCTAGAAACCCCAGTGTAAGGTTAACTTAATAAATTTAATTGAGGTCCATAAAAACTTACTCACCACCCACTCAGTGGTATGCACCTTGCTAGAAAGTGGGGTACAGAAATGAACAGAGTGGTATGCACCTTGCCAGAAACTGGGGTACAGAAATGAACAAGGAAAGACGCCTGCTTTCTGTGAACTTGCTGTCTAGGAGTACAGGCAAAAAGAGAGATAATTACAGTCCAGAGCACTGGGTCGGGCAGCAGAGGGGAATGCTAATGCTATTAATTAGGGATGGGCTTCCAGCGCACTTCAGAAGTCTAGTTTTGTTGTTGGAAGAAAGAATTGCTGAAAACAGTACTGGTCAATAAGCACATTTCAGATGGGAGGGATGACTTTCCAGGTCGAAGGAAGAGTGAACAAGGGCATGGCCTTGTGAACCAGGGTTTTGTGTGTGGGATGCTTCCGACAGGTCATTGTGAGAAAGTCACTCTCAAGAAGCACCCTGGTGAGTGAGGGAGGAGAGAAGTCACAGGTGGGCCTTGTTGGCTAATGAGCAAGTAACTGAGAAGTCTAAAGGGTTTCACGTAGGAAAGTTAAGCATTCAGATTTGTTCCATTCCTAGAGGCACGACAGAGGGTGGATTGGGATGGTGAAACAAGAGGTAAAAAGATTGTTTTGTGATAATAATCTAGGAAACAGACAATGAAGTCATAACCTTAAAGAAAGACAGGAAGTGTGATATATTAGCAGGTTTGATTGTATGAGGCCAGTGGGAAAGAGAGAAGGAGGAGTCTGGAATAATTTCAGAGTCCAACTTGGATATGCAGATGGCAGATGCTGTTGTCCATTGAAACAGAGATGAAGGGGTCAGGGCTGGATGGGTACATAGCAGGGCGGGGAAGAATCTGAGGTGCCTGAGGGTCATTTATCTTGGGCTGTCCAATAGATTGTTAGTAGAATTTAAGAGTAGAAACATAGACTTCAGAGTTTTTAGCAGAAGAAATAAAATGGTTGTTGAAACAATGTCTGAATGAGATTATTCTGAAAGAATACTGATAGTGATAGAAGCAGAAGGAGTAGGAACCAGTTAGTAAAAATAAAAAAAGAGGTATCTATAAAGAAGTTAGACTCCTAGGAAGAAAACAAGTTAGTGGTGCCCACAGAAGCTATGGGCCTAGAGGGTTTGAGAAGCAGAGAGGACTGAGGGTCAATGCAACACCAGCACGATGAGGACTGTGACAAGCTCAGGGCGTAGGCAACAGAGTGGCCATTAGGAACCACAGCGAGAGCTCAGGGAATGGGACCCAGATGACAAGGGTGTAATATGTTAATGAGAGGTTCATAGGAGGAGGGGTTGCCTAAGAATCTTGGCTGAGAAGAGAAGGAGGGAGAGAGCAGAGTACTAGCTAAAGTAGATAGAGGTCCAAGGGAAAATTTTTGTTTAGGATGAAAGAATCCTGAGCAGAGTTCTAGGTTGAAAGGAAATAGCTAGTAGAGAAGAAAGGAATGAAGGAAAAAGAAAACAACAAGAGGAGATATTTGCTAGAGTAAATTCCTAATGATGCAAGATAAAGGAATGAGAGTAGGGAGGAAGGGAGAGCTGCAAGAGGGGAAACAGCTCTTCTTCTGGGCAAAGGAAAGGAGTTGCGACTCCCATAGAATCCAATAATCTCAGAGAAGTGTAGCTCAGTGTTTAACGCTAGTCAGGCAGGCCTGAATGGAAACACTCCTTCTCCCACTCAGGTAACTTTGTGAGCTGGGAAACTCGCTTCCCAGCGCTGTGTACCTCACCTGTCACGAAGGCTAAGGGTGCCTCTATAGGAAGTTATCAGTGCATGAGATCAGGCATGTAAAGCATCTAGCATGATCAGGGCATATAGTAAGTACTCAATAAATTAACCTGTTTTTATTGTTTTTTTATCATTATGCAGTTTCAACTATGGATTCAATAATAAGCTTTACTGGTTTCCAGCAAGCACACCTACTCATCACTGCCAACAATTTGTTTATATAGAACATTTTTTTAATACAAAATAACTCTCTTTCAAAACTGTTTTCTTAAATAAGGACTGTGCCCTATAATGTAGAGTCTAATAATATATGTACATGTACTATATTATATACATAATATACATATACAAGTATTATATACATATTATATATTATTATACATATATAAAATAGTGTTGAAGTATCTTCTTGTCTTTTTTTTTCTTGTTTACTCTCTAGCTCCCTCATTCTTATGAGTTTGAGATTTTAATGAAACACCCCTGTAAGGATTTTAACTGTGTTTCTCTTGCATTTGTTTTAAAACTGTTTTTGAAAAGCTTCTAGAAAAGTTTTTCAAAATGGAAACTGTTAGAATGTGAAACTCACCGACGAGGGTTATTTGTGAAAGCAGAGGTTTCTGCGGGTTTCCCCTCTCTCTGTGGAGCCACCACGTTATGGGTGGTGGCTCGACCCAGATTACATTCACCAAAAGATGCTCCTGTTGGAGCCTTCTATCTTTAGCATTGTTCTTCTTTTTTCTTTTGCTTCTTCCTTCCTTCTGTCTTTTTCCTTTCTACCAAGAACAAGTATAAAAGAAGAATACAGCACTGCACTTGTGGAAATTAAACAATAAACTATCAGTAATCACCTCTGAAGAAGGCTTTGGACTTTATACAGGTCATTTGTTTTACACGCTGCTGGTCATTAGTCAGCCGTGGGCATTTCACACCTACCACGGGTCAGACACTTGCTCATTCTGCTCTCAGAGGAAAAGGCATGCCTCTTTCCCTTACATTATCATCACCAGCAAGTGCTTTGGGATTTAGGTTGTGGTTTATCCAAGGTCACAAAGCTACTAAGGTTATGACCTGCAACTTGGATGGAGGGTTTCTGAGTCCAAGTGCAGTACCATTTCCTGCTCACCGCTGCTGATCCTTAATGGGAAACACGGTCTTTCAAATGGGATTTATACATGTTGGCAAGCATGGTATGCAATCAATTTTCTTAGCTAAGAATATGCTCTTGCATTACATTCCCTTCTACTTAGAAATGACCCCTTCTTCATTTCCACTCCCAGTGAAACAATCTGATTTGTCTACAGACCACTTAACTATGTCTGTTGAGCCATGTCTTGGTTGAAGGTCCCATACTTTTATCTGTGGGTAGGGGTGAGGATTGCAATGCAAACTGAAAAGGGAGGACATGTAGAATAAGACGTGCTGTAAGTTAGAAGCATGATGTTCTACTGTAATAAAACAACAGGGCAAGAAGGGTATTAAACATGCAATTCAGTCCTTGACTCTGGTGTCATCACCACCAACTATTTCACAGATGGGAAAACCAAGGTCTACATACACAGCCTTCTGTCACTGCATATAAGTTACCTAGAGCATGGCCTTACATCCCAGTAGCTGAGAAATGGAGTAAAAATACACAGAAATGGCATAGACCAGTTATGTTAAATTGTGTTTCAAGACGTGCTAGGGTTTTGAGGGAAGTACCATAAAGCCTTTTCAGGAAATTATAGCAGTTGAGCGCAGAGCCCTCCTCCCAGCTGGAAACGTATGTTTTAGGTAGAAGGTGACAAAGCACTAACTGTTCCTCATAGTTCAGGTGCTGAAGGTGCTGGGAGAGGTGAAACATTCTGATTACAAGTATTGGCAACACGGGGAGAAACCTGAGGTTAGAGCATTCTTTCTAACATGTGGAGAGAAAGCAAACAGGAAAACAATTGTTGCTAAAGCAAATGGGTGATGAGAGTTCCAGTCCCAGCTCTGTGTCAAACCTTCAGCTTCCTCCTCACCGTGAAACAGCCAACAATCCCTGCCCTTCTTGTCCTTATAAGATGATTTGGAGAACCAAGTGATTCACCACATGAAAAGTGTTCTGGAAAATATAATTTTAAGTACTAAAAGAATGTTGTTAGAGCTGGCCAGGTGACTCACTGGATACAGCATTGACCTGGCGCACCAGAGGTAGTAGGTTTGACCAATTAGTGCACAATGAGATGGAACAACTAAGTGAAACAATGAGCTGATGCTTCTCTTTCTCTCTCTTTCTTCCTTGTTTTCTCATTTTCTCTCTCAAATCAATGGGAAGAATCCCCAGAATGTTGTTATATTTTAAGAATGAGGAGCCCATGGCAAATCCTAGAGTAAAAAGAGTGGCCAGAAGGAGTGACATTAGCAATAAGGAAGTGACTGGCTTATTTTTAGGGCCCAGAGGTTCTATAAGACCTGGAATTGGTTCTAGGAAACAAAGGTGGAAGTCAAAGGCTTCATGAAGCTCCTGGTGAGGTTGGTGTGACAGCCACATGAATGAACCTCTATCACATGGCAGGCAGGCACACAATTCTAGAAAGACCTCCTGCACATAAATCCCCACCCAACCCCCCACCACTTACGATGGAGTCTTGAGCAAGTTATTAACCACTAGGCTTTTGTTTCTTCATCTGTAAAATGGGAATAATCATACTTCCCTCATAGGATATCAGTGAGGATTGAATAAAATAATCTCTGTGAGGTGCCCAGAGTAAGCATGTACTCAATGTAAAAGTGTGGGCTTTGGGGCCAGAATGCCTGGGTTCAAATCTTTGTTCTGCTATCTCCTAGCCATACCATACTGGGCAAGTTACAGAGGTTGCCTGTGCCTCATTTCCACAAGGGGATGAGTGCCTACCCTACCTCACTTCAGAGGTAGGTGAGCACCAAAGGAGTCAATTTGCATAAATAGGTAGTGCCTGGCATATAGCAAGCACTCAATAAATGGGAATGTTTACATAAAATTGTGTTTATGATTACTCGTTACTGTTAGTGAATGTACGGTGAACCTGAGTCGGAATCCTCAAATATTTTCAAACCCAAATAAAACTTAAAAGAGGCAGGCACCCGCAGGCCCCACTCTGAAACACTCTGAGTGCATATTATTACTCTTGAACAAACAGAGTCTGTCTCTGAGTTTGAACGTCAATGGGCTTGAAACACACATTAGAATAATCTCTTAGCCATGTCCTATAAATATTCATTGTGGTTTAAATCTCTGTCACAATGAAGGAGCCCGACAACCATTTTTTGGGCTGCTGAGCCCCCCAATGTCAGAGCAGCCAGGGAGCTGGAGGCGCTGCAGGGAGGAGCCAGGGCCTCAGGAGCAGCAGGGCTCAGCCCAGGCAGCCTGCCCCCCACCATCCACCCTCCCCCACAGAGTACCTAGCTGCAGCTCCGTTCATTTTGCTTCACCAGTACCTAGTGCAAGTCTTGGTGTGTAGCATGCTGTACAGGAGTTTGTTGAATTAATGAGTGAAGCATTAGTGGGATGATTGAACAAGGAAGAGACGTTCTCCTTGACAGCTGGTATGGGGAGGAGGTGATCTCACAGACCCGGGCTTGTCCTGTGAACCACCCTAGATGTTCACTGATGGCCAGAAAAAAAAAAAGAGAAGAATGATTCTGGAGGATGGTAACTAGAGATGTCCGAAGTCCACATTGCAGAGTCCTAGGGATCTTCCCAAACTTGGGTTCCACTCATCAGATTCTGATACTCAGAGTGAGGTGGACCCAGAAGCAGAGGTCCCCAGGGAGATAGTCATGCTCACAAATCAGGTAGGAACAGTTTCCCAGGACCCCTTGCCTGGGACAAGGGACAGAGAGGACATGTTTGGAGGATGTGTAAGAGGCATGGAGGAGGGGACGGGACTGGGCACTTTCAGGGCTGCTGCTCCTCCGGATGTGAATTAGGGCAGGCCCTGGTTCAAATGGAGACTGGATAGCTACATAGCAAGCATGTGCTGAATTCCTATTCTGTGCCAGGAACTAAGGGCTATTCATACATGATCTCATTTCATCCTTATCCTCTTTCAATCTCATGACATAGAAGAGGAAAATAGCTGCCAAGAAATTAAAGCATTTTTTCTTAGATCACACAGATGCAAACTGACCAAGATTCAAATTCAGATTCATTTGATTTCAAGGCTATGAGATTTGATTTTTCAGGGTTCTTGGTTCATCTCCAGGTTTGTGTCCCAGGTAATAAGGTAAAATGGATTAGGAGGAGAGGCTGAGGTGTAGTAAATAGAGAGTTGAGGCAGATATCTAGACTAAAGCCTCAGCCCCAGATGCTAGACCTCAGCTGCTGGTGGGGTTCTTCCTAGTGAGTACTGTCCCCTGAGTCGTCTAGGCTCAGGGACTGGGTTCAGATGAACCTGCAGCTGACAGTGCTCAGAGACTCACATGTGCTACCTGGAAACTCAATCACATAGCCCTGGTATTCATGTCTGGTAGGCAGGACCTACTTTTTTTGTTTTCTGTCTGCTGGATTCTATCCCTGCTTCTCCATCCATAAAAAGACACCTTACAGGGAAGAAGAGGAGGATGAGGTGAAATGCACTAATTAGAAGATGCTATAGATCCCTTCCTATATTTACATAAATGGATGGAACTTCTGGCCCCATTACAGGGTCTCCTCCAGATGATCACAGGGCTGGCAGTGAACAGGGGACAGGGTGAAGAAGGCAGAGGAGCTGGGAGGCTTTAAGAATTAGCCTTACAAATGGTTCTGTGATCTTATGCAAATTTCTTAACCTCTCTGGGTTTTAGTCAAATAATCTGTGAAAAGGAATCACTAATATAAGTGAAAATGAAGCTCTTTAAACCTGAGGAAGAGGCCACATAAATGTTAAATAATATTAATAGGACCTTTAATATTGATAGTAAGACACCTACATCTAGTGAGTTTCCAAACTGTTCCACATACATTGCCATACCCTGGTTGGCAAACTGCAGCTCATGAGCCACATGCAGCTCTCTGGCCCCTTGAGGGCGGCTCTTGCACAAAATACCACATGCGGGTGCTACCTTGATAAGGAATGTACCTACCTAGATGGTTGAACTTTAAAATTTTTGGCTCTCAAAAGAAATTTCAATCGTTGTACTGTTGATACTTGGCTCTGTTGACTAATGAGTTTGCCGACCACTGCGCCTAGATCAATCTCCTAACAATCCTAAAATAAGGTTGGGCTTTGCTATTGAACCCCATTCTACAGACTATAAAACAAGGACTCAGAGAGAAGACACATTTTGCTCAAGGTCCACAAGATGAAAAAAAGTAGAAATGGGTGCTAGAGAATTGATGTCACGTCATGTAGATCCTGCATCTGGAGCCAGATACAGCTATGGCTGCAGGACAGCTGGGTCAGAGTGATACATACGGCTGTGTGAGGTTGCTATGTCTGCTGTAGAAATAACTGAATAGAGCTACAGAGGTCAAGAAACTAGCACAAGGAGGGAGTACCGGGGCTGACATATGAAGCTAACAAGATCATTAAACCTCCACAAGACATAGGATTAATCTTGGCCCCAGATTGTGAGTCATTCTTTCATCTAAAATGTCATTTTTGAGTTCTTTCATGTGCCCAACTCTTATCTAGACTCCGGGAAAACAATGGATAGAAGCTCTGCTCTCACGAAGCTTATGTGTTGAAAAAAAATAAAGCAGTAAAACTGTATGTTGGGTGGTATCATGGGTAGAATTGTGCCCCCTTACCCCCGTCAAAAAACACATTGAAATCTTAACCTCCAGTACCTCAGAATGCAAACTTATTTGGACAGGGGGTAGTTGCCATTGTAATTTAGTTGCAATGAGGTATAGTGGAGTAGGGTGGGCCTTTAATCCAATGACTGCTGTCCTTATAAGAGGATAGAGACACACAGGGGAAGATGGCCATCTGAGGACAGAGGCAGAGACTGGAGTGATGCATCCACAAGCCAAGGAACAGCAGAGCTCGCTGGCAAACACCAGAAGCTAGGAAGAGGCCAGGGAGGATTCTTCTGTGTAGGTTTCAGAGGGATTGAGACCCTGCCTACACCTGAATTTTAGACTTCATGCCTCCAGAACTGTGAAACAGTAAGTTTCTGTTGTTTTAAGCCACTCAGTGACATACTGTTATGGCATCCCTAGGACATTAATGCAGGTGGTAATTTATAATTGATATATACTTAGAGCAATAAAACAACAACAAATTTTTATTTATTTATTTATTTTAGATTTTACTTGTTCGTTTTTATTAGAGAGAGAGAGGAGAGAGAGAAGAGAGAGAGAGAGAAAGAAAGAGAGAGAACAATGGGAGAAGCTGGAAGCATCAACTCCCACATATGCCTTGACCAGTCAAGCGCAGGGTTTTGAACTGGCGACCTCAGCATTCCAGGTCAGTGCTTTATCCACTGCGCCACCACAGGTCAGGCAACAAATTTTAAAATTAAAAAAAAATCAAGCCTGTTTTGTTTTGTTTTTTGGGTTTTTTTGAGGCGGGGATGGGTGGGGAGGGGTGAGGGGAGATTGCCAAAGACACAAACTTGGTGACCTTCTTGCTGTATATGAACAATACACCTTCTGGGTTCACCTAGAGCTCGTTTGCCCAGCAGTTTCTCTTTCCCATAATGCAGGCTCCTCTGCTGCGGCTGTTTCCCAGCTCACCTCTTTAGGAACTTGACTGGAAAAGGTTTACTAAGCAAATTAATAATGTAAACGAGGTTGCAGTTCGTGCCTTCCGTGCAGGAGCTGGAGCTGCGCGGTGAAAGCCTACTGCACAATAATTGTTTGCATACAAATGGATGCTGCAGCTGAAGATGAGAATGTAACGCTTGGGGAAGCGGGCCCTCAGTTGCTGATGGGGGACCCTTGGTACCTGTTTGGATGCTTGCTCTTACCAGAATAATAGCAAATCTACAAAGTGCTTTATAACTTAGACTGTGTTCTACACTAGGCTTTTTTATTTCCTCCTCACAACCACCCAGGATGGTGGAGGTTAGGAAGGTTCCCATTGCTCACTTAAGAAAGCTGAATCTTTGAGAGGTTGGGACACTTGTCATAGACTCAGAGAATGCCAGCATGGGACCTCAAACCCAGAGCTTCTGCCTCCAGATCTGGCATGTGGCTGGAAGCTTCCAAAAACAAAACATCTTTCTAAAATTTAGTTGGTTTTAAGCCTTTCAATAATATCTAACCTTCAGTTGACACTAAAAAAACACTATATCCTTTAGTTCTCAAAATAGCCTATCAAGTAGGTATTGTTATTCACATAAAGAAACAGAAGGTCACAGAGATTACCTGATTTTTCTAAAAGCCAGGCCCAGATGTCATTCCTCCATATCTTAATTTGCGCCAGCAGGAGGAATGGCTGGGAAAGTCCAGATCCAGGGCCCCACCATGACCTGTTGAGTCAGCATTTCTGAAGGTGGACCCTGGACTCTGTAAGCTCCTCGGTATTTTGATGGTGCTATTCTCTGGGGAGCACCATTTTATCCCTTCTTTGGTTCAGATAAGGGATCATTGACTTTCCCCTCCTTAGAGTCCTTGGTGAGCTGCAAATGTCCCAAATAGCAGATAAAATACACACTGGGGGGCTCTGAGCCGGTGGGTCTTCATGTGAGAATCCCACAAGGGTATCTCAGTGGGTAACTCAGAGGTGTCATCACCTACCACCACCCTGAGGCAGCCAGGGGACTCAGGTGCCTGTCTGGGAGGGGAAGGCACCCCATGGGCCTCCATTCTGGCATTTTCACTTATCATGCTAATGAAAGGAATGAAATGGGGTCATGTCAGGGACTTGCAAATCAAAATTATGCCAGAAGGTTCTTCCACCACCAGAGGAGCCCCTGTGCTAAAGGTTCTTCAGATGCCTCTACCTTTCAATTCTCCATCAAACTAAGTTGCTCCTGGTGCCAGGCTTCTTTGGCATGAGGAACGTCCATGGCCTGAGTCTTCTGGAACTGTGGTGATGACTCACAGCAAGACTCTGGCTTCTGGCTCATTGCATCTGGAACAAAAAACCATGGTTCTTGCCTGGCGAGTTCAGTGAAAATAGCAACATGGCCCTGAAGTCAAAGGCTTGCCTGGATCAGATCTCACTAATATTGTGCGGGGCTCTCTTCCAGGCTGGACTCTTATTTTCGTAGAACTTATCTTCCAGGGACCCATGCCTGGGTCCTGGCACTGATAAGCTGGGGAAATCAAACAAGCCCCTTGGCCATCTGAGCCCTTCTCACTGTGGTTCACACTGTGCAGGTGCTCAGTATATACTGCATATGCTTGAATAAGACAACTCATGTTTGCCAGTGGGTGGATGCATTAGGGATATAGATGTATAGTCAAAGGTTGACATTATACTTAATTTTTAAATTTAGTTACATGCTCATTCATCCTACATGCATTTGCTTCTGGTAGGAGGGTGTGTGTCGGTTTGCATCTGTCCCTTTTCTTGAGCCTGGGACTAAATTTCTGACTCCATTCCCACTTCTCTGAAGCAAGACCAGCAGCACTTGCTACTTGCTGCTGAATCACTGCCTGAATAAATGAATAATTTGCTATGGAAGCAGTTGGTCTTCACTCAAAGCTCCAGCTCCCTTTGATGGAGTGGATTTACCAGAATGAAGAAAAAGTCAGCATCCCAAGTGACGGGTGGCTTGACAGTCACTCTCATGTTCATAGATCTCACGGTGTTTTAGAAAGTTAACCTCAAGGTTGGACCCACCAGAAATCCATGAGCCACTGCAGCCGTTCTCCCCCATGTCAATAGAGAGTAACTAGGTGGCTAATAAATTTAGGCAAGCCAGTGACTAAAAGAGAGCGAACGTTCAGAATTTTGTTTTGTTTATAGCGGGTTTGTTCTCTTTTCCTGATTGTAATGTGACAGTTCCTTACATGCTGGTTTCTGAATTCTGTGGTAGAAAGAGCTTTGAACACAGACTCACCAGAGTTCAGATTTTACCCTGCCACTTGCTGGCCGTCCAACCCCAGGGTGACACTTTTGGATCACCCTGTCAATTAGGTGAGCGAAGACTCCACTCCCTATGGTTGCTCTGAGGGTGAGATGAGCGGGAGAGGATGAGAGTGCTTTGTAAACTGTAGCTCTATATAGTCCTAATTAACATGACTATTTTTGCTTCTTTAGCTCTATTCTAATAATTACAGAAGCTTGGGTTCGGGGGAGAGAAGAGCCATGGGCGTCCTCATCAGAATCAACCAGAGAACTGGTTAAAACACAGATTCCCTTGGGACCACTAAATCAGATGTGGGTATGTGGGACGAGGAACCTGGTTTACAACACAGATGGGTCTGAGAAAACACTGGCCTAGAACTTAACACTTGCAGCTTCAGTTCATTCCGGGGGGACGTGGTGCTCTCATCATGGTGACAAAGCAGATGGAGAGAGAGAGAGAACTGGAAAATGGAAAGGATTTTAACATACCCTGTGAAGAACACATGGCCACTTAAGCGAAGCACTGAAGTCAGACACAAAATAGGGTGTGGGACCATGGGCAGGGGCCTTTATTGTGATTTCTGTAGGAAGGAAGGCATGAGGCAGGGCAAGCAGGTTTCAGGTTGGCTAGTTTGAATAATTTCAGCAGTCCCTGGGGCAGCAGTCCCCAGCTGTCTGGTACTGGCCCTGGAGTGACTAAGTCAGGAGGACACCGAGACCCTGATAAAGGAAGTGATTAAGGATGTGGACTCAATTGGCTACTCAAGGAAGACTGAGCAGGCCCTAGTCAGGGCCTCAAAAATGGGTAAAAACAACCACATTGTACAGTTTAGGATGGCTACTAGCAAAAACAAAAAATCAGAAAATAACAAGTGTTGAGAAGGATATAGAGAAATTAGAATACATGTGTACTATTGGTAGGAATAAAACATGGTGCAGTCCCTATAGATAACAGTACAGTGGTTCCTCAAACAAATAAAAACAGAACTACTATATAATCCAGCAATTCCACTTCTAGATATATACCCCAAAGAATTAAAAGCAGAATATCAAAGATATATCTGTTTACCCATGTTGATAGCAGCATGATTGATAATAGTCAAAGGGTAGTAGCAGCCCAAGTATCCATCAGTAGATAGATGGATAAGCAAAATATAACATGTACACACAATAGAATATTATTCAACTTTAAAAAGGAAGAAAATTCTGACACATGCTACAACATGGAGGAATCTTGAGGATATTATCCTAGGTGATAGGTGAAATAAGCCAGTCACTGAAGTACAAATACCATATGATTCCACTTACACAAGGTACTTAAAGAGGAGTCAAATTAATGAAAATAGAAAGTAGAATGGTGGTTGCCAGGGGTTGGGGAAATGGAGAATCTGGAGTTGATGTTTGATGGGTGTAGAGTTTTAGTTTTGCAAGATGAAATGAGTTCTGTAGATTGGCTGCACAACACTGTGAATGTAATTAACATTACTAGACTGTACATTCAAAATTTGTTAAGATGTGGGCAGTGGGCACAAAAAAATGGCTATGATGATAAATTTATGTTATGTATATTTTACCAAAATATTTTTAAAAATTGGGCCAAGATAGCATGTGCACGCATGTGTGCACGTGCACACACCACACACACACACACACACACATACGCACACACACACACACACACACACACACACGATGACAAGTGGTTCCATCTCTGCTTGCATATCTCTGGGGAAACAGAGCTCACTGTCTCATCAGGCAACCCCATAAATCCCTGGCTATCTGGCTGTGAGAACTCTCTTCCTGATACTCACCTAATACCTAATACTTGTCTTCCTGGAGCTTCTATTCCTTAGTCCTTGTTTCCCTTTGGGGCCACATAATCTAGGCCATACCCTTCTTCCACAGGATGCCAACCCTTCTAACACTTGAAGCCAGGATCCTCTCCTGTCTTGGGTTTTTTGATTGGTCTTTATTTGTCTGGGATTCAAGTCCCCCATCCTCTTTTGTCTCTGTCCAATCTCCCTTTTCTGAGTGGGAGAGGGCAGTGGCTTGAGAAAATGCTCAGATCATATAGGGAGTAGCCATGGAACCTGGACCAATGATACTAAGGACAGCTACTAACCACCCAAGCATCACACTGGTGCTTTACAGCCAACTCATCTCATCTGCATAATGATCCTATGATGTGGGTATTACTGTGCCTAATTCACAAATGGGATTTAGGTACAGAGGAGTGAGGATACTTCTTAGGGTCACTCAGTATCTCAGAAGCTAGCAATGGAATGCATGGCTGCCTGACTATGTTCAGATCAGGGTGTTTTCTGTTTCCTGACCCAACAACCCTGGGGCATGACAGAGAAAATCAGTTTCTGAGACAAAGCAAAAGAGACATCTACCAGTCTGTGGAGCCCACTTGAAGACCCTCTGCAGAGTGCCTCACATACTCAAATACCTGCTGGTTTTATACGTGAGGCTGGTCCTTGTCAAACAACCAGGCATATTTTTGTCACTTTAAGAATTCAAGGCAATTTCTACACTTGACAAAGGTAGAATCTTTTAAAGCTTTGGAGGATTGGGAAAGGGAATAAAACAATGACATTAATAGAATGACATATTTTAGTGTAACACTTCAGAGAAAACTCTGGGGGAACAAAAAATAAAATAAATGACCTAAATATATACATTTTATTTTACACTTTGATTTTCAAAGGAGTGGGTTGTGCTGGATATCTGAGTGCCCCAAATCCTTAAAAGATTTGAATACAATGGAAACTCTCTGGTAAACTGCACCTGCCTGAGTGCTGGGTTGACTATTTTTAAACTGACTGATTGTGAGTAAAATACTAGATCTTTCTGGTTCTCAGCTTCAAAATGTGTAAAGTATGGCAGTACTAACTTCACAGAACTGTGATAAATTTATATGGAACTGATATATGTATAATTTATATTAAATAGCTGTGATATTTACTATAACATACATTACAGAATATAATAAATATATTTAATATTTATATTAAATCAGTTATATTTTTTGAATGCATAGAATGCACCATACTGATAAACATGTTACCACAGAAAATGGAAATGTTTTTCTTTAATTGATTGGCAGGGCTTTTATTTAGAAATTGGGAAAATGGAAGTCATTTAGGAAGAGTAATAAAATATCTTCTGCCATTTTTGCTAAGTTTCTGAGAACCCAACAAATGTCAATTCCACAATCAACTGTGAATGTTATGAGTTCACAGGAGCCTTCTCCCTCTGGGTGCTGTGTAGGGAAGCCTGGCTGAGGCCTCACGGGTGTCAGGAGAGCTGGACTCTGCTGCAGCTTCATCACAGGGCCAGTCCCACCCCAATAGCCACGCTAGTCCTTGCGTTTCTTACTAATAAGATTCTGACCTTTTTTAGATGACCCGTGGCAATTTGCTGAGGGAATGTGGACTCAGCTCTAGTGGATGAATCATGACTGGCCAACCATGACAGTCGTATTCTTTTTTTGCAGGTGACTGGTTTAGCAGAAGGCCCATGAAATAGTTCTGGCCATTGAGACAAAAGAAGAACTTTCAGGTTTTCTATCCTGATGAAAATCCCTTTTCCTCCTTGCCTTTGTATGCTGGAATGTAAGGATGTGATGGCTGAAGCAGCGCAGCCTTCTTGTGACCATGAGGGGGGAAACTAAAAGGAGTGGAGAAGTGAACCCAGAGTGTTGAAATTATTAAACTGCTGAGTTAACTGACGTTAGAACTTCCCTCTCTGTAATTCTATGAAAGTGACATAAAAATCCCAATGTTTTCATCTACTTTTAATAGGTCATCTGTTAACTAACAACCAAAAGCATCCTAAAAGATACAAACACAAACTCATTCTGTGACACTTTCTGGGCCTCAATGTCTTCTTGTACTAAATGACAAAGTTGGATTGGATTCATGTTGGCAAATGAGTGGCTTCTGGGTCAGATTCAGCCCGGCAGTTGTGTTTGGGTTTTCCAAACATTATATAAATCAAATATATGAGAAAATTTGACTCTTGTACAGCCTAAAAGTTTTCTAACTACCTCTAACAATTGAAAACTGAAGCTTTTCAGTGAATTGGATCCCCATCTCTTCTGAGATGCAGGGTCTCTGGACATCTTGACTCTTCTCTGTAAGTGCCCATGGGCGGGGGTGAAGGACTAGGGCTTATATGCCCCTGTGGCCCTAGCGTTATGTGGTATTTCTCTACATCTGTTGTAAAATTGCAGAGCTGGCTGTGGCCCTACACCCTACATAGTGTCTGCTAAGATATAGCAGGTCTCCAGTTCTTTGGAATACTGTACTGCTTCCACAGCTGACATCTTGGGTCCCAGACATAGTCCCTATATTTTGCAACCTTTAATACAAGGCCTTTTCCAGTTGTCTGGCCTGGGCGCCTCCACATTCCTTCCCTTCCTGGAATTCTAGGGCAGAAACAGGCTCTTGGATATTACTCAGACTATTATTGCAGACACTTTTATCCACATGTATATTATACTCTCCTATGGGACAAGTGCCAAGCCAAATGCAGAGCTTTCTATAGAACCTTGTCGTTTTTATCAAGCAATGCCCAGAGGAGTGCACTCTGGCTTCCTGTGTTCCTGGGTTTCCTCATATTTGTCTGGCTCTCTTCATTACTAGATTCCCCCACTCCCGTTGAGACAAGGCTACACAGCAGGAGGTGGAACAGAGAGCTTAATAAGAATACTACTGTTCATCAACTTCCTCCTTTCTACAACCCCCCAGGCCAAAAGGCCCAAATTTTACTTTTTTTTTTTTCCTGACTGGAAGAAACTTCCTCTGTATCAAATCCTCTTCCATTAGGACTTATGGCTTCATGGCAGACAGATTAAGAGAAACCGCTAAACTAGAGATAACATGAATCAAAATAATTTTAAAAATTCTATCATGGCACTATATACATATTTTTTCTTCTTTTCCAAGTGAGAGAAGGGGAGAACTCTGCCCCATTTGGGTCCATGCTCACAACCAAGCTATTTTTAGCACCTGAGGTGGAGGCTCCACAGAGCCATCCTCAGCACCCAGGGCTGATGCACTCGAACCAATGGCTGCGGGACGGGGAGAGAGAGAGAGAGAGAGAGAGAGAGAGAGAGAGAGAGAGAGAGAGAGAGAAGGGGGAGGGGGAGGGATAGAGAAGCAGATGATCACTTCTTCTGTGTGCCCTGACCAGGAATCAAACCCGGGACATCCACACACCAGGCCGACATTCTAACACTGAGCCAAACCCATCAGGACTAAAATAATTTTAAGTTTGTTGCCAACATTTTAAAAAACTACCAGTGTCTATACATATATCCAGATATTTATCTTTTCTTGAAAGCTAGAAGCTCTGGCAATATGGAACTCACATGTTTTCATGGCATTGTAATAGGCTTGAGCTGAGCTGAGTCGTCCTCCCTCAAGTGGCATATACACTCTCTGGTTCTTTTCAGTCTGGACACTCCCCTTTGCCTTGGACCATGACAGCATCTGACTCATCCACCTACATTCTCTTTCTAGACCTCGAAGCATTCTATTTTCTAAGACCCATTCTTCTTACATGGTTCTGGGATTCTGATCAACACCTCTTTTGTCTCCCACCACCCCCCACACACCCTATGTCTTGTACCATGCTAAGCACAGCCAGGGACTATAACATATTACAGCCTGACAAAAGTATAATCAGTGCATAAATATATAATATATTATAGATAATTATATAACCCAGTCAAGTATGTGCAACTAATACTTTAAAATAAAAAGAAAACATTCATAAAACCTTCTAAGAGTGTTTGAACATATAATTTCACTTTCGTTCTTTGAATCAGCTGTGGAACTATGGAATGGTAGCATGGGCTAAATGGACTTGTATTTCTTTAACTGTGGAACGAGGAGGGCAGGACTTATTCCAGAGCTCTGAAATAAGTTCAGCCCAACAACCATATATCCTGACCCAAAGAGTAGATAGGCCCCTACTGTACGGGAGTTTATGATTTAGTTGGGGAAGCATAGAAAAGCAGACAATCTGGAAAGCATCACAAAGCATAGGAAGATTATGAACTCCAGGGCTCAATGCTCAGAATCACAGGATCTTAGACATGGAAGGAGACTTTAGAACCTCTTCTCTTCCCATCATCATCTTCACCCTTCTCTGACAATACAATTCAGCTTTGTTCTGCCCTCTCCTGAAGCCCGGAAGTCTGGGTGAATTACTGCTCTCCACAGTGTTCCTGTAGTTCTGCACAGTCACTGTTTCTTTGTATCCCATTTTGCTATGACTTTTGAGAGCCAGGAATGTAATATAATATATGTAATGTGTGTGTGTATATATATGTATACATATATATACACACACACACACACATATGTATATATATACATTATATACATATACATATACTTATATACATATATATATATTGCTTTCTCAGGATACCCTCTCCATTTTTTTGGTACAACCCTCACAACACTCTTCCTTGAAAGAACTATGTCATCACCCCATTCTATGTGACCCTGACAAAATGGTTAATGAAGGCTTTTGTCACACACACACACATTCTCCCCCTCTGGTGGGCAAGTACAATTAAGCCAGATTCCATTTCCAGGGAATTTAAATCTTAAGGGAAGTGACATGCTGTGACAGAATATTGAAAGCATTTGTACCAAATCATCCTTTCAGCGGAGTCCATTTGTTCCTGATTCTGAGATCCAGGAACGTGTCCTTATTTCTTCTCTCCTCCCTTGGATGTTTAATCCTTCCTCATCTCCACAGACTCCATGTTACTTTTCTTATTTATCAAAATTAGAGCTGTTGCTGTCTGTTGAATTAAAATCAAGAATCTTAACTGATTCTGGGATCAAATCTCTTTGAACCTTGGTTTCTACCATAGATTATGGTATGTGATGAGATCTGGGCACAAAATATAAATCTTGGCTAAGGAAATAAATTCTTCACCAATACTAACATGCATTCTGTGGTATCCTTGACAGATGGCCATCTCTCCTCTTTCTACTTGATCATGGCCAGTGATAGAGAACTCATTAACTCACTAGGCAGCTCAGGCTATTTAAAAAAATTTAGAAAAGGAATTCTATCACACATCCTAAAATGTTAGAAAGCTCTTCCCAAATGAGTTAAAACATTACTCACATTACCTCCCCCCTGTCAGATGGAACCTTGTTCTTTGCTGGGGCCATGATGATTCTTCCATCAGATAATTACAGAGTTAGGGCTAGCCTCATTTATAGAGTTTTATGGTTTTTTGAGAGGCTTCTCAGGGATATATTATCTCACATTTGAAAGGCAAATAATACCTAGAGGTGTTTTCAAAGCTCTTTCCCAATCGTTAGTAATTACTTCTCACAAAAACTCTGAGACAGAGATTGGTATAGGATCACTAGCCTCCATCTTACATATCTGTAGACTCTACTCCATAAAAATTGTACGATGTTTTTCCCATTTCACACAGCTAATAAAGGGCAGAGTTGAGACTCAATGCTAATATTTAGGACTTAATTCTCCCACCTTTTCTATTCTATCATAAGTCCCTTGCCGCAAGATTATACTCACCTCAGTGGTTGAACCCAAAAAGGCCCACACCAGGACACATAATAATTAAAATGAAAAAGGTTAAAGACAAAAAGAGAATCTTAGAAGCAACAAGAGAAAAGCAGTTATTAGTTAACTATAAGGGAGCTCCCATAAGATTGTTAGCTGATTTCTCAACAGAAACTTTGCAGTACAGAGGAATTTGGAAGAAATATTCAAAATGATGAAAAGCAAGGACCTACAACTAAGATTATGCTTCCTAGCAAAGCTGTCATTTAGAAGTAAAGGACATTTAAGGGCTTTCTAGACAAGAAAAGCTAAAGGAATTTATCACCTTCAAATCAGTATTATATAAAATATTACAGGGCCTGCGTGAAGAAGAAGGAAGAAGAAGAAGATGATGATGAAGAAGAAGAAGATGATGATGAAGAAGAAGAAGAAGAAGAAAGAAGAAAAAGAAGAAAAAAAAATCCAAGCAATAAAGTGGCAATTAATACATATTTATCAACAGCTGAATCTAAAAAACAAAATAAACAAAAAAGTAGAACAGAACCAAACTTATAGGTACAGAGAACATTTTGACAGTTGCCAGATGGGAGAGGGGTTGGGAGGATGGGTGAAAAAGGTGAAGGGATTCAGAAGTACAAATTGGTAGTTACAGAATAGTCATGGGAATCTAAAGTACAGCATGGGGAATATAGTCAATAATATTCTTGTAACCATGCATAGTGTCAGATGAGTCTGAGATTTGTTAGGATAACACTTAGTAAGCTATGTAATGTCTAATCACTGGCGTATACACCAAAAACTAATATAATAAAGTACGTCAACTATAATTGAAAAATTAAAAAATGATTTTAAAAAGACATCAACTGAATAAACCATATTGCTTGATAACAGAAACAAAGTATTAATCATCTCAGTAGTAAAGATATGATTTTAAAGGATTTACCATTTCAGCTACTCTGCTGATTAGTTTAAAATATTTACTCCAATTCTTCTACTATCTAGTAGATGTATGATCATTTCTATATATAGTTGAGGAAACTGAGGCTCAGAGCCGACAAGAGACTTGTCCAAGATCACTATGTAATAAATATTAAAGCCAACACTTGAACCCTGAATAGACATCAGACATCCTAGCAGTTAGATCATGCTTGTGCAAACAGCCTGACTCTGTGCCAGAGAAGTCACCATTGAGTACTGCTCCATTACCCAACTGGGAGTTATTGGCGCAGGGCCTCAGCAAGGTCAACAGTCATTCCCTTATTTACTATCTCTGTGGCTTGTGGGGCGACTTCATTGCTTTCCTCTCCCACATTCTAACATCTCCCCACAAAGCTCCTCCCTGTTTATCTGCATTAAACAATTTACAGAGTTCTGTCAGAAGCTTTTGTTGCTGAATGATTTATAAGGGAGGAGGCAAGACTGGAGAAATGTGCAGGAAGCAAGTATTCAGGTCATTTTTATTTCTCCATCTGTGAACAGCATCTACTTAATATGGAAAGTGCTTCCCACAGCTGTATTAGGACCAATAAGAAACATCTGTATTCTCTTACTCTAATTCTCCTCATATCCCTCCCCCCAAAGGAATGGTATTTTCTTAAAGTTCATCTGCTAGGTTCTATTCCCAACACTGATAACACTATAAAATAATGGTAAAGTTAATTATTGGAGAATTAAAATGGAAGTGCTATCTAAATTCTTAGGACATTCACATTACTATCAAATGAGTTTATTGTGATTAAAATGATTAATGACATTCTGGTAAATACCAGAGAATTAAAGCCCTGAATACAAAGAAGGTTAAAGTCTTATCATCATTAGAGTATATCCAGAGAACCCTGATGCCCCCCTTATCCGCTTACATTAGGAAAGACACACAGAGAAAATAAAGAAAATCATTTGAATCTTCACAAATGAGGAAATCTGGGGCTCCTTTTCTTATTTATGCAGCATTGGGAACCAACACATATTGTACAGGAGGCATAAAATTACAGTTCACATGTAACTTAAATAAAATAGAACCAATGGAATGGAATTGAAAGGTCAGAAATAGATCCAAGCATATCACAATATCACAACATTTTAGCATATATTCAAGAGGGCATTTTAAAACCAGGGAAAAGGTTGGATTAAATAAAGGTATTGGGACAATTGGTTCATCATTGACTGAGGGGAGATAATTACTTTAAAAAGATTCCTGAACAAAATAACTACATAAAAATACAGATGAACCCTGGACAGTTTGCTCAGTGGTAGAGCATTGGCCTGCTGTGTGGAAGTCCCAGTTCAATTTCCAGCCAGGGCACACAGGAGAAGCACTCATCTGCTTCTCCACCCTTCACCCTCTCCTTTCTATCTCTCTCTTCCCTTCCCGCAGCCAAGGCTCCATTGGAGCAAAGCTGGCCCAGGCGCTGAGGGTGGCTCCATGTCCTCTGCCTCAGGCACTAGAATGGCTCCCGGACAATGGAGCAACGCCCCAGAGGGGCAGAGCATCGCCCCCTGGTGGGAATGCCGGGTGGATCCTGATCAGGCACATACGGGGAGTCTGTCTGACTGTCTCCCTGCATCTAACTTCGAAAAACTACAGCAAAAAAAAAAAAATACACAAGAATATTTCTTTATTTTTATAGTGTTGAGGCAGGCAAGATGTTAGAAAGCATCAGTCCAAAAAGCATTGCTCTCAAAAAGAGAAATCAGAAAGGAAGAAATTACTACATTTGATCAGATAGAATTTAAACTAAATCAAAAGGTAAGTAACCTGAGGAAAATATCTATATTTTAAAGATAAAAGGATAAGTAGTCTTTGATATTATTTAGAAAAGATATCCTTGATAAAGATCTTTTACAAATAAATAAAAAGCCAAGTCTCTAGTATAAAAAGTAAGCAAAAGAGTTGAAAAAAGAAATATAAGCAGCCAACACAACTACAACTATAAAAACATTTCCCCTTCGGTAGGAGGAAAATAATGCAAATTAAAATAACATATTTTTCATTTTGGCATTGATTGAAAAGGTTTTATAGCAAGCAAGTTGTGAAGCTATAGGGAGATAGGTAGGACCTGTGTGACTGCTGGAGGAGTGTGAATTGGCCCCAAATGTATGGGAAACAATTTGGACCAAAAAATAATAAATTAAAGAACTATATACTGCATTAGTTTGTCAGGACTGTCATAGCAAAGTACCACAGACTGGTAGCTTAAACAATAAAATGTATTTCCTCACAGTTCTGAAGACTGGAAGGACAAGATCAAGGTCCTGAAGGAGTTGGTTTCTCCCGAGACCTCTTTCCTTGGCTTTCAGATAACCACCCTCCTGCTGCCTCCTCACACCATCCGTCCTCTGTGTGCATGCACAAATCTCTGATGTCTCTTGCCCTTTTTAAAAGGACACCAGTCTTATTGGATTAGGGCCTCACCCTAATTTAACATTATTTACCTCCCTAAAGGCCCTATCTCCAAATACAGGGACACTGAGGGTTTAGGCCTCAACATTTAAATTTTGGGGGAAATACAGTTCAGTCTATAACACACACACACATACACACACATCATACAAATATTCTTACTCTTTGATCTGATAATTCTAGGTCTAGGATAGATCCCTGAAAAGCAAACAACACACACACACACACACACACACACACACACACTCTCTCTCTCTCTCTCTCTCTCTCTCTCTTTACTGGTTTTAAAATATATATACCTCTCATCCTAAACCCTGCTTTCTAATCTCACTTTTCCGTTTATGTAAAATTGGTAGTAAACTACTAAACCAGATACTTTTGAGATGAGGGTTTGTTTGTTTGTTTATTTCTGTTAGGACTTTATTTTTTTAGAGTTATTTTAGGTTCATGGCAAAATTGAGAAGAAGGTGTAGAGATTTCCCATATCTACCCTGCCCCTTCCCATGCACGTTCAACTCCCATTACCAATATCCCACATCAGAACGATACTTTGTTACAACTAATGAACCCACATCAACACATCAGACTCATCAAGTCCATGATCTACATTAGGCTTCTCTGGTGGCGGTGGGTATTTTATAGGCTTGGACAAATGTAGGATATATACCATATACCCATCATTATGGTATCACAAAGACTAATTTCCTTGCCCTAAAAATGCTCAATACTCTACCTATTCATCCCCCTTCCTCACACTAATGCCTGATTAATTTAAAAAAATTAAATCCTGAAGAACTTCTGAGAAGTATCCCAGTGATGGTGAAAGTAACTTGTAAAGGACTATGAAAGATGTCGACCATGCTCCTCTGTACCCCCTGGGAAAGCTCCACTGCCCCTGAACGGAGTGGATTCTTGGTAAAGAGCAGGTCATCCCCGTGCCAAGCACCTCTGCTATGGAATCTGGCTGGCCTGGCTGGGATTCACTCTGTTCTTGACTAACTGTGTGACCATGGGCAAACCCTTTACCTCCTCTGTGCCTTGGTCTCCACTATCTGTATAATGAGGAACATAAGACCTACTTGCAGAGTGCTGTAAGGATTAGAGACCATTTAAGTGATGGGACACTGTCAGAAGTTCCCATCATGATCATCACCACCATCAATGTTCAGGAAGTGAATGGACCAGCCACATTCATGAAGGTGATAACTGAGGTGTAGAAACATGCAGATCAAAGTTATTTTACAGAGGTTAAGAGGTTGAAATTTTGAATTGGGATACTGTGTCCTAGCATTGGTCGGCAAACTCATTAGTCAATAGAGCCAAATATCAACAGTACAACAATTGAAATTTCTCTTGAGAGTCAAAATTTTTAAACTTAAACTATATAGGTAGGTACATTCCTTATCGAGGTGGTGCCCGCATGTGGTATTTTGTGGAAGAGCCACACTCAAGGGGCCAAAGAGCTGCATGTGGCTCGCAAGCCACAGTTTGCTGACCAGGGTCTAGAGGAAATGTTATATATTTTGGAGGTCAATAGATCTGGGTTCAAATGCTGACTGCCAACTGTCAAGGTGAGGAAATCCAAGCGAGTTGCTTGTACTTTCTGAGCCTTAGTTTCTTCACTTCTAAAATGGGGTAGTGCTGATTGACTGCAGTTTCCCATAAGGCATAAATAAGATCATCGAAGCACAATACTGTAAACACTGTCTGGCACATAGTAGTGCATGCTTGGTAAGCGGGATCTATTTCTTGTAACTGCCAGCCCCTCAAAGGTGTGCCAAGGTTGGCAGCATCAGAGGCTCCAGAGCAACCTTGTGGAACAAAAGCTCTGAGGAGTAGATGCCGTGAAGTCTTTCATTCTTTCGAGAATTATAGGAAGGAAAAGAACTAATAAGTTATTTAATCTGTTACCTTCTCTCTCAAGGATCCCTGGCTACAAACACACTCTGTGATGTTTTTCTCAGATAAGTTACAAATAAGCCCCAACTTGCCTTGAAAGGATTTCTGCAATCTAATAGGATGGGGTGTTAGTCCTGATACTGTGAAATCCCTTTAGCAGAAAGCCTCTTGGGCTCTCCGTGGGGCTGTGCCCTTCCTGAGTGTTGGCACTTACAGAGACAGATAAGGGAAAATCTCCAAATATGAACATCTGGAAATGGAAAAGGAAGGCTCTAAGGAAAAGGAGCACTCATTTTTCAAGGCTGCCTAGGTTCTGTCTTCCCAGGAAGGCTTCCCTGGAAGGCATTTGAGGCATAACATCCAGATTTTAACAAAGCCACTGGGTCTGTTTCGGGGGTCACTCCTCTCCTTCAGAAATTCAGAGCCAGATTGAGAAGCTGGCCAGCGTGGTGACTGCCTAAAGTGCCCAAGTACAGGAAGCAGCAAAACCTCACTGGAAATATTTGAAAAAAATACTGTACCAATGAATACAAGATGCCACATAGGATTTGAATGAGGAGTCTTTGGGTCATACACAGTAGAAAACCAATTCAAATTAGTTTGTAGGGTTTTGTTTGTTTGTTTCTGATTTTGAAAATACTATTAAAGCTGAAGACAGTGAAACAAGGAAGGGCCCACGGAGAAGACGCAACAGGAGAGCCTACTTGGGCTGCTTTGGCTCCCTAGGAAATCAGAGAAAAGGGACCAGCGGGACAGGTTCAGGGAAGAGCTGCTGCTGCCCATTGCTTCCCTCATTGCAAGTCTCATGGGGACCCTTAGGGTTTAGGAAGTACATCCCTGTGGGGGCAGGAGAGGGGAGGCAAAGGCATGGGTGTGCTCTTGGAAGGAGAGCACACTGTTTGTGTTCTTTAAATTGTGGTAGAATACATATAACATAAAATTGACCATATGTATAAGTCTGCTCAGGCTGCCATGACAAAATACCACACACTGGGTGGCTTAAATAACAGAAATGTATTTTCTCACAGTTCTGGAGGCTGGTAGTTCAAGATCAAGGTGTTATAGCAAAGTGAGTTTCTGGTGGGACCTCTTTTCTGGGCTCTTGCAAGCCTGGACTGTGAGCCAAGCCTTGTGATGGGTTGGAACCACACAAATAGGTTTCTTGCAAGCACAGAGAGAGCTCCCATGTCTCTTCCTCTTCTGAGTACACAAGTTATATCAGATTAGGGCCCCACTGTTTGGACCTCAGTTAACCTTCATTACTTTCTTATTGCCCTTACTCTGAATACGGTGACCTTGGGAGTTGGGGCTTCAACATATGAATTTTGGAAGGACATGGGTCAGTCTGTAACACTGAGTGACATTCAGGGTACAGTGGCAGTAAGTACTTTCACACTGTTCTGCCATCATCACCACTATCCTTCTCCTGAACTCTTTTCCTTGAAACACTAAAACTCTGTATCTGTTAAAAAAAAATAATTTTGTATTCCTCGATCCTCTCAGTCCTGGAAACCAAAATTCCATTAAGTATCATGAATGGAATCCCAGAGTAGCTGTTTTTCTATACCTGGCATAATGTCCCCAAGTTTCACCTATGCTGTTGCACGTGTCATAGTTTCCTTTCATTTCAAGGCTGAGTAATAGTCCATTGTGTGTATATACCACATTTTGTTCATTCATTCATAATGCTGCTATGAACATGGGCATAAAAAGGACACAGGAGTGTTTAGTATTGTGGTTGTGGTGATGGTTTTCTGGGCGTACACAAATGTCAGAATTTATCAAAATGTACACTTTAAATATGTTCAGATTATAGCATGGCCATTATTTTTCAGTATAGCTAGGAGAACATACATGAAAAAGGATTATTTATGGCACGTTAAACTGGAAAGTTCGGGAGAGCAGCTAATGTCAGGACGGCTCAAATTATATCAAGATTTCAAATGATGGTTGTTGGTGCACTCAGCTCTCTCCTCGCTCAGGGTGGCTTGCCCTACGTGGTGGCAAAAATGGGCTTTGGAAGTCCTTAGCTAACACTGCTTTTACAACTAGAAACCTTGGAAGGGAGACAATATTGCTTTTCCAAAAGTGCCATAAAAAGTCTGAGCTCATACTCTGATTGGCCTAAGTCTGAGCCAATTGGGCCAGGGAGAAAGTGAGTGCACTGGCCATCCAGCCAGTATTGTGTGTTTCGGGGTGGAAGGAGTTACATCATGAATCACATGAATAGGTTCCCATCAAGAAGAAGGAGTTATCTTACCAGAAGATGAAAGGCAGACCCAAACTCCAGATAAGTCTGCTGTCCTACTTCCTTGCAGGATATTGTCCTTATAAGACAAAGCACACACTTTGCTGGTGACCACCTGTATCATAATGTATTTTTGTGATCTGCCTGTGAAAGTCTGTTCTTGCAGTTAGAAACCTCCCACCAGCATCCATTAACCCCTAGAACAGAACAGCCAGCTATGAGTCTCCTGAAGTCAGCAACCAAAAAGTCACTGAAATTCTGAAGCTGAATGATCCATGGTACAGTCCTATTTATGCAGGGAAAAAATGATTTGTTTTATTCTACTGTTTACATTTTAACCCCAGGAAGAGAGATCACAATTTAAACATGATTCCAAGGAAGGCTAGTACTTTATTTGTTGATTTTAAAAAAAATTAGTTTCTCTCCATTGCCATTAAGTAAATACTGAACAAATATTTTAGAAGAAATGTAACCTTTGGAGGACATCAAATTTTTACACCCACCTTTCCTCAGATAGCTCGATCTAACCCTGGACATGAGTCTATCTCTAGGTTAGTTTGGAGCAAAGCTTCAGAAAGCAATGTGAGCACCTACTATATGGTTAGTACCAGGCAAAGGCTTTTCCATGCAGAATCATTTAAACTCCCCTTCTCTGGGAGGCTGAGACATTCGATGATTTATTTGTCTAGGGCAGTGGTTCTTAACCTGGGTTCTATTGAACGCTAGGGGTTCGATGAGTCAGTCTCAGGGGTTCGGAGAAGCCTCTGCTGCGGAGGCCAGAATAAAGTAATACCGTAATTTGTTGTGAGTTCATGCTCTTTGTTGGTTTTGTTCTTTGAGCAAGGTGATGTTCATGCACGGCTCATTTTGTGCACCAGGAAAAAAACATATACCTATGTCTTAAATTTGGGGGAAAAATCATATTTTATTTATCACTAAAGAAGGGTTTGGTGAATGTGCATATGAAACTGGTGGGTTCAGTACCTCAGAAAAGGTTAAGAACCACAGGTCTAGGGTCACACACAAAATGAATGAGTGACAGTTCTGGGATTCAAATACGGATTCCCTTGACTTCAAATGTCATGCTTTTTTGTTTTGTTTTGCTTTGTTTCTGTGCAAGACAGAATAAAAGACACTTTCAATGTCTTTTAACAGGTTCTTAGTCCTGCCTCTGTCTGGCTCGCACTACAGATGTTGACACATTCTTTTGAAAGGCCTGTGGGTGCCCTGCCACATACAGTTATTGTATAAAAGTTCCGCATTGAGCCCCATATTCTAAACGGGATCTAAATCCTGGGTATAAGCTGGGCTCCTGCCTACCTCCTAACTTCATCTCATTTCACTCCCTCCCCTCAGGTGTTCTGGCCCCCTGCCCTTCAGGCGTCTTACTTAGCACCACAGCGCACCCAGCTAGTTATGCTCAGCGGCTTCACGTGCCCTGTCTCCAACTACCAAGGGCAGTATCACCAAATGCCAAATATCTGACTGTGGCTCACCTTCAGATATCATTTTACATGTCACTTGGGGAAGACTTCTCTGGATCCCCAGATAGGGTGAAGTAGCCTGTTTTGTTTTCTCGGGGCACCCTGCACCATGCTTCTCTTTAGCACTCGGGACAGTTGGCAATTCATCACCTATGCAGTTATTTGTTTAATGGCTTTCTCTATTTGTGCACCTGCTCAGAGGTAGTTTTTGAGAGTCTACTGCATGCCTGCTCGGTGCTTTCTGTCCGAGGCAAGGGCAGAGTGAGAACAGGAGCTCTGGGAGGACTGGGGTCTGGTCTATCTTCTTTCCTATGCATCCCCAGACCAGCCCCACGTCCCACCCAGAGCAGGAATCAAAAGAATGAATAAATGAGGATAGGAGAGAGAACAGTGTTGATGATTTGTGTTAAAACCACACTCAATCCTCTTCATTTGTGGGCTGGTGTAACCCTAGTTATTATCTCTGAGTCCCTAGCACCCAGCATGGGTGCCTGGATGGAATAGGAGCTCAGAAACCACATATACTATTTAATAAATCAATGAATGATTCAAGCAATCAATTTAATTGGGCATATGCCTTCCTCATAGGTGTGCCCATTAATTACCAATTACCAGTGTTTACATTCCAGTGCTTAACCATTTTTTGCTGCTTCTATAAACTCTCTGGGATGAGAGAATTGGTTTCTCAAATGACTTCCTGCATAAATTAGCCCTTCTCAAAGTGAATGTTTATCCCGGGCTCTTTGAAATTCACATCATTCACACCAACACCCTGCTCAGACAGTTCTTTAATTCCAGTCACCTGGGATTTCTCCCTACCTTTGTTGCCAGCCCCAGTCTAAAGCCACTTATCTTATCCACCTGGATTTACATATCAGAAAGGTCTAATCAAAGCCTGCCTGATTGTCTCATCCACCCCAGTTACAAATCTGCCATCTAATCAAGAAACCATGCAGCAAATCAACATGCATTTCTTTCTGAAAATTTTTTTTTGTAGAAAAATGTGAGAGCAGGAGCCAGAGCTGTGAACAAGGACTGCAGGAGACAACCAGGGGAAAACTCCCTTCTAGCTGTGCAAGGGGAAGAAAGGGACTAAGGAAAATGCTTTGTCTGCAGTTTGATACAACAGTGGTGGTGGGAGGAAAAACTAATGACCACAGAGTAACATATTTCTGAGATATGGAGCCTAATAGCACATCCACCCTAGTGTTCTCAGGATCTACAAGGCTATAAAGTTAGATTCAGAGATCCTTTAGTCCAACAGTTTCTACATTTTTAAGAGCAAGTCATCTGCAGAGAGGGGAATAACAAACACTAAGGATATTAACTTGTATTGCGCTCTTAGAACCAGCAGGCTTTGCAGGGATGATCATTACACTCTCACAACTCCTGTTTTGTAGATTCCTTCATTCTTAATACAGACAAGGAAAACGAGGCTCAGGATTGTCATTTTTCCCATCCACTGAGCAAGTAAGCAGAGAAGCCAGGATTCAAACTTAGATCATTCGTTCATTCAGAAAACAATCTTTTTTTCATTTTATCAGATCAGTGCATTTTACACTTAATATTTACACTAGTCACCTGGAGATTTCGTTAAAATGCAGATTCTGACTCTGGGATTTCACTTTTCCAATAAGCTCCAGGTCATGCTGCCCGTGCACTGACCACAGGTAAGCCTGACTCCATTACTCTGCTGCTGTGTGACCTTCAACAAATCACTTAACTTCTCTAACCAAGCCTCAGTTTCTTCATCTATAAAATAGAAATAATAGTACCCATTGCATAGCTGTGTTTCAAGGATTAAATGAAATACTCTATATAAAGTCTTAGCATAGTCCCTGGCCTACTAAAGCAAGAGAGAAAACACACAGGAAATGTTGTCTACAGTTATACTCATAAACTCCGTGTCAGCCTCTGTAGTGGAGATACAGAGATGAAAAGACATGTCTCTTGGCCTCAAAGAGTTGCGGTCTGGTGGGAAGGAAAGACCTGGGCTGTGGTGGGCAATGCGAGGGGGCCATGGGAACCTCCTAGATTCAGTGCAGAATCATAAAAGGCTTACAAGAGACTTCCCCAATGTATATAAGAGGATGAAATCAAGGTTGGTGGCCAATTGGCACATGGACATCACAGGGCAGTGAGAAAAGACAGTTTCTTATCCAAGGGCTGTGCAAGCTTTAGGAGCTAATAGGATCTGAGACAAGGCTCCCGATTTCTGCCAAAGGATTTCTTTGGTGCTCAGCTTTCCTCTTCCAGGGCCCAGAATTAAGGTCAAGACCCTCAACTCATCCGTTCATTCATCCATCTGTTCATTCATTCATTTGTTCATTCATTCTTTGAGCTTATAACTCCCTAGTATAGTAATGCAACTCAAGTTTTTTCTCCTACATGTTTTCATGCACATTTTCCCCTTCACCCCTTTCTAAATTCTATCCAACCCCCAAGACTTACCATAGTTTTCACACCTGCTAATAGCGAGAGTTTCTTGCATTGAGGCATTAAGAGCTGAAGTTTCCACTGAAATTCTTCCCTTGACTTTGAACTCCTTTCTCTAATCCTGTCTTTCTATAACTGAGAAAGCAGAAGCTGAAGTGAAATGACCTATGACAGTGATGGGCAATCTTTTGAGCTTGGTGTGTCAAAATTTGCCAAAAAACCGAGCATAATTCGGGTGGTGTGTCACTTGGAGAAAAACGGCCTAACCGAAAGTCCCAGAACTAGACGCTCTGTGCCAGAGTTCTGTTCTTTTGGCCTACAGACCTCCGGCACAGAGTGTCTACACTACAGCAAATGTTTTATCCTCGGCTACTGCACCTGGCCGTGCAGGAGCCGAAGATGAAACGTCCTTCTTGGCATGTGGCCCCATACTTCTCTGGTATGCGGCTGCGTGTCATGGAAAATGGCCACGCGTGTCAGTGAGGACACGTGTGTCATAGGTTCGCCATCACGGACCTATGAGCTAGCAGCCAAGCCTAGATAACGGCAGGTTTCCCCATGCCCAGCAGGGCTCTCTCCTAAAACACTGTTAGAGTGGTAACTTAAAAAGCACAAGACAGGGATACACACCCTCTTCTCCCTTCCCCCAAGAAGTCTTGGAAAGCTGGTAACACATTCGGCATCCTTTCCATAAGCACTGGATATTGCCAGGGCAGGGTAGCACCGGCACCTTGAGTTGTACTGCTCTTACCAACCAGGACATAAGATGGCTCAGTCCCTGACAAGCAGCAGTAAAGGGCTAGAACACCTTACAAAATGCTGCTGACCCTCTGTGTTCTAAAAAGTGAAATGGAGATGCTAATATCCGCTGACAGGTTTGTTGTGAGGATTTGGAATTACATGGCACGTACAACACCCGGTAAGCAGGTGTGCAACTGCTGGTGGGGCATTTCAAGCTTTTAAAGCAAAGTTATTCATTCCCCAGTAAAAGGAAAACCTCTGGCTGGTTGGCTGTCCCTGGCCCTGAGGACTGTGAGGCCCTCAGTCTGGTGGAATTTGCACCCCACGCTCCTCCGCAGCCTCAGTGCCCTTTCCAGTCCCTCCTGACCCTCTGTTCCATTCTACAGCCCTGCAGAGTAACTTCCAATAAATTCTCTGAATCCTGCTGCTGCCCTTGCTTTGGACCAGTGCTTTGACAGGAGGGTTCACTAATTCTCTCCCCAACCCACCAGCACACATCCTCTGACCCACTCAGCTCACCCTGCCATCTCCATGCAGCTTCACTTCTGCTATCTTCTCAGGGAAGCCTCCCTCCTTGCCCCACCAAACCTAGGCGGAGTCAGTGCGACTGTCGCAACCATACTCTCCTCCTCTACTGTACTCGCTTGAGGGACTGTCTGCTCTCCCTCCATATTGGCACCCCCCACAAGGGTGTAGGCTCGGTGCAGGCAGGAGCTACAACTGAGACTGTTCACCATTCTCTCTCTCACCCCATTCAGGGCCTGGCACACTTTGGGAACTCCATAATAGCTGTAACTTGAATGGATCAGAGTAACAGTAAGAGCATTGACAAAAACAAAGTCACCACTCTAGGCTGAGCAAGACAAATGGGCTTGTCTCATTGTGGAGACAAAAGTTAACACAAATAATTTCATTTCCAGCCTTTCCAGAACAAACCAGGATTCAAAGTAAAATAATAAAGAGAAATAAAATAAAATAAAAGAAACCAGCTACCCTGGGCACAAGGGTACTGCACCTTGTCTGTCAGGAAACCAGAACCAGGCTTGTTGAAGCAAAGAGCTTCCAGCCAGGGAGGGGATGGGTTTAGACAGCGTCTCTTTGAACCTCAGACCGAAAACCACCTTCTAAATCCCTGTCGCTGAAACACCAGAGCTTTCCTTTCCTGGTTCCTATAGAATCTCATTAGCATAATCATTGTCATGTAATGAGTTGTCAGGCTGAAGATGTAATTATTGCAAAGCAGAGAAAATTTTCAAAAGTTGAGCTTTAATGGAAAAATGAGATGGGAGCTCTGGCATTCGAGTATAAAACAAACTTTTTAATATTCATTCCTCTTGCACTCTTTGAAATTCACCTTCAGAGCTCCAAGGTGAACAGGGGGAAAAAAGTTCAATAATTTTTAAATCCTAATTATAATTCATCATGGGTGATTAAACAAAGCTGTGGATATTTGTTGCTCACCACTTTTGTTCCCCCTTAACAATGGACATTTAATTTTAACTAAAAAGGGAGTTGTTGTTTTTTTATAAAGATGCCTGGTTTCTGGGGTTATTTTTTTCCCTGCATTGAGCCTCAATTTCTCCACTCTCCACTCTTAATAGATAGAAAAAACTGCACACATATTAATGTATTTTATTTTGACAGGGAATCCATCAGTTCCTCCACCTTTAGGGTCTCCATCCTTCGTGAGGGAGCCCATCCTAATGCCACAGACTGCCTATCCAGGCCCTCATAATTTAGCCAGCACAGCATCTTAAATTTCTGAATTTTGAGGTTCTTTATCTAAAAAATGGGGATGAGAACAATGAAATTGACTTTGCTATGCCAGGGAGGTACCCTGGGAAAGCAAGATCATTCTTTCTACATGTACATTGTAGGATTGATGCTCCCTATGAGATCAAGTAACCTATAAAATGTTCTCTAAATGTTGGCTATTGTTTCTGTTGTTGATTAATATTTGTTCATTCATTCACTCAACAATCCTGCTGAATTTCTTTTGTGTATCAGGCACTGTGGTAATTTCTAGAGAGTAAGAAGAGAAAAGAAAAAGAACCATATGTCATCTGTCACCAGGAGGACTGACCCAGTTTAGACAAGGGAACAGACATGAGAACAAATAGTTTTGCTTCCATTTGACGCTCAAAGAAATGCTCTGAGGTGAGCAGGAGATGAGATTAGGAGTTGTGTAGCCTCACAGCTCTGTGATCTTGGGAGGGCCCTTTACCATTTTGGAACTCAAAATTTATGGCATAAAAAGCAGGGTCAACAGTTTGGTTTTCATCAGCCTTTGAATACTGTGTAAATATTATTTTCCTTTATTTTCCATCTCTCTCACAAATCTCCCTTGCTCCAGTCATACTTCCTAGCCTTTGTGTCTGTGATTTTCCCTACCTAGGTACTCTCATTTATATGTCTGATACCTATATTCATCCTTTAAAAATTAGGGTAGATGCTGTGACCCCTGGGAAGCCGTCTCTCACCCATCAGGAGAATTCAATTTCCGATACTGCTCCCATAACGCTTCTTTGTTCTTGTCCCAATTTCAGCTCAGATTCTGTAATAGAAATCGAGTCACTGATTTGGTTGTTTTACTCCCAGATAGTGAGTTCCCTGAGGATGGTCATAGTTATTTCTTTACTCCATGCCTGCAACAGGTACTGACTAATAAATGAACGATGATGTGCCTGTTAGGATTGCTTGGTTGCAAGCAACAAGAATGGATTTTGGCTAATATAACGTAAACAGAAGTTTATTGAAAGGATACTAGGTAACTAAAAAATGGCAATGAGGCTGGGGGACTATGTTCATGGACTGATGGAACACCGGACCGATATTGGGACTTAAGAAGTAAGAAGTGACAGATCACAGCCAGGAGAATCCACTCCAAGTCTCCATCATTGTGCATACAATTCTAGAATTAAATGCTATAAGAGTGTCTGATTAAATAGGGAGGGCAGAGCAGCTTGAATGTCAGTTCTGACTGCTCCTGAGGGAAGCAAGGTTAACCCCTAAAAGAAATTTTAAATGCTAATTCCAGAGGAAGTAGGTAGGCATACAGTGTAGCCCAAGTAACAACTTTCTACCATGGACTATGGAGTAAATAAACAAGTGCCTAGAAATTTATGACTTATTTGTTCCTGAATCCCAGCACCTGGCACAGTACCTATCAATAAGTGATATTATTTATTCATACTTATTTTAGGATCTGGTCAAATTATTTTTAGAGAGGCAGTGTTTATGCTCATCTGCCCTGGAGAGACTGAACTCTTCCTTGAACACTTACAGTCAGTCCTTTCTTTATAGAGTTTTATGCCAGACGGTGTGAGTCCTGATCTAATCACTCTGACCATCTTCACAACTGTCAGCCTTATTGTTTGATAAGTCAATTGAGAGGGGTTCATATCAGCCATTAAGATACCCCAGTACAGTCATCCTGGATTGGCAGGCACAACTAAAGTGCCCTTATTCTGTTGTCCCTTAACAGTGCAAATTTACAGTTGTGTCTTTTGCCACTTACTATTTTGTGTTGGTTTCTGAAGCTTCATTCTCCATTAAGATCAAGTTTACACCAGAGGCTCTAAGCAGAACAAACTCAAGTCAGGCATTTTTGGATGAAACCCAAAGCCCCTGATAATTCACAGGTGAAGAGGATTAATTTCATTACCATGCTCCTGACACACCCCTTTCAAAGTGGTTTAACACTGTTGTTTAGTAAATGTTTTTCGCCTCCTGATTTTGGTTCCAGCCACATTTGCATATTCATCAGAACTATGCGCACAGTATTAAACCTGGCGTTTACTGCATTTCTCATTTCTGTTATTCTCTGTGAATGCTGATACCTTTTCCTCCAGCTGGAGCCATGTTTTTCTCAATGTCAGCACATACTGGCCTCTCCCCCCTGGAAATGGAAGCCTCCAATGTCCCGAAGAAGCTGTGTGCTGCTGCTTTCTGCCTACTCAGTGGGTGTGACTCCCTGCAATGTAGGTGGGTATGATGGTCGGTGGAGTATACAGAATGCATGCATGTGGGATGAGCACGCATGGGGTGAACACTGGAGGTGGACACAAAATAGCTGGTTCGGGTCTAGGCTCCAACACCTGCCTTGATGCTAGCTGCTCCCACCCAGCAAGCCTTGGCATCCTGATTTGTGAATGACATAAAGCTCCACTAGCTGCTCTGTTGGCTGCAGTAGATTATGTAAGTGAAGGCACTTGGTCACCCATGAAGCTCTACAGAAAAGTAACACATTTGTATATTTAGTTCTTGTTGTATTATAAAAGAAAATGGGAAGTTCATACTTGTCCACGCCATGGAGGTGTAGGGGAAGGGGAAGAGAGAGAGAGAGACAGACAGACAGAGAGAGAAAGAAAGACTCTTTGTTTCCTGCCAGCACCAGTTGTACAAATGATCTAGCTGAGAACTCAGACATCATGACCTAGTAGGTATACGCCTTCCCCAGTGTACCTTATCTGAATTATTGATCCACAGAATCATAATACATGGTAATAATTTGTTTTAGCTGCTATGCTAAGTTTTGGGGTAGCTTGTGATGCCTCAGTAGGTAATTGCAACACAGTCAACTTTTCCAGGTATTCACTTGAAACAACACTTACTGGGGTCTGTGTATCAGGGAGGCATCTCCACTACTCACATGGAGGGTGGGGGGCTCGGTTCTCCATTAAGAATACCCCTCTGCACAAATCCTGCTCCAACCTTGTGACAACCTGACGATTTCATGTCTTTAATGTTGATTAGAAGCACAGAAGAGTAACTGATTTTTACCTGTTTCCTTTGTTAATTTTCACAGATTTGGAACCTCGCTTGAAACATTCTATCGTATGTTGGCTCGTTGGACAGAACTTTCCAAAAAACATGTTGTTACAATAATGAATATAATTCTTAATAATAATAATAATTGCCATAAAAAATATAAAACAGGCCAATGGGACAAAGTTACTGGGCTGGCAGTATACAATGCTGTCACTAGAATAGTCAGGGAAACCTTCCTTCTTTGAGGAGGTGCTGTTGGAGCAAAGGACTGACGGAGGAAAGGCAGTGCTCCCCGAATTGAAATAATACTTTCTTCCTCTGACCTCCTACTGACCTTTGTGTACCTAGTGGAACAGTATCACAGCCTGCCTGCTCCCAGGCTTATTTGTCTCTGTCTTCCCAGCAAGATTGTGAGAGCCTGGAGGGCAGGAATTACCTTATTTATCTCTACGTTCCTGTGTGCTTTTGCCTAGAACAGGTGTTCAGTAAATGAGGGGCCAAATGAAATGCAGATAAGGTTGAGAGTAAATTAGAAGACTTTTTTCATATAGCCATTTACCCAGAGCTGTGTGAAGGCCCTTCATGGACACACAGTAACTACGTGGGCGGGAAGGATGACACGTGCTATCTGTCCTCTACAGCAGTGTATTCAGGGTTGGCTTCAGTGGGAAAGTGCTGGGTTGTAGCCCTTCTTCAAGTGGAAAAGACTGCATAGACTACATAGACCCATTGTCCTCCCTCCAAGTGCAAGTTCTACTTCTTGCCACAGTGTGTTTGCATTAGGATTCATTTCATTGTTGCCCAAATCCAACAGGTTTTCTATGATTCTTAAAAACAAGCAATCAACAGTTCAAATGCTAAAGAGATGTTTACCTGAAACCTATGTACTCTTACTGATCAATGTCATCCCATTAAATTGAATTTTCTAAATAGGAAACAAACAAAAAGAAAAAACAAAACAAAAGAATTTGGCTACTCATTTGTTTGCAATTCTGTTTCCCTGTTTCTAATGTTAAATCTCAGCCTCTTCACAGACAACTTCTTTCTTCAGTTAATATCACTGAACACTGATGCTTTCTTCTAAACACAGTTTGATTCCTGAAGCAAAATCTGATTGATAGGTAGCATATTTATGATAAGGTAGAATTCTTATCTAAAGATCTTCAGTCAGCCATACCTTGTAGGCCAATATTTTTCATGATATGTTGGTGAGTCATTAGATCAATTTTGTGGGTTATGACCAGAATTCTATTTAAATTAAATTGAATAACAGAAAATATCATAGTATGTCAAATTTAAAGGCATGCTTTTTTGACTCTTGTGTTTGTTTTCTTGTTTGTATGTGTGTACATATGTTCATACTGGGGCACAGTTAAAATGGTTTAAAAGTTACTATTATGAACATTTCTCCAATGACATCTGTAAAGCCAGTATCCAGGGTCACTATCACAGCTGCCTGGCTAGTGCAGATTCACATTTGATTCGGACAGTCAGTAATGAAACAACGGAGCCAAGAACTGGTGGGCCATCTCTTTAATCCTAGCTTGCACCTGGTGGGCAAGTGAAAACACACACTGGGCTCCAAAACCCACTCATTCAGTGTTTACAAAGCTACTGACTTATCTGAGTTTTCTAGCATCAAAGGTTTCTAGCTCACCAGACTTATTCACCTCTGTTTCCAATCTCCTTCTCTCTGCACAAACTGGCTTCTTCCTCAGCACTCCGCCATCTTGGCTGCTTCTCCTCTCCTCCATGTGGCCTTTCTCTGCTCTCTTCTCTAATACTAACCTCAGGAACTGAGAGAGAGCAAGCTCCCAGTCTGCCCCACTTTATAGTGTAGAAATCCAAACCTATAATCCAATCTACAAACAAGGAAGTCTCTGATACAAAGTCACTTATCTGAGACATAATGGGAGGATTCCTCATGAGAGTGCACCACCCCACATCATCCAATCAGTGAAGGGTGTGGGGAAAAGCTTACTGTTAAAACTAAGCCTTAGGCTATAACAACCCGGCCTTCCCACAGCCTGTCCCCCAACACACATTAATATCATTATGCCCATCCCAAGCATATCACCTGGGTGATGGGCTTTCACATGGGCAGTGCCATCTTTAACAAAGTGAGCATAATATATTTTATCTGCCCAACAACATCCCCAACTAGTTATACTTTTTTCCTTTATGACAACAGTTTTTATTTGAAATGTGAATGTTCTATAATGTCCAGTATGATTTAACATGGCCACTATGAGTTCATTATCCTCCTTGAATCTGTTCTTCCTTTTGCCTATCTTACTTTTACAAGATATCATAACTCCTGAAATGTAAACTAAATGCTATAAAATATTTTTAATTCAACTGGAAAACATAACCAAAATGGATCCCTTTCTGTCCTTTTCACAAGACCATGTCTTTGATCAGATTTTGTCATCTTTTGACAGACCACTGCATTACCCTTGCTTAGGTCTTCTTAGTTTAATCTCAGCCCTGAGTACTTCTAACTTCATTCAACTGTGTGAATGGACCTTGTCTATGAGAAGAATTTTGTTGGACCACAAACTTCTGTTTTTTCTTCCTCTATGTGATCATTAAAATTAAACTAGAAGAGTAACATGAGACATGGAAACAATTTTAAGAAAGTCTAAAAGCAGCTGGATGATAGTTTCCTGATTAGGCAACCTGATTATGAGTGAGGGGAGTGGGTTATAGCTGAGAAGGCAAGATCACAGAGGGTTCAGCATCAGATTTGTCCAGTAAAAAACCCAGTGGAACATGAGGGCAAATAGAGGAATTGCTAGCTGACACCCTTTCTCCTTTCTCCCTTCCCATATGCAGCAAATAAAATGCTAATACCCAGGCATATACATTTCCAGAAAAAAAAAATCTGCACTCTTGACCCTCTCCATTGAGAGATGAATGAAAAAATATATATGTATTTGTGTGTGTACAGGGTGGAGCAAAGATTTATAGTTGTCTATATGAAAAATAACACAATAATAAATAATAATACAGGAATAAACTCTGTTTCTTGTACTGACAACTGTAAACCTACTTTTGCCCCATATATATATATATATATATATATATATATATATATACACACACACACACAGTTTATATATAAATATGTAAATATATAAATATAATATACAGAATATGTGTGATATATAAAAGGATAGAAATATAAAATTTAAATATAATTTTTATTATATATAATTCTATTTATAATTTATTTTATTTATATTTATAGTTGAACTCTGGTTAAATTTCTTCATCTGAAAAGTAAGGTCACCTCCAGCTCTGACAATTTATGATTTTTTCTCCCACATGCAAATTTGTAATCTGTCCTCTGATCATTAAACTAACCTGCTGAACAGATATTAAAAAAAATACATTGCCCCCTTGGGCTTGAGCTTGCTTCATCACTGGTGGAATCCTAAAGTAATTTCCAATAAAGCATTTGAATCCGCAAATCTGACGACTTGGTAAGCTGTGGGAAAAAACATACACTTAGAAGGGACTTAGCCCTGGCTGTGTAGCTCAGTTGGTTTAGAGCATCATCCAGATATGCCAAGGTTGTGGGTTTGATCCCCAGTCAGAACACATACAAGCACCAACCAATGCATGCACAAATAAGTGGAACAACAAAAGAAGAGACTTGCATTATAACCCTTTGTATCACTAAGGCCATTTAACTAACTTATTTATTAAATGCTTATAAAGCAAGGTATTTGGCTAAATACTTACACAAATGATCACACTCAGCATTCAAGCACCGTATCAAAGTGAGCATTATTGTTCCCATTACACAGAAGGGGAAATTACAGTTTAGAGAAGGTTAGCAACTTCACAACATCTCAGAGCTAAGCAAGTTGCAAAGGTAAGTTTCAATGTCAAGTCTACCAGATTCCAAATCATGTGCTGTTAATCCCTACATTCTACTCTCTAGTGCAGTGGTTCTTAACCTTTTTTGAGGTACTGACCCCACCAGTTTCATATGCACATTCACCAAACCCTTCTTTAGTGACAAATAAAATATGATTTCTTTTTCCAAATTCAAGACATAGGTATATGTTTTTTTACTGGTGCACAAAATGAGCCGTGCATGAAATCACCTTGCTCAAAGAACAAAACCAACAAAGTGCATGAACTCACAACAAATTACGGTATTACTTTATTCTGGCCTCCGCGGCAGAGGCTTCTCCTAACCCCTGAGACCAACTCATCGAACCCCTAGGGTTTGATAGAACCCAGGTCAAGAACCACTGCTCTAGTGATTAAGCTCTTCTATCAGCTTCAAGTCAATTCTCCTGTGCCTCATTGTCCTAAACTGTCAAATGGAAAATCTCTGACCTCTACTGCCCTTAAGTTGTTGTGATACAAGATACTGAACTTAATGCTGCCTTGACAAAATTAGATGTCATAAAAATGCAAGTTATAAATTGCAATTTGAATGTCTTTGGGTACAAAGTTCAGCAAAGTCCAACTTGCTATGGCCTTATACCAAGCCTACTTATACCTCTTGTTCTTTGCTTAGAGCCTATAATCCCTGGACTACAGGCTGGAAGATTATGAAATGATAAATATACATTATAGAGAAAAGGTAAAAAAGCTCATTAGAAAGTCTTCCTACATGCATTATACACCCCCGCCCCCTTTTTTTGGTCATCGTCCTACAGAAATGGGTCCTGATTTCCTCCTCAGGAAATTCAGGATAGTTTCTGGACTTATGGTGAATATTCAATAGAGTAACATGACAGCACCCTGCAACTTCTAAAAGGCAGAAGAAATGTAAAGTGCTATTTTAGCAAAATACATATTTGGCAAAAGTTTAGGCATTATGTCGATGAAATAAATTTAGAAACACAGGACCCATAATTTTACACTCCAGATGTTGAAACATCTTGTTAGTAACATCAGCATACACCTCAAACATGATCAATTTGTTTGAAACATAAGTTCTCTGAGAGTTATAAAAGAACACTTTGGACAAACAGAGTTCTTCTGGACAAGTGCAAAATTGTGCAATTTGCAAATGGCAGCAGAAATTAGTGTTTACTGGGTGCCCACTTAATGTGGGTACTGGACCCAGAACCCACACTCTGACATGCTTGCCGGGAAGGGTTCTCTGTGTCCTCAAACCTTGTTCTCAGTGCGCGATGCTCACTCACAATACTGTCGCTGCTGATCTGCCCTCCTTTCTGGACTGAGCATGCTGAGGTGACAGGCTTGCTGATTATTTTTTTCATTCTGAGCATACAGTTGGCTTGAAACACACTCCTGTTAGATTCATGTTTTTGTTTTGTTTTTAAATGGAATTGTATTGGGGTGACACTGGTTAACATAATTAACCAGGTTTCAGGCCCCCAATTCTATAGCACATCTCTGTACACTGTTTTGGGTGTTCACCCCCCAAGTCAAGCCTTAGCCATCACCATTAACTCCCCTACACCTTCCTCCACCTCCCCACCCCTCACCCCGCCACTGGCAATCACCACACTGTTGTCTGTGTCCATGAGGGTTTTTTTGTCCTTTTCTTTTTGCTCTATCCCTCCACCTCCCTCAGCCAACATCCCTTCCTCCCACTCTCCCTGACTGCTGTTAGCCTGCCCTCTATGTATGAGTCTGTTTCTACTTTGCATGTTAGTTCATTGTTGTTTTAAGCCACTGAGTTTGATGTATGTTGCTACAGCAGCCATAGGAAACTAACATAACATTCTTGCACCCTCCACTAGAATGGAAAATTTATGAAGACAGGGATTAGTATCTAGTGTAGTAGGCGTTTCAGAGTGGCTTGTTGAGTAGTGAGTGAATGAGTGGATGAAGTGATTGGATGTGCCTTCCACAGCAGACTGAGAGAGGCTTGAGGGCAAGGGCCACACCTATTGCTATCTGTCTGTGTGTTACCATTCTCGTCTATCACACAGCCATCAACTTAACAAACTGAAGGGAGTAGCATTGCATTGGTCAAACTGAATGATCTGGAGTGAGTTGATAGATCATGGTTAACTATGTTTCATATGTGTGTTGCCTCTTACAGGAAAACTGGACTGTGTGGAGCATGAGCAGAGCAGGTATCTAACTGGAAACTCTCAGCATGCTGCAAAGAGTAAAGGGGTCCAGTGGTGAACAAAAAGCTTACACATTATTTATTCTTGTTCCAGCTCAGAATTGTGAAACTAATGACAGAGTCCAGCATCTCCTCATGATCCAGAACTCCTATGCATGAGACACTGAGAGCCTGCAGAGGGGGGGAGGGTTGGGAAGGCCTTGAGCCTCACTCAGCAGCTGCCCCAAGAAGCCTGGGCTCTGTTGGCTGTGCCCACCCAATGTGCAGAAGCTGTTTCCCACAATGCAGTTTGGCTCCATGGATTAGCTAGGGCCGATTAACTAACCAATTTATGTTCTCAGAGTTGTTTAAATGCATGCTGTGTCTGCATGATAGATGGCTCTGGCCTCCTGTGAACCACTATTCCTTACCCAGGATTTCTTTTCCCCTCTCAAAATAAATATAAAAAAGAGTCGAATACAATACTCCAAGGGAAACAGGAAATTCATTTTTTTTCCCGGCTCATTCTAAGGAAGTCATACAACTCAGATGGCATAAATAATTCTACCTAAGAGAGGGCTGACAGAGATGTGGGTCACCAGCCCACCGGCAGGCACCGTGGAAAACATATGCATCTTGGACCCAGAGAAGCCTGGGTCCAAATTTCAGATGGGTAACCATTAGCAATGCATTGGCAAACAGGTCAGCTTGCCTCTCTATTCTTCGATCTTGAAAAATGGGGATATGATATTTAACTTTCAGGTTGATGTGAAGCTTAGAAATACATGTACAAATACCTGCCCTTTAGTAGCTCTAAATTGGAGTCACAAATTTAGATTTCCACAGGGGCCTGGCAGGCAGCATAAAGGGGAGACACTGGCCAGGTGGGACCTGTAATGACTTGGCAAGTGTGTGCCCATTTACAGGGGCAGCTGCTGCGAGCTTCCTCCTGCTTGGGGGTGACCAAGTGGAAATGAGGGCCGGACATATCAGAGCTGCCAACTTCTCAACAGAAACAAGAATTAAATTTTTTTTAAATGTAAAATCTCTTAAGCTTTAGATGTTGACAATTTAAATTTTTTTTTTTTTTTAAATTTTTGATTAGGTCAAACAACATCTATGAATAGAATCTAGCTTGCGGTCCATTGGCTAATGGTTTGTACTTTAAACCAATGGTCATTATTATTGCATCTTGGGAAAACTTTTAGAAACAGAAAATGTCATACTGTCTTAAAAAGGTGTTTTCAGGAAGAAGCATTATTTAATAACACTAGTCTATGGTGACGTTTTTACTGCCTTGTGGTAAAAAAAAAAACAATAAAACGGGTTTATCCTATCTTCTAATCAAAAGCTAAATATACTCCATTGAAAACATTTTTAAAGTTCTTTCTATTTCTTTTTGGGATAAATTTTTCTTTCTGAGATGATTATGCTAGTGGGTTTTTCGAGTCTTCAGCAGGAAAAATTAAAAGTTGGTAACATGCCTGACCAGATGGTGACACAGTGGATAGAGCGTCGAACTGAGACATGGAGGACCCAGGTTCAAAACCCTGAGGTCACTGGCTTGAGCATGAGCTCATCTGGCTTGAGCAAGGGGTCGCTGACTTGAGCGTGGAATCATAGTCATGACCCCATGGTTGCTGGCTTATAGCCCAAGGTTGCTGGCTTGAGCACAACATTAGGTCAAGTCGCGGGCTTGAGAAAGGGGTTACTCACTCTGCTGTAGCCCCCCCCCCCTCCCCGGTCAAGGCACATATGAGAAAGCAATCAATGAACAACTGAGGAGCTGCAATGAAGAATTGATGCTTGTCATTTCTCCTTCCTTCCTGTCTGTCCCTCTCTCTGACTCTGTCAAAAAAAAAAAAAAAAAAGGTAATGCAATGGAATTCTCTGCCTTTTAAAATTTAGTTTTACTGTTTTGTTTTTTTTTTAAACATCCTAGGGCTAGTGACTGCTGATTTGGGGCATTGCTACTTATGTGACTTTTTAAAAATTAATTTTAATGGGGTGACACCAATAAATCAGGGTACATATGTTCAAAGAAAACATCTCCAGGTTATCTTATCATTCAATTATGTTGCATACCCATCACCCAAAGTCAAATTGTCCTCTGTCACCTTCTATCCGGTTTTCCCTGTGCCCCTCCCCTCCTCCCTATCCCACTCTTCCCTCCCTCCCCCCATCTCGTAACCACCATACTCTTGTCCATGTCTCATAGTCTCACTTTTATGTCCCACCTATGTATGAAATCATAGTGTTCTCAGTTTTTTTCTGATTTACTTATTTCACTCCATATAATGTTATCAAGGTCCATCCATTTTGTTGTAAATGTCCGATGTCATCATTTCTTATGGCTGAGTAGTATTCCATAGTATATATGTACCAAAGCTTTTTAATCCACTCGTCCTCTGACGGACACTTGTAAAGAACTTATAAAACTCAATACCAGGAAGACAAACAATCCAATCAAAAAATGGGCAAAAGAAATGAATAGAAATTTCTCCAAAGAGGACATACAGATGGTTAATGTGACTTTTGTCACGTGAATTATGTCCATACAGCTAGTGCTAGACTTATGACCACGATTGGTTCCGACAGACCCGTTGTAACACGATTTGGTCGTAAGTTGAGTAGGCTATAGACAAAGACAATTTTCTCTTGGTAGACATCTTGGAAGGGGTTTGATGAAAAATATCCAAGACACAAAACACAAATTGCTGTACAGTTGAAATGGTGCACGCGGAGATGGTAGTGCTACAGGAAGCTGGTCCGCACTGTCGTTCGCCCAGCTGGGCAATGCTTGTGCTGCCTGATGCGAAGCAGTCATGGCTAGCTCTAGCAATTGTGGTCATAAAGTCGAATGGTCGTAAGTTGCATTGGTTGTAAGTTGATCAATACCTGTACTGGGTATCATGAAGGCTGTTGATTGCTCCTCATTATCCATTTTCCCTTCTTTCTTTCTTAAAAAATTATTTTCTTCTTTATTGATTTTAGCAAGAGAGGAAGAGAGAGAGAGAGAGAAACATCAATCTGTTCCTGCATGTGCCCTGACCAGGGATCAAACTGGCAATCTCTGTGCTTCGGAACAATGCTCTAACCAACTGAGTCATCTGGCCAGGGCCCTTTTTCCTTAGTAAGAGAATATTCCACCAAGCACATGATCACCTAGAATAAACACTGATTTTATAGCCTTCTTGTAGCAATGTGGCCATGTGGCTTAGTTCTGGCCAATGGTAAGCAGGAGTATGTAAGACAGTTTCTAGAAACTTCCCTTAAAAAATAACCAAGCATGCACCTTTCACCTTTCTTCCCTTCTTTCTCCATCCTGCTTTGTGGAACATGGTTATAGTGGTTGGAGAGCCATCCTGGATGGCAGAGCAGGAAGTTGAAAGGAGCTTGCCTCCCTGAAGCCTGCATGGAAGAGTGCTGCAGACATGGTTCTGTGGATTGTTGACTGCAGGCCTTCCTATAAGAGAGAAGCATCCTTCTATCACCTATCTTTTTGAAACAATTATTCTTGTGGGTCTCTGTTACTTGTAGCTGTGCCTCATCCTTACTGATCCACTTGGGAAATGTCTCTAACTAGGTCATATCATTTGTACTCCATACTTGTTTTGGGTTCATTTCTCATGTTAATCAATAAGAGGAAGTGAAAACTGAGTCAAAGAACAATGTTTATTGGGACATTACTGGGTTTAAAAATGATCTCCAAGAGATCTTTAGTGACATTGCAAACACACTTCTCAAGCTTCAGCAATTGAAAAGATCTAACGGGTTTTCCAGGGGAACCACAGTGACTTCAGGTCATCCGCTACCCTATGATTGGCATCACTCATGGTTTGCTTAAAAGTACACACAAGTGGACCTTTTCTGAGATTGTAAGAATGTTTAGGTCCTCATCTCTAACAACCTGAATGACTTAAGATGGCACGTCATGTTCCTCCAGGCACTTCACAGTAAAATATACTGCTCACAAAAATTAGGGGATGTTTTAGCACTTCATATGCATTCATCCTCTAATTTTTGTGAGCAGTATATTATCATCACTGCAGATCTTTGAGGTTTGAAGTGCTGAAACAGGATCACAGTACCCAAGGGTCATCTGTAATGGTACTCATTATAATTATAGGTAACCATGGCAATAATGTGAGTGTGAGTTTCTTGAGGGAAGGCACTGTGGACTTTATTTCCTTATCCCTACTACTTGCTCCATTCTTACTTTGTACCATGCTATCGTCCTGGACACTGTGACACATTTTCTTTGGTCCCTCAGTTACGTCAAGCTCATTTCTGCCTTGGGGTCATTACACGTACTTGCTCTTTTGCCTGGATGGCTCCTTTCTCAGGCCTTCTCAATGACTCTTTCTCAGAGTTCAGATCTCAGCTCAAATGTTAACCCCCTCAGAGGAAACTTCTTGACCTATGAATTATCCCCAATCACTCTCCTGGCACTTAACACCATCTGAAATGATTTATTAGTTTCCAGTGTATTGACTGTCTTTTTATTACACTTAGAATAAGGGCAGGGGCCATGTCAGTTTTGTTCACTTGGTTTTCCCACAACGTGGTCTAGCATATAGTACGCATTCAAGAGAGAGCCAAAGGGATGACTAGTGAACATGGCATAATTACCACAGGCAATCTTTAGGATTCTGCAAGAAATCTATACTATTCTATAAGTACTTAAAGAAAATCTATCATGGCAGTACAGGTGTTATAGATAATCTACGGGCACCTACAGTTCACCAGTTCTGAGGCTACAAATCTTTTCAGATTGCTTTAAAAGGGACTACTACATACAATCTGTGAGGGACCTACAATTCCAGATGATATGAAATGGGTCCACAGGGTATTTATAATTGCTTGGTAGAGAAGAAAGGAAAGGTATGTCACCAACCGCCACAGCAGAAGCATGAATGAAAGCATGGCAGCAGGAGAAATGTCTGAATCCCTGGGGTGTGAGGCACAGGCAGGGTGCGATGTGGCATGTGCCTTACAGATGACCGGAAGTTAGCATGTGGTCAAACTGCAGAGGGAGGGCTCTGAGGGGATGTAAACAAGTTTGACTTCAGCTCCTCTCATTGTACATCAGATTCCTTATCTGCAAAATGAACTGGCTGAGCTATACAATATTAAGGATGCTAACCAGCCAGAGGGCCATCATTTTCTCATTCTGTGTCAGTAGTGAACGTTTTTGGTGCCCTGCCCAGACCCCTTCACTGGACTGGTACATCCAGTGGGTGTTGGCTGCTAATGACTCACAGCTTCTCCCTTTTCCCAAGAATAGCCCTCTGCTGAGAAGAGCCACGGCGCAGGAAGGTTTGTACACCATCACTCCCCCGCTCCCACTGGACACAGCTAATGACTGACCAACAGCATACACAGATCAGTTCCTGGTCTCAATCCATGCTCCAGGGGACAGGCTAGCCCTCAGCTGAACCCACATCCTTTCTTATCTTTCTCCCTGTGCCTGTTCTCCTCTCTCCCCTTCTCCTGAGCACCCTCCCCCAATAAATCACTTCCATAAGAACCCCTGTCTCAAACTTCTACAGAACTCAAACAAGGACCAACCCCTGGACACACATTGTTGAACTGATCCCACTAGTTTTGCATTATAAACTCAAAGTGAGTGTCAGTGTCCCCACAGCAGTTCAAGCTACAGTTCCAATCCATTGCTATTGACGTCGGAGTGAAACCCTGTTTGCCGACCTTAGCTAGAATATCTCTAACACCCACTCCTTTGCTGACATTTTTAAATGACACTTTAAAAACATGACACTTTTTAGGTGACTTGAACTTGTGTTGTGACTCAAGGCAGAGAAGCGAAGAGTCAAAGGAACTCATATTGGAGAAATTGCAAAGTCTAGTTTCCCTAAAACTCAACTTCTATGCTGATTTATTCCATTCATGAATATCCCCCACCACAAGAGAGACCACGGACCTGGTGTACAGGGCATGCTCTCTAAATATAGGATGATTTTCATATTAACCCAACTTCTTGTTCTATCCAGAAAAGCACTTCCTGCTGATTAGACACAAGGGGTTTGAGTGTGATACTGACAGCTGAGATGCGGAGAGGACCAGCGGAAGAATTTCTCCACAGGAATGAAGCACTCCAGGGAAGAGATCTTATTCCTCAGGAAAAGGGGGAAAAGAATCCACCCAACCCGTAGGACCCAGTGAAATGAGAAAAAAGTGCCACAGGAAAGAAGCAGCAGGCTGGTTGGGAAGGCTGCCATCAGGGTGTGTTGGGAAATGCTGGAGTAAAGGGGAAGCAGAGAAGGGGCCCGGCCGGTCCTGGTGCTTTGCCTTCTCCTGGGAGAGGAGGTGATGAGTAAATCAAAGTAGATGTCACATGGCAGCAGCAGGGGGTGGACTGGGTGCTGCAATGGGACCAAGTGATACAGATGGTGGAGAAACAACAGCAGGATCCCTTCCGGAATTAATGTTTAGTAAAATATTAATGGCTATTACATGAATAATAGCATTATTATTTTTAATTGCAGGGTTCATAATACTTATACATATAGGTATGGATGTCTCTCTGTGTGTTTTATTTTTTATTTATTTATGTTGTATGTGTCTGTGTATTTTTAAACTGGACAGATTAGTGAGCAGAGAGGACATGGGTTTGGATTTGATTCGGGAGGCAGATTGGGTTCTAACCTTGGCTTCAGGACCGCTGTGTGACCTTAGGCAAATGATGTCACTGCTTTGCATCATGGTTCCAGCATATTTTAAAATGAGGATAACAATAATATCTCTTCTTAAAGAGCCATTATAAGAACTAAATGAGTTAGCCTTTGTAGTGCACAGATAGTGTGTTTGCAAAATAAATGTGTTCATCTTGTCAAGTGTCACTGAAAAAAAATGGGTTACACTGATTTATTGAATGCAGGACACCTCAGAAATTAAAGTGCTAATATCCCTTAGGACAGCATTATGACAGAGAGCAGTCCCTGAGCCTTTCTGACACGGAACGTTCTTCAGGACAGCATTATGGCAGAGAGCAGTTCCTGAGCCTTTCTGTCATGGAACGTTCTTCAGGACAAGCATCTCTGAAACAGTTCACAAAGCACTAGTTTAAAGGGATGGTCCTACGAGGTGAGGAATAAAGGCCGTGGACTTACTCTTACTCAGTTCTTGGCATGAGCCAGTACGGTGCTAGGGATATTATTTACCTCACCTCGTTCCGTCTAACTACAATGTTATGAGGCTATTAAGCCCCACTCCCCACCCCATTTTATAGATAAAGAATCAGAGCTTCAGAGAGATGGAGTAATTTAGTCAAAATCTCTCAGGCCAGGAGGAATGCCCTTGGTTTTGTCAGACTGCCAAGCTTCCTTTTTAGACAACTGAGGTTGGGTAGAGCTTCAAGGAGGGAGAGAGGGACCCACATCTGGGTTCAGAGCTGGGCGGGATTCTGACCAAGGATTAAGCATTAGTAAACTCTACCCTGACACACAGGACATGAGAGCAAGCCCACCAGACATCCTCATAGCAGAGGAGGACCGAGTTGGTGAATAGAACAATGGCTAGAAAGTTGGCAGGACCCAGAATCCTTCTGTTCACTTCTTTAGTTACTTAGTTACTGTCTGCTTCCAACAGGGACAGTGATAATTCCCTTAAAAGCAGGTTTGTGTACTCATGTCCAAGGACAGCAGTAAAGAGGATGCAGGGGAATTTGTTGTGCTGTCCTGTGTCAGAGGATAACCCCAGAGGAAGACCCTTGGGAGCCTTACAAAGAGGTGCCAGGCCTGGAAAGGGGTCTGGGCTTTTCTCACAAGGCCCTGAAGTGCTGTAATATTTGCACATTTCAATCCATTCTCTTAATATAGAAATACAGGGTAAGGAAGGAGAAGTCCTTCACTTAACTGATATTCACAGGGTTGAATAAGACAGGTCCCAATCCTCCAGACTGGTTAGCAGACTCCATGGAAAATGCTACTTTTGTATAAAGTTAATGCTCCAAAAATACTTATCCAACAAATGACTAATGATTTAGTGAACCAGGCATTTCAAATATGCCCAGAAAAGATTATGTTCCATAATGGAGCAGATACCCAAATACATTCATTAGCAAAACTGGAGAGTGACAGCAAGGGGAAGGGGATGGATTAAGAGGGCTTTGAGCCTGACCAGGTGGTAGTGCAGTAAATAGAGCATTGAACTGGGACACAGAGGACCCAGGGTTGAAACCCCGAGGTAGCCAGCTTGAGCACGGGCTCATCCATCTTGAGCATAGGGTCACCAGCTTGAGCATGGGGTCACTGGCTTGTGTGGGATTACAGACTTGACCGCACAGTTTTTGGCTTGAGCTCAAAGGTTGCTCGCTTGAAGTCTAAGGTCGCTGGCTTGAGCACAAGGTTGCTGATTTGAGCAAGGGGTCACTCGCTCTGCTATAATCCCGCCCCGGTCAAGGCACATATGAGAAAGCAATTAATGAACAACTAAGGAGCTACAATGAAGAATTGATGCTTCTTATCTCTCATCTCTCTCCCTTCCTGTCTCCCTGTCTCTATCTGTCCCTCTCTCTGACTCTATCTATCTATAATAAAAAAAAAAAAAAAAAAAAAAGAGGGCTTTGAGCCTCACTAGGTTTTAAAGGATCTGTGGAATGCGTGAGGTTTACCGTTGCTACCTGCTTCCTCATTACTCCTGTCCCCACTAAGCTACGGTACTTGCATCTTAAGTTTTGGAATCCCCTTTCTTTTCTGGAATTTCTCACGGTGAGGTCTGGAGGAGGCTTTGCCAGTAAGGCCAGGGATAAGATCCAAGCTCTGCCACTTAGCAGGGTAGTCTTGTGAATTCTCTGAGTCATGGTTTCCTCATCTGTAAACTGGAGATAATACAGCCTTCATAAGTTTGTTATGGATGAAATGCAGACCCTCACACCCAGCACATGGCTCAGGGCAAGGCACTTGGAGACCCAGCAGGTGTGTCCCCTGTCTGTCCTCACACCTTCCCTCTGGGATGTGCAGCAACAGGAGCAGGGTTTGGGATGCTGACAGAGGGGAGAGGAGGACAAGGCAACAGCTGCAATGTCACAGGCTCTAGATCTAGAAACGGGGGCAGTACAACAGACACACCTACTGCTCTACATCATTAGCAACAACAGACGGCAGAGCTCTTGTTCCTACTGCCTTCTGCTCCACATTGCTGCCTCCCTGCTGACGAGACAACTCACAGACTGTCCTAGTTTCTCATCCCCACCTTCTGTCTAAGGTTCAAAGGCCGTTGTGTGTGCATGCATGCGTGTGTGTGTGGGGGGGGGAGCACCCTTGCATATGTGTGTGTGTGAAAGAGAGAACATGCCTGCGCTTGAGCCTGTGAGTGCATGTGTGCATGTGTGTGTATCTTGAGATGGGAAGAATTGGCCTGAAAAAAGAAAAAGGTTTTTCTTTGACTTAACAAGGTCTCTCTTGTGAGGGACTAATAATCTGGCGGTCTCTTGCATGAAAAGCACTCCGTACCTACAATTCCTTTTTTAAATTTCTGCACAACCTGTGTGGGGCTTATGCAGGAACCTTCCCTTGGAGCGGACGGGGCCTTCCACGCCCCTTCCTGGGAGGCTCCTGTGGGACCCGTCTCTGGCTGCTCCCGGTCCGGCACAGGGCCGGGCCCTGGGGGGCACTCAGTAAGTGCTTAGTAAAGGGAGAATTGTTGCAGCTTGTTGGCATTATTTGAGGATCACGGCTGTGAGGGACTGACTTGTCTCAGAAGGCAATCAGAAACCATCTTTCAAAGTCACAGCGCCTTCCTCGCTTGTACAGGTTTATTGCCAAGTCCATTGCTCGACATGAAGCAGGTCCTCAAATATTTCTCCCACAGTTGTTGCCCTCCCCAGTTGCTTGACCAAACTCTATCTCTGGCATACTTTTCTTGAGCTGGTTGTGTGCAGAGATGCAGACATGGAAGAAGACTTTAGCTGAGGTCCACCAGCGGGCCTTGGCAACGGGTCCAAATTCAAATGCCTGTAGCACTCCAAGTAACCCATATGGATGAGGCAACAATGAGTGATAAGAAAGAAGAGATCGGGAGGGCAGGCATTCATACTCAAGTATTGAACACACACACACACACACACACACACACACACACACACACACACGACAAAGGTGAGTATGTATGTTTAGAATCAATTTCAGAAATAATTTTCCTTTATCTTTAACTCTATATTTTGAGATTAAGTCTTTCTATTAATGAGAAAAAGGCAGCTGGCATTGAAAGGTGCAGGATGGAGGAACTCTCTCCCTTTGGTATGAAATGAAGTGAAGGTAACTGGACCAGATGTAGTCTCCCCCATAAATTCTGCCGCGCAGGCCAGGCCCACACCCACGGAAAACCTCAGGGTCTAAACAAAGACAGGGGAGTTGGGCATATATGGGTTTAAATCCATACTGCACTATTCACTGTGTGTCTGGATGAGACACTCAACTTTGATGAGCTTGTATTTTTCATGTGTCAATTGGGGAAATAATAACTGACCTCTTGATAACACGTGGAATATTTTCTGTGCTACGTATTTATCACGTTATTTAATTTAACCATTAAGACAACAAATCTGCATCATGGCTACTCCTCTTCTCTGTTTAACAGACTAGGGGATGAGACTGATTGAGGCTCAGTAACTTGGCTGAGATCACACAGCTAAGGTCTGCTAGACGGGGGTTGCCTAACTCCAAAACTGATGGTCTTAGTCATTTTGCCCCTTCAATGCTGTCCTTGTGCAGTTTTGAGGACTAGATGAAATTTTCTCGATGGAGTGAATAACAGGGTCTACCAAGCACACAGAGAGAGCTTCTGTGTGCTTCTTACCCACACCTCTTTGGACTGTTTATTAGACGTCTCATAGTGATATGAAAACGTAGAATGACTCTCGTGTTCAGTTCCTTGCAGTCCAGAAAACAGCACAGAGGGGCTGAACAAATGGCTGTCCTTTTCCTGAGGACCCTCACTATGGAACTTAGGTCTCGGTCACAGAAATGACTCAAAGTCTTCCTAAGGCCACCCTGGGGTTGTGCAGCCACAATTTTGAAATTAACCCGTGTTGTCTCACATCTGAATAAATGAGGTGTTTCAATAATAAGGCAGGGTGATTTATGAAAGGGCCATACGTCTTCATAACAAATTTATTACACGATCATTGCTGCTGTTCTCCCTCCGTATTTGTCATGGGCGGTATTGTAATTGGTGTTTGAAGCCTGTGCTCTGGCAGGTCATCAACCGAGCCTACTGTTCTGATCAAGCGAGGCTAGCTTGGCAGCTGGGAGCCCGAGGAGCTGATGGGACGCAGGAAGGCTCAGGGCACAGGCCGGGAGATCTTCCCACAGAAGAAGTGGCCTGAGGCTTTGGGGTCTCCAGATTAACTCATACCCTCCTGTCTCTTTCTCAGCACCAAGGCATGAAAGTCTCTATGGAAACTGGGGATCTCCTTAGACAAGCACATGTTAAATACACACACCAGGACTATGGCTGGTACTTCATTATGGTACATTAATTATCATCACCTCCAATGGCAATTAATAACAATTAAGGGTCCTGTAATAACTTGAGCACTGTGTGTTGCTACTTTAGAAGCTGTGGGAAAGTATAATGGATGATTCTGGAATACCCAAGTTGAGGGAATCAATGGTATTATCTTAAAATAAGAGCATGACAGATGTTGCCAGGCTCTGTAAACTAAATAGCACATTCTACAGGTCCTGCCGCTCACTGTCTTTCTAGACAGAGGTAAGGAACTGACACAGGAAATAAACAAAGCCCACAGACAGGCTTACTTGGCTAGGGTGGTGTTTTTAAGTAGTCAGAATTTGAATGCCCTCAGGCTGGACTTGCATTCTCCAGTTCCAGCATGTTCCTGACACTATTGTCTTATTATATCTGTCTGTGCCCTGAAGTCACATCCATCTCTGCTCTGGTGAAGAAAGAGTCCAGGAGAGGTCTGACAGAGTAAGCTCCCCTCTCCGGTCTGTTGTGAGGAGTAAATGAGAGAATTCCTGCGATTCATTTAAAAAATGTACCACATAGCAAGCATTCCACAAACTTTTTAAACAATTTATTTAAAAAAGTAAAGGTTCTCTTCTCCAGTGGGGTCAATGTGATAACCTTGGCCTTTCACAACTTATTATGGAGCCTTTATAACTATAGAGGTAATTCGGGGGCCCAGGCAAGTGGCTTAACCTCTCATGGGCCCAGTTTCCTCAAGGATCAGAGGGGATACATATTCAAATATTTATACTGCACAGGTTTGTTGGTAGACTTAAGTAAAAGGACGCCTTTAATAGAGCACAGTGACTTTTTCTTTTTATATTCCTGGTGTCCACGGCTAGAGGTCAGGGGATCAATTAGTCTCAGGCTTGGTTAATAATGACACAGGTTGTAAGTCTCTGTTGTATCAGGAGCAACATTTTGGTTCACAAGCTTTGATGTCTGCTGATATTGGGATGAAAATCAACTTGGCCACTCACTGGCTATTTGACTTTTCCTACTGACCTAAACAATGGGAGCCAATCACCAGAGTTGAAATGAGAATAGCAGAAGAAACACATTGTGGTTGAGTGCACTCAGTGAGACATGCAATGTGCAAAGCTCTTAAAAAATGCTCCATCCAGTGACCAATGGGTACTTGACTTACCAGGGTGATCACTTCGTAAAAAACATAAGTGTCTAATCATGATGTTGTACACCTGAAACCAACATAATATTGTATGCCAATTGTAACTGGAAAAAAATTTTTTTTTTAAAGGAAATGACCTATATGTAGCAGTTGTTACGATGATCATACCCAACTTGAAATGAGAACTCCTTTTTTCATTCAATAACATGCTTTCCTGTGATCTTATTCCTGCATCCCTTTGGTGAATTGAATTTGAAATGGTAATTTTTCTCACTCCTTTAAACCAAAACTTAGAAAAAAATGATATTAGGTACCCAAATAATCTTGTAATTTTATGAAATCAAGGCACTCTAGAAAGCTGCATTAACAAAAAATATATGTTTCTAACAACCGAAAACAAAACAAAACAAAAACTTTTTAAATTAGAGCTAAGTTAGTGAAGATCCAACATTCTAAAACTTCCTTGGGAGTTTTCATACACATATTTCCTGGCAAAACTCATTCTCTGGAATAAAATAATTTTGTGCTAAAGTAGAAAATGCTTTCTTTAATGAAATGCCAGTTTCCTAAGGTTAAATACATTGTCAATAACATTTTCCTTTCTTTTAGAAGATTTTTCAATTTACCTTGGGAAACTACAGAGATGGTAAAAAATCTAAATATAATTGACTATAAATGTTTTTAAATAATTATAGAATGAAAAATGGACCAAAGCACTCTGTGTGTGTTTAAGATGAATGATGGGAAGGTAAGCGTTTTTGCCTTAAGAAGGCTGGTTTGCTGTGTTCAACAATGGCAGATGCTAGAGAATCCAGGCTACGCAACACACTAAGTGTTCACTTAAAGGCATCGGCCTTTCTCCTCTCATCCCTTCCTCCCTCCTTACCTGCCTCCTTTGTTCTTTCCTCCATTCCTCTTTTCTTCCCTTCCTCTTCTCCCTTCCACGCTTTCTTTTTCCATCTCTGCTTCTTAATTTCTTTTCCCTCCATCATCTCTCTATCCCTGGCTCTCTCTGCCTTTTCTCTCTGTGTGTATCTCTGTGTGTATCTGTGCCTCTCTGTCTTTCCTCCTCCTCCTCCTCCTCCTCCTCCTCCTTCTTCTTCTTCTTCTTCTTCTTCTTCTTCTTTTTTCTACAGGGACAGGCTAGGCACCAGGAGTGGACAAAAGGTAAGTCCTGGCTCTATCTCTGCCCTTAGGAACTCAAGGTCCCCTGGGAGTAACAAATAGAGACACAGCCACCTGCTAAAACAGGGGAATGATACCATGGGACCAGCAGACACTGGGAGAATGGGTTAAGCACTGCCTGGGAGTGTGGAGGGGAGCTAAAGAGAAGGGGCAGCTTGAAAGCACATCTTATGGGATGAAAGAAATTTGTCCAGGCAGAGGGATCAGCAGGGACATATGCAACCACAGAGTTTAAGGAATCGTGGAAGGATCAGGTCGGTGCTCCCAGATTAGAGAGGAGGAGAGGAGGGGATGATGAAGACACAGGATGGGGAGAGGGGTGGATTTCAGAAGGAGGTGGCCTTATTGTTGTACGCCAGTCCTGGTTCTGTACAAAAGACCTGTCTTTTGGATCTTACAGGCTAGTTAAAAAATAAAAAGCTAGGTCAAACTTTTATTTTGCTAAATAGGGACAATATTTACAAAAATTACCAACTCTGAGCATAATTTTATAAAACAAATGACATTTAACACCAAAACTAATCAAATAAATAATCAGAATAAAGGATATAAGTTTTAAATAAATTTTTTAGATTCACCTAGAGCTCCCTATAGTGTCTTTTTATTCATGAGGGAAAATTTGGTCACCCATCAGGATCACTACTCTTCCACAGGTCTGTGCTTGGGAAGCAATACTGCACATAGTCACAGGGAGCTTTTACTTGCATATGAAGCAGTGAGGAGCCAGTGAAGGCTTCTAAGAAGATGAGGGCTAGTGTTCTCAGGGGGGCTGCAGGAACACCCGGGGCAGTGAGGTAGCTGCTTTCCAGCATGTTGTGTTTTGTGGGACACACTATGGTGTCCTACATTTTCATACCTGTTATTAGGCGAGGACTATACTCACCACAGTGTATGGTGATGGTAATTAAAATTAATATCTAATAGATATGAAGGTAATAGGAGATATATCAAGAACTGTAGGGATCTTTAATATTAGAGGGTGGCCTAATCTTAAAATTTGGTATTGTGTGCAGATAGATGATAATAGGACCACAAGGAGCCATGGAGCTGTGGGTGGTCAGGTCTAACCTTCTCATGCCGCTCAAGCACCTGTATTCAGCTCCCATTGCCAGAGCCATTAGTATGTACCAGATGTCTAGTAGGGGCTTTGCTTTATTATCCATTTAACTTGATTCCTTGCAACAATTTTTGTGTGATCACATAAAATTACATACTTTAGTGTTGGACAACTAATGATGGGAAAATTAATGCCTTTTTAAAAATCACTGTACACCCATAATCTATTCTTTGAGTGGCACATAGTAAGTGTTCAATAACTAGTTTTATTGAAAGGATTTCTCAAAGACCTCAGAACAACTAAGAAGCATAAGTAGGAATCTAACCAAAGCTTGAAGGCACTGCCCATGCTTATAACCACTGTGTATAGTTTCTAGTTTTTCTTCTCCACTCTTTGCACTGTGTCTGGCTACCCTGGCAGAAAAATAAGATGCTTCAGGGTCCAGTTCAACAGTTACCTCCCCAGTAAGGCAATGTAACTCCTCTCAAAGTTGTGGCTTCCTATGGATACCACAGCTGGTTATAAAGTGATAGGAACCTTGGATTGAAATGACTTGGAACTGTGTGACCTCAAGCGAGTTACAGTCTCTCTGAGTTCAGGTTTATCATTTGTATAGGGGATAATAACTCTCACTTTGCCTAACACTCCTGGGATATTTGAAGATCAAAGCCAAAGAGTTGGCATGGGGTTTATAAAGTATAACATGCCGCACAAGTGTCTACTGATTTAAGAGGTCAGATTAAAGTCAAAGTTGGAAGATACAAAGAAATGTGCTGTTCAGATACAGATGAAAATGTGGCAGATATTGTGTCTATCTTGAGTGAGTGCCTCCTCACTACTTTCCTGTCCAGTATATGAAGTTTAGTCAATCATTCACTCATGTATTCATAAATTCCTTCACACATTATGCATTCAACAAATATTAGGTCATTCAATATCAGGTACTAGACCCTACAATGAGTAAGATATGATCCAATCTCTTTCTCTAAGAACCTCATTATCTATTACAGAGATATACAGGTAAGTCAAAAATTGTTATAAAACACCAATTTCATATAGTCACATATAATCTTTTAGTTAGTTACTCAAAAAAACTTGTTTTAATAATTTTGAATTATTCACATTAGTAGTCTAAATTTCCTGTTTTTTTTTTTAACACGTTATAGTTTATTGATTAGTTTATCTGGCATTTTTATCAAATTAGTTTTATGAAGTTTTATTATTCTCATCTCCAGCTTTTATTCCTTTTCTTTTTTTTTGAGTGAGAGGAGAGGAGATAGTGAGCCAGACTATACATCCTGATCAGAATCTATTCAACAACCCCATTAGGGTCCGACACTTGAGTATTGAGCTATTTTTAGCACTTGAGGCAGATGCGCTCAGACCAACTGAGCTATTCTCAACTCCCAGAGCCATGCTTGAACCAAAGGAGCCACTGGCTGTGGGAGGAGAAGACAATGAGAAGGGGGAGAGGATGGGGAAGAGAAGCATTTGGTTGCTTCTCTTATGTGCTCCGACCAGAAATTGAACCCAGAACGTTAATACACCGGGCCAATGCTCTATCCACTGAGCAACCAGCCAGAACCTATTCCATTTCTTTAATATTTTCCAAGGGTCTTTGTATTTGGAGAGTTTAAATTTTTTTGAAGGAATAATTGTGTCTGACATTTATATCATGCTGACTATATGTCCAATGCTCTTCCAAGACTAAATTAATTGGCAGTCAGTTTGATCTCTCTTCATATGTCTCCTGAGCATTTTTCTAGTTCCAGAGTTCTTATAGTTCTTGCCAATTTCAAACCTTTGATTAAAAACACAAATATGTAGGAATGCATAAAGTTCTATAAGTAATTAAATCTTTAGGAACATGTACAATTTGTATGAACAGTTCCCTGCCTCATTGTATTACACAAAAGTGACCATTTACTGTTACGTGTTGCTGAATTTCTGAGTTCGTTTTAGAAAAGGTTACAGAAAATATACAGCCACTATAAATGCCCAGGAGCTATTGGTGCCCTGCCAAGTATCAATATTTATAAACTGGTGTGGGTTTCCTGTGACCATTGGCTCCAGTCAGTGTTCATATAAAAATCCCACCTTCCTTTCATCAGTTAAAGTATTATTCCTGGGTCCTGTAGGCACCCTAGAAGGAGAGAGGTGAGCTCAGGAGGTGTGACAGGTGAAATACTACCACGGAACTTACACAACTCAAGTAAGAAGGAGAAGGAGGGAGAGCTTGGGGACATTGTGTTAGTTTTCTCAGGATACCATAACAAAATAACACAGACTGGGTGCCTTAAACAACAGAATGTATTTTTTACAGTTCTGGAGGTTGGAATTTCATACCAAGATGTCAGCAGGTTTGCTTTCTTCTGAGGCCTCTCTTTGGTTTGCAACTGACCACCTTCTCTTTGTGTCCCCACATGGTCTTTCCTTTGTGCAAACACATCCTTGATGTCTCTGGGTCCAAATTCCCTCTTCTTATAAAGACACCACTCAGAGTGGGTTATACCCTACCTATATGACCTCATTTAACCTTGATGACATCTTAAAAAGACCTATGTCCAAAAGTAGTCACGTTGGGAGTTAGGGCTTCGATGTATGAGTTTTGGGGAGGACACAGTTCAGCCCAACACAAACATTTTCAAAATTTGGCTCCATTATCACCCCCTCTGGAAAGCCTTCCCAGATTTTCCCAGGCAAAGTTCATTGCATAGATTCCTATATGACATCATTTACTCTTCTTTATGCCACATGCTCCACAGTGTTACAATGAGCTTTTCTCTAGGCTGTCTTCATCCCCTCAGTAACTCTCAGACTGGGGACTTTCAGCTGGGGGGCTCTCTTCTTTATAGCCCATCACCCAACAGTGGGTAGGTGCAGTGGGTACAGCAGGACTATAAAATGACTAATCAATGAAGTAAGGGTGGAATGTGTTTCAAAAGAAACACACGGTATCTTTAAACCAAATGAGCAGAATACTAGCAGGCTGTCAAGTTAAAAGCAAGATCTGACCACGTTTAAGTCCAGATTGAGAATCCAGGAACACTGATATGAGATGAGGGACTGATGGTTAATGGCCAGGAGAAGTGCCGAGACAGTATATAGTAGCGGGAAGAGCCTGCACGCAGGAACCAGGCAGTCTAGAATCAAATCCCAGTTTTGCTGCTCGATGGCTATGCACCAGTCATTTAACTGCTCGGAATTATGTATAGCTGGCTTAATAGCAACATTGGATAATATAAACTAATTGGTAAGGGTGTCTGAGTAAAATGAAAAAGAAAACCTGTGCATAGAGCCCACTACAGGATCTTGTATAAAGTAGGTGATTGACAAATGATAGACATTTCTATAGCCACACAGTCTCAAATTTTTCACCATGCTGCCAATGTAGTCAGGGCTTAGCTCTGCAGATACCTCAAAAACCCCAAGAAACCTGAACTGATCTGGAAACATTTGACCTGCCAGAGGGAGGCTTGTAGATCCACCGTGGCAAGGATAAACTGTCATTGCATTACTAATGTTGGGGTTTTCCTTTAAAAAATTATATTAAGCCTCCCTGGAGTTCAAATGAAATGCATTCCCACGATAATACTCAGAGCTTAATGTTCATAACATTTCAGAATAAAAAAGTCATTTCTGTGTTTACTTTGCGCTTATTAAACAGAAAAACAGATGAAAGGAGCAAATAGAGGAAAGACAACCATGATTACTTCCAATTTCTTGAGCTATCCCTTCCTCCTGGGTGCTTTGATATCGGCACAACAGAAAACAAAGACTGGTGTTAAATGAGGAGCCGAAATTAAAGGGACAAAGTTACTCAATTTTGTCCTCCAGATGTTTTCTTTGCAAGGTAACAAAGAGCCAAAGGACCAGATATCGGTGGACTGGCTTCAAATGTAACTTGTCTTAACTTTTGGTGACCTGCAGAACCATAGAGTGGGGAACAACCTTGGGAGGTCCTCTAGAAACTGTGTAAATTTAAAAACTCTTCATCTGGATTATTTTTGAGACTGATGGAAGAGGAAATTTAATAACCTGCCACAAGAGCCCTTACTGGTGTTTGACAATTCTCAGATCAGGAAAATGCCTCTGAGAGCCTGGCTAAGTGATTGTTTCTGTTGAGCAAAATGTCAGTCACTTGTTTCACCCAAAGGTAGATAACATGCTCTATTTATATAAAAGAAACTTGGTAACGTATAAGAGGTAGTAATAGCTACTTTGGCTTTGAAGTCCCAAAGAACTGGGTTTAAATCTCAGTGTGGGTGGTTACTAACTGTGTGACTTCAGGCTGATTACCTACTTCACTTACCTGAGTGCCATTTTCCTCATTTGTAAAATGAAGCCCTGACCTCAAAGCATGCTGAGTACTCCATATCAAAAAGGAGTCATAATTATCAAAGCATGATATTACAGTTGACTGCTATTTTTAAGTACTAAAAATCCATATATTTGTTAGTGTGCTATTTTAATTTTTAAAATAATTTTGAAATTCAAGTTCTTAATATCTGGAGAGAAAGACCAATGATTCAATTATTCAAATTATGTAAAAAGGCAACCTAATGCAATCTACAAGTCTAGACAGCTCTGGGCCTGTGTGAACTGTAATAAGCCACCATATTGAGGTCTTGCAAAGCTCCTATTGAAGGAATAATTATTATTGCACTTCAAAGAATTTTTGAAAAAAGAAGCACATGAATGTGACAGTATGAAAATGAATGCAGGTACATGTGCCTCAGATTTACTAAATGTCTATGATGAAAATGCAGAAGATAAGGACAAATCAGATGTTTTCTTTGGAAGGAATGGGGGGTGGGTGGGAAATACAGCATTTTATCAACATAAAACCTGCAGTCTTTGTTGGGATGGGTAAATGAGGAGTTGCTCAAACAAGAAATCCTCATAACTCTCAAATAAGAGATAAAATTATTCAAAGAGGAAATTCCTCCCCTTTCTTCTCATCAGAAAATCATAAGAGCTTTTTTAGCAACAAGAAAAGCTTGCACAGAAATATGTTCGCCATTCAACGATGGCACTGATGCACTTTATTGTTTAATTAGGAGATAATATTTTCATTTTCGATTTCTGTACTTGATTATATTTTCCTGTTATATGCTTTTTTGTTTATATTTTGAATATTTGTCTTAATGGATTTTTATTTGCCAATCACATATTACAGTTACAATGTTTATGTTTTGTAAATTTACATTTTTTCTGTTTATTATGTATTAATATGCGTATTTAAAGTACATTACATAGTTTTGTTAATCTATTTATCTGACAAATTCTGTACACTTTCAAAACAAAATATTGATAGTATGTCAAATAAATTACCGAAATAACAGAATTGCTATCTTGCTGCAACACTGTAATCACTAATGAGGAGCTAACCAAATTGAAATTATAATGACTTTGAGCAGGGAAATATACCAGGACCCAAAGAAGGAGTCAGAAGTTCCCCCCAAACCAGAAACAAGCTGTTTAGCATTTCTCTCATTTAAGGCTGGTATTATCATTGTTTGATGTTAGCAGGATATAGGGCCTTACTATAGCCCATAGCAGGTGTTAGCATCAGGAGAGATGCCATGTGTATTGATCAGGGAAGTGGCACAGAGTGATGTCAGGCACAACAAATATTCCACTGTGGGCTTCTGAGGGAATAACCTTCAGGGAGTACACGGGATTTAAAGAGGCCAGACACCTATTATGTGTAAATCACAGACCTGCTGTAAGGATTAAATATCAGGTCATCTCTAAAGGACTGCATGTTATATATATGGGATTACCATAAGGGGTGCTTTTTTACATAGTGATGAATAGCTGTGGACTTAGGGCAAATGATTTAACCTCACTGTGATGCAGTTTCCTCATCTGTAAAATGGCATTAACGGTAGTGCATATTTGAGTAATACAATGGCAGAGAATCACATAATTCATACAGGAGTCCTCGGGTTACAATAGTCTTGACATATGACGTTTTGAGTTTACGATGCTCACTCCAATAAAATCTTAAAAAAATTGAGACTTGAGTGTTTTGGCTTACACCATTAGCATCATACTTGTACTTACGGACTACGTGGGTGAACTAGTTTGGTTGTGCACAGTGGAAGAATATGCAGTATTCTTTTCCTGTGGCTCAGTTGTGTTTTTATGTTCTAGATTATGATTTTACAAATATGTTAGGATAGGTAAGTGACTTAGGCTAGGATGTGTTCTGATTTACACCAAAATTTGGGTTACGTCACTGTTGTAGGAACAGAACTGAGTCATAACCTGAGAACCCCCTGTACATGTAAAGGGTTTACAAAATTTCTAGTAATGGCAAGAATTCAGAATGCTACATACCTCTAAAACAAAGCAATTATTAACATTACCATTTTCAACTTCAGAACTCAGCACATCCCAAGTGAGAGAATGGTAAAATGAGAGTTTCAAAAACTGCAGGCTCCAACTTGCATTTCAAACACAAAAATGTATAACCACAATATAAAACATCAATTGCAAATGCTAATTTATGAAAATATAATAAAAATGTAATACCAGTCTAGTATAAATTATTAGCAGATAAGTTACTAAAAATAAAGTGTTATTTAAAAAAACCCAGAAAAGTAAATTTTCTCTTCAATGGTGTTTGTGTGAAACTTGGTGTGAGTTTAGCATGAGTGGACTTCTGATTTAAATGGGATAAAACACAACAGGTGGGAGATTTCAAGGTGCTCTGTGGGCCTGGAAGCAGAAGGAAAAGTGGTAGGTACTTAGCAGAATGGAGGTGGTTAAGATTCCAATGTCTAGGTTGGGGTGGGTACAGAGCCAGGCTGCCAGTGGATAAACTCACCAATTTGTCCAGGAAATTCAGAACTTGGAAGAGACACGGAGGAAGGTGGGGAGGCTGTGAGAATCACTGGGTCAGTATGTGGTGGGCAAGTGAGTACCGACGGCAGACTGTGGAAGAAGGGCAGGGAAGAAACCTCTTCCTGAAAAGGTGCTTGAATAGGCTTTGTGCTATAAGGGGAGGGACAGAGTGAGGAGAAATCTAGGTGCCCTATATATTTTCGAAGGCTGGCATTGTGATGTCTTTTAATAATCTTCCTGGCTCAGCCCAACCTCCTCTACTTTAAAGAAATGTCTGGTTCTCACAATTCTAATAATATGGGCCCAGAATAGAGCCCACCAATGAAAGTCTGAAAAATAGATTCAATTATCCTTCTCCACTATTGAACTTAAGCTATTCCATTAGAGGCAGGGAGTGAGGCTGAGTGAAACACACACACCACACATTTTACCTGGTACCAAGAAGAAAGGAAATCGGCACAAGAGAAACAGGCCTAACTTGAAAGAGACCGAAGAAGATGGTGCTTTCTTTGAAAAATGATCAGGTCATATCACATTTGTCAATATTTTTAATCAACATATTAATTTGCTTTATCAGTCAAAGCTTTCTTTTTCACAAGTGTCTATGAGATCAGAAATGCAAACACAAACTGAAAGGTGGGTGGTGGTGGGGACCACCTAGACGTGGGGTTAATTTAGGCAGGTAGTGCATAAAGACAGGATGAGGATGGGAACTAGAAGGCGCTCAGCTCCAGATCTGGCTCTTGGAGGGAGAGAGCTAGCATTTGACAGTCAGACTCTGAGGTATCAGGGTGTGACCTTGAACAAGGTAACCTCTCTGAGACTCAGCTAGCTCATCTGTAAAGTGAAGATAGTAGCGGTCCATATTTATATTTTAAGTTTTAGCACGGTATCTAGCAAACGGTGTTGTGCTAAACATATGTGAACTTTAATAACAGATACCAACATGCTATTAAACCTTTCTAAGACGTAATTGTGTTAAAATAGGGACAATAATATATAATCTTTTTAGGTTTACTCTAAGGATTACATGAAAGCAGCTATGACAGTATGCATGTCCCCTGCATTACTAAGCACTCAATAGATGGAATTATCACTACCCATATGAAAGCTCTTACAAATATTAGTTTTCCTTATCTGTAAAAATATAATAACTATCCCATCCTCTTTCAGGTTTGGTTTGAGACTTAAATAAGATAATACACATGAAATAAACTTCTACTCATTCATTACCTCATTTAATAAATATTTACCATGCATCTCATGTGTGCTCAGACTGTCCTAAGTTCCAGAAGTATACTTGTAAGCAAAAAATGGATAAAATTTCTGCCCTCTTGGAGTTTATATTCTTACTACTAGAGTAGAAGAGGAAGAGATGGGTAAACCAATAAATATATAAAATCAGGAAATGGAGTGCTTTAGAGAAAAGTAAGATGAGGTAAAGAGGATGGGGCTGAGGTAGAGCAGTCATGCTATTTTACAAAAGGTGGTAAAAAAAGAAATAGCCAATAGATGGCATTTTGGCAAAGACCTGAAGGATACAAAGGGTGACAATCCAGGTGGAGGGATAATCATCCCAGCCCCCAGTGTGATGGTATTAGGAGACAGGGCTTTTTCTGGAGGTAATTAAGGTTAAATGAGGTCATAAGGATGGGATTCTTATTCAATAGAACTGGTGTCCTTATAGAAAGAGCTCCCCCCTCACACACACCCTTTCCCCCACACAGAGAGGAAAGGCCATGTGAGGACACACAGAGAAGGTGGTTGTCTGCAAGTCAGGAAGAGACTTCTCATCAAAACCCGAATTTGGGGACACCTTGATCTTGGATCTTCTAACCTCTAGAACTGTGAGGAAATAAATGCCTGTTGTGTAAGCTCCCCTAGTCTGTGGTGTTTTCTCACGGTAGCCCATGCAAACCAATGCACCACAGTAGAAATGTGAGATGGGCAGTCATTAAGGACCCTTTTACTTTTGTGTGTAAAACATGGGGGCAAGATTGTAAGCTAAGAAATTAGTTAGGAGTCTACTATAATAATCCAGGCAAATGATAATAGCTGCCTAGACCATGGCAACAGCAGCAGAGAATGTGGTGAGAATTGCCTAAATTCTGAATACAGTTGGAAGGTAGGGCGAGCAAAAAGAAAAAAGCTTGTGGAGGGGTATGCAGTATGAACCAAAGTGGGGGGGGTCAATGGTGAATTCAGAGTTTTTGGCTGAGCACCTGGAAGACTGGAGCTGCCATTCACTAAGATGGGAAAGGCTATGGAGGAAGTAGCTGGATGGATAACCAGAGTTTGTGTCCAGAATTTTGGAGTATGAGCTGCCTAGCAGACATCAATAAAGATGAGGATACGGATGGAGTCATGAGCCTTGAGTTCAGGAGAGTGGTAGAGTTGGAGATGAAAATGTGGAAATCATTAGCATATAAATGACATCTAAAGCCATGAGACAGCATGATAACATTTCTAAATAGTAAAATGTGAAATATTTCTAAAGATGCATGTAAATCAATTAAGGTCTTTGGTATCCTTTTGTGTTCGATTTCTGTATAGCAGTCCCACTCACAGTGTTTCTTCTCTGTGAACTTTACTAATGTGGTAGCATGCCATTTTAAAATGGGATAGGAGGAGACACCTACCAGCTGTCAATACTTTGTAAACAGAGTAATTTACTACTTCCATAACATATTACTGGCACATCCCAGTTGCCAAATGTATTGTTAGGTTTGCTTATCAGCAATCCTACACTTAACTATGTGCTGAGTACTTTGCTAGCAATGGGGAAACAATGAAAAAGATATATTCCCCAGCTTTAGGGAGTCATGTATTTTCAGTAGAATGTGATAAGTGTGATGACAGAGACATGCACAGGGAATCGTGGAATCCCAGGGAAAGAGTGCCTAAATCATCTCGCTTTAGACAGCAAAGGAGGTACCATCTGGTAGGAGTTTGAGCCAGAGGATAAGTGTTTGCAGGGATAAGTGAGGTCCCAGGGCCACCTGAGCACCAGCACAGAGAAGAAAGTACAACTTGGTATGTGTTAGAACCACAGATAGGTCAGGGGGTTGGGGTATCAGGAGATGCAGGGAGTGATAAGGATATGATGCTGGGACACAGAAAAGGGCCAGGATGTGCAGGTCTTCAAATTCCTTATGAAGAACAAGGGGTTAACATCTACCTTGGAGAGAGGAAGGGTATGAGGGAATATTGAATATTTTTAATAGAGAAACATTTATAAATTAGTCATCCATGTGATATCAGAGTCATTTGAAGGAACTAACTCCAAAGAGTGGAATATATTTGTGTATACACTCATCTTCATATATTACTGACAAAAGTAAAATACTACAAGGAACAACAATAAGAAAATGACTAAATTAATTATGGTGGATCCATCCAATAATAGTCTGTTTACTCAATGGAATATTACTCAATCATTTAAAGTGATTGGTATTAACAGTACCTAGTACCATGGGAAAATGCTTATGGTCTGAGTGAAACAAACAAACCAGGCTTTTATGCAAAATATAACAGTCACATAAAATATAGCTTCATAAAGACTGGAAGAAATACACCCAAATGATGGATTGTTGTTATTCCTTTTTTTGGGGGGGGGGCGTTTTTTCTCTAATTTCTAAACTCCATATAATAAGTTTAGATTAGTTTTAAAATTAAAACTCATGAATACATAAACAATCAAAAAGTTACTTACAAAAGCATGACAGTGTTGTTACTTTTCATTAATAAAAACAATAAATCACATATGATAACTTTATTGGAGTTAAATGAGGGGATAAAAATCAGTGTTTATATCATTTTGTTTTTATAAAGTACACGTTTTCAGCAGCACTGGGTGAGGCATGTCTGAAAACACAGCTGGGACCTGACGAGAAAATGCATCCTCTGCAATGGTGAGCAAGCCACCAGCCTCTGCAGACCCCGGTGCACGCAGCATCCTTCTCCTGGTGCTCTCAGCTGGGGCATGGTGCAAATGCTCTCATCAGGACAACTGAGCTTAGGTTTGACCTCATCTCAGTTTTCTGTATTATCGCAGGGAAGGAACAACAGTTCAGGATTACCTCCATTTCCCAATGCATAGAGGTTAAAGCTATAGCTCATGCTCTGGAGGAACCTGCCTAATAACTGTGAAGGACCAAAGCAGGTGAAGAATGGTCGCTGGAAGGCTCTTGATGAGTGGGTAGGAGTACACTAAGTGGTGAAGGCAGTAAAGGGCACTCTAGGCTGAAGACAATACGTAGAGGGCCGTGTGTGTGTGTGTGTGTGTGTGTGTGTGTGTGTGTGTGTGTGTGTGTGCTGAAAGATGTGGATGGAAGAGAGGAGTCTACAGATGACACTGGGAAGTCAGTACAGAGCCAGATGATAAAGACTTGTAAAGTCTCCATTTGAGAATTTTTCCAATTCCATTTCACAAAGGGAGCCATCAACAAGTTTTCACCACAGGAGTGGGCTTTTCATATTTGCAATTTGTCAGGACACTCAGAGGGCAGTGTGTAGGAGGGTGTAGAAAGAGTAAGACTAGAGGTAGAGTACTTCCAAGGTTCTTGAGAAAGATAATACGACCTTGAGCAAAGGTAATGGCAGTAGGGATTCACTCTTCCATTAGACAAATTCCTTCTGAGCATCTGCTATGAGTCAAACATTGTGCTGAGCAATGGGAGGGAATTACAAAGGAAAAGACAGACAAGGTTTCTGCCCTCAGGGATCTGACACTATAAGGCAGGGGTGCTCAATACATGGATCGTGATCTACTGGTTGATCACGAAGGAAGTGTGGGTAGATTGCATGACATTAAAAAGACATTTGTCTTTTGATTGGCATACAGGGTAGCCAATCTGACGTCTGAACTTTTGACACCCTATGCATGCGTGTTAAACCGCGCTAACTTGTTCAGTTACATTGCTGCGTAGTTAGCCTTCAATTTATTTAAACTAAATACAACAAAGGGTATAAAAATGAGTGCCATAGCTGGTCCGAGTAAGAAGCCTAAAACCTACCACTTTCATACAGAATGGGAGGGGATTTTTTCACTATGTCATATTCTAAGTGTGTTTGCCTCATCTGTCTGTGTGCCATTGCTATTCCAAAGAAGGGAAATGTGGAGCGGCTTTTTCGGACTGTTCATAAAAACTATGACATTGACTTTCCTTCGAAAAGAGAGCTGAGAAGGAGAAAGGTGAAAGAAGAATACACAATATTGAATAGTAATAATAGTAACTTAAATAATGATAACATATAAGAAATAAAATTATATTTTGCATTTTTATTGTAGGTAGATAATTTTGACTTGGTCATCTTATAAGTAACTCGCAAGCTGAAAAAGTGTGGGCACCCCTGCTATAAGGTGTTGGAGAGAGAAGGAAATGCTTGAGTGTATTTCAGAGGTAGAATCAATGTATGCTTTATTTTAGATAGTCCCTTCAGTGCTGGAAGGGTGAACTCTACAAAGTCCAGAAGCAATCACACTGGATAAGCCATTTTCACCAAATCTGCAACATTCATGCTTCTAATTACATCTAAAAAATAAATATGTTGGAAAAGGCAAGCATTTGGGGCATGGGCTTTTTCCCCTGGCATGTGAAGTTTAAAGCTCCTGGTTTGAACATTTCCATCAAAAGCCACAGCAGAACGCGCAGAAGCACAACAGGGAGGGGGCAGAAGATGAATGGAGAAGCAGGTCACGCGCGTTGTAGGCTCAGCGGTGTATCATTTGCTATGTGATTTAAGGCAAGTCACAACCTCACCTGCAGATGCAAGTTCCTCATCTGTCAAGAAGGAAATTGAAATAGCTAACCTCTGAGATTATTTATAATCCTAGGATGTCCTGATGTCGGTATTTTTCCTTAAAATTCCTAATTGAACAGTATGCTTCCAATTTCTAGCTTTTTAAAATTTAAATGTATACTAACTTACATTTCTGTAACCATTTATACTTAACCAAGTATTTTCACATATCTGTTACCACTTGCTTTTCACATTCACCTCTGATTCCCACTTTTACAGGTGAGGAAATTGAGGCTACGTGAGTGAGAGAGAAGGGAGACACAAGAAACCACATCCACACACATAGGTGGCAAAAGTGAGCCATCTGTCAGGTTTTTAGTCCAGAGCAGTCATTCTATCCACTTTAAACAGCTTGCTGCACCAACCAGAGAGCATAGTGCCCATCCTAATCAATTCATGGTTAGTATTTAACAACTGAAATGGAATATTAGGTAAGTTAACTGGATTCAGTACTAAAGACTCACTGAATGAGAAGAATGACTACATTCTATGAACCTCATTTGTGAGCCATCTGGGAGCATTACCTTCAATGGGACAAACAGAACTAATGTTCCCAGCGAAGAGACACTGATACGTAAAGACACCAGCATTAGGTGAACATTAGAGAAACGTGTTAAACACAGAAAGGTGAGAAATCTAGGGCCATTGCAAGCTCTGGATGGTCTTTTTATTTCCCTTGGTAATGTTCACAAGAAGAGACAGCCTTGGCTTAAATGAAGTTGGCTGTCAAATAAAATGCCTACAGAAATTTCCTTTGGAAGAGTCATCTTGCAGCAAATGTAGACACTCCCCCAATATTCAGTGCCTGGGTAGCTTCATCCTGGTATCTTGCATTCAAACTCACTTCTTGAATAAGTGAGTTGTAAAAATGCTTAATTTGTGTCTTCATTTTCTCATCGCTAGAACATGGCCATACTAGTGTCCTGTCAGGCCACTAATGGACAAAAGTAATAAACTGAGACCTGGGGGTGAAGGTGGGCTGGGCGGGATAGGGTTAGTTATTTGCAGAAGAATCAGCTGGCAGAGTTTTCTGTTTTACCTCAGACTCATTCCCTCTCTTAATGTTGACCTTACATTCTCACACTTTTTTCTTGAAAGTTTATTGGTATAAGTCTCTCCCAGTTTCTTCCTTTGTGGTTCAGTCCACCCTGCGTAATCTCAGTGTCAGGCACATTTGTCTCTGATCTGTTCAGAACAGATTTGCTAAAAGTCTTCTCCTCTACCCTTTCAGTATCTATCATCCCTCCTTCTCTCCTTCCTTATTTCCAAGAAATCTTTAGGGAACACCTACATGATTGTAGGCTCTGAGGCTTAGGGGAATAGTGGACAGATCACAAATTTCATCCAGACAGGTTTGGGTTCAATTCTTAGTTCAGCAAGTACCATCTTTAAGACTCTGATCCAACTCCTTTACCTCTCTGATCCTCTTTTACATTACTGATGAATGTGGATAACAGTCAGTAGCTTCCTTATAATAATAATAAGTCTAGCATGAGACTTATTATTATTAACATGTGGCGGACTCAGTGATTTTAAAAAAAATCTGAGCTAAATACTTGAAATAAAGATGCAGAGAAACAAAACAGCAACACAAAATACTCCAAAATGAAACAAAACAAAAACATGGTCCTAGCAACATAGGAGAATATAAAGAGTAAGAGAAAAAAGCAGACAATTGTAATTCATCATGCTAATAAATGACTCAATAAAGCATCTCCCTGTCCCCAAAGGATGCAGACATGTCCACCCAGGAGGGTTGCTGGCCCACACAGAAGGGCTGCTGGGAAGCTGATTCCTAATGTTAGGTGGCTACACTGATGTACCTTGCCCAACCCATGGTGACCTGAGTTGATCAGATGCCCTAGTGGACCTCATTATGCTTTCTGCTGCCACTTGGAAATAACAAGATCCCCTTCCACAGATCTCCCTTCTGTTCTTGTTCTTTGTTCAGCCTTCCTGTTCTGAGCTTATTATACATCCAGTCCCTCCCTCAAGCCCCGATCTTTCCTTATCAACCCTAGGTGTCTCTTGGTTCAGATTCATTTTTTCCCCAGCACTAAAAATAATAATCCTCATGTTACAACTCCATCCGTTGCCTGGAGATAACATTCAGCTCTTCACACACAGGCAGACCTCCTCCAGCTGTGCCAATTTAATCCTGTTCTGCGGCTTCATTCATTTTGAATAGGATACCTTTGGCAGGTGAGGTGTTATGAACATCAACGTGTTAAATCTTCAGTAACGTCATTCTCCTGGCATTTTTTTTTCATTTCATTTTGTCCAGAATGCTGTCATAAAGTCTGCTGCTATCTCTAGACTTTCCCCTTGAGTTCCTTGGCAATTCATTAATACACATGCACCCATCCAACAAAGTTTGTTTTATGAAGACCTACCATGTGCCATGCATTTGCTCCAGCACTCATTTGATCCTTGTGAAAGAGGCAGTGTGCACATATGTGTGTATGTGTACTCATGCACAGTGGGGGTGGTGAAAAGCCAGCTATTTCTCCAACTTGGCTGTTATTAAATAATAAATGTATGCACGAAAGCAGGGTGAGGCTTGGCCACAAACATGGATTTCATCTGTCACCTACATCCTGCACGTCTCTGTCTAGGAGCCATACTCTTGCCAATTATAGAGATTGTTCTAACCAGGTTTGTGAGCTCATAATTGGTTGCTTGTGTCATACTTAAGAATAGCATCTTTCTAGTCACTTCTAGCTGGACGGGATGGGGGCTCTTTGACTGGATGGACATCTATATTATCCATTCATAACAGTTTCATCTCTATGTACTTAATCTCATCACTTGGTTGTTTCCATTTTTAGAAGTCCCTTCATTATGGCTGTAGTTCCTTTTTGTAGTCGACTTTATAAGAGGATGTTTTGTCATATTCTTTTTGTATTCACTTTTTGTTCTAAATTGTGGTTCAAGTGAGATAATTTTTTAGTCATGTTTTGCCTTTTTTGGGTCTGCTCTACAATATTTTTATAAGTGTTTGATTTCTAAGACACACACACACACACACACACATTTCTAAAGAAACAAATATGCACTCAATTTCTTCAACCAAAATCTTCTTCAAAAAACAATTTAGGCAAAAAGTTACTATGGTAGACCTTGAGTGGTATAAAACTTCAGGTTATTACTGTTTCACAAGATGTTTCTTTTTATTAAAAAATAAGAGCGTTCTAATTTGCTCTTCTACCATGAATTCTCAATTTCAGCATCTGATCAAAACTGGCATTTATGCACCTAGGTAGGAGCTAATCTGAGACTAGGAAGGCAGATTCAAGTATGAAGGACCTTAAACATGTAGAGCTTCTCAGGTGTCACTGGACTCAAAGCCTAATTACTATACCAGTTTTACAGCTGAGAAAATAGGCTCTCAGGAGCTGAACAACACTCGCTGGTGGCAGGACACAAACACAGGTCTTCGGATTCTAAATGCTACTGTTCCCACTCCTGTCTCTCTGCGTCACATAGTACCCTACCTTGTAAGCATTCGGAATCCAGGTATTGTCTTCAAATGGCACAGGGAGGACAAAGAGCAGACAAGTCTGGGAAATGGCGTGTCTGGAAGAACCTCTCTAGGCTGTCTGTATTTATGAGGTTAATTCTAAAGATCAGAAAGGGGAGAAACTGTCAAGAAAAAAGCTTCAGTGGGTGAGGTCCACAGCAGTGAGAGGCGGGGAGAGGATTTAGGGTTGAGAGGGACAGAAATCCTCAGAGAAAGTACAATACATTCTGGCCTGAAAATAATGTTTAAGGGTCACAAGTTTACTTTCTTTTTATTCTGTATCACAGAAAGGGGAGCAGAAAAGAAAGGGCTTCTTTATGAGGTGGATAGCTCCTATTATCCAAAGCTTATGACAGTCTGTGCTAGGCAGGGTTTCACCAGAGAAGTGGAAACAAGCACTAATGAACTGTATGTGCACACATGCATATATTGTACATATATGCACATATACACATACATATACACACATACAATCTCCTAGTGGTTGGTCCTGTTCCTCTAACAAATAAATTAATACATTGTATAGTATATGTATATTTAATCAATGTATATATATATATATTAGTTATTTAATAGAGGGATTTGGTCTCATGCAATTGTGGCAGCTGGGTAAGCAGTCTAACAGTCTGTTGTCTTCTGTATGATGCTGGACTCTGAAGTCCACTGGGCAGGCTGTTAGCAAGGGAAACTGAATATAAGTAACAGGAGAAATTAGGAGCAGCCTGGAACCAATGAACACATTCTGAAACTACACAAGAACCAACAGGAACCTTATTTTCCACTGCTTCCCAGCTTGTTGATATGAGTGACCAATGGAGCCAGGGATTTTTCTCAAGTAGCTAAACACACACATCTGGATGAGCACCTGGAGAATCTGGGGGAGGATTGGGGAAAGGGAGGACAGTTGAGAGCTGGATGTTATTCCAAGGCGACGAGGTTGTCAGCAGATCAGCAACAACACGTGAGCTACAAATGTGGCTACCCCTCCATCTTCCAAATATCCCAAGAACCTCCCTGTGGCCCAGAGAAACATATAAGAAATGAAATTCTGGGTAATGTATTTCAATCTGGCCCAGTGGGGCATCTTCCCAGGCCACTGTACTATCTGGGAAGGAATATTGTATCTATGGAAGGCTTGATTTAGATGCTCTCTCGAGGCCCAGCTCAGGGTCTGGGCCCTGAGCTCAGGGGACCTGGCAGGCCTTATCACTGTTCAGCACCCAGGTCACTCCCCAGCCAGGGAGGGCTGCCTGTGTAGCCATGGGGTCAGCTGCTTTCAATGCCTTTGTCCCCTAGCATTTTCCTCTTCTAAGACCAGCTGAAAAGTAGGAAAGTCTCCCCAGCTTCTTCCTTCCTTGTTCCCGAAGATCAACACATCTGTCTTTTGTGTTTTAAGGCTTTATAACAGCTTGCATTATTATTATAAGCAACACTTATACTAAAACACTATTCACTGAGAATATATGATGGGTCAGAGCCTTTCAAATGAACTCCCTCATTAAATTCTTACAACAATCCTGTATGGAAAGTATCATTTTTACTTTGTTTTTACAGAAGTGAAAATGGACGCTTAACTAGAAGTTTTTGCTCAATGTCATGAGCTGGAGCAGAGGTTCAAATCCAAGCCATCCACCTTTAAGAAGCAATATCGCCACCACGAAGATAACAGAGGAGGGCAACTACCATGTGGGTAAGAACTTCCTCAAAGATTTTACAGGTGAGCTCCCTGGTGTCTAGAATCTCCCACTTCCTTCCAAGTTGGAGTATATGTGGATCTATCAGGGGAAAGAGGAAAAATAGAAGGGTAAATGGAATCCAAGAAAATAAAAGCAAATGAGAAAACATATATGAGGCACCAAAGGAATGAATTCAAGAAGTGGAGGAAGGGAGGAAGACCGACAGGAAAAGCTTTCTTATCTTGATACTGTCTTATTACCCACATGAGAAGACACAATGATGTCTCACTGTGATGGCTGCAAATGAATACAAGCAAATATAAAGGCAGACAAATCTTATCAACACAACGAATAAATAGCCAACAGCTCAGTAATGCCAACTGATGACTTTCAAGCAATTTTAAAAGGTAAGTGGAGGAAAAGAAGCTTGAAAAAATATCAAGGAATGTGAATAGTGGTTTCAGCAATCATTCAGAACTGGGTCTCTGGAAATGCCTTCTGAGCATTCTCAGGACAGGTCGACTCTGGGCCACTTCAGGGTTAGTTAATGAGAACAGACAGGTAATCTTTCACATCTCCTTCCAGAAAACAACAGCAGCCTTTGGAAGCTGTCAAGTGCATGCTGGTGTACAAACCTCTGGTTGCTGGAGAAGTGGAGCAAGCCAACGGTGCATCTCGGACCAGCATCTTCACTGTATGCCCGGGCAGCTGTGGGTCGATGCTGTGGGAAGTCGCTGCTCTGGAGGCTGTCCTGCCTCAGATCCCTTTTCACCCTGCACAGAGCTGCTCAGCCTTTGAGGTCCAGCTCAACAGCCCCTCCCTCTCAGCCCTGTCTCCAGCATTGCTTTTTGGGGCTCATTTCTCTCTACTCTGTATGACTATTAATTGTTGACCAGTCTGAGCAACTTGAACAAACAAATTGTATCATTCATTTTCCCATGGTTTCTATTCACGACAGTACAAGTGCCTCAGGAACACTCTTCCAGCTGAAGGTCACTGTGCTGCTCCCTCTTCTAAACGCCTGGCATTCCCTCCTTTCCAAGGCCTCTCAAGGTCTCCTCTTCTCTATCCCCACTGACCTGCCCTAGTTTACTTCATCATCGTCTCTTTCTAGGAATAGATGAATAATCTTCAAACATCTCTGCCACCTTCAATGCTTGACTTGTCTCCACTTCAAAGGGACAGGATTTTTTCAAATTGGGGAAGTGCAAACTCCTTAGGACTTCACCCAGAGATGAAGGCCTCAGACTCCAACTCCCTCCAAAGCCATGCTTTATATTCTTTTACATGTTTCCAAACCAAGAGATAACTCTCCCCAAAGCAATCCTCAAGGCAGCATTTGTGGATCCTTCTTTGGCTTGTGCAGTCCCTCTCTCTAATTGAACAAACCAGGAGAATACTGCATAGCCCTTCACTTTGACCTGGATAGGAACCCCTTAGCAACCTCAATGTTTAAAAACCAAGACTTTGAAAACAGGAAAATATCAACATGTGACATGGCTCCCACATACCTGTATCATGCTTTCATCCTTTAAAGCTCTTCTGGGCACATCCATCAATCTTAACAATCACAGAGGATACATATGATCGTTCCCTTTGTAAAGGTGAAGAGATTAAGTGAAGAAAAAAACTTATGGACACAGACAACAGTGTGGGGATGGCAGCAGGGAAATGGTGGGAAGTCTGAGAGGGCAGAGGGGGAATAGATGGTGATGGAAGAAGACTTGATTTGGAGTGGTGAGCACATAATGCACTATATAAATGATATATTGTAGGGCTGTGCACCTGAAGCCTGTATAATTTTATTAACCAATGCCATCCCAATAAATTCAAAAGAATTAAAAAATAATAACACAGCAGATGCTTGGAGCACTATGGTGGCTTGTGGAGGGTCTCACAGCTGGTTAGTGGCAGAGCTCAGAGTAAAGCCTTTAACTTCTCAGTCCAGGTAAGGCACACAGGTGAGAAAGCTTTTACCACATTACTTGGAGTGCTTACTGATTTTGAACTCTATAAAGTCATCACATATCTATATATTTTGCACCTCTGTCTATAGGCAGAATGTATTAGAGAGATTTATTAGACAAGCAATCTAGAAAAGATGACTATTTTTCAGAAGCTACTGCTCCCCAGTCCTCCTTAGGTAGAAAACCTTAATTTGTCTTCCAAATTCAGTCCACCTCAGAGAATAGCTTTGTGGATGCAAACGTAATAATAAAAGACCAAACTCATTCCAGCTGCAAACGATCCGCCTCTTGTCTCCAAGCCAGTAAATTACTAGCAGTTACTTACACGCCCACCCCGTGAGGTCCTCTCAGTAACCTGGCCAGCCTACAGGGGCGCGTGTTCCCCCTCCCCCCACCTCCACTTCTCATTTAACCCTACTCATTAGAGAAGGCTGGGGCACAAGCCAGGTTAACATGTCAATAAGTCACCAAGGAAATGCAACAATTGACAGCTGAGGAATCCCAGCTCCCAACCTCCTCCTATACAGAAACCCTCAGAAAACAGGTTCCTCGGCCTCCTCTCCAGGTCACTTAAATAAGGAGTGACATTTGAGTCCCTCAGAGTAATTAATTTCCTCTGTTTCCAATAGCTCCTCACATTTTTTAATGAATTTTTACAAGTCTCAGATCCTCCAGCCGCCCAGTTCCCTCTCCAACCCCGTTGTTCCCCAAGGTCCCATAACAAATAGCTCCCGCTCGTGTTTGCCTTACAAACTCACATAAACTGGAAATGATAAATACATTAGCTGGGCTTTTTAACGGACCATTGTTTAATTTTCTATGCTTGTCTGGCTGGGGAAGAGATAAATATTACCTTGTGGAGAATAAGATTTCTATTTCATTTAAGGGGGGTTAGGGTAATCTATGGCTGGGAAGCAGCACTTTGTTCATCCTAATAGGCACTGCTGCTAATTAAAAGTGTTGGAAGGGACATCCATCCACCAGTCTGTTATTCATTCAGCATTATCCCTGGTAAACAAGGAATAGATATTGGAATGAATGATTCTAATTTCTCAAAAGAATAGGCGTTTTCAGTTGCGTCTTCCTGGCTCCCCATATGAAGTACATAATTCACTCTTGCCATTAGTTAAAAGTTTAGGACCTCACAAGGCAAACACCTGCTTCTTGAGCTTGTAAATCTGCAAGTCTGTTTCCTATGGAAACATTTATCTTACATGTGGCTTGACTTCATTTTCCACAACTGAGGATGGTTCCCTCTGGTAAATATATTGAAACAGAAGCATTGGAAGAAAGAATGCTAACATAATTGTGTTTAAAATCAAACCAATCGGAGACGACCTAATATGTGAGGCTCAGATCTGGGCAGGAAAACTTAAGGCTTTGAATGACATTTACTAGGTACTTAAAGAAAAGAAGAAGGAGAGTCAATATTTTCTCTCTTTAAACAGAACACAAAGAGGACCAGAGAAAAAACAACCCAGAGCTCTAGCTCCCAAAGGCCCCATTATGCCCCTAGGGAGTTTTAGGGAGGAACATGGAGCATGAAAGCCATCACTTCAAGAGGATCCAGAGGCAACTGAGAGCAAATTTCCCAGCAGGGAAGATTTTCCTCACACCAGTGAGACAGGGAGCTTTACCTTTGAGTTGTGTGAAAGAGCCCCTCAATCATGAAGACTTAGAGCTGGGCTTCACCAACATGTCTTGCAGAAGGCTAGAAAACAAACAAAATACAGCATTAAACACAAAGTAAACATGAATGATTTAGTGGTTTATTTTTCTCCTCTCTCTTCCATCCAAGAAACTTTTACTAAATTCCTCCAATACACCAGGGACTGGAAATAAAACAAAAACACCATCAACAACAACAAAAAATCAACAAATACAGCCTTTTTTAAGTATTGGGCAAGAAGTAGGGCAGAATGCCTCTTAGGTAGGAGGGAGTCAGGATATGGATATGTGCGTGTGTATGGGCTTTACTTCCTGAGATGTGTGTGTGTGCATGCATACACACTCATACGCATAAGTGTGTAAGTATTTTGGAAGAACTTCCCTTGTTTGTAATTTGTCTGACTCTCTTAAAGGCTTAAGCTCTTAAGATCCATAAAAAAGAGGGAGAAAAGGTCAGGAGCCTTGAAAGTGATCATCCCCTTCAATCTGTGATTCACCTTCAGGATTCCTTCTCAAGGAAGCAATGATGATTGCAGGCCAATGTTTGTGCAGAGACATAGTCATTATAATGTGGTTTGTAGGAGGGAAACAACCAACAGAGGAATGATTAAGTGAATGTTAGTATTTCTACATAGAATAATCTTATGCATAAATAAAAATAATTTTTTTTAGTATATGGGAAAATCTGTATAACAAAATTGTTTATAAAGTTTGAGCTCATCCATATAAAGTTGGTCTTAAGAATATGCCAACTATTAATAGTGGTTATGTCTTTGTAGTTCTGTAGGTTACCATATTTCCCCCTTATTTCTTTTTGTTTAATAAAATTATATAGGTTTCAGGTGTGCAGTTCTATAATACATCACCTGGAAATCATATTGTGTATTCACCACCCCAAGTCAAGTCTCCTTGCATCACCATTTAGCCCCCTTTTATTATTTTCTACCTATCCCACATCTCTTTCCCTCTGTGAGCTCCATACTGTTGTCTGTGTCTATGAGTTATTTTTTTCTTTGTTTAATCCTTTCACCTTTTTCACCCAGCCCCTAACCCAGTTCTCCTCTGGCAGTTGTCAGCCAGTTCTCTGTATCTATCAGTCAGTCTCTATTTTGTTAGTTTATTTTGTTCATTAGAGTTCACAGATATGTGAAATCACATGGCACTTGTCTTTCCCTGACTGACTTATTTCACTTAGCATAAGAACCTCCATGTCCATCCATGCTGTTGCAAAAGGTAAGATTTCCTTTCTTTTACAGCTGAGTAGTATTTCATTGTGTAAATGCACCACAGTATTTTTACAGACTCATCTACTAATGTGCACTTGGGCTGCTTCCCAATTCTCTGGTTTGTTTATGCTTTCCAAATTTTCTACAAAAATATAAAAACAACCATATTTTTTTGACAGAGAACAAACATACAAACAGAAGTTTCAGCTGCAACATTATCATTTCTGTCCTACTTTCCTTTAACCCCATTTAATTAGGACCTCCATGTTCTATGCTCCCCAGAAATAACTCCATTCTGAAGGTAACACTGCATTGAAATTATCCATTTTCATCTCTGCCTCCCTCTACTCTTGAGCGCCACTGAGGAAGTTCTCACACCTTATTTAACCCTTGGTTCTGTGAACCTAGCCCAGAGATGAGTTCATAGTTGTCGCTCAATAATATGTTTGCTGTATAAAAGAGTGAGTGATTAAATAAATAAAGACTTAAATAAAACTGACATAACAAAAATTACATTAAGAAAACTGTTTATTCAAAATAATCCATGACAATAAAAGTTAAGCTCCATCTGGATTCACTGAAGATAGAAGAGGGCAAGCAGAGAGAGAGAAAATTTTTCAGGGAAGACAGTTGAACCTAGAAAAAGCCTATGGCTAAAAACAAAAAACAAAAAAACTCAACATAATGGAATATCACAGCCTACTGATGTATTCCAAAACCAAGAATCTGTTTAAGTCAGAAATATTTATTGAGGAACAATATTCCATTATAGCAACTCAGTTATTTTACATGTTTCGAGTTCCACACACATAAACTATGTAGTAGATACTTGTCATTACTTTTAATCAGCAATGGTTGGTTGACTCCCTGCTTAAAAAAAAAAGCTACAGTATAGATTATTGTAATGTTTAATAAAAATTCAATTTAGTTTATTGATAAAATTAGAGAAATATAACCAGAATAATTGACAGTTATATTCCTCTGGAGGTAGACCTGATTTGAATCCCATTTATGTCTTTTAAGAGCTGGGTAATCTTGGGCAAGTTATTTCACCTCTCTGAGGCTCAGTTGTTTTGTTTATTTATTATTTTAATGTATAAAATGGGGTAAAAATAATGCGACCTGATGTGGTGATTGTAAGAAAACAAATAAACCTAGAGAAAGCATGGCATTTAAACCAAACCTCAAGGTCATGTTTTTTTATATCAACACTGGGAGCTCTTAAACATACACAAATCTTCTTTTCCATCATGCACCATGATGTACACCAAGCGCTGTAGAGATACCTCACTTCATTCTCATGTTTTTTCTGAGGAGGTACTATTTTTCAACTTTATCTAATCATTTTTTTCTGTAATTGATAGTAATGATCATTTTGCATTTCTGATTTTAGTTATTTGAGCCCCTTCTCTTTTTTTCTCAATTTAGCTAAAGGCTTGTAAATTTTGTTGATCGTTTTGAAAAACCAACTCTTGGTTTTGTTCATTTTCTCTGTTGTTTTTCTATTCTCTATTTTGTCTTCTTTTGACACTTTACAAATGACAAAATTGATGCCCAATTTTCAAACACTATCTGAGTCAAAAATCAAACCTAGAATGTCTGCTTTTAAATCCCAGTCTTGTTCGTTGTTATGAGAAGGCACTGAATCTAGACTAGCATCCAGTCTTTGACTCACAACAAAATTCAGTTTACAATTTTGTTATGTCACACATACTACTATTTGATATGCTATGGCAGAACTTATTCTCTTGTAGTCACACTTAAATAGCCTCCTATTTCTTTTCTTATTAAATATTTCAAGCATGAAGTTGAGTATAGACATAATTATAGCAAAACCCTCTGTACTGCCACCCAGCCTGGTCATATACTATCATCTGTCATATTTGCTGTAGACCTTTCCTTTAAAAAACCAAAAAACCAAAACCAAACAAACAAAAAAAACACTGTGGATAAAAGCAAAGTCTCCCATGAATTCTTTTGTAATTCCACAAGATAACTACTCTTCTAAATTGTCATGCATGTTTTTCTGCTCCTGATACATGTCTGCATCTGTAAACAATATATAGCACTGTTTTGCATATTGTAAAACTTTGTATAAATAGTATTTCACTGGAGGCATCCATCTGAAGTCTGCTTATTTTGTTAAATACGCTTTAAAGGTTTTGCCACTTTGATAAAATAAGCTTTAATTCTTTCATTTTAGCATTTAATTGGTATTTTTATATGTTTATATTCTGACTTACTCATCCATGTTGATGGACATTTGAGCTATTTTCACATTGTGCTAATAAAAATAGTGCTGCAATGGACAGACATTGTTATTCTCATGGGGCACATGCGTGTGGATTTCTCTGTGGATCTGGTGGATCAGAGCATATACACATTTCATCATTAGATGTTACAAAATTTCTCTACAAAGTGGCACTAGCAATTCATCTAAGCCAGCATTAATTCACATCTTTACCAGCATTGGGTATTGTCAAACTTTAAATATTTTCCCAATCTGATGGATAATAAATATCTTGTATTTCAGCATGCTTTTCTTTAAATACTGAGATTAAATATTCTTTTAATATTTTTATTTTGCTCTTTTAGGCTTCTTCTGCAATTTTATTTTTTTATATGCCCATTTTCCTACTGACTTGTCACAGGAGATGACATACTAAAGAAATGAAGCAAAATGCCTAGTGTGTCAGCTGGTCAGCTGTGTCACAGAAGAGCCAGCAGCAGAGAAAGAGCATAAAGGGTTCTGAGGTAGTTCCATTTTAAGTAGGTCAGTTAGGAAAGATCTTACGAGGAAGGTGACATTTAGCAAAGTCCTAAAATCTGTGCGGGAATGAGCCATGGGAAGAAACAGCAAAATGGTAAAATTATAATTTTGATCAATATAGGCAGTGGTACATAGGGGTTTGCTATAATTATGTTCTATACTAATTTGCTCATTTAGGATACAACACTTTTGTGACTATTTTCCTAGTCCAAAGCTTGTCTTTTTACTTTCTTTATACTGATGTATAAAACTCTTTAAGTTTTAATGTAATAAAATGATTAGCATTTACCTTTAAGGTAGGTACCTTTGTGTTTATTTTACTAAATAAATTCTTTCTTACTCCTGGGTCATAAAAACATTCTTCAATAATTACCTCCAAAGTTTTTAATGTTATGCTAACATTTAATCTACTTGGAATTGAGATTCTTTATATAATGTGAGGTCAGGATTCAATAAATTTTCTGTATAGATATGTATTTTTTTCTGGTACAATTTTATTTTAATTTTTAAATTTTATTTAGAAAATTAATAGGGTTTAGATTGATCAATAAGAATACATAGATTTCAGGTAAACATTTCTATAGCATTTGAACTGTTGACTATGTTGTATACCCATCACCCAAAGTCAAATAATTTTCTGTCATCTTATATTTGTCCCTCTTTACACCCTTCCCCACATTGCCTCCCCCATCCACCTCCCCCACATCCTCTTCCCCCTAGTAATCACTTCACTTTTATCTATATTCATGAGTCTCAGTTTTATATTCCACGTATGTGTCAAATTTTCTTAATTCATGATTTCTGCATTGATTTATAATAACATGTATATCATATACAAAGTTTCCAGCTAGTATAGTCTCTTTTTAAGGTCTAGATTTTATACACTGATCTAGTTTTTCAGAAAAATTTATTTCCTTGTACAGATACCCATACTACCTAATTTCTATAATTTTATCCTAAATTTTCACAGCTGATTAGGGCTTATCTATCTCTTGATTCATCACCCATTCATCTCTCCATCCATTCACCCATATATTGATCCATTCATCATTATTATTCATTAATATTTGTTGAGAGTCTAATATGCCAAACACTGGTTTGGTCACTGGGGTTTTTAATAACAAACTAACCAAATAGTCCTGCCCTCATGAAGCTTACATTTCAAGGGAAGGAGACAGACACAAGTTAGTGACTAAATACAGAGTCTGTCATATGGAGATAAGCGGCATGATGAAACATGAAGTAGGGGAAGAGGAGCATGTAGAAGGTAAGTATATGAAGTAGGACCAGGAGCTCCAGTTCTGGCCCCAGCCCATATCATCACCAACACATGAGGGCTGCCTGTGTCCCAGTGAGCTCTGCCACATGTGAACAGCAGCGACATGTTAGGTTTACCACATTCATATTTTACCCCCCCCCCTGCCGCCAGAACTCTATGGCCAGTTGGATGTGTGTAGCAGAGCCAGTATGTATACTAATTCAATCTAGGATCAACACATTAGGGTTTGCTTATTTGCATATATCCAAACGTAGCAAAACTATAAGCAGAAACACTGCTAGGGGAGCCAGTGACAGTGAAGAAGTTCTCCACCTCAGAGTGTGAGGATCCTGAACTTGTGTAGCTCCCGCTGCAGGACCCTCCCCTCCTCAACTGCTCCAGTCAAAGTCTGGCTAAGGGTTATGACACTATTTCCCTATTTATTCCAATTACTCTGGGTCTTCTAGCACTTCTTCCACCTTCACCACTGACTGCTGCAATGTTTCTGTATCTACTCTCTTTATGTCAATCTCTCTGTCCTCATCCTTTCTATGCTCCTGGTGTTGATAGACTATGGGCCTCCATGGCTGTGACTTACAGCACTTCTATACACGTAGCTTTCCTTCATTATCTGGAAATTCTCATTCTGGGTACTTCAGGTAACACGCTGGCCCAGTTCTGTTTTCTGGGAGCTCTCATCGACCCCGCTAAGCCTGGCTCCTGAATAAACTTTGGGAGGGTCCTGGGTAAAAGTCCCTTTGCTCTATGACCTGACACCTCCAGATGCTCCCTGGGGGCACTAGTGTTCAGCACATGGCTACCTACCATGTGTGTCTAATGGCTGAAATTAAGGGCAGCAGGGCAGAAAGTAAATCTGCTGACACCACAGTTAGACAAGCTTGTGCTGAGGCTGTAAAACACTCTTGGTGGAGCACACCAGTAAACCGTCCCACTAATTAGTTTATTATTTTATTTGGGAAATCAAATACATAAATAAAATTAACAAACCCTGCAAAATAAGTGCATCACTGGAAATAAACGTATTTCTCAGGTCATTGCCTTAAACACAGACATTACATGCTAGAATAATATTAACACAAGAATGGCAAATTGTAGCAGTGGCAGCTGGAGCTTGGGAAAGATTTGGGTGGTGAGCCTAAGGGATAGGTGAGAAAACACGGATGGTGTTCTCTCCCTCATCATCATTTGCAGTGTGACCTTGAATAAGTCAATTTCCTCCCCTACCCCTACAAATGAGCTCATTTACTTGTGAGTAAAATAAAGGGGTTGGACTATTCCTGAGGTTTATTCCAGCTATGACTTTTCATGATTCTGGGAATCAAATGAAAAGCAAACCTGGATTATTATTAACTTAGTCAATAAATAATGTATAATAAAAATAAATGACATCTGAGAATCCACTCTAATATTCCAGTATGGAATTAAAAACTTAGAGAGATCTAAGATAACATCTAACCCAACATTCACCTTATAGATGAAGAAAAGAAGAGGAGAGACTTCACATTTACTGAGGATCTGTTGGATACCAAAATCTATGCTAACGATGTTCACAAGTCAACCCGCGAAAAACATAAGCTCAGAGAACAAATCAAACATGGCCAAATCCACACAAAGAACAGCAATACTTGGTTTCCTGCTCCCTAGACAAAGGCTTTTCCACTAAACTGTTTGTCTAGCTTCTTACTAGGACTCAGGCTAAGTGGTTCATTGCCCAGGAGCTCACAGGTCTCTTGAGAGGTACCATGGACAGAGGTCCTTTGTGCCATTCACGTGTACATCATTCGTACAAGTACAGATGGCAAAAGGAAAAGTGCAGTAGAGATGGAAAGGTCAGCTCCCAGGCATCAAAGGACACAATCTGTGTCCCGTTAGGACTGAAGTACTCACTCTAGAGCCTGGGAATGTGCAACTCTAAGAGCTTAGAGCTGAGTACCTGATTTCCCTACTGCCCTTGGCCAAAGATTGCCTCCTTTCCTGGGGGGACAGCCCGCATCCAGTGACTGTCATTGAAGGGGCAGGTATAAAAGCCTAACTTCTTTGCTTCAAACTGGCACCATTTTATAGGGTCACCCCAGCTTTAGAGCTTCCCATGGAAATGGCTCAGGCCTTTGTTGTGACCACATCATTGTTTACCTCCCCCCTCAGTGCTGATTCCCTCACTTGCTGGTAAATTTCCTATGTGTAAACCTATTGCAACATCCCGGGAAAAGTCAGTTGGTCATGCTGTGAAACCTCCAAAAGGAAAATGCAAACAAACAAACAAAAATACTCAACTGAAGGAAAGAAATAGTAAGAAAGGATGGTAAATTAGTATAGAATTAGAAACTTAAACATGATTTCTCAAGGTGAGATTTACAGGCTTGAATAGTCTAACCACGTATCAGGTGTGGATAAAGAAATCTGTCTAATGGTGACCCTGGAAGGGGACAATGAGTCTTCAGGGATCACTGAAGGCAGGGAGGCTGGCTCCTACCAGAGCAGGTGGCGGACACTGTGGTGTAGTGGAAAGGACAGAGCTTTGAAGCCAGATGGAGCAAGAGTCAGATGTTACCATATTTCCCCATGTATAAGTAGCTCCCATGTATAAGATGCACCTTAATTTGGAGGCCCAAAATTTGAAAAAAAAAGTATTACATAAAGTTATTGAACTCAAGTTTTATTCATCATAAAACTCATACAAGTGCGAAAAAGCAGGAAATGCTAGTAAAAACTACAACCACTGTATAAGATTCACCCAGTTTTTAGACCCCACATTTTTCAAAACAGGGTGCGTATTAAACATGGGGAAATGCGATAACTCTCCCTGTATAACCTTGGCCATGATATTGAATCCCACAGAGCCTTGGTTTCTTTAGCTATAAAATGAGGATAATCTCTATCTCGCATTGACTTTTCTGACCATGCTCCCCCTGCCTTCACACCACACAGTGAACCTTTCTCTAAAATTACTCCAAAGAGAAAATGTTGCAATTCTGAAGCAATGATATTTTTACCCAAAAGGTGGTAAAAATTTTTACCCTAAAATCTTTATGCAGCCCTTTATTTTTTTGTGAGTGATGCATCAATCATTTACTTTGAACACAAACATACAGGTCAATAGGGCAACGAGACAACTACTTTTTAAAATCATGTACGAAGTATTATGGAAGCCCAGCGGAAGGAACATATCAAATCAAGTTGTAGACTTGGGACAAGAGAGACAGAGATGGATTCACAAGGGAATGAGTGACTCTCAGGCTATATTTTATAGGCTGTTAGATGGGAAACAAACTAGTGCAGTCTACATGGCAGAGGGATCAAGATAGAGAAGAGCTCAGGGTGATTGCACTCAGAAGTCAAAGAATATGGTAGGCATACAAAAATCCGCAGGAAATGTAAGCCTGGATGAAAAATCACTTGATATTCATTCCTGACCATTATATTGAAATTCCAAATCCTGTCCCACTGCCAATAGTTTAACAATATCACTTTGCAATTTGAACCACCATATTGATATTGAACTCAACCATCCTAAGAATCTAAAAAAAATTTCATTATATCTAAATGTGTACAAATAGATGTTCAGACAAAAAAAAGGCATTTGTCTAAAATCACACATTAGTAAGAAGTAAAGATGGGATTCAAAAAACTTCAAATCTTTGATCATCAACTTTTCTATTAAACATCAGTAACCTGAACATTTGTGACTCACATTTTATAAAACTTGCTACATTGTACAATATTCTACTTTGCTAATTACATATTTTTCATTATCTATGGTAATGAGAATATCCATATTCCATAGATTGAATAATATTTCATAGATTGAATATTATTCTCTCTCAAAATTTTCTATCATATGGTTTTAAAAAAACCATAGTCCAAAAACAAAAACAAATCCTACAGCCCATTGTTCAATGTTGAATAAAAGGCATATTAAGACATATATAGGTCTACATAGAGAACCACTGCAGAGTTAATTTATATTATTTTATAGTATTCATTTGATTAATTTTCATTAATATAAAATTCTTCTTTGTTGCGGTACTATGTACAATTTTTAAATGGCTAATTAAAATAAGAGCAGAGTAAGATCAAGGGCTGCACCCAGAACTTGAGTTCAATTCTCAAAGGTCAATTTTTCATATAAATGTAAATTCAAGTATTAGCTGATAAGATGCAGGAGTGAATAGAAGAAAAATCCATGCTGAAGTCTTAGAGTCCATGAGGAGGTAACATGGAGTAGTGAAAAGTACACTCCTTTACTGGGAAATAGTATCAGTTCTGCAACTTAGAATTGAACAAGCCTTTAACCATCCTGATGCTCAATTTCCACTTTCATAAAATCAGGCTGTTCTGGTATTGCATAAAAGAATGTATGCCAGCAAAGGTTTGGTACATGTAAATATTACACCCTTTATTAGTCCCCTGATACATTGCCTCCATACCAGTTGATCTGAAAAATATGGCTCTGTGGGAGCAAGACAAGTTGATGCAGATAAAGCATAGAGTTGATTTTTTTTAAACTAAATTTTCTGTGTTGTATTAGGAAGGAAGCCAGACAAATATAGTCAAGTAACTAAGACTTACACATTGTAAGCTATCTGCTCTGCAAATTTGGGATCCTGGCACATTGTAGACATAATTATCTTTCTTTTCCAACACATATATAACTAGGTGAATTGCTCCTTTAAAATGATTTCAAGTACTATGCAAATATGTATAAGTTTAAGCCAAACTAAATCCCATGCCATAATTTAAGACACAGCTCTGAAGGGCAAGTTGGGCAATATAGCAAAAAGCTTAAGATTTAGTTAAACCCATAACCACTTTTAGAAAGTCATTCTAAATAATTATGAATATGTCCAATGCTTCAGCTGTAAAGATGTCTATGTATCTTTCTTTATAACAGTGAAATACTAGAAATAAAGAGATTCAGCAAGAGTGGTCTGGATAAATACATTTTATTGATCCATATTATGAAGCCATTAAGAGGATAATAAAGATTATTTAACGCCATTAAAATGAATTCTTAATATTCTAAATAAAAATATAGCACAGTAAAATATATGACTACTGCCTGACCAAGTGGTGGCACAGTGGATAGAGCATCAGACTGGGATGCGGAAGACCCAGGTTCGAGACCCTGAGGTCGCCAGCTTGAGCGCAGGCCCATCTGGCTTGAGCAAAAGCTCGACAGCTTGGACCCAAGGTCGCTGGCTCCAGCAAGGGGTGGCTCGGTCTGCTGAAGGCCTGCGGTCAAGGCACATGTGAGAAAGCAGTCAATGAACAACTATGATGTCGCAAGGGCAACGAAAAACTAATGATTGATGCTTTTCACCTCTCTCCATTCCTGTCTGTCTATCCCTCTCTCTGACTCTCTCTCTCTGTCCCTGTAAAAAATAGTTAAATATATAAGAAAAATATTTTTTAAATGTTCCAAATGTCATGAATAATTACCATGTGTGGGGGATTATTTTTATTATCCTTTTATTGCTTATTTGTATTTCTTAGAATTTCTACCATACTTATTTTTTATTTTAGAGGGTACTGACCCTCTCAAATTTATATTAAAATCCATGCCATAAACAATGTGAAAACGTAAATACTCTGGAAAAATATATTTGTATAGAAATATTTGACAAATACAATGTTTATTTGGTAAAAAGTTAAGCAAATTGATAGGAAGAATATGTTGCTATCCTAATAGATATATGAGTAAAGAACATGAATAAAATAAGTAATATTATGAATGAACAGGTATATGACAATATTCAAGTTTAGAAGCAAATACATGCAAATTAACAAAATTTGGAGTTATTTTAAATGTATGAAATTAGCATAGCTTAAATAAAAAGAAGCAACAACTTAATATCTAGTGTTAGTAGGAAAAGAAATAGATTTTTGCACACATTATAGGTAGAAGTTTAAAATGCTGCAATATTTTGTAAAATACATTATCAATGTTTATCAGTTTCCTAAAGTATTTGCAAATTTTGACTAAATGAATTATTCCACTTTGGGAATTTGGGAATGATTTTACTTTAGGGAGTGATTTAGAAATAACTCTAAACAGAGACTCTATATTGTGAACAAAAATAATCAGTGTAGCATTATTTATGATGGGTAATTGGAAACAAATGCCTGTTTGTGGGAGAGATAGTGACAGTTTTATTACAGAATAGTATATAGCTATTAAAGCAATATTTAAAAACACTACATAGTAAAATAAAACATACTTGATGTTTTAAGTGAAAAAGCATGACTCACAACAAATGTATGTATACACACACACACACACACACACACACACACACACACACATACACACACACACACTTGCTTATGAACAGAAATACAACCTGCAAAGAAACACATCAAGAATTTTTAAAGGTGTTGTCTTTGGGTTATAGAATTGAGATTTTCCTTCTATCTGTTTTCTTTTCCTTAATGTGTGTGTGTTTCAAATTTTCTTTATTGAGTATAGGTTAATTCTGTAATATGGAAAAACCCCTTTATGAAATAAAAATAGAAACATTTTTGATCATCTTGAGCCCTTAGGAAAGTCTAGAGTGTGTAGCCTTCAATGTAGAAAGAGAGAAATATTTGCCTGTTAAACTATCTAAGGTAAGAGAGTAGCTAGAGGAAAAACAAAGCAATAGAAGTGAAAGGTAGTTTGCAATCAATTTAAAGTCTGGTAGGTGTATTAAATCAATTTTATGGGGAGCATATTCAGCTGTAGAAAATCATGCAAGGAAATAGGAAGATAAATTATATTTCTTTATCTTTTAAATGTGTGCTTAGGGAAAAAAAGGAAGGTGACCATAATGAACAGAAAAGGCATTAAAATAGAATATCAAAGCAGGCAGGCATAATATAATTCATCATTGTTCTTCCTTCAACTAGTTTATTTTTATCCTTTTTATTGTATTTATTTGGGTGACACTGGTTAACAAAATTATACAGGTGTCAGGTGCACAATTCCACAACACATCATCTGTACACAGTACTGTGTATTTACCACCCCAAGTCAAGTCTGTCCTGCCCCCTTTACACTCTTCCACTTCCCCCAACATCCCTCTCCATGGCAGTCACCCCACTGTTTGTCCATGTCCATGAGGTTTTTCTCTTTTTTTCTTTATGCTCAATCCTTCCAACCCTCCAACTCTCCCCCAACAACTGTCAGCACACTCTATGAGTCTGTGTCTAATTTGCTTGCTCATTCACTTTCTTTTCTAGATTCCACATTTGAGTGAAATTTTGTCATTCTCTGACTAGCTGATTGCATTTAACCTAATACTCTCCAGGTCCATCCATGCTGTTGCAAAAGTAAGATTTCTTTCTTTTTTTTCTTTTTTTTTTTTTTTTACTAATCATGTACTGACGGGCACTAGTGCTGCTGCTTCCAAATCTTAGCTATTGTAAATGACATTGCAATGAACATAGGGCTGCATATACTTTTTCAAATTAGTGATTTGGGTTTCTGCAAACCTATTCTCAGAGACTGTAATTGCTGGGTCATAAAGCAGTTCCATTTTTAATTTTTTGAGGTACTGCTTTCCACAGTGGCTGCACCGATCTGCATTCCCACCAACAGTGGATAAGGACCCCTTTTCTCCACATCCTCGCCAAAACTGATTGTTTGTTGGTTTGTTGATGATAGCCATTCTGACAGGTGTGAGGTGATAAATGATTGTGGTTTTAATTTGCATTTCTCTGATTAGTGATGTAGAGCACCTTTTCATATGTCAATTGGCCATCTATCTGTATGTCCTCTTTGAAGAAGTGTCTATTCATGTCCTTTGCCCATTTTTTAAATTGGATTGTTTACTTTTTGGTATTGAGTTTGATAAGTTCTTTATAAATTGTGGATCTTAAGCCCTTATCAGATGTATCAGTGAATACATTCTCCCATTCAGTGGGTTGTCTTTTCATTTTGTTCATGGTTTCCTTGGCTGTGAGAAGACTTTTAGTTTGATGCAGTTTCATTTATTTACTTTTTCTTTTGTTTCCCTTGTCCAAGGAGATATAGCAGGAAAAATATTGCTATAAGAAATGTCTGAGATTTTACTGCCTGCATTTTCTTTTATTCCTTCAACTAGTTTAGAATTGTAAAACAAATCGTGATCATATGTATGGGGTAAGCAAAATTAGAACTTCTCAATGGGCATCCTAAGAAAAAGCCTTGGCTTGGATGCTTGTTGGCTGGACAATAGAACACGGGAGATGCCGTCAATTTTGCAACCAGTACATCTGAATTCTAAATCCACTTGTCACTAAGTCATTGCCAACCTCCTTGGGACTCAGTTTCTTGATCTACACAAATATTGATTCATTCATCAAATATGTATATATTGCTCAGCACTGTGGTGGGCAGCAGGATACAACTTGAACAAGGCATCTTCCCTTTCTTACACTTTATTGGGGGAGACTCCATTGCAGAGTACTGTAAAGTAGGTGCTGGAATAAGACTTCCTGGGTTACTAGCCCAGTCCTACCCTTAAAGCTCCCACTTCAAACAGTTTCATGCCTGACCAGTTGGTGGTGCAGTGGATAGAGTGCTGGACTGGGATGCAGAGGACCCAGGCTTGAAACCCTGAGATCGCTGGCTTGAGCGCAGACTCATCTGATTTGAACACAGTTCACCAGCTTGAACCCTAGGTTGCTGGCTTGAGCAAGGGGTCACTGTCTGCTGTAGTAGTCTCCTAGTCAAGGCACACATAAGAAAGCAATCAATAAAAACTAAGGTGCTGCAATGAAGAATTGATGCTTCTCATCTCTCTCTGTCTGTATGTCCTTATCTGTCCCTCTCTCTGTCTCCCTCACAAAAAGAAAGAAAGAAAGAAAAACAACAAAAGAACAGTTTCATCACTTGGACTACTGAATAACACTTTCTCTTGTTACTTCCTCTTCACCCTGCTTTCCTGGTCTTTCCCTATGATCTGTACTTCTAAATGAATATTAGTGTGCCATCCTTTGGCCTCTTTTCATCTCAAACTACGCTTGTCTGTTAGGTTACTTATACCAGTCTCGTGGCCATAAATATCATTTTACATAATGTTAATTTCTGGGTTTATATCTTCAGCTTGATATATCATTTTAAATTTAAACTCAACAGTCCATTCATTTAATAGTCATATCCAAAAAATAAGTCTTGATTTGGGTTTTTCCCCAATAAAAACCTTGTTTGTCTGAAATCTTACCTTTCTGAAAATGGCCACTGCATTCTACAAGTCACTTAGGCTAAATTATTTGCAGTCATCTCTGACTCTTTCTTCAACCCCCACATCTAATCCATCAGCATATACTACTGGCTTTTTCTTTGAAATATGTTCAGATTCCAACTTTCACTATTCCTCCTGCTGTGACCTTATTCTGAACAACTATAGTCTTTCACCTTGATTATCATAATAATATGCTTTCTGGTTTTCTGCAACTTATCATCCCCTTTCAGTCTAGTCTCAAGGAAGTAGCAAAGCTAACTCTTTAAAAAACAAGTAAGTGGTAGAATGGTAGTGGGGGGAGGAAAGACAGAGAAAAGAAAAGGGGGGAGAGATAGCGAGAGGGGGATTGAGAGATGGAGACGGGGAGAGAGAGAGAGAGAGAGAGAGAGAGAGAGAGAAAGAATTTTCATGTCTTCATTTCTGATCTTACCAAGTCTAAAAGCCAAAGAACTTCTTATGGCCAGCAAGCCCCCACCGTGATCCAGCTGCTGGCTATGGCTCTGACTTCATCTCCTACTTGTTGAAAATGCTCCAATAGATACTGCATGGCCTGGTCCCTCATTGCCTTCATATCTTTGCTGAAATAATCCTTTATTACTAGAGACTATTCCCTGATTAGTCTACATAAGAATTCAGCTCATATTCCCAGGGCTACTGCTTTGCAAAACTCCAGGGAGTAAATAGCATTCACATCATAGTCAATGTAAATTGTGTTCCTAGGAGGTTGGCAGTGTACAGCCCAAGGAGCTATCCACAATGGCACTGTCCATCACTACTTCATAGTCCTTAGTGCTATCGGAAATAGATTTTTAGTTACTTATTTGTTCATTATCATTCTCATCCCTACTGTAGTTGACCCGGAAACAATGTGGGGGTTGGAGAACCAAATCCCTTCACAGCTAAAACTCTACATGTAACTTCTGACTCCCCAAAACATAGCTACTAAAAGTTAATACTGCCTGATCAGGCAGTGGCGCAGTGGATAGAGCATCGGACTGGGATGCGGAAGACCCAGGTTCGAGACCCTGAGCTCGCCAGCTTGAACAAAAGCTCGCCAGCTTGGACTCAAGGTCGTTGGCTTCAGCAAGGGGTGGCTCGGTCTGCTGAAGGCCCGCAGTCAAGGCACATGTGAGAAAGCAACCAATGAACAACTAAGGTGTCGCAACAGCAACGAAAAAGAACTAATGATTGAGCCTGACCTGTGGTGGCGCAGTGGATAAAGCGTCGACCTGGGAACACTGAGGTCGCCAGTTCAAAACCCTGCACTGGTCTGGTCAAGGCACATATGGGAGTTGATGCTTCCAGCTCCTCCCCCTTTTCTCTCTTTCTCTCTCTCTCTCACTCTGTGTCTCCTCTCTAAAATGAATAAAATAAAAAAAGAAAAATTAAAAAAAATAAAATAAAAAAACCACAACTAATGATTGATACTTCTCATCTCTCTTCATTCCTGTTTGTCCCTATCTATCCCTCTCTCTGACTCTCTCTCACTGTCCCTGTAAAAAAAAAAAAAAAAAAAAAAGTTAATACTGTTGACATCAACAGCTGGTTAGCAGTTATTTTGTATGCTATATGTAGTCTTACAATACATATACTGTATTCTTATAATAAAGTAAGCTAGAGAAAAGAAAACATTATTTAAAATGTCGTAAGAAAGAGAAAATACATATGCAGTATTTATTGAGAAAAGTCCGCATGGATGTGGACCCATGCAGCTCAAACCCAGGTTATTTAAAAGTTGATGTGTAATGAAACTGGCACCAGAGCAGTGACTTTGCCTGTTTTGTTTGCTCTGTCTTCAGAGATTAGAACAGCGCCTACCTCATAATAGATACTCAGTGAGTGTTTGAATGACCAATGGCAGGTATTAACATTGAGGCTTGCCCTATCCTTTATGGTAGCCATTGGCAAAATGAAGTTATTGAGCAGTGAAAACATAGCTTGTGTGACAGATAAATTAAATATTAAATTTTTTAATTTCAATTTAAATTTTAAAGTAAAGGCAATGTAAATTATTTTTCCATTAAAGTCAACTTTAATGTTTTTATAGGACTATATATCATTTTAACCATTGTGCTATGTCAGATGTTATTAAAATGAGATTTAAAAAATTTTTTTAATGTGGGTGGTAGAAAATTTAAAATTACATGCATTGCTTGCATGATAGTTCTGTTGAATGACAATGTTCTAGTTTCTTCATCTGTAAAAGGAGAATAATAGTATCTAACTCATCGGGGCATTGAAAAATCTCAATGAGTTAACACAGATAGCTCCTAGCATAATGCCTAGTATGTAATAATTTCTCAGTGATGCTAGCTAGCCATTACTCTATCCTTTTGATTATTACTATCATTATTAGTGAATATAGAACATATAGGTATATATAACAGGGACCAGTTCTTATCTTTGAATTAAAAAAAGGTTTCCTTTTGAAATGTGTTTGAGCTAAATTCTAAAGAAAAATTATGAATAGATTAAGTGAATCTTAAGAGGCGAAGCTGGCCCTGGCCCGTTGGCTCAGTGGATAGAGTGTCAGCCTGATGTATGGATGTTCCAGGTTTGATTCCTGGTCAGAGCATACATGAGAAGCGACCATCTGCTTTTCTCCCCCTCCCATTCCCCTTTCTCTCCCTCTTCTTCTCCCATAGCCAGTAGCTCGATTGGTTCGAGCATCAGCCCCAGGCACTGAGAACAGCTCAGTTGGTACCAGTGTATCAGTCTTAGATGCTAAAAATAGGTTGGTTGATTTTATCATTGATCCCAGACAGGGGTTGCTGGGTGGATCCCGATCAGGGCACATGTGGGAGTCTATTTGACTACTTCCCTTCTCTCATTTAAAAAATAAAAGAGAGAGGGGAAGCTGGCAGAAGATGTGGTAGCCAAAGCATTACCCGAGCAAAGGACAAGGCTCCAGTTCACACTTGGGTCTTTCTGACCCCAAAGCCTCTGCTCTGAACCATCACATGATATTGTCTCTTAATAAATCTGTATCAGCTGAAATAAAATATAAGACTTAAGAAGAGAATCTCCAGATCCTACAAAGGATCCATTTAACCATAAGATAAGCAACTTTAAAATCTGATTTGATTCAGTGCTTCTCAAACTTCATGTCTGATGATACCTGGGGAACTCTTTGGGCCTATTATTTGGTATGTGAGGAGTCTATTATAATTTAAGTAATTTTATAATCTTAAACAATGACATAGACATGTTATAAATTATATATACACTTTATAAATAGAAAAAGAATGAAATTTCCCTGCCAGCTTTGGATTGCATTTATGATTACACCGGTCCCAATAATTACCTAGAAGAATGATTGTGCTCCTCAAACCAGCAGTCAAGGTCCATAATAAGCAAATCAAAAGTCTGTAAGATTTTATTTTATAACTTTACTTATAAGGAAACCATTGAACAAGACACAACTCAACCCTATCTCGGTGCTAAGAGAGGGAGATGAGGAGAGGAAAAGAAGTGTTTCTGATTGGCAAAATTCAATGCAGTTTTAGTCAAATGCTTTGGGTTGCTCTAGAAAACACACCACATTCTATAAACTGATATACACATAAGTATTATTATGATTTTTCTTTATATGTGTGTGTGTGTGTATTCAACCTGTCATAAACATACTTTACATGATAACTGGCCATAATATTTGGAGAATGTTACTTTGGTATCATCAAATCCTCTGGAACTCTTCTCTGCCCTTGAAAAGTGTTCTTAACTCTCTGCTGCACCTGCAGGGACCATTCTAATGGGCCTCAAAATATACCCTAGGGTTAAATTAATTTATATGAACCTCACAGCTGGACAGCTGCCCAACACTATATACTAGCAGCTGTGAGACACAATAAACCAAGAATCAGATTTTCTTGCAGCAATAATAAAATTTTAACAATGTCGTTCATTTCCACAGAGGCAAAATACAAGATATAATTTTTGTATGAGGTGATTGTGATAGAGGCTTCCTAGGAGGAAGGGTGTTATTTTCTAAGTCAAGGCTCTGTCCTGCCACATTATTTAAGCACAACATGACATGGAAATATATTTAATAGGATTTGGCTACCGGCAAAAGGTCTGAAAAGAAGTATAGGGATTCAAAGAATTTACTATTGAGTTATGCATGGAATTCAGAATTTACTAGAATTGAAATTCCTTAAGACACTCTCTGGTTCATAACAAAACAAAACAAAAATTCCTCTCAAGTGTAACTATATTGGTACATTCATTATGATAATAGCCATCATAGTCTCAGAACCAAGGAGAGGATTAAAAATGCATCTTTATATTTATTTCACAATTCAACTTCATTGAAATTATTTTTATTCAGCACATATTAAAAATAACTGGCACTTCACCAACCCTTGGCAATTAGCTATTTATTAGTAACAATAGATGGCTGTAGCACTTGCCTGGGTGCATTACATATCTATACTTTGGCAACAATATTGCAAGATAGGTATTATTCTCTTACCATCTTTTATCCAAGTCTTTGTGAGTCATCTTACACCATGAAGAAAAAAAGGTAACCTGTAATGATGGAGGAGCACTAAAACAAAAAAGACCTGTATCCCTGCACCTCGTTATGGAGAAAAGCCACCATTCCAGCTTTGACCAACTGCCCTGGGATTGTTATACGAGGAAAAGGAATCTGCTCTACTCCACATAAGCCACTGTTGTTTGACATCTCTTTTACATATGGGTTCTTCACCAGTGTCCCAGCTAATGTAGATCCTGTATAAAACTGTAATCTGAAAAAAGGGAAATTCTTATTTTCAAGCAAAGAAAAGAGACACCAGTAGAATTGTTGGGGTAACTGCTTAAAAGAGAAAGAAGAGGTAAAAATAATAAAAATTTCAATTTAATTAATTATCATAAGATCTATATATAAGAAGTCAAAGAGAAAAACAAAGATAGTCACTCAATCCTGGACCTGTTAAATAATGCAAAAAGTAGTTTGGACATGAAAAAATGTTGTCAGGAAGAAAGACAATTCCAGACACATGGTAGGTACAAACAAATATTTGTAAAATTTAATGGATATTTCACCTTTGTAATAAAAACATTATGAGTTTAATAATAACCATTTAGGCCCTGGTCAGTTGGCTCAGTGGTAGAGCATCAACACGACATGTGGATGTCCTGTGTGTGATTCCTGGTTAGGGCACACAAAAGAAGTGTCTATTTGCTTCTCCACTCCCCCCTCACTTCTCTCTCTCTTTCTCTTTCTCTCTCTCTCCCCACCTTGCAGCCATGGATCTATTAGAGTGAGTTGACCCTGGGCACTGAGAATGGCTCCATGGCCTCCACTTCAGGTGCTAAGAGCCCGGTTGCTGAGCAACAGAGCAACACCCCAGGTAGGCAGAGCATTGTCCCCTAGTGGGCTTGCCTGGTGAATCCCAGTTGTTGTGCATGCAGGAGTCTGTCTTTGCCTCCCCTCCTCTCACATCAAAAATATTAATTATTTAGACCAATGGTCAGCAAAATTTTTCTTTAGGAGTCAGATAATAATAACAACAGCAATAATAATAAATATTTTACACTTTTTGGCCAAGGAGCAAAGTCAAGTATCTAATGCAGTTACTGGTATAACTATTTAAAATATAACTATTTCAAAATATAAAAACCATTCTTAGCTTAAGCCTCAGGGCAGATTTGGTCTGCAGACTATTTGTCTACCTCTGATTTAAACCAATGAGGCAACAGAATGCTAAGGAGCCTGAGTCAATAAAAAATTTGAAGTCTAAAATATTAAATTAAATATGTATAAAATTAATTTTTGGTGGGTCTCTATTTATTGGAAGCCCGAATTCCTTCGTGTGACCTTTCACAAGGTGATCCCAGGCTGCCTTGTTGATCTCACCTATCCATAGATCAAACAAATGGTTCATTGTTTTCTAATCATATATATCATTAGGACTATGCACATTTGCTCATGCTCCTTTCTTTGCCTTCTCCTGCCTTGTTTGCCTGATTATTTACTTGCACATATTACCTCCTATGTATAGACTTTTCGAGACCCTTCCCCTGTCTCATGTTCTAATCAATACCACTCCTCCTGTGTTCTGATATTCCTTTGTTTATGTCTCTACTATATACTTTTCATTTGCACAAGATACAATGATCCACGTATCTTTCTGTCTTCTAGATTATACATAATCTGCGACTGGGTTTTTCTTCAGCACTATGGACAGTGTTGTCCCCCTCAGAAGTATTCATTAAAAATAATACTGTTTATTGAGAGCCTCTTTATGTCTGGTTCTGTGCTCTTACATTCATTATCTTGTTTCATTCTAACAACTTCCCTGTGAGATAAGCTTTAACCTTCTCATTTTACAGATGAAAAGCCCACAAAAGTTAAATAAATCGCTCATGGTGTTGTAGTAGATAAAAAGATGAAGATTGATCTCAAACCTAGTTCTGATGGCCCCCAAAGTCCATGCTCTTGACCTGTTATGTTGCTTCATTGATTGTTCTATAAGCAAATTAAATCTGTAACTTGCATTAGGCCAATACCATTCCCTGTTAGAGCAGTTCTAGAATTTGGTCTTAATTTTTAAAGAAACGAGAATGGTTTGCAGTTAATATCATGTAAATATTATTTTTGACAGAGACAGAGAGAGAGTAAGAGAGGGGGACAGATAGGAACAGACAGACAGGAAGGGAGAGAGATGAGAGGCATCAACTCTTTGTTGCGGAATATTAGTTTTTCATTGATTGCTTTCTCATATGTGCCTTAACCAGGGGGCTAGAGCAGATGGAGTGGCCCCTTGCTTGATCAAGCCAGTGACCTTGGGCTCAAGCTGGTGAGCCTTGCTCAAACCAGATGAACCTGTGCTCAAGCTAGCAACCTTGGGTTTTGAACCTGGGTCCTCCGCTTTCCAGTCCAACACTCTATATTCTGCGCCATCACCTGGTCAGGCTCATATAAGTATTGATAGGCAGAGGGAACCTATGAGATTGACTGATCCAGCTCCCTGGTTTTTCAGATAACATAACAGTTGCATAAGAAAGCACTTATTTTTAACACAAGATTACACAACTTAAAGCCTAATCTCCTGCTGTCAAGGACTTGCCATCTTTATATTTACAAAGTTGTTACCTATAGTCAACCTCATTCCATATCATTGAATTGGTAGACTTAATTTTAGATAGCCAGTTTTTGTCTGATGCGAAAAAAATTTTTTTAGGGTAAATGTTTAAAATAGGATCTTTACAATAGTTAATATTGGGTTTTGTTCTTTCACTTGCATAGAAATTAAAAAATAAGCAGCATTACCTTTGGCTTCACTTTGGAATAATATCTTGGAGTACATTTGATGGGCCTCTTCAAGACTCCTGTAACCCTCTGCAACTAGGTTTACTCTTAACAGAGGATTTATTACAATGCATTGTCTTTGTTTATCTGTCTTTCCATAAGACATTCTGATTCTGAACTCCCTAAGAATGTGGACCACATTTATATTCATATTATTTAGCTCAGTTTCTATCATAAAGTTGGTAAGATCTTTAGAGATTTGTTGACTTACTAAATTAAAGTTGGACCTAGGAGATGTGGCCAAAAGAGATCATCTTCTGCAATGTGTGTGTGTGTGATTTGCAACTTACTTAAATTATCATCATTGCATACTTTGCTGTTCCATAAAGTCTTTGTTCTTGAAAAGTTGTTAGAAAATACCTATCAGTGAGACTTTGGCACTTTTTTTCCCTAAGCCTGAAAAATATTAGGAGAATCCAGGTGGTCAAATTCAGTGTAATCAGTGTTTCTCAGGGAATATTGAGAATGGATGAATGCAGGCTGATTATACAGTAAATATTTAATTTTAGATTCTGATTATTTCATATTGACATTTCAGAGCAGTAAATATTTTTATGCTAGATTCAGTCTACACCATGAAAACAACTCTCTGAATGGCAGAGTCTACACATGTAATTGTATAATTTAATGCTTTTATTTAAAACATTTTGACTTTAAGAAATCTTTTAGATTTGGAAAAGTAATTTCTTATCTGAGAATGCTCAACCTTAGACTCTCCAGGCCAGAGACTAATTAGTCTTTCACTAAGAAAATAAAAGGTTCTCTTTTCTAAAAATAACTATTTTGACTTGGGTGTTTTCCATTCTGTAGTGCCAGTCAAGCCCAGGTGGAAGCAGTCAGGGAAGAGTTAGAATGCAAGCCTCCATGGAGAGTCACTAATTGGATAGTTTTGGTTTTGCTGGAAAAGGGTAGTTTCAGACATTTACTGTTAGGAAAAGGAACAACCATAGGGCGTTATTGAGAAAATGCTTGTTGAGTAATAAGCAGGCAGGTTTTCAGAGTAAACCAGCTTAGAAGATTTAAAAGAAATATATGTGTATGTTGGGGAAGTGGGATGTGTTTAAAGCCATCTGTTCTCATAAACTTATAAGTAATTCTATCTCAAGTATTCTTGAGCATTTTATAGAAGGCATCTGGGGAACTGTTTTACATTATAAGTCCAGCACATCTCCTAATTTCTAGTACTTGCGAAAGACCCAAGAGGAGATATGGTGAGATATTATGGTGGCCATTTTATTGATGAGCAACTTGAGGGCTGGGTGATTGACCCAAATAATACAATTAGTAAGAGATAATGAAAAACTCTTTTCTCTCACCCTGAGCTTTCTTTAGGAGTTCCATTAGTGTTTTGATTTTTTTTATATCATTTTTTACTTGTACTACTCCTAGATAAGTATCTGTAAGTAGGTAAAGAGTAAACTAAGGATGCTCTGTTCATCTTCATTTTTCATCCTCTTCTCTTGGGAGCCAGTAGTCTTATAGAAGACATGAGTTCTCTATGATATCAGTCTTACCTGGTCCAGGCATCAGCCTAATTCTGGAATCCCATCAATGAGATCACTTGGATTATAAAGCCAACTACAACCTTCCTCGGTCATTAATATAGATGATACTTTGGCTTTTATCTTTATTATTTTAGTTTAGTCTTTTTTTCTTTTTTGGCTTAATGGTCTCATAACTCAGCAGGAAAGAGGGATGCTGTTTATCTTGATCTCCCATTGGAAACTCCAAAAGTAACTAACAGAGTCAGGATTTAAAATCTTCAAGGCTCATGCTGTAAAATCACTATTCCAGTGGCAGCAACAGTAACAATCACCAAAAATCCACAGGCTTCCATAAGTTTTCCAGCCTTTCTTATGGTTAGTTTGGAGCTCTGTTACAAGTTCTGATGCCTATGAGCAAAAATAATGTGGGCCATTTCTGGGTAGCAATGAATAAAAACAGTATCCTTCCACTGCACTACATGCTGAGATGGTAGCTTCACTATCTCCCTGTAAGAAGCAAGGAGCCCAAAGATCCTGGGTCTCCAAGTGAACACAGCCTGTGTTCTCTGTTCACAATAGCTTTCATATGAGTGAGATAAACAAACCTTTGGTGTGTTCATTTACTCCATCCAGACCTTTGGGAGTTATTTTGTTTCCATGGCATAGCATAGTCATGCCTCACAGGAAGTGACTAAGGAAATGAGGGTCACTGTAGGCTCTAGCCAGAGGTGGATTTAATGATGGGCACACTGGGCATGCGTTCTGGGCCCCGACTTCTGAAGGGCCCCGCAAAATCCCAACTATTTTTCTAATGTAAGGAGTTCAATATTTTCTTCTGCACCTGGGGCCCCAACCAACCTTAATTCATCTCTGGTTCTAGCTATGGAGAAGATGAACAAAAGTCTAGTGTAAAAACTATGCTGCAATTAAGGAGGCTCTGTAGAGTCATGATGAAAAAAAAGTGTCAGGCTAATTATTCCTTAATAAGGATGTCTCCAATACATTAGCAATTGCCACCTGTTTGTCTTACTTTCCCACTAAACTCTAATCCCTTGAGGACAAAGATACTATCACAGCCATCTCATTGTCCTCGGTGGCCAACACCGTTCCTGGAGCATGTCGAATTGTCAGTATATGGGTGTTGTGCAGAAGTGAAATGAAGCATTGGTAATAAATACCAGAGCTTCAGTGGAGTTATTATGTCTTTGTATTATTTGTGATTATCACTAGCATATATTATACATCTATCTAGCATAAATATATACATATATTTACATTTAAGTTAACTATTTAGTAAACTGAATATAGTTCATTATTTAATAATCAACCTTTTATTTTAAATAAGCATTTGTATTTTGGAGGTCAAGCCCATTGATGCAATTATTCACATTGCCCAACTGAGGGAGAGAAAGAAAAGCTTTGTGTTTTGAAGACTGTTAACAAAAATATCCCAAGTCTCAAAAGGAGAGAGGGAGAAATTTGGATCTAGAAGGGACAGACAGCCATGGTAGTAGCAGAGCAGCACCTAGAGGTGGAGAACATGGTTTTAGAAAATGCAAAGAACAGGGCTAATGACCAAAGACTAAGGACTGGAGCCAGGGCTTCCCTGGTGGAACAGAGCATTTGAGGGGTGGGTGGAGCTTCTTGTGCTGGGAGACAAGCCAGCAGCAACATAGGCCAGGGAGACATTGCTAGAGCATAGAGAAGCACTATAGACAGATGATGGAGAAATCGAGCTGTCCCCATGCTGACACCCATAAGGCAATGAGGAAAACCTCCTGCAGTGAGCAGATAGCAGGGTCCTTTCCATTTGGGGAGAGAAGACCTTATGTTTGCAACATGTAGGAACCAGAGTTCTTGGACAGTCTGAGAGTAGATGGGGGTGATGAAGCCTCAAAAGAATAATGCTGGATTTCATGCCAGTGTGCAGGAAAGGAGGCTATAGCTGACATTAACCCAAATGGAACAATTGAAATTATATACACAATTATATACATTTAAAATATATACATATATACACACACACACATATATATATGTATGTATATACAGACACACACACACAAACACAAACACACACACACACATATATAACAGCTCTTATATGCAAAGGTCACAGAGCAATTTATTCTTGTTGTATTTTAAGGCACTTTCCTCAGCTCAGGAGTAGATTGCAAAGAAACATTTGGTAAGACTTTTGCCCTCAAGAATCCAACCAGTTCTCTGGGGAAAGTAGGGGTATCAGAGAAATATAACTACTGGCACAGTCATCCTAGATCCCAAGGGAAGAATCCAAAGTCCTCAGCTTGGTGGCTTAGACTATTGATGATAACCCCCCAAACTACATTTCTTGTATTTGCTGCCATGAACCCTTCTCTCACCAACTTTAAGTTTTGGTGAAAATGTAAAGTTTTCACTGATCCCAAGATATGCTATGTCTTTTCACAGACTTAATATTGCTGTTTCCTCTGCTTGGAAAGCCTTTGACGCCTGACATTCTCACTTAATCTACAAGATCTAATTTAATTTCTTTTATCTGATGCTTTTCTGATTTGCTCACGGAAAATTGAGAGATACAAGGAAGAAAGAGAAAGAGAAAGAGAGAGAGAAAGAGAGAGAGAGAATACTAATATTGTTGAATTCATTATTTTCAAGATGAGTTCAATAATACTACCCAAAATTTATGTGTTGAAGCCCTATACCCCAGTGTGACTATATTTGGATTGAAGACAGGGACTATAAAGAGATTAAATTAAGTGAGGGTGGGGTCCTGGTATGATAGAATTAGTGACCTTTTAAGAGACACCATAGAACTCATTCTTACTCTCTCTTTACCATGTGAGAACACAGAAAGCTGGCATTTATAAGCCAGGAGGAGAATTCTCACCAGAATCCAACCAAGCTGGTACCCTAAGCTGGACTTCCAGCTTCTAGAACTGTGAAAAAACATTCTGTTGTTTAAGCCACCTTCTGTGTGGTATTTTGTTATGGTAGCCTGCACTAAGACAGTCACTGTGTTTCTTTTCCTACATTATGTCCTTAGTGACCCTAATAACCAGAGTAATGGACATATCATTTCTCCCCTTTCACAGAAAGGAAACCAGAGCTCGGAAAGGGGAAATAATGTACCCACAGGCACATACTGGAGTGGAAATTTGAACCTGAGCGGTGTGATTGCAAGGCCTATACTTTCTACTCCACACCGCTGCATCCCAGGCCTTTACGTGGACTGCCACAGCAATAGCGGGTTCACCCCCGGCTGACAGCAGTCTTCATACTATATGGCAATGATCTGTCTTCCCCTCTAGACAGCGCAATAAAAGTTACTCTTATATGGTAGAATTGTTTATGTGAGAGCATCTGAATAACCAAACTGGTAGATAATTAGAATAAGAGGTATTCAGATCCACTGTTATAGAAGTCAGAGGCATGAGGAAGTCTTACCAGAGGCTGGGTAGGAAATGTTTTAAGCCAAAATAAAAAATGTATTGTGCATTTCTTCTTTGCCAGGTACTGTTATTCACTGGGGAGAAAAGAACAATAAGAGATCATACAGGTCTTTGAGGAACTCACAGTTGAGTGGGAAGAAAACATTAAATATTACTTTTTTGTTCTCACATATCATTTCCTTGAGGTCTGGCTAGATGAGCAGGAATCAGATGTGGCTACACATTGGAGTCATCTAGGACTCATTAGAAAACCCTAATGTCTTGGACTCACTCTAGAGACTTTTATTTAATTGGGCCTGGGGTATGGTCCGGTTATCAAGAGTCTTTAAAAGTTCCCCAAGTGATTCTAATATATAGCCAAGGTTAAAAGTCAGTGGACTAGGCTCCTGGGAAAAGGAGAGGAATTCCAGGTATGGTAGAAAATAGAAGGGGAGAGAGGGGGGGAGGCAGGTAAAAGAGTGAAGCAGAAGCACAGATAAACAACATTCGCTGCCATTCTGCACCAAGCAGCCTTTAACAAGTGTCCATATTGTGAGAAGCACTGCAGAGGACCTATTAATACAACTCAGAGAGCATGCATTAAGAACTAAAACAAACAATGCCCAAATCAAACACTACTGTTTATTTATAGTGTACTTCTTTCAAGGGGCTGTAAGTACTGGAAAGACATTATCTTAATAAGCTTCCATCATCTCTGCCAGGTAGGGGGCAAGTTAGACTTTTATTAAATGGTACACATTAAAGTACATTCTTTGCATGAATCAGAAAGTAATGTAACAATCTATGGGGTTCATCTATACAGTTATTATACGGGTTATACCTCAGCATAGCACAGAGGCCCCTAGAGCTGGGACCTGATGGGACAGGCTGGGAAGGGCCTGAAGGGAGGTAGGAGGGTATCTTTGGAGGGGAAACAGAATCAATAAAAGAATAATGATATTATTATTACTATTATTCAGTCTTACAATGTCACGGTGTTTTCGGTGTGTCATCTCTAGTCATCATCCTGTGAGGCAAGCATAATCTATCCCCATTGTACGGACAAGAACATGGTACACAGAGAAATGAAGTACATTAGCTCAAGGGCAAAGAGCTTCCCAGTGGCCAAGTTAGGTTTAGAATGTAGCTCTGATCTGAATGGGACCCCACAGAAGGTTCTCTTAACCTGGGGTGTTCTTTTCTCAGGGATGGAGAGGTGGGAAGACAAGTTGGTGAGGGTAGGTGTAGAAAGGAAAATTCCTCTCCATGTTTTTATTAAAATAAATAAGTAAAAGCAGGGACATCCGGGCCAAGATAGTAGGAATAAAACATGGTGAAGAAATAAAAGGAATGTGAATTCCCAACTATGTCAAACACAGAAAGGGAACCATCACTAGATGAGAGACTTCAAAAGGTCTCTGAAGAACTGGAGACTGATTACTGATGAATGGAGAGAACCATCCTGTACTCCCAAGTCCCACGTTTCCCCACTAGGAAAAGTAAGAGGGATAGAAGATATGGAGTGAGAGGGAAGGAGGGAAGTGGAGAGATTAGTCCCAAAGCCTATAGATAGAGCAATCAGCCCTTCACCCCTAATACCTTACATGGACAGCAGGCAGGCATCACCCCACCCCTGTCATCTCAGCAGCACATGACACCTACAAGCCCCATCCACTTCCATAGAGCCCCCTTTTGGTTTTATAACATCTCATTCTGCAACAGGAGTAACAATTAAGGATGATCAGCTACCCAGGAGACGCCAGTAACAATAAAGAGAAAGGTCACAATATGGAGGTACAGAAATATTCAGTCACTAGAAGAGAATTAAAAAAAATCTCATTAGTTTTTAAAAAATATTAAATAAAATATTGTAACCACAAAAAGATGCACTTTTTAAAAAAAGGTAAAAATAAAAACAAGTGTTTGGAAATTAAAAATATGCTTGTCAATAGAACAATAAGAAAAAAATGCTGTAGTACGGTTAGAAAATAAGGTTAAGAATAAAGCAAAATGTTCTGAAGGAAAATGAGTCCTAAGTTAAATTATTTTCCAGCTAATTAAAAATGAGGGCAGACTTAAAACAGAAAGTTCACCTGTCTTTCTTAGAAAGCTATCTTGCAAAACAAGTTAGCAAAGCAAGAGGGGGAATGCCACGAGACCCACACAATACCCTATCCAAGATAGTCCCAGGACAACAACAGCCTTCAGCAGGGTCCAGACCCACTCAGGACCCAAGCCCAAGGAAGACAGTCACCAGGAAAAATCAAGCAGAGGTAGAACTGGAGAAGGTGATGAGACTTGAAGGACTGAACTGTATCATCTAAGAATTGGGAAATGCTGGTACTTAAGAAAGGAAACTGCTTGCGTAAGTAAAAGGCAATTGCATGTAAACCTGCTGCTGAGGTCCTCCTCTGAGCGATACAAGGACTGAGACATAAGCTCTGAAGAGAAGGAGGCCTAACCTGGGCACGATCCGTGACTCTGCTGTGAACACTGTGATATACTGATAATAATTCAAGTTCCATGATTCATTCTTAAATTCTGGAATAAAAATACCGATAATTAACTGATGACTTTGTCATAGTTGCTGGGTAGCAAACGGATGCTATCAATTGGGAATGTAGGAGAAATACGTGTGGAAGGTAGGCTCAGTAACAATGTGTCTTACAAGTCGGGGAGTCCAGAGAGACTGTGTGTGTGTGTGTGTGTGTGTGTGTGTGTGTGTGTGTGTGTGTGTGTAGCATGCTGTGAGAGGAAAGAATAGGAACTGGGAGGAGTGGTGTTATAAAGTGGACAAATTCCCCACTAGTCCCGCAGGGGTCCACAGGCAGTTTATAGAGAATGCTTAAACACTTGATATGCAATTAATTTAGACACATAGAGGGGACCTGCAGAAAGATACTTCTCCCCTCCAAAAAAATTAAAGGGTTAAAATTAGTCTCCTCCGAATGATGGGATTGTGAAAAGATGTAGACAGGGAACTGCTGCTTTACATTATAAACATTTCTGTCCCTAAGATTTTTCTTTCAATGATGCGCATGCTATTATTTTAGTAAGATAAATATACAGTAAAATTTTATCATTTTGAAAAATTTCAAGCATTTATAACAAGTATCAGGAAAGTGTAATGACACCCCCCCCCCCCGCCATTCCTCAGCTTCAACATTGAACAACTCAGGGTCAATCCTCTTTCATCTATATGCCCGCCTATTCCCTCTTCATCTTATTTTGAAGCAAATGCTTATATATTTCATTTCTAAATATTTCAGTATACATGTCTAAAATATAAAAATAAGTTTAAACTTAAGAATGAACTATTATCATACCTTAAAAATTCCTTAATCCCAAATACCCAGTAAATAAATGCTCAAAGTTCCACTATCTCCTAAAATTTTAAAAAATAATTTTAACGTGTAAATAAATAATTTTTTGTTTTCAAATAAATAAAAGGCCCTATCATAGCAAAAGGAGCAAATGCAGTCTGTCCGACTGTAGAGAACAGAACTAGGGAAAAGGTTTCAGCAAAATGCAAGAAAGACTGTCCAATCAGAAAAACTGTTAGAATGTGTTGCTTTGGGAGCTCATTAATCTGTGTCCCTCTCAATAGGTAAATGAAACCTGGATGACCAGTTGTCTTTGGAAGGAGATTTTTTCCCCCTATGGTCACTAATAACCTCACATTCATTTTAAATATAGAGAGAACCCTTACATCCATAAACCATGTCTCGAGCACCATTTTAGACAGTATACTGAGATGAGAACTCCTTTTTTCTTTTCTTTTTCTTCTTGTTCTTCTTCTTGTTGTTCTTCTTGTTGTTCTTGTTCTTCTTCTTCTTGTTGTTCTTGTTCTTCTTCTTCTTGTTCTTCTTCTTGTTCTTCTTGTTCTTGTTCTTCTTGTTCTTCTTCTTGTTCTTCTTCTTCTTGTTCTTCTTCTTCTTGTTCTTCTTGTTCTTGTTCTTCTTCTTCTTCTTCTTCTTCTTCTTCTTCTTCTTCTTCTTCTTCTTCTTCTTCTTCTTCTTCTCCTGTTCATTGATTTCACAGGTTTAACAGTTTTTTCAAGATTCTGCAATAAATTCAGAAGCCCTATTTCCCCCCCAAAAAAACTGTAAATCATTTGAGGTCAGAGACCTTCTCTCTTTCACTGGGGAATCCCCCAAATAGAGCACTTAGTGGATGCTTGTTTTACATCTGGTTCCCTGAGGGATCAAATGTGAGACCCAGAGATCTGCACGCAGAAGTCTTGCCAAGGACTGCTCTCTGAAGTTATCTGTATCAGATATGGTAAGTAGGACTGGGCAGGGGGAGGCACTGAACTCATGTGATGACCTCATCTGATCCTACAGGGAACACCTGGAGTTGGGATGACTCTTCATACTTGTCCCAAATCTTTCAGCAAGGGGTTGGGTTATTGTACCCCACCACCAATAACAAGTCACTGAATAAAAGCTATTTGTTAAGACAGAGGCTTAACCTTGGGCAAAGCAACTCCCTTGTGCCAAAGGCAGTGCCTCTACAGGAATTTAGCTATAAGCATCATTGGCCAACACTCCCAGCACCTGGGGGAATATGAATTTTTTGGCCCTAAAGGGGGGCTCTGGGCAGAGTACCACTATAATACCCAAGCAGGGTTCATCTAATTGAGCTCACAACCAGAGCCACTGCCTGCTTCTGTCCTCCAGGATCTTCTCATCCTTCTTGGAACATGTGACTCATTCCTTTCACCTTCTTTAGATGTTTACATATTTTGTGCTGCTTTTCCTTTCCAGGTCATGGCTCCTGAATTCTCTGGCTTATTTATCATTGTTACTACATATGCTCTTCTTTTGGGACACTATAAACTCTTACAAATTCACAGGGTCCAAACAGTATTAGTAAAAGTCAAATGAATAAGTCCCTGCTCATGTTTTGAAGCCCCCATCCAAAAGTCGCCTTCTCTTTGAAATCTACCTGCATTCTCACAGGCAGAGTAAAGGTCTGCCAGCTGTGGCATTTGCATACTGTGGGCAATTATCTTGTACCGAACCTGTCTTTCTCAGTAGGCTGCAAACTCTTCAGGCCACAGTTTATTCATTTGCTTTCCCTAAGACTAGCACAATTCCTGGCACATAAAAAATGTCCAATAAAGGCTCTGTCAAAGAAACAAATGAATAAGTGAATGAATGAATCAATCAATCAAACAATCAAAATTTAGGATCTTTATTTATGCTACAAATTCAATTCTTCCAAGTGTTTCCCTGACAATTTCATAATTGTTGCTAATGTGATTCACAAGCAGAACTGGGAAATAAACACTGGAATAATAAACCTGCCTTGTGTAGTTCACAAATCAGCACAATAAACTCATGTTTAAAAAAAAAAAAAGGAGGGGGTGCTGACAATTGCTGCTAAAGCTCTCGCACAATCAATTTTAATTAGCATTGCTCATTGTAAGAAATGATAAGGTATCAGTCATTGTAATTGCCAGTGTTGACAATTAGTTAAAGTCATTAACATCTCAAGACAGTACTCTAATACAGACTTACTGAATTTTAAAGATTTGGAGGAAAGGTGGGGAGGAGTTGTTAGTAAATTCCCTCAGTTTTTACAGGCTCAAAAAGCCTATCCTGTGACTGGTAACTTTCCAGTATTCTTGGGTTGCTGATGAGCCACAACCTAAGAACTGTCTCTAGACTCTCCTTCCTTATTATCCACAGTGCTACCAAGAAAATTCTTCTAAAACCTCATGTGTCAGTGTGCAGTTCAAATACCTCCAGGGCTGCCCCACTGCCCAGAGTAAAGAGCCCAATCTCCACAGCATTGAATTCAAAGCTCTTGAATTTCTAGCTCCACCTCTTCAATGTACCTCCATTCGCCTTGAGTGCCTCCTCACACTAATTTACATGCCAGCTATTCCTTATTCCTATGAACCACCTTGCTCTTTGGTGCCTCTATGACCTCAGAGACATCTCTTCTCATCTCAAAGACTACCCATTTTTTGCCCAACTAACTTCTCTTTTTAAGATCCAGCTCATTTGATTTCTGGCCAGGACACACAGTAGAAGCACCCATCTGCTTCTCCACCCTTCCCCCTCTTCTTCCTTTCTATCTCTTTTTTCCTCTCCCACAGCCAAGGCTCCATTAGAGCAAAGTTGGCCTCGGATGGCTCCATGGCCTCCGCCTAAGGTGCTAGAATGGCTCCAGTTGTAACAGAGCAATGCCCCAGATGGGCAGAGCATCATCCCTAATGGGCATACTGGGTGGATCTCATTCAGGCACATGTGGGAGTCTGTCTCTCTGCCTCTTCACTTCTCACTTCATAAAAATACAAAAAAAAAAAAAAAAAAAAAAAAAAAAAAAGATCCAACTCAAATGACTTCTGTCCTGAGCTAAAACAAATCACTCCTCCATACTCATTATGGGGTTTATTTTTTCTTTTTTTTGAAGGAGAAGGGGAGCTCCAGGTATTTCTTCTCACATTACATCAAGTTCACTTATTTCTCTGTATCTCCAATAAATAACCCTATGTCTTCTGGGGGTTCTTAATGTGTAGACCAGTGCCTGGCAAATGGTAGACCAGCAATAACTATCCATTGAATGAGCAAATCAATGAGCAGACAAAGAGATAAGTGATTGAAAAGTGAACAAGGTAATGAATACGCATGTTCATTAGAACAGGGCTCCCTCAGCCTGATGTCCAGATAAGCTGACCATGAGCCATATGTCTTTCACCTTTGGAACATCTCTTTCTCCTTCCTAAATTCAGAAAGGAATAAAGGGAATGTGAAAGCTTCAAAATCCTAATTTAGTGCCCACTTTAGTTTATGATCTAAATTAGATTCACTAAATGTACCAATATCACCAGCAAATTGACAGTCATCAATTACTTGCCATGTTCTCAGTAGTAAGTACTTATAATAACTCATTAAGATTTTACAACATCTTTTTGAAGTAAGGGCTATTATTATTATCCCTATTTTATAGTTAAGTAATTGAGACAAAGAATTTTAGATACTTGGCAGAGAATCTAACTAGAAAGTGGCTCCTCCAGAATTATTTTTATAACACCCCACCCAGTACAAAGAAAACTCATCACATTGGGCTGGTGAACACCTATTTTATGAGTACTCTGATGTCTCACAACTAGGTTGCCATGCATAATTAAGAAGTCTTCAGATAGAGTATTGGGGTGATGAATATACAACATATAATGAAGAGATAATGTTTCACAGAGGAAATAATTCTAATTTTGAAATAGCCAAGAGGAGGACCATGAGTAGAAGTTATAAGGAAACATTTGGGTGTAAAATTAAAAGATGGCATTTTAATAGAAGTACCACCACCCCTCTACCATTTTTCTGCTTTCCTGCCCTCCTGAATTTCTCCTGTTTCCTTCTCTGACTTTGTTGGCACTCAATTTTCTACTTAATTTGACTTCTCTCTCTCCTTGACTCTTAGTTAGAGTTGGTCATTTGAATGTGTCTTGTTCACTTTGTCCCACAGTCATTACCTGAGTTCAAATCTTCCTTATCTCTCAATTGGTTCCCTGACTCCAGCTGAATATCCCTAAGTTGTATTCCTAGCTACCATTATGACATTTTCTCAAATAAAATACTACTACTACTAATTCTAATACAAAAAATTACAACGCTGGCTACAATCAATGTATATGTCTCATTCTCACAGGTCAGAGAACAAACTACCTCCCCTAAAATATAAATCCATCCCTAACCTGGATACTACTTATTTCCCATTCTTTATCTCCAGCTACTTCATCCCTGTCATCTTTTGCTATACCTGACATGAATATTTAGAATTCTATTCCTCTGCTTATACAAAAGTAAGTATCCTTTTATTTCTTTTTTTTTTTTTATTTCTTTTTTTTTTTAAAAAAGGCATAATTCAAAAGGAATAGCTACTCCAGAAAGCGATTTCCTGGAAGAAAGCCTACCCTTCCCCTAACTTGAAAAAAATCACTCAAATTTTCATGTTTTCCTCTAAGATTTTCCACTTCTTTCTATGTTAGCACTTACTGGGTGACTTTACTTTCTTTACCATATATTTAATTTGCAATAGTCTGAGCTCTTTGAGAATGTGGACCTGCTCTAGTTATCTTTCTATCATTGGAAGTAAGACAATGTTTGGCATAAGGAAGACACTTTATTTTTTTTTAACTAGTTTTAACAAGTCAGATAATTTTCTATAAAATTAAGATTTCTGGCTTCTTCTAAAAAAATGGGATTCATCTTCTTCTCATGATGGGACCTAAACTCCTCTGCTACAGAAAATATTCCCTAAGGGCTAAGCACTCTCCAGTTTGCCACAGTTCCCACCAATCCCTTTTGTGTACTCCCAGCTAGAAAGTTAATCAGGCCTGGCTCTGATGGCCTTTTGTTTTGTAATACAAACTGTAGCATCAATTGGAGATGGGAGTTGAATTGAATTTTGGTTATGGTTTATTCAAACTTTGAGGTACTATAATTCTGAGTACCATTCTCAAACAAAAAGCAACACTGATCAGCAAAGGAACCTGAACAACTCCAACATTATAGTCTTTTCTAAAGGGGAACAAGTCAAGATAATACCTATTTTGTCTTTTGAAAAAAAGTCACTTATATACAAATTTCTGAGGACTCACTGTGGTGAAGGAGCCAATTCAAGAAAGTAATGCCAACTCTATTTCTGTGTTGATCAATATGTAATTTAGTATGTATCTGACATAGGAAGCAGAATTTAAAAAGTAGGACAATTCTAATGATCCCTAATTTCATTATGCAAATATTCCCAATAGATCTATTAGTCTATTAAACTTATTGTTTTACATGTTGGTGTGGCTCTGAAATGCTCTGATTCTTCAGAAAAGATACTTTTCTTTCCTTTTTTTCTTTTTAAAAATATAAACATTAACTAGAATTTCTGGAGTCCAGATTAAGGGTCTGGAAACTAACCCTGATTTGAACAATGGGGGTTAGACTTGATGATCTGGACATAACAGGTTATTACATGCTACAACATTTGTTTTCCCACTGAGTTCAGAGTAGAATTGACTGATCTGATTTATTGAACCACCTTCTTCCTTCCTCACAACTCCATGTATGCACCTTCTGAAGAGGTATGTATACTCAGTACAAACGGGTGACTTTCCCCCAATAGCCAAAGATGTAGGTGACTTGGAAAAGGAATATCTGAGTTCTTTAGCATAGTGTTATGGAAATAATACTAAATTTTAAGAGGAGAGTATCACAAGCTGTGGTCCATCATCTTTACATCAGTCCTTTGCACAGTGTTTTGCTCAGAGTAGCACTCAATGAACCTAATGAATAAATGACTCTTCCAAAGGCCAAATTAACTGGTTTTCCCTTCCAAGTTGTGAAGTGGCTTGCCTTCTGGTTATAAAATAAAATATTTGGTGGTAAAATAGTAAAAATAATTGCCTATATACTTCAAAATCAAATTAACTAATGTTTGGGAAGCATGTGTAATCTACAATGCACAGAAATAATGAGGTTCTGTAGCTGCCTTCCAAAATTCTCACTATTGGAATCTCCCTCTTCCTATGCTCTTATAAGTTGTGGTTTTACCTCTTTGTAGAACTTCTCTTTGCCAGGCATTAGAACTCTTTGTAAACATACATCAGTCCAAACAGATTTTGAACTCCCAGAGAGTAAAAAATATATTTGATTAAGTCAGTTGGGGTGTGTGTGCATGTGTGTGTGTGTCTCAGGATAAGTTCTGGGATGATGAAAAGGTAAGTGCACAATAGATACATCACCTGGGAGAAGAAATGGTCCTAATCTATAAAAACAGGTAATCATAAATCAGAAAGCTATCATATTTTTTTCTCTACTTATTGCCATACTATCCACATTCCTAAGAAGAATAATTTTTAGATAGTTCCCCACACCCATAAAAGTATGAAACAACTTTAGATTTGGTTATGTTTTGGAACTTTATTTGAATTCACTCTACTATTAATTTTCAATATCTATTAAATTGAGCTTACTTGATAGGGTACTAAAGTTTTCTCTATTCTTAGTATTTTGTCTTGCTGATTATATGATACAGGTTCTAGTAGAGAAAACAGATAGCATTTTAGTTATTCAGACCAGGTAACTGGTTACAGAAATTATGGAAGAGCTGAGAAACCTTATGGGGAAAAGTGAAACAAACCAAAGATCAGAAAAAGCAGGAAACCACTTGTACAATTATTTCTGAAACAACAAGGAGAGGAAATAGTGTCACAGAGTCCAGAAGCTGGAACCATCTAGTGGAATCTAAATGTCAACAGGGAATCCCAGTGGGAATGGGACCATGAAGGGAGAGGCAGTGTAGTTGGAGCTTTAGCCAAGGAGAATACACCATGCTAGAATCATGTGGAGGCATAATGGTGTTTTCTTCCACTCTATATTCTTTTTGTCAGTGCTTCCCTAGAAGTTAGTAGGCAAGAAAGCTTAGAAATATAGTTTTCTACAATAGAGAACAGAGAGTTAAAAATAGAGCAAAACAAGTATAAGGAATGAACCTGAAAATAAATAGGTAAATAATCAGCAAATTGTTTCATTAGTTACTGAGTGGTGTATGAGAATCCCCTGCCACAAATTTGGATTTATTGTTTTTGCTGTTTGATGATGGGGATATAAAAAACACTTACTTATAGCTTTAACATTCATACATATATGTAAATGTTCTTATAATAATACTATAAGGTCAGTGCTAATGTTATATTATAATCTGTATATTTTTACTTAATTTAGTCTATTTATATATGTTCTGACTACCGATAACTATGGATTTGTTACAAGTTTATGTTTTCCATTTACTATGCAATAAGGTAATAGTTACCATCCTCTTCTCTTTTCTATTGGATTAGATTTTCTTTATTCCTTGTTTTTCTCTCATCCAACCTAGAAGATATTAATTTTCAGTCTTTTAATACAGATATTTGTATTAAAATCTAAAATTAATAAAAAGGTCTTTCTATCTCAAAACAAAGAAAAAGGGAGTTTAGACCTGTTTTAATTATGACCATATTTCTTATGTCTTACCTTTTACTTTTGCCTACTATTATAGATTATATACTTAAATCTACAAATTAGTGATTAACTTGTATCATATTTTTCTCCTACCAGAAATAAGGCACTACTACACAACCTTTTATAATAGTGCTTCTTACATGTAGTACTTAACACATAATTTTGTACTAAATGAATAAATGAAGTTTACTCAGGTGTTTATATCTTTTTTCCTCATTTCTTCTTACATCATCTTTCACTGGTTTATATTATTTTTTCAGAAATATGTCTTCAACTATAGAGCTTAAATTAGTTAGTAAACATTCTTAGCTTCTGTCTGCAAATATCTTTAACCCATAATTTGAGTGATAATTTAGCTCAATATAAAATTCTAAATTGATATTTACTACTTCTCAGAACTCTGAAGATGTTATTTTATTGCCTTCTTATTTCTGTCATTATGTTTGATAAATTTGTTTTTAGTCTGTCATTTATTCATAAATAGTTTGACTTTTTCTTGGGTCACATTTTATGTCTCTTCTTAGCCTGCAGTGTTTTTTTCACTATAGGTTTTTGTTTTGAAATAGATCTATGTTCACAAAAAGTTTCAAAATAGTATAGAAGGGTTTTATTTAATTTTTATCCAGTCTCCCATAAGAGTTACATCTTATGTAACTGTAGTACAAGAGGAAAAGCAGAAAACTGACATTGTTGTGATATGTATGTATAGTTTTATGCCATTTTATTGTATGTATAAATTCATATAGGAACACCTTAACCAAGATTTTAAACTGTTCTATCACTAAAAAGATCTTCTTCATACCTCTTTTACTTATCCCCATCCACCTTTGCCTCCGAACACCTTCTTTAATTCCTTTCAAACTATCAAACTGTTCTCATCTCTTTAATTTTGTCTTTTTGAGAATTCTATACAAGTAAAATCATACAGGATGTGACCTTTTAAAATTGGATATTTTTTCATTCAGCATAATGGTCTTCAGATCACTCAAATTATTGTATACATCAATAGTTCATACCCTTTTTTATTGCTGAGTAGTATTCCATGGTATAAATATACCATAGTTTGAATAACTATTCCACTATTGAAGGGTATTTTTTCCAGTTTTTGGCTATTAAAACTGTTATAAATATTTATATACATGGTTTTGTGTGGATTAAAGTTTTCATTTCTCTGGGGATTAAGGCCTAGGAGTGTGTTTGATGAGTTTTATGGTAAGTGTATGTGTAGTCTTCTAAGAAACTGCCCAACTATTTTCCAGAATTGCTGTATCATTTTATATTCACATGGACATGTATCTAATTATAGATTTCTGTGTTTTAGATATTTATATGTGTTTTGATTCTGAGGATTCATGTACATTCATTAATTTTTAAAATTTCTTAACCATTCAATCATGGAATATTTTTTATACCTCACTTTTTTTCCTATTAAATTGTAAGTTGGAACATTTTGTCCTGTTCTTCATATCTATTTCTCTTTTTGCGTTTTTTACTTCTTTATTTCTCGGTAATTTACAGGTACAACGGTACCTTGACACATGAGCACTTCAAATCACAAGCAATTTGAGAGACGGACAGTCACTTGCAGGATTTTTTGCTTTAAGTCACAAGGGGATGTCTGAATCACAAGCTTCCACCACCCTCCACTAGATAGCCTGCCAAACATTCTGAAAGGGAGTAAGAAACAAACTTCCATGGCAAGGTTTTTGTTGAAATGGCCTCTAAGTGAAAGTGAGAAAAGTATGGCGAAAAAGTCAAAAGGCAGTGAAGAAAATGATAACTGTTGGGCAAATGAGTTTGTAAAATTTGTATTTTCTGAGTTTGCTTACTTTTATTGTTAAAAATGGTACTGGGCAGCTGTCTGTGGAATTGCTAATCACCTTCTTGCTTGGAAAGGGTCATTGTTATGCTAATGTCTCCTCCCCCTCTGCCAACATCTTCACCTGACCTTGAAGGTAAATACACTTCATAAACCAGTTTATTTCTTTACACTCTCTCTTAATATATATATTTGTTATTTATAAAATATATTTCCTTATTTAAAAGCATATAAAACAAAAAATTTGTGTGGATTTTGGGGGTCAGAACAGATTAATTGCATTCCCATTGATTTAAATGGGGAAATTCAATTTGACACACAAGCAAATTGAGTCGCGAGCTCAGCCATGAAACAAATTAAACTTGTGTGTCAAAGTACCATTGTATTTCTGTACTCCAATAAACTAGTTATAGTTTCAACTATGCTTTACTATTGTTTTACGTATTTATTTTTTATTTTAATGACCACATCTTTCATTTGTAGAAACTCCATTACATAATTTCAAAGATTTTCCTTCTCTTTTTTCATGTGTTTTCATTAGTTTTTATATTTCTAATTCTTTTATATAATTTTACTGATTGAAACATCCCTCTTTTTAAATCTCTATCCATCTTTTATATTATATGAAGTTCTTAGATATTTAGTCTTTTTGTTTAGTGCCTACTGACTTTCACTCATGATAGTATGCACCCTTATATGTTTTTGTAATTCTAAAATTTGATTTTATCATCATATTTATCTTTAGAATTCTTGTGATGTCTGTGTTGAAGATATATCCCTCAGAGGTTTTTTATTTACTTCCACAAGGTACCCCAGGACCAATTTTATTTTCATTTTAGAGTACAATACGGTAGAATAGTATACATTTAAGTCTCCAATCTAATTCCATGGTTCTTAGTTTTAGAAGCAAATTTTTCTCACCATCTATAACTCAAAACAAGATGTACAAACTTTACTATTGTCTTTCTATGCTGATAGGTAATGCTCTTAATTCACTATTTTACATAAAGTCAGGCTTTATGAGTGTTTTCTCAATTTAAACATGAGAGAGCTTAAGGACTAGTCTCTTTTCCAGTGTTGATTTAAAACCTATGTCCCCAAATTATTGGTATTAAAACTTTTTCTTTCTACCCCTCATCTCTATTATCACTATTCCAAGTTGCTGATGTTTATTTTTTGTTTATTCTTTGCTTTAGGACTTCTATATTTTTTCTTTATTTCTTGTAAGCTCAGTATTGACTTTACAAAGTTTACTTATCCGAATATTTGACAGGGTAAAGCTATTCAGGTTAGACCACCATATTGTTGAAAATGAAAAATAGTATAGATAATTTTTATATTTAAGTTTTATGTTACTCTTTAATGAAACTTTGGCAACTTTTATCTTAATTCCTTTTTTAATTATTCAGAATTTTAATAGCCACTATACTACATACTTTGGGTGGGGTTTTTTTCTCCCTGCAGATAAATATTCCACAATGAGACATTCCCCCTAAAATGGCTCAGTACTGTTTTAGTCAATTATTATATATTTTCAAATCTTAGAAAATGTTTCATCTTGTTTCCAAGTGATGATATTATTACCTCGTTTTTGAAACATAGCTCTGCTTAACATGTTAAGAATCAGGAAGTCACTATTGCCACTAGCAATCCTCCAAGGGGAAATGGAAATACCCTCCATAGTGAGGACTACTTGCTATTTTATTCCTAATAATTAAAGGCTCAAGGGCTTGGACTTTTCTCTACTGGCACGTGGATTAGCTCACAGACACAGAGTGACAGCATCACATTAAAATCAAGTTTTGTAATATGCCTTTTGGGAATTATGTAGCAAATCACCTTTTAAAAATTAATAATGGTGTATTCAAGCTTCCAAATTATTAGGTTTTTAATTTTAAAAATAAATTAGACCAAGTTTCAAGGTTATCTTAAAATGTCAATCTCAAATATTTTCTGAAATGCTCACTTGGGCAGGAGGAAAGGTGCTGAGCTATATAAGTACTGCATAGGTAATTGTGCATAACCCTGGGGCTGCCCATGGGAGTGTGCGAATATCATTTGTCACTTGTTTTATGAAGGAAAAACCTGCTGAAAACCATTAGTCTAGCCTACCACATTCATTTTACAGATGCAGAAACTAAGGCTCTCTAAGATTTGAGCATAATTTAGTGGCTGAGATAAGATTTGAATTCAGATTTTCTAAATTATAGTTCAGTATACATCCTACTATAACACAATGAAAAGTGAGAATTTTAATAGCATCTAAATGGAATAGAAAGTGCCTCTTGGTTATTTTAGGAGTTCACATTTTTCTCGTTGCATTGAAGCATGCTCTGTTTCGATCAGATTAAAGCTGACAGAGATGAAACAGTTTTGGGCAGATATCCCTGGGTTGGCTCCAGGGCCTCTAATCTGCATTTCATCATGATACAAGCACATGTTTCCATCATTGGTACACTTGCCTGTATCAGCCGATATGTTAATCACATGCTAACCCAATTGCCACTGTGAATTTATTACTTACTCTTCATTTAAGTTCATGAAACCTAACAGAGCCCCAAATAAGCATATCAACCTTAAAAAGAAGATCTTGGCTCAAGAACTGTGCCCACTAGGCAATATAACCCAGAGATGTAGCTTTAGCAGCCGTGAGGCGGGAGGGCAGATATCAGTTTTGCTGCAATACCTTGGGGGTTCTCTACAAAAACTGATTACAATAAAAATTTTTGTTAGATTACATGGTAGTGTTTGAAAATATATGACCAAGTCATGATTTAGCAATAAAATACAATTCTTGTTTTAACTTGATACAGCCCCATTATACCAAATTGATCCATGACTTCCAAAATTAGAGGTGTGGCCTTTAGAACAGAGTGGTAGATGTTAAGAGTGCATGAAGGGTGAATGGAAGCTATAATGGGAAGGCATTTTGGAAGCAGAGCCCAAATGCAAATTGGTTGTTAGAGAAACTGTTCAGATCCATCTGGTGGCTGCATGCGATGAATACTAGAAATCCCATCAATGGATACGCATTTTGGCAATGGCAAAGGAAAGGAAAATAGAACAAGGCAGGACACCAGAGTGTGGATGTTGGACTCCATGCCTCTTGCAAATGTTCAAAACACTCATTCCATGTTTGAAATAGTAATTATGGAAGAGGAAGAATATTTTAGTTTAAAAGAACAGTAGGAAGAGGAAGACATGTCAGGAACATCGCAACTACCTTACATAACAGACGAGGGAAATGTATAACTTTGCTTGCTAAATTGCCAGATTGTCTGTCTCTGTTGATTTATTCATTCATTCCACCTACATCTGTTCCTGCACACTGTTCTACGCCATGCATGTTACCAGGCACTCAAGATACGAGGATGAGAGTAATGCGTTCCAGCTCTCAAGGTACGCTCAGTCTAGTGGGGGAAGTAGACTCTAAACAAATACAGAAAGTTATAGATATAAGAACCCAGCTTTACTGATGATTAGTTATGGACTTACTACCTGCCAGCTGCTATTTTATATATTTTACATATAGTGTCTCATTTAATTTTCACAAGTACTATATTGGATGAAGTATAAGTATTTCTGTCACTTTTTAATGGGCAAATCAAGCATAACACAAATAGGTTAAATAACTTACCTAACGTCAGACACAGCTATTATATAGCAGAGCTGGGATGTGAACCCAGATTATCTGGTTCTAGAACTCAAGTTCTTAACTATTTGATGTATTCTCTTTTGAACTAAAAAGACAGTGTGAGCCCTGGCCAGATAGCTCAGTTGGTTAGAGCATTGTCCCAAAGAGCAGAGGTTTCTGGTTCGATCCCTGGTCAGGGCACATACAGGCACAGATTGTTGTTCCTGTCTCTCTTTCCCTTTCTCTTTCTCTCAAATCAATATAATAAACATTAAAAAAATAAAAGATAGTGTGAAACATTAGAGAGAAAAGCCACTCCATCTACAGTGTTTGTGTAACCATGTAATGGTGATGATAGTGTTGGTGATAAAACAGGGAAGGCTTTGCTAAGGAGAAGCTCCATGAGCTGAGTCTTGAGGACAGTGGACAGGTACAGCAGGAGACAACCAGGAATAGGAGGTGGTTTGAGCAAAGTAATTGAAACTTGAAATGGAATCATATACTTGTTCTTGGAACTCCAGGAAGCCCCACATAGCTGCAATATTGATTTTAAGAGGTTAGTAACTGATGATGACACTGGAAAAAGAGTTAGGGGTCAAGGGAAGCAGGTCACACATAAAAGATTTTGTGTGTACATCCAAAGAATTCCAGTGTATCCTCAGGTCAAGGGAGAGTCACGGCAGGGTACTAAGCTAGGCAGTCTAGATTAAATGTGCCTTTATGCAATCACATAGTGGACCTGTGATGGGGAGGTGGAGGAAAAAAAAGGGACAGGTAAAGAACCTTTAAAAATAGTCTTTTAAAAATATGAGTATGTGGTGAGTGTGAGAGATACAGATGGATAATGTAATGCTAACTGGGAAGGAAGACATAGGAAAAAGATTAATGTCAGGCTACTTATCAAACTTCTACTGCACTTTGCTTTGAATTCTTAAACTCTGTTGGAGTCCAGGAGAATTTTTTTGTGTGGGTCAAAGGTGGGAGAAGCAATTTTGAAGAAACTGATAAGATCTTTGGATTCATGGACTCCAGCTTTCTTCACATGCCGTCTTGAATGGCATGCTGTAATCAGTTGTGTTTGGCTTGATTACTATGTACCTAAAAGATACTTTGCCATCAGCAGTTAAAATAAATACTATTCAGGCTTAAAATGCAATTGGGTCATTAAAGTCATGATTACTTTTTAGTCCAAGAAACTCCAAAATGTTATCAACATACCCAGCCATAGTTCTATGCAGTCATGAGTAGGAATGACTCAAATCTCCCAAGTTTTCTTGTGATTGAAGTATTCAATCAGATAACACTGGGTGAAAATTATGAAGCCTAGAGAGGATGTGTTTCATCAAGTAGAAAATAATTTTAAAGGCGTTCTTAAGGATGCAAAAGTGACTGTGAAAAAATACTGACTTCCTGCCAAAGAAGAGATTATTTCAGCTCACTAGAAAAGAGAGAGAGAAAAAAATCCAACACCTGTTGGCAGTTTAATGCTAATAGGAATTCTGTTTTCAGGCTGGAAATTATGCAGCAACAAAATTATAAATATAATATTTTTTTCACAGCTGCATAAATGAAAACACTATGTTGAGAAATTAGGGACGACTATTATCCATTATGGTAAAATTTCCATGGTCACTAAGTAAATCCAGTGTTGAGATGAAAAATATACAATAATTTTAAATTAATTGAATTTATATTGTTGGCTGATGAAGTGCCACAAATTATCACAACATTGAAAACTCTTCCCTGTTTTCCATTAAAACTGCTCTGCTATTCACAGGGGCCACATGACAGTTTATTTTCTGTCTTCCTCTGGAGAAAGCAGAAGCAGGGTTTGTGGGGGTAAAAGAAAAGCCATAAGGCAGAGGCAGATGGGTCAAACCCATCACCAATACAACCCCCAGATTCAGATGTGGCTTCCCAAAACGTTCTGTAACCAATTCATGAATAAAAACACCATGGTGGGCTACTCTGAGGTTAAAGGATACTAAGGAATCAGAATTCATTGAATAAGTACTTCTTTTTATTTTATTTAATTAATTGTGTTTACATAGATCCTAGGGTAACCCCAACTGCATTCCCCTCCCCCATATTCCCCTCCACATCTCCCTTATCCCCTTCCATAGAGCGCCTTCTCCTCTTCCCTTCAGGTTTATCCTGTCCTATCATCCCCTTTCCCTCTGTCCTCTTTGCCTCTGGTCCCTTTGATCCCTCCTCTGTCTCAATTCCTTTCCTCAGTTCTCAATGTTCCTTGGATTCCTCAAATGAGTGAGGTCATATGATATTTTTCTTTTTCTGCCTGGCTTATTTCACTCAACATAATAGTTTCCAGGTCCCTCCATATTGTTGCAAAGGGTAATATTTCCTTCTTTTTCATGGCGCCATAGTATTCCATTGTATATATGTACCACAGCTTTTTAAACCACTCGTCGACTGATGGACACTTGGGCTGTTTCCAGCTCTTTGCTATTGTGAACAATGCTGCCATAAACATGGGGGTGCATTTCTTTTTTTCAGTCGGTGATATGGTATCCTTAGGATATATTCCTATAAGTGGAATAACTGGGTTAAAGGGAAGTTCCGTTTCTAATTTTTTGAGGAATCTCCATACTGTTTTCCACAGTGGCTGCACCAGTCTGCATTCCCACCAGCAGTGCAGGAGGGTTCCCTTTTCTCCACATCCTCGCCAGCACTTATTCTGTGTTGTTTTGCTGATGAGTGCCATTCTGACTGGTGTGAGGTGATATCTCATTGTGGTTTTAATTTGCATTTCTCTAATGATTAGTGATGTTGAGCATTTTTTCATATGCCTATTAGCCATCTCTATGGAGAAATTTCTCTATGGAGAAATTTCTATTCATTTCTTTTGCCCATTTTTTGATTGGATTGTTTGTCTTCCTGGTGTTATGTTTTAAAAGTTCTTTATAAATTTTGGTTATTAACCCTTTATCAGATGGGTTGTCGAATATGTTCTCCCATTGTGTGGTTTGTCTTTTTATTCTGTTCATATTGTCTTTAGCTGTGCAAAAGCTTTTTAGTTTGATATAGTTCCATTTGTTTATCCTGTCTTTTATTTCATTTGCCTGTGGAAATAAATCAGCAAATATATTGCTTCGATAGATGTCGGAGAGTTTACTGCCTATGTTTTCTTCTAGAATGCTTATGGTTTCACGGCTTACATTTAAGCCCTTTATCCATTTTGAGTTTATTTTTGTGCATGGTGTAAGTTGGTGGTCTTATTTCATTTTTTTGCAGGTACCTGTCCAGTTTTCCCAACACCATTTGTTAAAGAGGCTGTCTTTACTCCATTGTATGCTCTTACCTCCTTTGTCAAATATAATTGTCCATAAAGCTGTGGGTTTATTTCTGGGTTCTCTGTTCTGTTCCATTGATCTATATGCCTGTTCTTATGCCAGTACCAGACTGTTTTGAGTAAAATGGCCTTGTAGTATAACTTGATATCAGAAAGTGTGATACCTCCCACTTTATTCTTCTTTTTCAAGATTGCTGAAGCTTTTTGTGTTCTTTTTTGATTCCATATACATTTTTGGAATATGTGTTCTATATCTTTGAATTATGTCATTGGTATTTTAATTGGTATTGCATGGAATTTATAAATTGCTTTGGGTAATATAGACATTTTAATGATGTTTATTCTTCGTAACCATGAGCACGGTATATGCTTCCACTTGTTTGTGGCTTCCTTGATTTCTTTTATCAATGTTTTATAATTTTCTGAGTACAAGTCTTTAACCTCCTTGGTTAAATTTACTCCTAGGTACTTTATTTATTTTTTTTGTTGCATTAGTGAAGGGGATTGCTTCCTTAATTTCTATTTTTGACATTTCATTGTTCGTGTATAGAAATGCCTCTGATTTCTCTGTGTTAATTTTATATCCTGCCACCTTGCTGAATTCATTTATCAGGTCCAGTAGTTTTCTGACAGAGACTTTAGGGTTTTCTATATACAATATCATATCATCTGCAAATAATGATAGTTTTACTTCTTCCTTTCCAATTTGGATGCCTTTTATTTCTTCTTCTTGTCTGATTGCTGTAACTAGGACTTCCAGTACTATGTTGAATCAGAGTGAAAGGGGACACCCCTGTCTTGTGCCTGATTTTAGAGGAATTGCTTTTAATTTTTGTCCATTGATTATGATGTTGGTTGTGGGTTTGTCATAAATGGCCTTTATCATGTTGAGGTATGTTCCCTGTATTCCAATTTTGCTGAGTTTTGATCTTAAATGGTTGCTGGATTTTATCAAATGTTTTTTCTGCATCTATTGAAATTATCATGTGGTTTTACTTCTTCCTTTTGTTTATGTTGTGAATCACATTAATTGATTTACGAATGTTGTACCATCCTTGCCTCCCCAGAATAAATCCCACTTGATCATGGTGTATGATTTTTTTCATGTATTGCTGGATCCGGTGTGCTAATATTTTGTTGAGGATGTTAGCATCTAAATTCATCAGGGATATTGGCCTATAATTTTCTTTCTTTGTGTTGTCTTTGCCCGGTTTTGGACTCAGAATTATGCTTGCCTAATAAAAGCAACTAGGTAGTGTTCCTTCCTTTTGAATTTTTTGAAATAGCTTGAGAAGGATAGGAGTTAGTTCTTCTTTGAATATTTGGTAGAATTCACCAGTGAATACATTGGGCCCAGGGGTTTTGTTTTTTGGGAGTTTTTTGATAACTGTTTCGATCTCTTTTGTTGTAATCTGTCTGTTTAGGTTTTCAGATTTTTCCAGACTGATTTTTGGAAGATTATATGTTTCAAGGAATTTGTCCATTTCACCTAGGTTGTTTAATGTTTTGGCATACAGTTCTTCATAGTATTTTCTTACAGTATTTTATATTTCTGTTGTGTGGGTTGTTATTTCTCCACTCTCATTTCTAATTTTATTTATTTGAGTCCTCTCTCTTCTTTTCTTGGTGAGTCTTGTTCAAGGTTCATCGATCTTATTTACCCTTTCAAAGAACCAGCTCTTGGTCTCATTGAGCCTCTGTATTGTTTCTTTAGCCTCTATGTCATTTATTTCTGCTCTGATCTTTATTATTTCCTTCCTTCTACTACCTCTGGGCCTTATTTTTTGTTTTTTTTCAAGTTCTTTTAGATGAAGGGTTAGGTTGTTTATTTGAGCTTTTTCAAGCTTCTTAAGGAATGCCTATAGTGCTATGAACTTCCCTCTCAGGACTGCTTTAGCTGTGTCCCATAAATTTTGAGTTATTGTATGTTCATTATCATTTGTTTCTAGGAATATTTTTATTTCTTCTTTGATTTAATTGTTAACCCATTCATTATTTAATAACATGCTATTTAGTTTGCATGTGTTTGAGTATTTTTCAGTTTTTCTGTTGTGGTTGATTTCTAGTTTTATGCCATTGTGATCAGAGAAAATGCTTGATATGATTTCAATCTTCTTAAATTTATTGAGACTGCTTTTGTGTCCTAACATGTGATCTATTCTAGAGAATGTACCATGAGCACTTGAAAAGAATGTATATTGCGCCTGACCTGTGGTGACGCAGTGGATAAAGCGTCGACCTGGGAACACTGAGGTCACCAGTTCAAAACGCTGCACTGGTCTGGTCAAGGCACATATGGGAGTTGACGCTTCCAGCTCCTCCCCCCTTTCTCTCTCTCTCTCTCTCTCTCTCTCTCTCTCCTCTCTGAAATGAATAAAATAAAAAGAAATTTAAAAAAGAGAAGAATGTATATTGCTGCTTTAGGGTGAAAGGTTCTGAAGATATCTATTAAATCCTTAAATCCAGTTGATCTAGTGTGTCCTTTAAGTCTGCTGTTTCTTTCTTAATTTTTTTGCTTGAGGATCTATCTAGTGATGCAAGTAGGGTATTGAAATCTCCTACTACTCCTATTACTTTGTATTGCTGTTGATCTTTCCCTTCATATCCATCAAAGTCTGCTTTATATATTTAGGAGCTCCTATATTAGGTGTGTAGATATTTATGATGGTTATATCTTCCTGTTGGATTGCTCCCTTTATCATTATGTAGTGACCTTCTTTATCTATTACTATAGCCTTGGTTGGTGTTTTTTGTTTGTTTGTTTTTACAGGGACAGAGAGAGAGTCAGAGAGAGGGATAGATAGGGACAGACAGACAGAAACAGAGAGAGATGAGAAGCATCAATCATTAGTTTTTCGTTGCGACACCTTAGTTGTTCATTGATTGCTTTCTCACATGTGCCTTGACTGCAGGCCTTCAGCAGATCGAGCCACCCCTTGCTGGAGCCAGCGACCTTGGGTCCAAGCTGGTGAGCTTTTGCTCAAGCCAGATGGGCCCGTGCTCAAGCTGGCGACCTCCGGGTCTCGCACCTGGGTCTTCTGCATCCCAGTCCGATGCTCTATCCACTGTGCCACCGCCTGGTCAGACTATAGCCTTGGTTTTCAAGTCCTTTTTGTCTGATATAAGTTTACTACCCCAGCTTTTTTTTTCATTTCCATTTGCATGAAATATTTCTTTTCATCTTTTACCTTCAGTCTATGTGCATCTTTTGTTTTAAGATGTGTCTCTTGTAGCCTGACCTGTGGTGGCGCAGTGGATAAAGCGTCGACCTGGGAACACTGAGGTCGTCAGTTCAAAACCCTGCACTGGTCTGGTCAAGGCACATATGGGAGTTGATGCTTCCAGCTCCTCCCCCCTTTCTCTCTTTCTCTCTCTCTCTCTCTCACTCTGTGTCTCCTCTCTAAAAATGAATAAAATAAAAATAAAATAAATTTAAGATGTGTCTCTTGTAGACAGCATATGTACGGGTCCTGTTTTCTTATCCATACAGCTACCCTATGTCATTTGATTGGATCATTTAATTCATTTACATTTAAGGTTATTATTGATATGTAGTTGTTTATTGCCATTTTATGTTTTAAAGCTGTATGCCTCTTTTGCTATATACTTTTCCCACTTTGATCTGTTTAAAACAGGCTTCTTAACATTTTCTGCATCATTGGTTTCATTGTAATGAATTCCTTGAGGTTTTTTTTCTTTTTCTTTTTGTCTGGGAAGCTTTTTATTTCTCCTTCTATTTTAGATGATAGCTTTGCTGGATAAAGTAGTCTTGGTTATAGGCTCTTGTTCTTCATTACTTTGAATATTTCTTGCCATTCCCTTCTAGCCTCAAGTGTTTCTGTTGAGAAGTCGGATGTCATCCTTATGGGTGCTCCTCTGTAGGTAACAGCCTTGTTTTCTCTAGCACCTTTTAATATTTTCTCTTTATCACTTAGCTTTGGTATTTTAATTATGGTGTGTCTTGGTGTAGGTTTCTTTGGGTTTCTCTTTAATGGAGATCTCTGTGCTTCTTGAACTTGTGAGACCCTTCCTTGCATTAATTTAGGGAAGTTTTCAGCTATGATTTGATTGAATAAAGTTTCTATTCCTTATTCTTTCTCTTCTTCTTCAGGAACCCCTATTATGCAGATGTTATTTCTCTTCATGTTGTCACAGAGCTCTCTTAGAGTTTTCTCAGACTTTTTGAGTCTCTTCTTTTTTCTGCTCTGATTCCATCTCTTTGTTCATCTTGTCTTCCAACTCGCTGAGTCGATCCTCAGCTTCAACCATCCTGCTGCTTTTAATTCCTTCCACTGTGGGCTTCATTTCTGATATTGTATTTGTCATCTCTGACTGATTCTTTTTTTAATATTTCAATGTCCTTTTTTATACTTGCTATCTCTTCATTTAGGTGTTCATAATGACCATCCATTGTTATTCTAAGATCCCTAAGCATCCTAACAATCATTATTCTAAACTCTGCATCTGGAAGTTTGGTTATTTCCATATCACTCAGTTCATTCCTGGAGGATTCTCTTGTGGTTTCATTTGGATTGCACTTTTCTGTCTTCTCTTTATGTCTATGTGTTTGGGTGTGTTGTTTGTAGAGCTGGTTGAGTCTAGGCTTGGTGTTGTCTGCCTCCAATTTTCAGTTGTGTTATTTCTAGGTCTTCTTGGGTTAGCTTCAGCTGTTGTTTGTAATCCACTGTGGAATTTGGCTTTTCTAATAGAGCCCCTTTGAAGTCTTGATTTGTTGTTTTTTCTCAGTTTTCTTAACTTGGTGGTAGTCTTGTTTACTGATCTCAGCAGGGAGTTTATTTGAAACTGTAACCAGGAATGCTGTGGGTGTAACCTGAGACTTTGAAGACCTGATTTGCCAGTTACTCTCTCTGGGGGCGGGGTGCTTTCTCCACTCCAGTAGGGGGAGGTGTATCTCAGATCTCCATGGAGACCTGAGTTACTGTCTCTCCTCCCCACTTCTTGTCTTCAGCTGTGTCTTGTGCTGATTGGAGCTGGAGAGATATCTTGAGATGGTTGACCTGAAACCACTTTAGTCTTGGGTTATGTGGAAGGTTTAACCCATCCCCCAGCTATGGTCGCCTCCATCACCATCCCCAGGTATGGCTGCTTCCAGCACTGGATTAGTCCATTGCTCTGAATAAGTACTTCTTAAAGAGTATTTTCTATACACTGAGAAGAAGCATGATATGTATGAGGATAACAGAGGAGTTATTCTAGGTGACCTTCGACAAATTACTTCCCTGTGTTTAATATTGGTTTTTCTCATCTGTTGAATGTAACATTGGAATTGAATGGCATTTCTGAAATCATCTCTCACTCTAAAATATTGTTGATTCTCTAATTTTGGCACATAGTCCTCAAGGAGCTCAGTGTTACTCAAAATTGATGAGACTGGCAGACCTACGCTTACCAATTAAATTAATAATAGATGTGAGAAAACTAAAAATACCAAGAGGAAGAATATTTGGTGTACTTAGCATTTATGAAGCACTGCACACTGTACCCCATTATTTTATTAACTATCACGTTCTCTCTCCATTATTCCACTCAAAGCAATCCTGTGCTGCAGGTTTGCTCACACAGATGAAGGATCAGTGCTCACAGAAATTGGGACAGTTAAGAGGTGGTAAGCAGTCAACATGGAACTGAACCTGGGTCTTGCTGACGTTGGCACTCCAACTTTTCACCACTACCCCATCCTGAAAATAACAACAACAGGGGAATGTTCCTTAGGTTTTATTATTTTACTTTTATTTTGTAATTTCATGAAGGCAGTGCAGTATAAGAGAAAGATCACAGGTCATGGAGTCAGATGGACCTGGGTATTTATCTTTATATTGCCACATGGTACTTGTGTGGTGTTGGGATCTCATCTGTGAGATGGGGCTATCAATATTTACCTATAGGGTTGTACTCTGGCAACTAAGTTAATAGTAAATGCCTAGCAGAATAGCAGAATGCCTGTCATATAGTACATAAATATAAGCTTTTTTTTTCTCACCCTCCTCCTTTCCTGTGTTCTTATTTCTTTCAGGCTCTGACTAGTTCTTTCTAGTTTTCTGTTTCTTCTATTAGTACATATGGTTTGTCTATAGGGATTTCAAACATTTAAAGGTCATCATGCATTCAAAGTAGGGAGGTCACCCACTCATACTCGAAGCTCTCTCTCATATACCACACTTGCACTGATCCAGGTCCAGTCTTAGAGGGCGCCGATTAGCGTGTGCCATCTGTCTTGGGTGGAGAAGAAGTGTGAGATAGGCACCTGCAAATTGCAGTCCTTCATTAGCCTGTCTGCTAATATTGATGTTACAATTTTCTAGTCAACTCTTCACCCTCCCAGACTTCCCTCTGCTCTACACTTTTGACCTACAGCCATCTTCTCTTCCCATTTAGCTTCCCTGAGGAATTCCACCTTGTCAAATGTGGCCAGCGGTGCCCTGTGATGCTATATGTAAGCAAGGGATATGTTTACAGAATGCAGGAAAATAGTTGAGTGATTAATCAGAATCCTGCCAAGCAGAGACCATGCCCTACAATTGCCTGGAGTTGAAATATGCAACATCTTTGGACAAATACTATATCTGCAGAACAGACAAGCAAGTTATAAAAAAACACTGAACTTGAGTTCAGAAGGAAAGGTGGATCTAATGTATAAGAATCCACTATGTGCCAGATTCTTAATTGTCATAAACAACTTAGTAATTAACAGCATGCACCAACTACTATTCTAGTGCTTTTAGTTATTTATCTTTAGTGAATTTATTGGGCTTACATTGGTTAATAAAAGTATATAGGTTTCAGCTGTACAATTCTATAATATATTGTATGTATGGTGCACTATTGTGTGTTCACCACCTGAAGTCAAATCTATTCTAGTGCTTTTAAAGTATTGACTCATTTGATCTTCACAACAATCCTATGATATGGAGATAATTAAACTTCTTCATTTTATAAATGAGAAAACTGAGCAGAGAGTTTAAGTAATCTGCTCACAACTTCTAAGTGAAGAGGGAGGATTTGAGCCCAGGAAGTCTGGGTTCTGAAGTGGGCTCTTAGCCATTAAACTATGTTTCCTCTTGCATAAAGAGAGAAGAAACTTCTTAGGAAATGTGATTATGACCTGTAGCAGCTTACTCTCAGCAGAAGTGAGTGGGTATACTAGAGCGTAGCCCCTAGCCATGAGCCTTCAGCATGCTGTGGGCATCCATCAGTGTGATGTATAGAAGGAAAAGTGAGTGTTGATTAGCCTGGTTAGTTGGTAAAGAAAATGAACTGCTAAGATATATTCTTCTGTATTATTATATTGTTATAATTATTCATTACATAGAATAAACCAAACACAGAGTGGATGTATAACTTGCTTAAGGAAGAATTTCAAGCCAAGGTGTTTAATTTCTTAGCCCACCATTTTTTTTTCTTTTTTTTATGACAGAGACATAGAGAGAGGGAGAGAGAGAGGGAAAGATAGGGACAGGCAGACAGGAAGGGAGAGAGATGAGAAGCATCAATTCTTTGTTGCAGCACCTTAGTTGTTCATTGATTGCTTTCTCATATGCACCTTGACTCAGGACATAGAGCAGAGTGATTGACCCTTTGCTGAAGCCAGTAATCTTGGGTTCAAGCCAGCAACCTTTTGACTCAAGCTGGAAAACTTTAGGCTCAAGCCAGCAAGCATGGGGTCATGTCTATGTCCCATACTCAAGCCAGCAACCTCGCACTCAAGCTGGTGAACCCAAGCTCAAGCCTGAGACCTCCGGGTTTTGAACCTGGATCCTCTGTCCCAGTCCAATGCTCTATCCACTGTGCTACCACTTGGTCAGGTGGCCGACAATCTTCTAAGGGTTCTTAATAGCACAATGTCTTCAAAAACTAGATCAGTCTTTACATGCAAAATTTTGAGAACCAACTTTGCTTTTCAAAGACATAAGTACTGTTACCATTTCTCATCAGCATTGTCTCAAAAGAATGGGCGTAACATCCAGAAGCACGGAGTGAGTCACAGTTTATGTAGAGCCCAGAGCAACATGTATGCAGTGTGCAGAGGAGGTGCTTTAATCATACATGAGTTCTGCTGAACTGAGTCGTGTGTGCACTCCAACTCCATGACCGGACCTGAAAAGCTGCAACTTTAACAATGGAAAAGAGCTCTAAAGAGGCAGAGGGCATACTTAGTTTATTGAAAGCTCCAAAGAGGCAGTAGTACAGCAAACTCTTGGCATGTGTGCTATCTCTTCCTTCCCCAGTAAGTACCTTTAAAAGGCCTGATGAACCAACAAAGTGCTGTCCCATGACTTCAGCAGAGCATCCTCCCAAACTTTGCAACATGGTACACCGGCAGTGACTACCCATTGATTAGACTGGGAGTGTGGGAGTGAAATCTATTTTCCATTCCTGAATAACCTGAGAATTGTTTCCAGTAAGTTTATACCATCGCATGAGCAACATGATGAAATCAATAATATTTTTGCACTGTCATTTTTTATATGCCTTTCCAACTGAGGGCACTTGAGCTCATGTATGACTCATAGACAAGAAGCTTCCTCTAGAGCGCGGAAGGGCAGAGTAACAGACCCCTGAGCTGGCTCATCAAACGTGACATTGATAAGTAGAAGCAAAATGAAGGGTTTGGGGCCACTTTGAGTAGGATTAGCCTTATGTCTATAGCACTCAGCCCACCTGAGTTATCTTTCCCAACCTACAAGTCTTTCCACCTAACATTTCCTACTCCAAAACACTGAAGGCAGACTTGTCAGAGGGATAATTTTATGCATTCTTCTGACTATGTCACTCCCCTCTTCAAAAGCCTCCAATGACTCCCCGTGGCCTACTGGATGAAAAACCATGCTCCTTGATCTGCCATGGATATTAGTTCTCCTATTCTCAATGCACTGGCTTCCCAAATTGAATTCAACACACTTAAGTTCTATAGTTAGAGAGACTACTTACAGCTTCCCCACTGAGTTGTGTGGCCATGAGCAAGTTCCTTAAATTCTCTGTGCTTTTCTTATTCCACTCAGAACAGCACCTGGCACTCATAAATGTCAGAAATTAATCGGTTTTTAGCGGTGCCTTTTTTTTTGACGTTCCTATCTTATGCCTCTGAATGCATGTCTGTTTCACAGCAGTAAACTGGTTACCTGTGCTTATCTGTTTATACCTCTGGGCCTCCCTGTTAAGTTCTTATACCCCATAGCCAAGTCCAGAAAAATAGTTTCGCCTTCCCTGAAGATTCTGGGTGTGCAGGACAGAGCCCCTGCCAGGCGGGCTCAGTTAATACAAAACTTGTCTCACACTCAGGAAACTTTCTGTATCCACAGAAGAACAACAGAAGCTGAAAGTCTGTGCTCATAAAAGCAGAGTTCCCCTCCCCCACAAGACTTGGTCCCCAGCTTCTCTTATCTTAATTTGTTTTCTACATGCAGGTTTGCCGGTGCCATCAATTAGCTGATTGTGACTTAACTTTTCCCAGGGAAGGGGATGCAAACTCACTGGCCTTTCTGTTCCTAGTTCTTTCAGATTCAGTTAGGAAGGTTGCTGATTGGCCCTTTCTGATTTCCAGCCTGTGAGAGTTTGTTAAATTGACAGATGACTGAATCTAACACCATAGTGGGCTGCATTCTGCTTCAGCCAGAACACTTCATATTCAACAACAACAAAACTGGAATGATCATTAATTCCAACTTTAGTTTAAACCCCCTCTCTACGTAGTTTTTGTTCTAACCCTGTCAAAATGAAAGGTGAAGATGAGCTAAGACAGAAAACGCAGGAGGACATTTGTAGTTATCTATCAGAGCCAAAGGCCAGTTGAGATTCTTGCAGATGAACTGGCAAGCAGGAGTGGGGTTGGTGCAGCTTTAGTCTTGGTTTAAAAGGTAGGATCATGCCAATAACCAACATCCTTTTCATTGCTGCTTTCATAGTCCCTGAGCAAGAGCTGCTGCAGATCAAGACAGTATAGAAAAAAGAAAGAAATACAGAAAAGAAGGAAGAGAAAGGGCAGGAGAGAAGAGAGATGGAGGAATAGAGGATACTAGTGACGCCCTACATCACTAGACTAAGTGTGCCCATAGCAGAGTACCTGGTCTTACTGAGTCTCTTCTTCTCCTCCTTGTATCAAATCAAGAGTGAAGTTCTAAAATTAGGATGTTTGATAATTTTATTAAAAATCGGAGGCCTCTTTCTCTCTCTCTCACTCTGTGTCTCCTCTCTAAATGAATAAAATAAAATAAAATAAAATAAATAAAAAAAGCCTGACCTGTGGTGGTGCAGTGGATAAAGCATCGACCTGGGAACACTGAGGTCGCCAGCTCAAAACCCTGCACTGGTCTGGTCAAGGCACATATGGGAGTTGATGCTTCCAGCTCCTCCCCCCTTTCTCTCTTTCTCTCTCTATCTCTCACTCTGTGTCTCCTCTCTAAATGAATAAAATAAAATAAAATAAATAAAAATTGGAGGCATAATGAAAAACGAGTCATGTAGTAAACTCAGTCTTCTGTCATCTTGCTGGCTCCCCTTTCTACATGAGAGTTGCATTCTCTCCCTTCATCTGACCTATCACAGATCTTCCTGCCCTGAGCAGCCCCCTGGAGAGTGTGGTCCAGTCTCCCCCTGGTCAAGGAAGGGACCAGCCCTGTCCCAATGGTCTGCTTTCCCTAGTTCTCCCACTGCCCCTCTCCCTGGAATTCTGGAGGGTAAGCATTGCCCACTTCCCAGGGCCTGCTACAGCATGTACCACATAGGTGATACTCATTAAGTGTGGGAAGAATCAATCCAATGATGAGGAATGGAAACAGATTAATCATGAGCACAAGATAATATGGTCACCTAAGAAACTAATACAGAATAGAGAGTGCTAGGTGCTGTCAAAGAGACAAGCTCAGTGCCAGGAGACACATTACAGTTCAGTCCAGTACAAGGACATGGCCTTAAGAAAACCAGAGAAATATAGTGCCTGAGCCCATCATTAACCAGCCATGAACTAGTTTCGATTTTCTCATCTTTGTCTAGGGGATTATACTGCTCATTCACTTATTGAGAACTACTTTCCTGTCTCTATGTTAAATAATACTGAGTACAAGCAACAAGGGTTACTTGCCCCAGGAATACCTGCTCCTGGAAGATAAGAAGGAGAACAATCAAGACTAACAGTGGGCTCGTCAAGATTATGTCAAGATTCTCACTTGCTGAGCTCGTCAATCCAAAGCTATTATGTCCTCAACTCTACACGGTCCCAACCTGTTTTCTATCTTAGAGGACCTACCTTACAGTCACGCACCCAGACCCTTAAAGTCCATCAATATTCTCCCCACTCTGCCTGTTATAAGCTACTAATAAGACTCATGGTGATTCTCTTCCTGCTGCAATAGTTAACTTAGTTTTGCCTACCAACAGGTGTTTTGGGGTGGTCTTTCGGGGATCAAATAGCTGATCCTATTTCAGAAACTATTTAGGAGGATTGTATTAAATAAGAAAAGAAAAGAATAGAGCATGGTGCCTGCCATTTCATAAATAGGCTTTAAATAATAAAAATTATTATAACTACAATCAGAGAAAAGACCTATTACTTATAGCTGAGAAAATTCATTCATCTATTCTTTCAACAGTACACCACTGAATCAGTGTTCCTGGTCATGTTCTAGTCCTTAGAAATACAGAGATGTGCAATTGTTGACTTTGAGGAGCGTATGTCCCAGAGGAGAAAATAGCTGGGTGAAGTCAGAACTGTGATAAAGTGTGACTAGTCAATGGTGAAGAGATACACAAAGCAAAACGGTGGCATCAGGAAAGGAGTCATCACTTTAGTTTGGAGGAGATGACACTAGGCTCTAGATCTGCAAGAGAGAATGCTCAGCGGCCTGAATTCTGAAAGTAGAATAGAAGTGTGCCAGATAGTCAGGAGTGAGGGATAGAGAAAGTCTGGCATGGAAAGGAAATGAAATGGGCAGTGCCAAGGGGCATGGGAATCAACTTGGGTGCACTGGGAACTTAACCTGGTTTCCATGATGGAAAGTGGGACTAAGACTACAAGGATAGCATGTGCATATGAAGGAGGACTTTGTGTAAAAGAGGAGGATCTTGAGCCTTGTTTTGAGAGGAGAGAATCATTACTATCACAGCAACTGATGAATACTGAGTATTTACTATAAGCCAGGCACTGCTCTAAACACTTTACATACTTGACATGACATATACATTGACCTCATTTAACCCTCATGATGATCCTAACTTCTATTTTCATCATCCACATTTTACTGATGAGGAAAATTGAGGTGAGAAAAGTAACTTGCTCGAGATTACACAGCTTGAAAGTGACGAGGCAGTATTTGAACGCAGATGGTCTGACTGCCAAGTCCACGCACTCCACTTGGTCACTACTCCCACCGACCGCTGATCAAGTCGGGTTTCTGTTTGAGAACGATCATTCTGGCAGCAAACTGGGAAGCAATACCAAGGAGGAAAATGGGATGCAGAAGGAAAAAATGGATAGCATTTCTTATCTAAAGGTTTTAATGAATGACATGAAAAGTTGGATGTGAATTCATAAAGCCACAGGTATGAATGACAGAAGGAAACAACATATAGAGCCAGGGAGCCCAGTAAGTAGGGTCTATTGCAGTAGCCCTAGCCAGGAGTCATTACATCCAAAATTCAACTTCAGAGCCCAGAAGAGGAGACATGCAGGCTCTCACTATTCCCAAAAAGTTACTCACATCTCAGCCCTAAAGTAAGCCGAGAGATAGAAAGTTCAAGTCAGCACAAAGGCATTGCTCTTTTCAAAAAATGTGAGGCAGACCTAACTGTTCCTTTGAGAAGTTTCCTAACCATAATTGATGTGTTGAACCTCAGCAGCTGTTTACACAACTTTGCAGACACCCACAGGAATAGCAGCCAGTGAGTGCTACTAACTGATGGTGCATGTTAGACTAAGGCAGCCTGTGTGTCACCTGTTCCTTCACATCTTATTACCTGGCTATTAGACGGCACATTTGTAATCCACTGCAATCACAGGCAGGCCAGGCAGGGATGGTGCCGTGATCGTGATGGATGGGATTCTGTCGGCATCACCGCAATGGTTGTGGGTTCCTGGGGCCAGTCATGTGGATATATAGAGAAATGTTGCTGTGCCTCTCCAGAGATAGTCAAAATCTCAATATTTCTCTTTCTCTCTCTAATGGAGTATGGTTGGAAAAATTCAGCCAAATTACTACATTTAGCTCTTGAGTGCCATCTTAAATAATATGTAGGTTTAGCACAGCCCAGAAAGGCAAATAAATCAGGATCAGCCAAGTTTCATTTTTAAAGATGGGGGTGAAGTGGAGGAAGCAGATATATTAGAAACAGGGTGGACTTCATGTGCTATATCCTTTTTTAAATTTTATTTTGTGTGAGAGAGAGACAGAGTGAGAGAGAAGGTGAGAAGCATCAGTTCATAGTCACTTTCCCTTTAGTTGTGCATTGATTTCTTCTTGTACATGCCTTGACCAGGGCTGTGCCAGTGTCCTTGTGCTCAAGCCAGTGACCTTGGGCTTTTCAAGCCAGTGACCTTTGGGCTTAAACTGGTGAGCTTTGGGATTGTGTGGACAATTTACCCTCTCAAGCCAGTGACCCTGCACTGATGAGCCTGCACTCAGAGCCAGTGACCTGGGGGTTTCAAACTGGTGACCTCAGAGTTATGGGTCAGTGCTTTATCCACTGTGCCACAACTGGTCAGGCCATATGTTGTGTCCATAAAGTCACCTTTCCAGTTGTTGGCAGAAGCACTTCCAAACTCTCTTTGACCAGGGGCTTCCTTTCTGGTGGAGATGCTAGTGCTACTGATGGCCTACTTAAGACACTTTGGAAAATACTAACCTACAATAGGTGATCCAAACTCTAAACTGACCTTGGTATAAGGAGATGGTATTAGAACAGATATGTGTGTGCCCTTTTCTTCTGCATTAAAACAAAGCCTATTCGGCTAAATTTTGTTTGCTGCCCAACTCAGTTAGCTTCACAAATATAATATTGGACATAGAATCTTTTAAGAAATTGTTTCTCATTGATTTGAGAGAGAGAGAGAGAGAGAGAGAGAGAGAGGAAGAAGAGAGAAAGAGAGAAGCATCAACTTGTTGTTCCACTTAGTTGTTCCATTTTAGCTGTGTACTCATTGATTGCTTCTTGTACATGCCCTCACCTGGAATTGAACCCATGACCTCAGTACACTGGGATGACCCTCTATCCACTGAACCACCTAACCAAGGCCATAAAATCTTTTAAAGGGGATACCTGCTGAGATGCTGTGATCAGTGGTGATCAGTGGTTGGGTGTGAGGAGGCAGTAGGAACTTTAATGGTGTTATATGAAGTGCCCTGGGATCTATATTTCTTCCTGACAGAGAAAATCCATTTTCAAGATGAACCAAAACCAAGTAGTTCTACTTCCTACTTGAAGGATAAAACTGGAACATGTTTCATACCATAGCAGAAGGCAGGCCTAGAAACAGGAGACAGTACACTTGACCCAAAACACAGAATCCCTGTCATATTTTAGAGTGAGAAACAATGCTGATTATTGGCACTTTGTGGAACTCCTGAGAAGGAGACACTATTGCTTCAGAAATAGGATTGGTAAGGACTTGTATTTATCATCAGGACTTCAAACAATCAGCATTCACTTGTAGAGAAAAAGCTCCACAAATGGGAATGAAGACCGGATATAAGAAAGGTACATCCCAGTCAGCTCTGCAGTGGAACAACAAGACCCCAGAAGGTCAGCAGATGTTAGACTTCACGTGTTGGGAAAGCAGCCTGGACCAGATGCTCCTGGCCTTATCTGGCTAAAAACCTGCAGTTTCTTAGAAGAAAAAACTAGAGCTTTACATCAGATTTGGTCTAAGAGGCCATCAAGGATAGTGGTTGCACAGTATGAGGAGTCTACTTGCTAGTTTAAATTCTAGAATCACCTCTAACTATGAACAAATTGTATAATTTCTTCATGACTCAACTTGTATATCGGCAAAATGGGATCAATAATAGTACTTTCTTCCTATGGTAGAAGACAAATGAGATAGCACATTTAAAACATCTAGCATATGCCAGACATAGTAAAAACTTCATCAATGTTACTAGTCTGTACTTTATCTTTTGTTTTAACCACTGATGCTTGTGTCAACATTATCGTATAGCATTCTCATTGCAGATTTGTTTTAATGAAGAACCTAATGAATAACTTCAACACATTAAGTTAGAGATACACATCTGATTCAAAGACTTTAAGGTTCAGCATTTATAATGGCCAAAACCAGGTATGCAGTTCCCCTTATAAAATGTGGTCTTAATGAAGTTTGGTTTTGCCCAGATGTGTGACAGCGGGTCCTATGTTAAATGCTATTTGGATACAGAACATGCACAGTCCAGATATGGCATCCAGAGGCAGATGGCTGTGCATATTTCTCTGCCATCCATCTGTAGCACCTGCTGTTGGGAGGCAGCTAATTCTCTACACGGATCCCTGAGCTTGCAGGGTGTCACACATGGGCCCTGCTTCAGGTGATCTACACACCTCAAGCAGTCTGTCCCTGCTGCCTACCCCACTCTCTCTGCACTGAGATGGAGGAGGGATGGGCAGGACTTAGGTCCAGCTGTCTGGGCAGGGATGGGGAGTTGGGGATTTGGATTGGGGTAGAATAAGGAAGCCACAAGAGTGACAGAGGAACATACAAAAACCTTGCCTATACTCCTGCCTCACAAAAACTCCTGGTCCCCATGATCCCATGTTTTGGTAGTCCTTGGGGAGATAGAGAAAGGAATGTTGGCAGGCAGGGGACAGGCAGCTAATTAATTAGATGACTGTATTGTTTCTGCCTCTGCAAACATTACCATGAAGGGGACATCAATACAGTAACATATTTGTTATTTTCTAAGAAACTTATGAAAAGGCACTATTATTTTTTCAACTTTTTTATTATTTAGAGAAAATTTCCATTGAGTTGAGAGACAGAAAGGAAAAGGGGAAGAGAGAGACAGAGAGAGAGAGAAAGAGAGCATTCATTTGTTGTTCCACTTAGTTGTGCACCTATTGGTTACTTCTTGCATGTACCCTGATCCACAACCTCAGTGTGCCAAGACAATGTTCTATCCATTGAACAACCCAGCCAGAGTGTTTTTTCCTCACTTTTAAAACAGAGGCATAACAAGGGTAAATAACTTCCACAGGGTAACCCAACAGGCAGCGGGGAAACCAGGACCTGAGTCTGGCTCTGATGGCTGTCACTGCCCCTGGTCTTATCTTCTGTACTGTGTTACTGTGTCTGGGCACTAGCTGTTACATTCTGATTCCCACTCAAACTACCTGCTGAGTGACAGTCAGCACCCTGAGGTTTACAGAAGTACCTGTCAGTGGCTGAGGTGGTCCAGGGAAATGTATCACACACAGTGGCCTCTCTTAACCCAATCTTTCAAACAACCCAGAAAGCAAGCAAGCAAGAGGCTTACAGAAGTTAATTGACTTGTCCTATTAGGATGCTGTCACATCTATGAAATAGCAAAACTGGAGCCTACGACCAGGGCTCCCAAGCAGCAGTAGTCAAACCTCCCACTGCAGGGGTCAGGCTGAGCAGAAGAAAATCAGGGTGTGTGTCCGATATATGAGGAGACTGACTAGTCTGGGCCAGGAGGCAATAAGAGCTCTTCCCTTCCTTCCAATTCCAGCCCAGAGCAGATGACTCCAAACAAGAAAGAGGAGTTTTGCAAGAAAGAGAAGTTTTGAAAAAAGATGTGAAGTCATTTTAAACCAAGGTCAGCGGAAGAGCCCATAGATTCCAGGCTGGAGTGGAAAACTTTGAGGACTGATGTCCTTGTCTCTTATAGGAGGTGTTGAACTCCTTGAGGACAAGAAATGGGCTTTCCTCCTTCTGATTTGGAGGATCAAAGTCAGCTCCTGTAAGCCTGGGTGCCATGGCCAGGCAGGTTCACACTGGCAGGCGGTAAAGGAACTGTGGAGTCAGAGGATGGTGGGCCGTTCTGTTTATTAGAGTCTCACAACAGTGGACAAGCAAGCAGGCAGGGAAAACTGCTCTCTCTTTCTCTCTCTCTTCTCTCTCTCTCTCTCAGGACTTACAAGCAAACAGTGGCCCCTCCCAAGAAGGCTAGCAATCCGCAATCTACAATCTGCCGCCCTGAGGGCAGGTCCCTGCAGCCTTACATAGACTATACACACCTGTGCTGTCCCGTGCTCATGTACCAGGTAGGCACAGTGCAAGCGAGCAAGCCTAACACACTTGTAACACACCTGCTTGCCCAATAGCTCCCAATCGAGTTTGGCAGGTGGATGGATGGATACATAGATGAACAAATAAATGAATAAAAGAGTAAGTAATCACTTCATATCTATTAGAATGGCTATTATTTAAAAAATGAAAAAGAAAGTAATGTGTTGCTGGCAAGGATGTCGAAAATTGGAACTCACGCAACCCTGGTAGAAATGTAAAATGGTGTTTGCAGACTTTATGGAAAAGGTTATGGTGGTTCCTCAAAAAACTAATGGTAGCAATTCTAATGTATACCCAAAAGAGCAGAAATCAGGGACTTGAAGAGATATCTGTGTACCATGTGCACGGCAGCCAAACAGTGAAAGCAACCCAAGTATCTGACCTGGGCTGGTGATGAGGGAGTTGTTGTTTTTCATAGTTCAGTTCAGTTGGGGAAGGTGGGAAAGTTTTGGAGACCGATGATGGTGATGACTGCACAACAGTGTAGATGTACTTAATAGCACAGAGCCATACAATTCACAATGGTGAAAATGATAAGTTTTATGTCATATACAGTGTGTCCATAAAGTCACAGTGCACTTTGACTGGTCACACGGTCAAAAGTGCACCATGACTTTACGGACACACTGTATATTTTAGCATAATAGAAAAATGAAAACAAATCAACGTCTGAATAGATGAATATCATAAATATACTTCTTATAGTTTTTTTTTTTTTCAATTTCTGTCCCTTTTGTTTACTTCGACTGGGGTGTGCGTAAGCTTTAGAGCTGTCTTTGTCTCTTTATAATAGCATGGCTCTAGGCAAGGACTGCTTCCCTGCACTTCTAGTCTCCGGGATGTCATATGATTTTAGGATAAGGCCTTCATGGGGAAGGGCAATCTGGAATCCTGCAGTCAGGTCCCTTTAGAGGATATGGACAGAAAGGCAGAATAAATAAACACATAATAAAGCAATATTAGAAAGAATAGCAGCATCAGAGTCAGAAGATCTGGTTGAAAATTCCCGGTACCATTACTGTGGGGTATTGTATAAGTTCTGTCACTCCTCTGGAGCTTCAGTGCCCTCATCTGTGAGGAGTAAAGAGTGGGGGAGGGAGCAAGTGTGGTAAAGTAAAGGAAAACGGGCAAACTGTCAAGTGCTGTGCTCCTACAGGGCAACTCCATTATTTAGCAGCTCAGGCTAGTGCTGGGCTCGGCATTGCAGGAATAGATTGCACGGTGTCGGGATGGGGCAGCAGTCAGAGCTGCTTGGAGGCTCATCAGTATTGAAACCTAATGCTACAATTCATCAGGTAAATGGCTCCACTGCAGAGAGTACACTTGATTATAAAAATAAATAAATAAATCCTGAAGTTCTCCACCTACTTATTTCCCTTACCAATAAATCTGGAGAAATAAACTCCCTGTGCAGGGAGGTTTACTGTTTCCTAAGGACAGCTGTTGGCTTTAAAAATCTGTCAGTATCTGTATGTGAGGTTAGCCCACTGCAAGGCAGTAGGGGAGGCCAGGGTCAGCCTTTGGAAGACAGTGAGCAATGAGGCTGACCCCGGATCCTGGCCAAGGTGCAGGTAGGTAGACAGCAGGTGGAGAGGCTGCCCTATGGCATGTAGACCAGAGAAGGAATGGGCCCGAGTCAATGCAGTTTCAATCATGACATGACCCATCTCTGTCAGCCACAGACAACCTCTTTGTGGTGTAATCTGTGCAGAGGGCCCTGAACTTGGCTTAATGCTCTGCTGTTGCCAACCTGAAATCTGTATTGATTCTAAACAAAGGGCTCTGATTTTCCTTCTACATTGGGCCCTGCAAATTATGCAGCCAATTCTGCAGACAGAACAATATGACTTGATGCCTCGGTTCTCCGGCATGTTCTAATCTTGCCAGGGAGACAGGAGCTATATTGGAAAAACTTGGACTGAGGAAGAAAAAGAGGGAGAAAGAAAGAATAAAGATAAGGAAATTACCTATCAAACTTAAATGTTTCTCTTTCCATAAGGCCACCCAAGATCACCTAATTTAAAATTGCAGCCTGCACCCTCCAACCCATTTCCTGACCTCCATTTCTCAGCTCCATTCAAAAAATTTTCACTAGTTTTTAGTACCTGCTAACATACCATCTACTTTACTCATTTAGTATGTTTACTATTTATTGTGTCTTGCCATCCTACAACATGTGGTCCAAGGGGGCAGGAATTTTTAGCTGTTTAGTTCATTGTTGCATCCAATGTGCCTAACAACTCCTGGTACTCTGCAGGCTCTTGATAAATTTTCTACAGAGAAAAAAAAATGAATTAAGAGCCTACTAGTATTAGAATCTGTCCTAGGCCAGTTTCACAGTTTATCTCATCTAACCCTTACAAAAACCAAAATTTGGTCATTTATTTACTGTGTATAAGAGCCAAGATGGGTGCTAAGGGCACATGTATAAATAAATCAGGGGATCCATCTCAATTTAGATATTAGCAATTTAAAGATACCCTCTTACAATAAAAACCTGAAGCTCAGAGAGGCCAAGCCACTGCCCAATGTTAATATAAAGAAAACCCACTTATTTCCGGAAGCGTATTAGAGTCCAAACAAGGAAGAAGGCAGAGAGTGTGGAGAAGAATTCTAGGTGGCTTGTTTTGGAAAGAGGAAGCTCAGGGAATGGAAATAAACAGGAAGTGCCCCAGAAGTTATCTCAGGAGTTCAGAAAACATAAGCATTCTTTCACATCTGGAGGGAATCAAGTACCACTGACCCAATGTGACCTTCTCTCAGCCCACTGACAATCCAGGACATATTCCTGCTTGACTTTTTCTAAGCTTGCTTTAATAAAAAGATTTCTAAAATGGGACTCAGGAGCCTAGATCAAAGTCCTTTCCTTGCAACTCAAAGTGTGGCTTTGGGCTAATCAGTCAATTTACCTCTTCAAACCCTGCCATTCAAATGGAGGTGCACTTTTTAAAATAGTTTTATTCAGACAGTTGATTTTAACGGGGTGACATTGGTCAACTAGAGCACATAGATTTAGAGAAAACATCTCCAGGTCATTATGTTGTATACCCATCACCCAAAGTCAAATTGTCCTCCATCACTCTTCATTTGGTTTTCTTTATGCCCCTCCCCTCCCACCAACCCCTTTCCTCCATTCCTCTCCCCCTGGTAACCACTGCTCTCTTATCTATGTCCATGAGTCTCATTTTTGTGTCCCGCCTATGTATGGAATAATACAGTTCTTAGTTTTTTCTGATTTACTTATTTCACTCATTATAATGTTATCAGGGTCCATCCATGTTGTCGTAAATGATCCTATGTCATCATTTCTTATGGTTGAGTAGTATTCCATTGTATATATGTACCACATCTACTTTATCCAATCTTCTATTGAAGGGCTTTTTGGTTGTCTCCATGTCTTGGCCACCGTGAACAATGCTGCAATGAACATGGGGCTGCATGTGTCTTTCCATACCAATGATTTTGAGTTTGGGGGGTATATACTCAGTAGAGGGATTGCTGGGCCATATGGTAGTTCTATTCTTAATTTTTTGAGGAACCACCATACTTTCTTCCATAATGGTATACTAGTTTACATTCCCATCCACAGTGAATGACTGTTCCTTCTTCTCCACAGCCTCTCCAAAACTTGTTACCTGTCTTGTTGATAATAGCTAATCTAACAGGTATGAGGTGGTATCTCATTGTAGTTTTGATTTGCATTTCTCTAATAGCTAGTTAAGATGAGATTTATAAATTTTACTCCAAAGGCAAAAGAAGTAAAAGGCAAAGATAAATGAATGGGACTACATCAGACTTAGAAGCTTTTGCACAGCAAAAGAAACTGACAACAAAACAGACAGCCAACTAAATGGGAGATGATATTTTCGAACAACTCAGATAAGGGGCTAATATCCAAAATATATAAAGAACTCATAAAACTTAACAAGAAACAAGCAAACAATCCAATAAAAAATGGGAAGAGGACATGAACAGACACTTCTCCCAAGAAGAAATACAAATGGCCAATAGATATATGAAAAAAATGGAGGTGCACTTTTACAAGTATCACACTGTGATGTTGCTTGTAAGACATTGCACAATCATGACAACATCCCTTGGGGCATAGCTGGAGAAAGCATTTAACCTGGAGCCAAAAGTAGCACCACCTCTCCCCAACTCATTGGGGGCTGATGGCTATAGATAAAACTCTCTCAACTTCTCTAAGCCTCAGTGTCTTTGCCTGTAAGCCACAGGACTTCAGCAAAGATAGGACACAGCAACTATGAAAAGAAAAATGGCAAGCATGTGGTTTAATTTATAATTCCAACCTCATTAGCCAACTCTGTAGATTTCACTCATAATCCGCGTGGACTTGAAGAGAGTGAAATCCAACCAAAGCATTTAATCAGTTCCTCACTTGTTTTATAAAATCATTTTTTTGAAAGTTGCAGAATGTGCCTGATCTTAAGTCCCAACTTCAACTCTTGCTGATTCTTTTTTGCCTGGGGAGTGTATTGGATCATGGATGCAGGGTAGAAAGTGAGGGTTCCACAGGGGACCTGGCATGCTTTTCCAATTCAACTGCAAGAGGCAGTTCAGTTCTCTATGAAAAGCAGTCAAATTATTGCAAATTTCTAATCAATTCCAAATATCACCAGCTACCAGTCAACAACAAAAAGTCAACTACATTCAGGACTGGATCATTTAAAACATAATTATAATAAATGATTTAAAAGAGCTTTTTAATTACCACTACATATCAAAGCCTCAGGAAAGCATTCCAGAAGAATTGTTTTCTGTTGTAACTGCATAAATTTAAATGCCATTAATTTCATATGTGTCATTCACTTCTCTTCTAGTGTATTGATCTCTGTATCAGGGAACTGAATGCCTCCCATTGCATTGGGGAATTTCATGGTTTTGACTCAGGAAGAGCTTTGTTTTCATTTCTTAGTTCCCAGATGCCATCTCCACTTTCCAGCATAAACCAGCAGCACAAATGAAGGCTAAGACAAGGGGAAAGAAGTGAGACCAGGCCGAGGAAAGGGAAAGACCACTGGCCTTGTCAGTTAAAAGACCAAGTTTTTACTCCTTCCTCTGTCACTAATTTACTGTGTGACTTTGGGCAAGATACATTACCTATCTGGGCCTCATTTTCTGCATCTATAAAATGGGAGGAAGAAAAATTCCTGCCCCTGATTAGCTCACTAGAATTTTTTAGGGTTAAATGAAAAATAAGGATAAAATAAGAACTTTATAAACCATCCATCCATTCATTCAGCCAGTTAGTCAATCACTCAGTAATTATTTAAGGAGCACTGGCAACATGCTAGGCAGTACACTAGTCGCTAGATAGAAAACAAGTAAAGATGAAATGCCTCTTTAGAAAGAAACTCACTGTGCAGCGGAGAAGCCAGAAGCGTGAACACCCATTTGAGCTCTGTGTGCTTTTTCCTATTTTGTTCAGTTGTTTCCCTTTCAGTTAGACAATTTCTGATTTTTTTAAATTTATTTTTTATTTTTATTTTATTTTATTTTTTACAGAGACAGAGAGAGTCAGTGAGAGGGATAGATAGGAACAGACAGACAAGAACGGAGAGAGGTGAGAAGCATCAATCATTAGTTTTTCATTGCCGTTGCGACACCTTAGTTGTTCATTGATTGCTTTCTCACACGTGCCTTGACTGCCGGCCTTCAGCAGACCGAGCAACCCCTTGCTGGAGCCAGCGAGCTTGGGTCCAAGCTGGTGAGCTTTTGTTCAAGCCGGATGGGCCTGCGCTCAAGCTGGCGAGCTTGAGGTCTCAAACCTGGGTCTTCCGCATCCCAGTCCGACGCTCTATCCACTGCACCACTTCCTGGTCAGGATAGACAATTCCTGATTTTAGAGTCTCTATAGAGAGTGAAGCAACTCCTTGTTCTAGTCCAAAGCAATCCATTCAGTCTTGTATCTTGAACCTTTGTTCACAAAAATGGCTGCTTATCTGGTTCATTTTTTTGGCCACTTGTGTAGAATGTTAAATATTCCCAGATATAATCATAAATTTTCCTCCTATCATAAATAAACTGTGGCTTCTTAATAACTGGTATTTCCAGTCTACTTTAAAGGCACCGTCTCGGCCCAGGATTAATGTACTTCTAGGAGAATGAAATCAACGGGATGTGGAGAAGTGATGGCCTTTTTGATTCTCAAATAAACATTTCTCAGAGGGACCTTCCAAGTCCTCAGGGGATTTCATGATGATACATTCAAATGCCACCCATCTGTACAAATATCAATATCTAAGTTTTAAAAAAAGACCTATATTTTTCAAAGTGGGCTATCAGAAAAGTACATTAGTGCCTCCCTACATCGATTGCTATATGCTACTTATAAAAATGGTTCTTGGCCTACCTTGGAAGACAGTGATGAAAGGAACCACATAGAACAAATATATTTTCAGCACTGGAGTTGTTTGCGTCTTCCACTTCCCACCCTCTCCAAAGATAAAGTTAAGATTGGTGTTCAGGAGCCAGAGAACAAGGGGCGAACACAATCAGGCAGACTGAGTGATGATGTGAGGAACCCTAAATCATACTCCCACTATGACCAAAGCCCACTTCCTCTGAGGTGCTTCTGATTTCCCAAGCGCTTGGATCCCTCCCTGTCGGGGCAGATGCCCAGTGTGCAGACACTGCAGCTGGCTAATGAGAGGAAAAGGAACTCGATTTGGAATCAGAATTTCACTGTGAACTTCTGCAAATGACCTCTTTGAAGATCAGTTTTGTGAACTGCAAAGTGGGGGTGAAAATACACATGTTAAATATGAAATAACATGTCTAAGAGCTTTTTGGCAAAAGTGAATTCTTATTTGTAAGAAAAGAAAGTGACTAATCCAGGGGAGTTGAGATGGCCTGGCATTCTAAATTTCTTTAACAGGGGTTTATTTCTCCCCTTATGTCTTTCCACCCTTCCTTCCCTTTCTCATTCCCTCCTTCTCCCTTTGCGCTCTCTCTGTCTCTCTATCTCTGTCTCTCTCTCTCCAACTTACATTTATCAAGGCTATGATTTATTTATTGGCTAGGACAGCTGTATCAATGAGGGCTCCAGCATGACACACTTCATTCAAATGAAGTAAGAGAAGGAGTTGACTGAGAAGACTATTTGGACAGGTGTGGACAGGGTACAGGAAACCTACAGAGATGGCGAGGCACTGCACACTGACAATAATGGGGAGCCCATTAAGCCTGAGGGGTCCAGGAGTGGGGCCAGAAAAAAAACAGCAGGTGTAGCTGTAGCTACAGGAGGGAGGTTTTCAATGGGAGCAGTGGCCTCAGGTAGAGGAACCCATAGCCTTGGCGGGGAGGGAGCCAGGAGACTCACTGACTCAAGCCATCTTTCATCTGATTTCTGCTGGTGCTTTCCATTGTCCAAACCCAACGAGAAGGTAGAGGTGAAGAGGCCCGCAGAGGCAGCCTACTGAGCTTGGGTACAGAGCTGTGTGGACAAGAATGGAGACCAGATCTGAAGAAGCAAATACAGGCTGGTCAGGATCAATCTGCTATAGCAGTTTGGAACATCAGTTCTCCAGTTTCCTGGCCTGTTTGACTGACTCCTTGTCCTCCATTGTCCTGCCTTGGATGGGCACTTACTCTTTCCATGTCTTAGTTTCCTCATCTGTGAAATGGTTATAATAAAAGTATTTAACCATAGGCAATGGGGAGGATCAAATGACAATTGTGACACTGACCATGATAGTTCCTTTCCTTTCTCAACTGTCAGTTTCTTAGATAGAAAACAGGGCCTAGAGTTCTACAGATAATATTGGACATAAAAGGGGGAAAAATGTCAAAGTAATTATAGCAAAATGAGCAATGGACAAGAAGTTCAAAAACCTGCACTATGGTTTCAATTCTTATGTTAACTAGCCTTGTGACTGTGAACAAGTCAATTCACGCTGGCCCTTAGTTTTCTCATTTGCAAACTACCTAACTGGCTTTTAGGTAGGTATAGCTAGATGGAAAATTGCTTTGTAAATTACTAGATATATTTAACATCATATTATTACTGCTGTGCTGTGACCTCAAATGCTAATCATACTAAAGTAAGCCAGTGTTTATTCGCAACTGCCACAGCCACACACACACACATACACACACACACACACACACACACACACACACACACCCCTCATGGCCAATAGACTCTAGGACAGCCAGGAGCAGTGGGATAAATGCCAGGCAGGAACGGGCATCTTTGCTGTCTGTAGCTTCAGTCCACACCCTGGCAGCACTGAGTTCATTTCTTTCATTATTTATACTTAAGAAATTCCACGTAATCGGTCAAGTTCAAAATTTGAATAGATTGCCAGGCAGCTTGTTGAATTATTTATTTTAACTGGCTTATTTCTGTATTGGGTAATTTCTTCCATGTGCTTCTACTATGTCAATAATGGGAGGCAATTATTGATTTTTCTAAAGCCATTAGGTTCAATGAATTGTTCAATTAGTTTTACGATTTCAAATAGAGGAAGATGCAAGATTACCATTCTTGGTGGTTAGAAACGACTTTGTAAAAAAGAGGATAATGCCCTAATTGGTAAAGTGCACAGGGGAATGGTGGAGGTGGGTCCTGTGTCACATATCCACGCTGAAACTTGCAGCATCATGATTTGGGGTTTACAATGCTTCCTCCTGAGCACTAAGGGGTTGTTCGCTAACACAGACTTGGGAGTGTTTACCCATTGATATTGTTGAGCTTTATTATCTAGATGGATAATAAAGACACAATGACTTTACTTTTTAAAATGTATTGGGGTAACACTGGAACACAAAAACATACAGGTTTCACGTGTACAACTCAATAAAACATCATCAGCACACTGCATTGTGTGCCCATCATGCAAAGCAAAGCACCTTTTCTTCCCCATTTATCTCCCCTTTGCCCACCTCCATCTACCCCTACCCCCCCCCCCCCGTTCCCTCTGGCTATCACCAAGACACAACGACTTCAAAAGATAAATATTAACAGACAATGTCCTAAATCTTTGAAAACTCTCTATTTTCAATCAAATAAAGTTTAAATTCCAGGCAAGCCAATCCACACAATACCCTGTATGGAACTGACAAGTATTTTCTTGACTTCATATCTTCACTGGTGCTTTGCAACCTGGATGCTCTCACATCTCTTTCTCTTACTGAGAAATTTAGTAAATTCACATGTTGAGGAGACAAGGGAATACAACACAGGGCTTCCTAAAGTCACCAGTTTCTTATCTCTGTAATCCAACCATGTTAGCCTTCACTGAGTGGTTTTTCAAAGGACACACTCTAACTCTTAAATATCTACTCCAAATTCATTCTAAGCATTTATACCAATAAAGTTATGGGTAAGACTCTAGTCATATTACTTGTGGTACACACGAAAATAGATACCTGACTTTTAAAATAAGCCACGAGCCACATAAAAGTAATCTCACATCCTATTGGAATTTTCCATATAATACAGTGTGTCCGTAAAGTCATGGTGCACTTTTGACAGGTCACATGGTCAGAAGCGCATCATGACTTTACAGACACACTGTATTTTTGAAAATATTGGGGTAGTAGATATTATTTCAGGCTCTGGCAATAGGCTTGAATTTAAACTCCAGCCACTTACTTGCCATGGGCGTTTAGGCAAAGTAAATGAATACGCTAAGCTTCAGTTCACATAGTTGTAACATAAACATCAGAATAATACTCAATTCAGAAAAGTAAGTAAGATGGTACAGGTAAAGTGCTAGGACTTGATGACCATGATTAGGTCCAGTTCAGCAAATACTTTTGGAGAGTAATCACACAATGGCTAGAAGCAAGGGTTCTGGGGCTTGACCACTTGCGTTCAAATCCTGGCTACTAAGTCATTATGGAAAAATCACTAACATGCTGAGTGTCTCAGCATCCTCATGGAGTTAAGTTGGTGTAAAACAGTACTTAGAAGAGTGCCTATAAATAGGAAGCACATCATAGATGTCAGCGATTATGATGATATTTGCGGTGTTCCAGACAACAGGCTATGTGCCGTGGTGTAGAAAACTGACAAAGAAGTTAGAAATCTCCACTCTTTATGCTCATTTTATATGTGAACGTGTCCATACAAACAAAGTACGGAAATCAACTAGAGGATAAAGTCATTATTATTAGGCAGGGAAGAGGGAATAAAGGAGGGTTTAAGGAAGGAGATGGCGTTAGGTGTGCTTTTAAAGATTGAGGTGGGGTATTGAAGGATGAAATTGACTCATCAAGACCAATTTAGTTGACACTTCCTCTGGGAAGCCTTCCCTGATTCTACAGGTACAGTTAGTGGCTACTTACTGTTTGAGGGGCAGAGACTGGTGCTGGACATCGATTTTTGAATGCGGAAGGACTGGCTCATAGTAAGCGTTTCATAAAAGTTTACAAAGTATGAAGTCCCTTCTCATTACCTAGCTTTATTGCCTTATATGTAAAATTAATATTATTCATCCTGTTTGTATTTTACATTATGTCACAGAAAAATACTAATTAATAATAGCAGCAATATAGAGTAACTTATATTGAATGTTTCCTATATGCTATAATTCATTTTACCCTCGCAATAATCCCATAAAGTGGGCACTATTATTATTCCCATTTTATAGATACGTAAGCGGAGGCTTAGGTAACTATTCCAAAATCAACTACTGGCCTAAAATATATCCCACTTGTCCCAACAATGTGTATGCACCCACTGTATCATGCTGCCTCTCAAAATGTCTAAATTTAAATTCTGTTTCATAAAAAGATGATGTCAAATCTGTGAATGGGACTATTTACTGAGTAATGCACTGTCATTTCTCAGATAAATGGCAGTGGGGGTAGGGAGGAAAAGCAGAGTGCTTCGGGGACCCTCCATAGGCTAGGTCTCTGCAAGTGTGCATGGTATGCAAATAGTTCACAGCAACAGAGACACGGTTCCCAGGACGAAGCCTTCTCGCTCCTGCTGCCTTGTGAGAAAGGCTGTGGTGATAGTTCAGCCAGCAGGGGCTCAGCTGGACAAGGCTAATTAGGACTGAAGAGACCCCAGACCTCAGCTGAACTCCTCAGTAATCAGAGAATTATGACCTTAATATACAAGTATAATCTGTAATAAGATGAAGTGAAGGCAAATGGATGCTAATCACTGTTAACTTTCCTGTGTTATGGCTGTCATCAAGTAATATGGATCAGATCTCTGCAGGAGCACTAATCCTCTACGAGGCCCACAAGGGTGGAGGCTCGACCACCTGGAACAGGTTGCAAGGAGAGAAAAATAAGTAGAACAATTGAATCTTGGTAATAAATAGTGTTCATTTAAACTGCGTTCTATAGCTCTGAGATGATAGTCACTTAAAATAGGGGGTATTTCTTTGGGCTCCATAGACCACAGAGTGCTCTGAATCTCACAGATTCAGAACATTAGCCGGGGAAGAACTTTGGAGAATTATTTCCTCCAATTCTCTCATTGTACCCCTGGGGAAACCAAGGCCCAGGGAGAAGCATGTGCTAGACTGTAAGATAAAAATACAAAAATAGATAACATGGTATTTTGTAAACACTGTTGACAATGAACCTCAGGAAATAGTTTCCTATCAACATGTAGTATTGACAGAATAAGGGAGTTTGAGAAACCAGACAAGTCACCCTGACACTGGCCGGCATCTGTGAGGTACAACAGGTGAGGACCAGGCAGCTCATGTTGAGCTCTATACCATTCTCCTTCTGATAATCACATTTGGGAAGTCTATGCCTGATGTGGTTCTGGGGCAAGAGGTCCATGGGACTGCTTTGAGGGCAGGAACTGGGTTCTGTGTAGAACTATAGATGTACACCTATGTGCTTGGGAAATTCCTGAGCTCTCTCCAGGCCTGCTGCCCCTGCTCCAGCACAGACAATGACTATGATTAACCACGTACACATCACAAAAAGAGAAAAACGGGCTCTGTGAGAGTATGTGTGGGAATAATGGAATCTAGAGATGAGAGGGCCAGGAAGGCCTCCCTGAGAAACGAAGTGATGGCTGACGTCTGAAGAAAAGTAGGATTTACACAAGGATGGTGGGATGGGAAGCCAAGGTGACCCATGGAACCTGGGGCAGAGAGAACCATAGGTGTGAAAATATGGAAGAAAGGGGAACATCAGTCTCTGGCCACTATTGCAAACAAGGAGGTAATACCTAAAACATGCTGCACAGCTATGTCCTTGTGGCATGCGCCACTGTACACAGGAGGATGAGTGCTATACGTTCTGCACACATCAGTTACTGATGACGTCTAAATAATTCAGTCTGCACTGCAGGCTCATTGTCCAGGTCTGCTCCCTGAGTAGTTTCTATGCTGCCCTGAGTAAAAATAGCTGTTAATACACAGGTGTTAAGAAAGGGTACTTTGAGTAAGGTCTTCCAGTGATGCCCCCTGTGTACTGTCCAGGTATCACACCCCGAAGAACGCTTGAGTAGGGCCTGCAGATGTTAAGGTGAGCCACACCTGACTCAAGCAACAGGCAAAACTGTTGAGCAACTTTGGAAGTCTGTTGTCAGACCATTAGAATAATAATTTTTGGCCAGTCTGTCAAGACTTATGTTTACTCTAAGTCTAATAATGCCTCTGGTGACCAAAGAGCCATTTACCAGAGGGTTCTGTAACCTCTTTGGCTCTCTTCTACAAAATGAAGGTTTTAAGAATATTCCTTTATATCTCACAGGACTGTCTCAAGGATCAAGAGAAACCATTTGAAAATGCTCAACAGTTACTTTGTTACGCAGCATAGTCTGTTCATTTAGTCCCATACCTATGTTAGTGATCTAAGAACTGGGACAAGTTTAAATATATGAGATTTAAAGATCAGAAAGTTTATTCTGGCTAATATCACAAAGGAAGCTGCAAGGAAACTGTGACACTGGGGTGGGGGGAGGTGTCCTCTGAATGAAGAAGAGTCAATTAGGTGCTCACACCTCCCAGATAATGAACGATTCGTCACTGGCAGGTGCAAGGCATGCTCCGAGGACACTCTATCTGAGTGTCCATGCCCTAACCACAGCCAATGACATGGTTCCTGCCCAGTGGGAACAAAAGCTAAATGGATGGCAGGCCTATCATCCAAAGGCGATTAGTTCCACCTATAGTTTTAGTCCTCAGTTTCAAAGACTAAAGCAAAGGTTGAAAATTTTTGCATTTTATTAAACATTGCCCATCTCTGTAAAGAGTACTAATCTCACTTCACTGAAAATATCCCAATGGCTGCTCTAGCAATACAAAATCTCATGTCACAAATCTGAGTCTGAGAACACACTCTGCCATTGGCTAATTGGAAATGACCTTGGGCTGGCTTACTCTTCATATAGTGAATGTGTAGATTGGGGATGGTAACGCCTGCTTCTCAGGATTTTTGTGGGGAACACTTACCAAAGTGGGATTGGGGGAGAAATTTGGAGGCAAATGTATGCACTCAGCAAAGTGCAGCTTTGGCTCTCTACTTCCAAGGCAGTGGTATATCTTGGGTCCTCACCACCTGGTACAGTGCCTGCCACAGGGGACAGCACTCACCAATGTTTGCTGAAGGTTTAACCAAACGAGTTTGAATACAGAAACATAAAATATACTTTAACATAATTCTTTATATTTGATTTAGCAAAAAAAAAAAAAGTCACATTACCGTTTCTTTAACTTAACCTTTTCTATTTGATTTTTAGCCAAAGGAAAAAATAATTACACTATTATTTCCCGGGAGAGTTGTAAGCCATGATCAGAATCACTTGGATTGTGTTACTTTTCTTTTCCATGAGTCTGAGCTAGGCTTATTCCAGGGCTATTTGAAAGCAAGAAAACCAGGAAACCTAAGCTGCATCCCCACCTTTACCTACCAACCAGATAGGACATTTAAAGTAGATCTTCCTCTCCTGAGATTGTATTTAAATTTTCGAGACATTTCTAAAAGTAACAGAAATGACAATGAAGGATAATCATCCATGGTCCCACCACCTATAATGAATACTTGTTAACATTTTTCTCATAGTTGCTTTAACTCTTTTCCTAATAAACATCAAACATTTCAGAGGAAATGAAAGCCCCTCTGGTTCCCATAGCAAGCCTCATTTCTTCCTCCCTCTCTGGCAGCCACTACTTTTATGAATCAAGTGTACATCTTTTCTAGTCCACATTTTATACATTTAATGCATGAGCACACACAGTGTTGTTTATGTTTGTGTGGTTTGAACAGAGAGTTCCCGAATGATATCATTCTGTGCATACACTAAATATTGTCTTGCACATTTTCCACTTAAATTACATGTTTCTGATCTCACCATTAGTTTATTCTTTAAACTTTCTCGTTTTTAAAATCTTTATTTTATTGATTTTAGAGAGAGAAGTGGGATTGGGGGGAAATTTGGAGGCAAAATGTATGCACTCAGCAAAGTGCAGCTTCGGCTCTCTACTTCCAAGGCAGTGGTATATCTTGGGTCCTCACCACCTGGTACAGTGCCTGCCACAGGGGACAGCACTCACCAATGTGACAGAGAGAGACAGGAACATACATCTGTTCCTGCATGTGCCCTGACCGAGGTTTGAACTGGTAACCTCTGCTCTTCGGGACCATGCTCTAACCAACCGAGCTATTTGGCCAGGGAAGTTTATTTTTTAAAAGTGTTCCATTATATAAATACTTTAGTCATCTATTCCTCAAATGATGGTCATTCTGATGGTTTGCAATTTTTTCTATTATAAATAGAACTGCAATAAATTTCTGCCACGTGTCCCTTTGTTCACATGTCCATAATATTCTCTAGAATACACATATACATATATGTGTGCATATATATGTATATATATGCAAATTATTGGTTCATAGGGAACACACTCAGACAGTCAAATTGCTCTATGCAGGTGCATTATCAATGTATATATTTTCCAGCAATTTATGATAATTTTCTTTTCTTTATTCCTTCACCAGCACTTGATCTTGTCACACCTTTAAATGTTTGCTAGTCTGACAGATGACATATTGTCTTTCCCATTATTATCTCAATTTGGATTTCGCAGATTACTAAGGTTGGGAACATGCTTATTAGGCATTTAGGATTTCACTTATATGAATTGCCTGTACATTGCCTTTCCATACACACACACACACACACACACACACACACACACACACACACACACACATTTGGTGTTTACTCTCTGATTTGATGTTTCCCAAGATACTTGTCCTTTGCAGATGCCTGAATCTGTGGGTGATCTCATAACCTACATCCTTTGTTGCACACCAGTTGTTTTTGTTTGTTTGTTTCTCCTTTTCTACATTCACTTTACATTTTGAAGTAGTAAAATTTACCAATCTCATATGTTTTGTCATCATATGTAACTCCCTTTAAGAGCATTTAGATATTCTCTCATGAGGTTCTGTAATTATTTTAAGGTTTGGCCTTTGACATCTAGATTCTTCCAAGGCTCTAAATGACACAGACACTTTCCTTCTTTCTCTTCCCTCTTTTACTAAAAAAAATAATTCACACCTCACCCCACTCTGGGTAGAACCGTCCTCCCTCTTTCATGCCCTCTTTCAGCCTTTCCACAAGCCTTTACATCACAAATTCTATTCTATCTGAGGGGCCCTTATGGCAAAGCTTCTGTCTTAATTCATGTATTTAGCCTCAGACCTTACTGTAGTACTTGGACCAGGGTGGCGGCTACCTGAGAGAGAAGTGTGTTGGCAGAGTCTCAGCTTCAATGACGCTAGGGGAACAGAGGGGGATGGAGAGTGGCCATAGGTGGGTGAGCAATCAGCAGAAAGAGATGCTCCTAGAGAGTCTGCGATGGAAGGAAAGATGAAAGGCCTGTTGATGTATTCCTGGAATCTTGATAAATGTCATTTATTCAACAAAAACTCTGTGTGTATCTACTACTTGCCAAGCACTGTTCTAGATAATTTACAAAGATTTGCACCCTGAGAGGTTGCATAACCCTTATTAAAGGTCTGAGTTCCCATATTCACTCTTAGAGAAAGGGGCAGAGTCAATTTGCAAACCTGGATCTGGATAACATCAAAGCCCTTTGTCCTGCACACTAGACCTTGGTGCAAAAAGTTGTCATCCTTAAGACCATGAACTTGGAGGCCAAACTACCATGGCTTGCTTCCTGCCTCTTCCACTTACAAGCCATGAGATTTTGGGGATGTCATCTAATCGCTCTGTGTCTCAAGTTTTATTTTTCTTAAAATGAGAATGCTTTATTATTATCTGCCTTACACAGTTTTTGTGACTGTTAAACAATATGTGTGAAATAGTGAGAACAGTCCTGATACATATGTTATGTGAATTCTCATAATTATGACTATTTAATGGCATACCATGTTGTGCTATGACTGCACTTACTCTCAGTATTGCTGGGGGGTAGATCTAAACAAATAGGCTGAAGTTAATGACATTCAGATTTAAATTTGTTCAAGGAAGACATTTCAAATAAATAGGGTAGGGCAGCTTCTCAGAATAGTGAGCCCTCACTACCTTAGGAAGTTGTTTTTAGCTGCATTTAGAGAACCACTGAGTAGAAGGCTGGACTAGATGGCCTCCTCTGAGAATTCTTAGAGTGCTAGCATTCTATGAGACCAAGGCAATATCTACCTGAGTTCCAGGCCAGTGACATCATTTGGTATGCTAATGAATGGAAATATTTTCACACTGGCTGGCCAATTCAAACCATGCTTAGGATAAAAAGGGCAAACCTTTTCATGTGAAATTGTGCATGAATAAAGACTCATTGCCCAAGGGAAAAGGAATTTGGGAAAATGGTTTTCAACAAGACACGGTAAGAACACACTATGAGCTCTTCTGATTTAATCACTTGCAGAAGGAACTCAGGCTGATGTTTAAGAAGCCACTGGTGTTGTAATATACTGTATTCCTCTCTGGAATCAGGTGTATACATGGCTAAAACACCGAGGTCATGGAATGGAGAGGAAGGAATTAATGTCTATGGTATAACTATTCTGTGTGAGACAGTAGGCTTAACACTTAATATGCTATCTTCTGTACTACTTAATAGTCATATAACTAAAGCTCAGAGAGGTTAAGAGACATGTTCAGAGTGACACAGCTACAAGCAATAAAGCTAGGAATTCAACTGTTTACTGTAGACCAGAATTCAGAAGCTGTAGAACATGGGTCAGATGGTTTATAGGTCATTGCTAGCCCTTAAAACTTTGAAAAAGAACATAATTAACTGACACAATTTAAAAATCAGGATATTTTATTAAAGATAAATTCAGACATTCAGGTTCTTTTGAAGAGTTAGAAGACTTGGCAATACGAGTCCACAGTCAAGTATGGCAACAATTAGATCTTGCTGAGTAGACATTGTCCCTTAGAGCTTCAGCACGTGCTTTCAGCTGTCCACAGTCTTCTCCATTCGGTAGAGTGTTACAGCCTAATTTTAGTGGCCATTGACCTATGTAGTAATCTGAGTCATGATCTAAACTCTATACACCAAGCTATAAAAATACAGAGCAAGAAATAAAGAACAATGGGAGAAAGAACAGATAAAGGGAGAGAAGAAGGGGATGGGTTGTGGAGAGAGAAGGAAGATGAAGAAGTCCAAGACTCAGAAGAAGACTTCAATGTGCCATGAACAGAAACATTATCCTGCATCTGTTCTGCTCAGCTGACCAGGAGAACCTTCTCATTTTGCAGAACCTAGTAGCTCAGTACTCATTTTGGTCTGAATGCTCTTATTTCAGTAAAGATTCCAAACCCACGTTGGAAAAAAAAATCATAAGTGTGATATTTTAAATAGCTCTTTAGCCAAGCTTTTTTGTACTTTCAGGTTAAAGGAAGTAATGCAGTATTAGTGAACTGAGCAGGCCTCACCCCACTGCTCTATCTGATTCTTTCCCTTTCTTCTTTGTTGACAAATCATCCCATTCACCTGTAAAATGGATCTTTTCCTGGAATACAGTAGTTCCTCGCCATATTGCAGTTCACTTTTAGTGGTCTCACTGTATCATGGATTTTAAAATTGTATACATCTAATTTTGTATCGTGGATTTTTCACTATATTGTGGGATTTTTCAGTAAATATTTATTTTTATATATTTATTATTTTATTTATCTTTGCAGTAAAATAAGCATTTTCTAGCCTAAAAATAGAAAACAATATAAAAATATTAAAAATATTAATTAAAACACATTTAAATAATATTAAATTGAAATAAAGCCTTAATATATATATAATAATATATATTAAAGCCTTATATATAATAAATATAAGGTTGCTACTTTCCAGATTTTAACTTATCGCAGGGGATTCTGGAACCTAACCCCAGTGATAGATGAGGGACCACTGTATTTGAAAGTCCTCAATGGAAACACTTGGATTGATCATCATTTTGTGTTTCCATCATACCTTTCTTTGTCCAGTTTCTCAAAAATGTCCTTCCTGCTGCTCTTTTCCTATCCATTCAATATCTGCTTTCCCAAAAAAGCAATAAAGTATCACATTGGTGGGCACTGGATGCTTTTCTTAAAGATATTCTGAGGTTTTTCTTATCATTTCTAACATATTGCCTTTTTTGCAACACTGACATCATGAGAGACCTTCTTTCATTCCTCAACTACCCCACTTGTATGACTTTGAGTTGTTCAACAAACCTCTCTGAAACTCATGTCTCCCCTCTGGATAAAACCTACCTCACATTGTTGCTATAAGGGTTAAATAAAAAAAATAAACATGAAAAGGTCTATCCCAATTTCTAGTACACATGATATATTTAATATATAGCAACTGAAATAAAATCTCTTCCTTTGACTAGCTGTGTGACCTTTTGCAAGTTAGTTAATCTCTCTGGGCTTCCATTTCTTAACCTGAAAACAGAATATTGGACTAGATCTTCAACATGTTTTGTAGCCAAGTGTTCTATGTTTACTGAGCTGGGATCCTTGATTTGCCTCTTCTACCCCTTTTGAGAGCCTTGCATGCAGACGTCATGTCCTTTTACCTTTGTGTCCACAGTGTCTGGCATGACCCTCTGTGACTCAATAAGACATCTGATTTCATCACCAACTCAGCAGCTCCAGCCACTCATATTTTCCTTAGATGATCAGAGTAGAGGCCTTAGGACTATGGGTTCCTCTTAATAATTTAATCATTTCACTAGTCTCACTCTAAGCTCCTCTAAAGAAAATTGCCCCCCTGTCCCATTTAAGGGACAGCCATAGGGGTCTGATAGATGTATCCTCCGAGCTTTCCACTTAGCTTCAGGTCATTGAGTAGAAGTGAACACCAGGCTCTATGACATCCAATCCAAAGCCTGAACAGACAAACTGCCTGCGGGTAACCAGATGGGAGGGAGGGAGAGAGAGGAAGGAGAAAGAGCACCAGAAAGGTGACCTGGGGCAACGTGCTGGTTAGTTTTATATGTCAACTTCACTGGGCCATGGGATACCCAGATATTTGGTCAAATATTACTATGGGTGTTTTGGGATGAGTTTAGTTTTTAAACCAATAAATGAGTAAAGCAGATTGCTCTCCCTCATGTAAATGGGCCTCACCTAGTTAACTGAAGAACTATATAGAACAAAAAGGCTAAAAAAGAGGGAATTTCTCTTGTTTGATTGCCTAGAGCTGAGACATCAGTTTTCTCCTGTTTCGGGACTTGAACAGAAACATCAGCTCTTTCTGGCTCCAAGCATACCAACTGTAGAACATGAGACTTAGTGTTCACAATCATGTGAGTCAATTCCTTGTAATAAATCTCTTTATAAATCTCTTGGTTCTGTTTCTCTGGAAAATCCTGACTAAGATAAGCAATCAGATTCCCTGTTTGGGATCTGAACTAGAAACTAAAAAAGGGCATGGCATAGGTAGAAGCTGGAGATAAAAGTGAAAGGAACCAGAGTAAGGGGTAAGGAGGAGCCAGGGCCATAAAGAAGAAGAGTCACAGTCTTGAGGGGTTGCAGGAAGTCCAAGTTCATGAGAGCAGCAGCTGTTGAACCCTTGATGTATCTGGAAGGGGACACCAGAGCACTCCTGAGAAACAGGTGGATGATAAAGGCTCCTTCTCAGCCACCCACCCTCAGCCCTGATGGCTTTCTTGTTCCAGTCCTTACCATGCAACTACTTTTACTTGTGACACTTCAAGTGAGATGTGATGACTTTTAACTAGAACAGGCAGACTACATCAAAGACTTACATTCTATTGCAGATGATTAGGGTGAGGAAGGAAGAGGAAAGAGAGAGCAAAACAAAATGGGGGATTAAAGCATGAGATAAAAATGGTAAAGAGAATACAAAGGGCAAGGCAGGGGCGCAGTGAGAGACAACAGGAAAGATTTGGGTTGAGGGCCAGTCACTCTCAGGGTTTCTGCTGTCCTCAACACTATAGTCAAGATAAGAGGACTCTTGGGATGGCAAGATGGCAATGGAGTAGGTGGACATACCAACTTCCAACTACTGGAACCAAAGTGGATTATAACTTAATTTTAAGAACCATCATCTGGATAAACCAACTTTGAACTAAACTAAGTAGACTCTTCAACCAAGGAACACTGAAGAAGCCACACTGAGACTGGTAGGAAAAGAAAAAAGGTGGAAAGGGCTACTCAGCTCCCTGGAGCGAACTGCAGACTTGCGTGGAGGGAAGAGAGTTTAGTAGAGAGGGAGGGACCTGGGTCCCAGGAACAAAGCCCCAGCCTGCAGCCCCAGAGCCTAGAAGAGCTGTTTGGACAGTACTGAGCTGTGAAACAAGTGAGGATAATGTTTGTGAGAAAGACAGTTTTCTCAGACCTAGGATTCTTCTTAAAGGGACAGTGCAGAAAACCTCTCTCACAACCACTTACCCGGGGCTCCAGGGAACGGGGACAGAGGAGAGGACCGGAGCAGCAGGAAGAGAGTGTGAACTGGAAGGCACAGGGAGAAACACTCTGAGGGACAGCCACCCTAACCCCTGGGCTGAGTCACTTCCCAAATCTAAAACGAATATTTCCTCTGGAACTAGCAATACCAGCAAAGGGAGGCAGGACACCAGCCAAACAAGCTCTCCTGTGGCAGTTAGAGCAGAGCTGCTTAGACAGAGGGAGCTTCCAGGACTACATACAGTATGGAGTGTTAGGATCTGAGCTGCAGTGCCCCTACCCACACTGCTGAGGGCTTGCTGGAGGGACAGGGGCGGCGGGACGTGGAAACGTGGTTCTGTCGGCGGGGGCAGAGGCCCAGCCGGCGTGAGCTCAGTTTAATGCAGCAGGGGTGGAGAAGATGCTCGAAAGCGGTCCAGCAACTGCAGGTCCGCCTGAAGCCCCACCTGTGGGGGAAAAGCGGGAAGCCAGAAGTGGGCAGAGATCTGCTGCTGAGCAGGGGGCCGGGGGTGCACAACATAACCTGGCCTCCGAGGTTTGCAACCCTGCACAAACTGGCCCTGACCGCGGGGACGGGGCTAAAGCCCGGGACAAGTGGAGGCTCGCAGCTGAGTGCACGCCAGCAGCCCTGCCTGGCCCAAGAAACCAGTTTGTGATCCTGCGTGAGCCGCCTCTGACAGCAGGGGCTGGGTGAAAGCCCGGGAACAGGCGGGGCCTGCAGCTGAGCAAAGGTGTTCACCCCTACCCTTGGTGCTGAGGCTTGTGGCTTGAGAGCGGTGGGCAAACCCACCTGTGGTGGCAAGGCTAAGGCCCAGACAGGCTGAGGCTTGTAGAGCTGGGCATAAGAACACAGCCCCTCCCGCAGAGGAGAGGCAGAAATCATAGCAACAGCCGCAATGGGATGGCGCTGACAAGGCCCATACCCAAGCACCCTAGGCAGCAGCGGAGGGGGTGGTGGGCCTGCAGACAGACCACACCTAGGGAACACAGAGGCAACACCCATTGGACTCCAGTGACCACACCCTTATTATACACAGAAAAAATGGGCAGGCAGAGAAAAGCAACCCAAATGAATCAAGAGAAATCCCCAGAGAAGGTCCTAAATGAACCAGATATAACCAAATTACCAGATGCAGAGTTTAAAATAATGATAGTTAGGATGTTCAAAGAGCTTAGAGCAACAATGGATAGTCATTATGAACAACTAAATAAAGGCATAACAAGTATAAAAAAGGAAATGGAAATAATAAAAAAGAATCAGACAGAAATGACAAATACAGTATCAGAACTAAAGACCACAATGGAAGGAATTAAAAGCAGGATGGATGAAGCTGAGGATCAAACCAGCGAGCTAGAGGACTAAATAAACAAAGGCACAGAAGCAGAGCAGGAAAAAGAAAAGAGACTCAAAAAATCTGAGGAAACTCTAAGGGAGCTCTGTGACAACATGAAGAGAAATAACATCCACATCATAGGGGTACCCCAAGATGAAGAGAAAGGATAAGGAATAGAAACTTTGTTCAATCAAATAATAGCAGAAAACTTCCCTAAATTAAAACTGGAAAACGTTTCACACATTCAAGAAGCACAGAGAACTCCATTAAAGAGAAACCCAAAGAAATCTACACCAAAACACATCATAGTTAAAATACCAAAGCTAAGGGATTAAGAGAAAATTTTAAAAGCTGCTAGAGAAAAAAAGGCTATCACCTACAAAGGAGCCCCCATAAGGATGACATTGGACTTCTCAACAGAAACACTTGAGGCCAGAAGGGAATGGCAAGATATATTCAAAGTAATGAAGAACAAGAACCTACAACCAAGACTACTCTATCCAGCAAGGCTAACGTTTAAAATTGAAGGAGAAAGAAAGAGCTTCCCAGACAAAAAAACCCTCAAGGAATTCATTAAAACCAAACCAGTTCTGCAAGAGATGCTAAGGGGCCTGTTGTGAACAGTTCAAAGGGGGAGAAGAATACAGCAAAAGAAGAATAAAACTCTAAAGAATAAAATGGCAATAAACAACTACATATCAATAATAACCTTAAATGTAAATGGATTAAATGATCCAATCAAAAGACATAGGGTAGGTGCATGGATAAAAATATAGGACCCATACATATGCTGTCTACAAGAGACACACCTTAAAACAAAAGATGCACATAGACTGAAGGTAAAAGGATGGAAAAAAATATATCATGCAAATGGAAATGACAAAAGAGCCAGGGTAGCAATACTTATATCTGACAAAATGGACTTTAAAACAAAGGCTGTAGTAAGAGATAAAGAAGGACACTATATAATGATAAAGGGAACAATTCAACAGAAAGATATAACCATTATAAATATCTATGCACCAAACATAGGAGCCCTGACATACATAAAGCAGACTTTGATAGACATAAAGGGCGAGATTAACAACAATACTATCATAGTAGGGGATTTCAATACCCCACTAACAACACTGGATAGATCCTCAAGAAAAAAAATTAATAAAGAAACAGCAGAATTAAAGGATACACTAGATCAACTTGATTTAATAGATATCTTCAGAACTTTTCACCCTAAAGCAGTAGAATATACATTCTTTTAAAGCACTCATGGTATAGTCTCTAGGATAGACCACATGTTAGGACACAAAAGTGGTCTCAACAAATTTAAGAAGAATGAAATCATATCAAGCATTTTCTCTGATCAAAATGCCATGAAACTAGAAATTAACCACAAAAGAAAAACTGAAAAATACTCAAACACTTGGAAACTAAATAGCATGTTATTAAATAACAAATGGATTAACAATGAGAACAAAGAAGAAATAAAAAAGTTTCTAAAAACCAATGATAATGAGCATACATCAACTCAAAATTTATGGGACACAGCAAAAGCAGTACTGAGAGCGAAGTTCATAGCACTAGAGGGCATACCAACAGAAGCTAGAAAAAGCTCAAATAAGCAACCTGATTCTGCATCTAAAAGAACTTGAAAAACAACAGCAAATAAAGCCCAAGGCCTAGTAGAAGGAAGGAAATAATAAAGATCAGAGTGGCAATAAATGACATAGAGGCTAAGGAAACAATACAGAGGATCAAAGAAACCAGAAGCTGGTTCTTTAAAAAGGTAAACAAGATCAATGAACCTTTAACTAGACTCACTAGGATAAAAAGAGGACTCAAATAAATAAAATTAGAAATGAGAGTGGAGAAATAAAAACTGACACAACAGAAATACAAAGCATTGTAAGAAAATACTATGAAGAACTCTATGCCAAAGAACTAGACAACCTAGGTGAAATGGAAAAATTCCTTGAATCATATAATCTTCCAAAAATCAAACTGGAAGAATCAGAACACCTAAATAGACCAATTACAACGAAGGAGATCGAAACAGTTATCAAAAAACTCCCAAAAAAGAAAAGTCCTGGGCCTGATGTCTTCACAAGTGAATTCTACCAAAAATTCAAAGAAGAACTAACTCCTATCCTCCTCAAGCTATTTCAAAAAATTCAAGAGGAAGGAAGACTTCCAAACTCCTTTTATGAGGCAAGCATAATTCTTATCTGAAAACCAGACAAAGACAACACAAAGAAAGAAAATTATAGGCCAATATCCCTGATGAATTTAGATGCTAAAATTCTCAACAAAATATTAGCCAACCAGATCCAGCAATATATGAAAAAAATCATACACCATGATCAAGTGGATTTATTCTGGAGAAGCAGGGCTGGTTCAATATTCGCAAATCAATCAATGTGATTCATCACATAAACAAAAGGAAGGACAAAAATCACATGATAATTTCAATAGATGCAGAAAAAGCATTTGATAAAATCCAGCACCCATTCATGCTCAAAACTCTCAGTAAAGGTGGAATACAGGGAACATTCCTTAACATGATAAAGGCCATCTATGACAAACGCACAGCAAACATCATACTAAGTGGGCAAAAATTAAAAGCAATACCCTTAAGGTCAGGAACCAGGCAGGGGTGCCCCCTTTCAACACTCTTATTCAACATAGTTCTAGAAGTCCTAGCTACAGCAATCAGACAAGAAGAAGAAATAAAAGGCATCCAAATTGGAAAAGAAGAAGTAAAACAGTCATTATTTGCAGATGATATGATATTGTATATAGAAAACCCTAAAGTCTCAGTCAAAAAATTACTGGACCTGATAAATGTATTCAGCAAGGTGGCAGAATATAAAATTAATACTAAAAAATCAGAGGCATTTTTATATACCAACAATGAACTGTCAGCAAAAGAAATTAAGGATACAATCCCATTCACTATTGCAACCAAAAAAATAAAGTAAGTAGGAGTAAATTTAATCAAGGAGGTTAAGGACTTGTACTTGGAAAATTTTAAAACATTAATAAAAGAAATCAAGGAAGATATAAACAAGTGGAAGCATATACCGTGCTCATGGTTAGGAAGAATAAACATCATTAAAATGTCTATATTACCCAAAGCAATTTATAAATTCAATGCAGTACCAATTAAAATACCAATGACATACTTCAAAGATATAGAACACATATTCCAAAAATTTATATGGAACCAAAAAAGAACACGAATAGCCTTAGCAATCTTAAAAAGAAAAAATAAAGCAGGAGGTATCACTCTTCCGGATATCAAGGTATACTGCAAGGCCATTGTACTCAAGACAGCCTGGTACTGGCATAAGAACAGGCACATTGATCAATGTTACAGAACAGAGAACCCAGAAATAAACCCACACCTGTATGGACAACTGATATTTGACAAAGGAGGAAAGAACATACAATGGAGTAAAGACAGCCTCTTTAACAAATGGTGTTGGGAAAATTGGACATCTACCTGCAAAAAAATGAAACTAGACAATCAACCTATACCATCCACAAAAACAAACTCAAAATAGATAAAGGACTTAAATGTAAGCCGTGAAACCATAAGCATCTTAGAAGAAAACATAGGCAGTAAGCTCTTCGACATCTGTCGCAGCAATATATTTGCCGATTTATCTCCATGGGCAAATGAAATAAAAGGCAGGACAAACAAATGGGACTATATCAAACTAAAAAGTTTTTGCACAGCTAAAGACAATAGGAACAGAATAAAAAGACAAACCACACAATGGGAGAACATATTCGACAATACATCTGATAAGGGGTTAATAACCAAAATTTATAAAAAACTTATAAAACTCAACACCAGGAAGACAAACAATCCAATCAAAAAATGGGCAAAAGAAATGAATAGAAATTTCTCCAAAGAGGACATACAGATGGCCAATAGGCATATGAAAAAATGTTCAACATCACTAATCATTAGAGAAATGCAAATTAAAACCACAATGAGATATCACCTCACACCAGTCAGAATGGCACTCATCAGCAAAACAACACAGAATAAGTGCTGGCGAGGATGTGGAGAAAAGGGAACCCTCCTGCACTGCTGGTGGGAATGCAGACTGGTGCAGCCACTGTGAAAAACAGTATGGAGATTCCTCAAAAAATTAAAAATCAAAATGCCTTTTGACCCAGCTATCCCACTTTTAGGAATATACCCTAAGAACACCATAGCACTGTTCGAAAAGAAGAAATGCACCCTCATGTTCGTGGCAGCATTGTTCACAATAGCGAAGATCTGGAAACAGCCAAAGTGTCCATCAGAGGACGAGTGGATTAAAAAGCTTTGGTACATATATACTATGGAATACTTACTACTCAGACATAAGAAATGATGACATTGGACCATTTACAATGAAATGGATGTACCTTGATAACATTATACGGAGTGAAATAAGTAAATCAGAAAAAAAACCTGAGAACAGCATGATTTCATACATAGGTGGGACATAAAAGTGAGACTATGAGACATGGATAAGAGTGTGGTGGTTACGGGGTGGGGGGAGGGAGGAGAGGGTGGGAGAGGGGGGAGGGGAGGGGCACAAAAAAAACCAGATAGAAGGTGACAGAGGACAATTGAGTTTGGGTGATGGGTATGCAACATAATTGAATGACAAGATAACCTGGAGATGTTTTCTTTGAACATATGTAGCCTGATTTATTTATGTCACCCCATTAAAATTTAATAAAATGATAAGAGAAATCTCCTTTTCATTTCTTATTCTTAAATAAATAAATAAATAAATAAATAAAAAGACAAACCTGCCTATTTCCTCCCTGTAGAATTGAATGTGATAGTTTTAGCCATAAAGCCCCCTGGAGAAATTCACGGTGTTCAGGAAACATTAAGGGGCGGAAAGAGAGATGGTTTCTAAATCTCAGAGAAAGAAGCTTTGCAATGAAGTCTTGGACCTAATCATTTTATGCCTTTCCTGGGCCTGGTCACACTGCCAATTCTTCTAGCAGCAGCAATCACTCACAAAGAAAGCATCTGAGAGCCCAGGCACAGATTCAAACCCACAATCAAATAGAAGCATGCTCATATAATTTCTGGTAAAACACTGTCAATTTCAGACTTCCAAATGGGGAGTATATTTTTATTCATTTTAAGTTATCCTCTCTTCTATATTCTTGAGAAATGGGACAATTGGGCAACCCGAGGGGTTTGCTTTTCTGTACTTATATTTTTCAACACACACACACACATACACACACACACACACACACACACACACACACACACACACACACACACATAGAGTGTATCCGTAAAGTCATGGTGCACTTTTGACAGGTCACTGGTCAAAAGTGCACCATGACTTTACAGACACACTGTATATACCTGTCAAGACAATAAACTGTGCTTTGATGTTGAGACAAAGGAAGCATCATTCCCTTTTTCCCAAATGGGTTATTCAAAGACAAGGGGTGTGGGACATCCTTGTTTGCAAGCCATAATGACAGATTAAAGGCAGAACTGGCTCAGGTTTTAGCTTGGAGAGAACATTAGCAAATGAATGAATTATTCTCTGTTTACCAAACAAATGAGATTTCTACTGGCTGGGCTAGCAATCTTCTGCCATTGCAGACCATTAATAAATGAAACTGTATTTGGATTTTACAGACATATTTGTCATCAGTGTCACACCAATGGGCAGATCAGTGTTGTGGAAAGAGTTAGGTCTGCAATCAGAGAGCCAGAGAGTCTGGTCCCTGGTTTACGCAGCACTTCCTAAATCTGTGGCCTCTGGTAAATTACTTATCCTATCTGAACTTCTCTTTTAACACCTGATAAACTGAGTAAGGAATCTAATGGATACAGATCTTTTAAGGTTAAATATCATCAATGCAAAGTGAGTGGTACCACATCTGATACTTGGTAGGTATTCAATAAATCTTTCTTCCTTTCAAAAATGAAACTCTGTAATTTAAATAATCAAAGAACCAGGAATACCCTATGTAAAGCCAGTAACCGTGGACACCGTCACAGCTATCTGGCTCATGCAGGTTTGCATTAGATTCAGACAGTCAGTAATGAAACAATGGAACCAAGAACTGGTGAGCCACCATCTTTATTCCTAGCTTGCACCTGGCGGGCAAGTAAAAACACACACTGGGCTCCAAAACCTACTCATTCAGTGCTCACAAAGCTACTGACTTATTCGAGTTTCCTAGCATCAAAGGTTTCTAGCTCACCAGACTTATTCACCTCTCTTTCCTATCTCCCTCTCTCTGCACAAACTCTGCACAAACTGGCTTCTCCCTCAGAACTCCACCATCTTGGCTGCTTCTCCTGGCCTCCTCCACGTGGCCTTTCTTTGCTCTCCTCTCTAATACTAATTTAAGGAACCAAGAGAGAGCAAGCTCCCGGTCTGCCCCATTTTATAGTGTAGAAATCCAAACCTTTAATCCAATCTACAAACAAGGAAGTCTCTGATACAAAGTCACTTATCTGAGGCATAATGGGAAGATTTCCCCATGAGAGTGCACCACCCCACATCATCCAATCAGTGATGGGTGTGGGGCAAAGCTTACTCTTAAAACTAAGCCTTAGGCTATAATGTCCTGGCCTGCCCATAGCCTGTCCCCCATTATACATTAATATCAACGGACTTGCACATGGGCAGCGCCATCTTTAACCAAGTGAGCATAATATATTTTATCTGCCCAACACCCCAGCAACATAATATTTTATCACTGCAACTGGATTACAAGCAGAAAGGTAATTTATGGAGTTGCTGACTTGTGTTCCCTAGGGCCAGACTAGCATGTTGGTTTCATAAAGAGAATGAGAAGTGATTCCTTTCAGCAGCTGTGCTCTTCCAGAGTCAGAAGTGAGTTCACTTGGGGTCTGTGGCCTTCTATTTCCCATAACCAAGTCTTGCTTTACACAAACATGGCTAACTAGGAACCTAAGACCTGTCTGATAAATGGTGGGAAATGTGCCCTCTGCTGCCACCTTCAGCTGATCCCTCTAGGCAGGACCCCTGGCCTGGAGACAGTGTTAGGCTCCCAGCACTGGAGGAGGCTGGGCCATCTGAATAAGCAGCAGGTAGAGAAACAAGTCTTGGGCCTTGGAATAGGAAAGACAAGATTTCAATCCCTGGGCCCACTATTTGTAATCCCAGTTTTCCCATCTGTAAAATGTGCACAGTGGGGCCTATGTCCCCCAAAACTTGTAGTTTCAATCAGTGTAGGTATCAGGTGTCTGGGACTTGGTAGACCATTTGTCTACATTCCTTTCCATTATGTTTATCCATATCCCTCCCCATTGCTGTGCAGTTTGCAAAATGTCTGAAGAGCTAATTATCACACTTGTTGCTCCTACTCTGGGAAGAAGATATAATCACTAATCTTCCTTTAGAGTTTTAGTAATAGAAACTGAATTGCAGTAGTTTCTGGGCAGAGCTCGGGTTTGAACCTTCATCTTCCAACTCTAGAAGTGAGATTCTTCCACTTCTAATTCGAGAAGTAAGACTAGCAAATACATCCACAAATTCGAGCCATAGAGAGGCCAAGATTCTCATTTCAAAGGTGGGAATATAACATCCAGAGAGTGAAAAATCTTGCCCTGGATTATACCACTGTCTGCGGCCGAGCTACAAGAACTCCCTTGCCCCTCTTCTGACTCCCACACCAGGTTCTCCACTCCTGAACTGAAATTGCTTATTGGGAATGTGTGTGCTGATTGAGCTGTGGCCTTGTCTTAAGCTCACTCACAGTGTGCCATACCCCTCCCTCCCCCACCCCTACTGTCTTCTTTATAGCTGCTGCACATGTGGCCATGACCTGTCCGGCCCCTGCACTCATTTGAGTCTGCAACCTCACTTTACAGAAAGCTATTTCTAATATAAATAGATTTTAAAAGCAACCAGAATATGGTTCAACAGTATTTTTTTCTAGTTAGATTTTTATCAGTTAAATTTTATAGATGAAGAAATTGAGACTCAGAGAAGTTCAGCAGATGATCCAAAGCACATGAGGTCAGAGAAAAGGCTCAGCCCTGGTGCATCTGGCTCAGCATCCTGGTGCTCTCCCCTGCCCTGAGCTGTGGTTTGGAGGAGCTCCCAGACAGCAAATTTAAGCTGTGTGCCTTCACTTTTTATCAAAACCCCTCAGTGCACAGTGACGCTAGGGAAGTTTGAAAGGAATTAGTACTCTGAAGGACCAGCTTTCAAAATAATCAAACCAGCACTAACACAAAACCATTGCTCAAAATTACATACAGCTTTAGAGTAAATCTTGGTATCTACTAAAGCAAGTCAGTTGTCTTTCTTCCTCATCTTCTACTTCAAACCCTTGGCTATACTTGACCCTTTACACTTCCTCATGAATTTTTGGTTCAGCTTGTCAATTTCTGTAAAAACCCCATTGGACTTCGACTAAAATAACCTCGAATCTACAGATTAATCTGGGGAGAAGTGACATCTTTCTGGCACTGGGTTTTCCTACTTATGAATAGGATACTGTATTCCCCACTCATTCAGGTTTTCTTTTATGTGTCTCAATAAATCTGTACATATATTTCTTCTTCTATAAATGTTTCACACCAGAAATTCATTCAACAAAAATGTACTGAGCACGTGGTGTAGGCAAGGCCCAAACTGCCACATCACATGCAAATAAACTTTTTTTTATATATTTATTTTCATTATTTCTTTTATTTTAACTTCTTTTTAAAATTCCTTTTAGAGGAGGGAGAGAGAGAAAGAGAGAGAAAGGGAGGGTGGAGCAGGAAGCATCAACTCCCATATGTGCCTTGACCAGGCAAGCCCAGGGTTTTGAACTGGTGACCTTAGTTAGCATTCCAGATCGACGCTTGATCTACTGCACCACCACAGGTCAGGTCTATTTCTTTTAATTTAGTTCTATTTAGAAAATTAAATTTAACAGATTGACACTGATCAACAAGATTACATAGGTTTCAGTTAAATGTTTTCATAGCATTTGAATTGTTGATTATGTTGTATAACCATCACCCAAAGTAAAATCATTCCGTCACCTCATATTTATTTGTCCCTCTTTACACCCTGCACCCCACCCACACCCTACATTCCTTTTCCCCATATCCCCTTCCCCTAGTAACCATTACACCTTTATCTATGTCCTTGAGTCTCAGTTTTTATATTTCACCTATGTGTGAAATCAGAGAGATTTTAGCTTTTACTCATTTACTTATTTCACTCAGTATAATTGATATCAGGGTCCATCTATGTTGTCATAAATGTCACTGTATTATCATTTCTATGGCTGATTAGTATTCCATTGCATATATGTACCACATCTTCTTTATCCAGTTCTCTATCGAGGGACACTTTGGTTGTTTCCATGTCTTGGCCACTGTGAATAATGCTATGATGAACATGGGGCTGCATGTGTCTTTACATACCAATGTATTTGAGTTTTGGAGGTAAATACCCAGTAGAGGGATTGCTGGGTCATATGGTAGATCTATTCTTAATTTTTGAGGAACCAACATACTTTCTTCCATAATGGTTGTACTAATTTGCATTCTCATCAGCAGTGAATGAGGGTTCCTTCCTCTAGACAGCTTCTCCAACACTTGTTATTACCTGTTTTGTTGATAACAGCCAATCTAACAGGTATAAGGTGCTATTTCATTGTAGTTTTGATTTGCATTTCTCAAATAGCTAGTGAAGATGAGCATCTTTTCATATATCCATTGGCCATTTGTATGTCTTCTTGGGAGAAGTGTCTCTTCAGGTCCTCTCCTCATTTTTTAATTGGATGTTTGCTTGTTTGTTGCTGAACCTTGTGAGCTCTTTATATATTTTAGATATTAACCCCTTATCGGAGCTGTTTGCAAATATCATCTCCCATTTATTTGGCTGCCTATTTGTTTTGTTGTCAGTTTCTTTCGCTGTGCAGAAGCTTTTTGGTTTGACATAGTCCCACTCATTTATCTTTGGCCTTTACTTCCCTTGCCTTTGGGGTGAAATTCATAAATTTTTCTCTATAGCCAAGGTCCATGAGCTTAGTACCTATGTTTTCTTCTATGTAATTTATTGTTTCAAATATTATACTTACTAGGTCTTTGACCCATTTTGAATTAGTTTTTCTGCAGGGAGACAAACTGTAGTCAAGTTTTATCCTTTTGCATGTGGCTTTCCAATTTTCCCAGCAACATTTATTGAAGAGGCTTTCTTTTCTCCATTATGTGTTTTTGGCTTCTTTGTCAGAGATGATTTGTCCATATACCTGTGGTTTTATTTCCAGGCCCTCTATTTTGTTCCATTGGTCTGTATGTTTGTTTTTCTGTCAATACCATGCGATTTTGATTATCATGGTTCTATAGTATACTTTGAAGTCAGGTAGTGTAATATCTCAGGTTTCATCCATTTTCCTTAGGATTACTTTGACCATTTGGGTTTTATTTACAGTTCCATACAAACCTGGTAATTTTTTGTTCTATCTCTTTAAAAAATGACATTGAGATTTTGATGGGAATTGCATTAAATTTGTATATTGCTTTGGATAATATGGCCATTTTAACTATGTTGATTCTTCTAATCCATGAACATGGAATATTTCTCTATTTCATTATGTCTATTTCAATTTCTTTCAATAATTCAATAAATGTTTTATAGTTTTCAGTATATAGGTCCTTCACATCCTTTGTTAAATGTATTCCTAGGTATTTTATTAATATATATTTTTTGAATTCTAAAAGGAATTGTGCTTTTTTTCAGTTTATTTTAAAATGATTCATCGTTGGCATATAGAAAAGCAGTGAACTTTTGTATATAGATTTTGTACTGTGTGACTTTACTGTATTGGTATATTATTTCTAATAGGTTTTTGATGGAGTCTTTGATGTTTCCTGTGTACAGGATTATGACATCTGAAAAAAAGTAAACCTTTACTTCTTCTTTCCTGATATGGATGCCTTTTATTTCTTTCTCTTGCCTGATTGCTCTGGCTAAAACTTCCAGAACTGTGTTGAATAAGGTGGAAAGAGTGAGCTGCCTTGTCTTGTCCTGCCCTGATTTTAGAGAAAAAGCCTTCATTTTTTCACTATTTACTATGATATTAGATGATGGTTTGTCATATATGGCCTTTATTCTATTTCTTCTATTTCAATTTTATTGAGTGTTTTAAAGGAATGTATTTTATCAAATACTTTTCTGCATCTATTGATAGGATCAAATGATTTTTGTTCTTTGTTTTGTTGATGTTTATTACATTAATCGATTTTCATATGCTGAACCACCCTTGTGCTCCTGGAATGAATCCCACTTGACAGTGATGTATTATTTTTTTAATGTGTTATTGTACTCGATTTGCTAAAATTTTGTTTAGAACTTTTGCATCTGTATTCATTAGAGATAATTGGTAAGGAGTTTTTTTTTGTGTGTGTTGTCCTTGCCAGGTTTTGGTATCAGGGTTATGTTGGCCTCAAAAAATGTGTTAGGAAGCATTGCTTCTTTTTTGTTTTTTTGAAAGACTTTGAAAAGGATAGGTACCAACTCTTCTTTGAATGTTTGGTAGAATTCACTAGAGTAGCCATACTTTTGTTTTGGGGTAGGTTTTTGATAGTTGTTTCTATATCCTCCCTGCTTATGAGTCTATTTAGGTTTTCCACTTTGTGGTTTAGTCTAGGAAGATTGTATAGTTCTAGGAATTCATCCATTTCCTCTAGGTTGTTGAATTTAGTGGCATATAATCTTTCACAGTATTCTACTATGATCCTTTGTATAACTATCATGTCTGTGATAATTTCTCTTTTTTCATTTTGGATTTTGTTTAGATGAGTCCTTCCTCTTTTTTCCTCAGTGAGTCTAGCCAGCAGTTTATTGATTTTATTGATCTTTTTAAAGAACCAGCTCTTTGTTGTATTTTCTATAGTTTTTTGTTCTCTATTTAATTAGTTCGGCTCAAATTTTTACTATTTTCTTTCTTATGCTGAATTTGGCTGGCCTTTGTTCTTCTTTTTCTAGTTCCTTAAGGTGGGATGTTAGGTTGTTTACTTGAAATCTCTCTTGTTGCTTGATATAAGCCAGTGGTGCTATAAACTTCCTTCTTATTACTGCTATCACTGCAACCCAGAAATTTTAATATCTTGTGTTGCCCTTTTCCTTTGTCTGTATATACCTTTTGATCTCTGATTTTATTTCTTCTTTGACCCAGTCATTTTTTAGAAGTACGTTGTTTAATTTTCAAATATTTGTGTATTTCTTTACTTTCTTTTTACAATTGAATTCTAAGTTCAAAGCCTTATGGTCAGAAAATATGCTTGGTAAATTTCAGGCTTTCTAAATTTGTTGATGTTAGTTTTGTGGTGCAACATACTGTCTATCCTTGAGAATGTTCCATGCACATTGGAGAAGAATGTATAATCTGATGTTTGGGATGAAATGTCCTATAAATGTTTATTATGTCCATTTGGTTCAGTGTATCATTTAAGGCTGATATTTCTTTGATTTTCTGCTTAGATGATCTACCTAAAACTGTCAATGGTGTGTTGAAATCTCCACGTATGATTGTGTTTTTGTCTGCTTCTATTTTTAGATTCATTAGTAGATGTCTTATATATTTTGGTGCCCCCTGACTAAGTGCACATATATTAACAGGTATGTGTCTTCTTTATACAATGTCCCTTTTATCATTATAAAATGTCTATCTTTGTCTCCAGTTACCTTTGTTGTCATGAAGTCAGTATTGTCAGATATGAGTGTGGCTACACCTGCTCTTCTTTGGATATTATTTGCTTGGAGAATTGTTTTCTAACCTTTCACTTTGAGTCTACTTTTGTCCTAGCAGTTTAGATGTGTCTCTTGAAGGTAGCATGCAATTCAGTTTTGCTTTTTGATCCAATTTGCTACTCTGTCTCATTATTGGTGAGTTCAGTCCATTTACATTTAGGATAATTATTGACACTTGAGAATTTCCTATAGCCACTTTATGTTTTATTTTCTGGTAGCTCTGTTTCCTGTTTGGTTCTTCTCTTTTGTGTTTCTGTAATTACTTCTTTTTTTCTTTTCTTTTTTTTTTGGTGCTATTCCATACTTCTTTTCCCTGTTTCTTTTTTATCTCTGTATTTCATCAGTGGCCTTTCTGTGGGTGGTTACCATTAGGTTATTAAGAGAAAAATGTTTATATGTACAACAGTCCTTTGTCTTATGAGTGCTTCTGCACTCCATCCTCCTTTACTACTGCAGATCTTTATTCTCTCCCATTATGTTATGGTCACAGATTATTCTTGTTTTTATTGTGATCTTGTTGGAGCTTTTTCTTCTAGTTTTGATTTGTTTTGTTATTTGTATCTGGTTGAATAACACACTTACATAGTTCCTACAGTGGGGGTTTTCTGGTGATAAATTTCCTCAGCTCCTGTATGTCTGTAAAAGTTTTTATTTCTCCTTCATATTTGAATGATAAGTTTGATATAGTATTCTTTGCTGGTAATTACTTTCTTTCAGTACTTTGAATGGTTGGGTCCACTCACTTCTTGCTTGTAGAGTTTCTGCTGAGAAGTCTAATGATAACCTAGTGGGTTTTCCTTTATATGTTATGTTCTTTTTTCCCTAGCTGCCTTGAATATTTTCTTTTTGCCATTGATTTTTGATAATATTCTTATGATGTGCCTTGGAGTAGGTCTGTGTGAGTTGTGGTAACTCAGTGTTCTGTTTGCTTCTTGGATTTGAAGCTCTCTTTTCATACCCTTGGAAAATTCTCATCCATTATTTGTTTGTCCATTCTCTTCTTCTTCTGATACACCCATTATTCCTATATTGCCTTTTCTGATGGAATCAAAGAATTCTTGAACTCTCTGTTTTTTTTTTTTAATTTGTGAGTCTTTCCCCTCTTCTCTCTGTAGCATCTCTAGTTGCCTGTCTTCAATGTCACTGATTCTTTATCTGGTTTGTTCTATTAGCTAAACTTGCTACCTCAGCTTTAATTCATGTATTGAGTTCTCCATCTCTATTTTTAAAATGTCAGGCTCTTTGGTGAGACATTTGTTTTGTTTATTAATTTGTCTTATGAGCAAATTAAGTTGCCTATTGGTGTTTTCTTGCATTTTGCTATTTTTAGAACTTCAATTTGAATTTTCTGTCGATTAACTCCAAGGTTTCCATCTGATTGAGATTTTTTTTTTCTGGAGATTTTTTATTTTTGTTCTGAACTATGTCTCTATCTTGTGTAGCCATATTATTTGATTTCTTATCCCTTGATGGCATTTGAGAGTGGTATTGTTAAGAATACTAACAAAGAGAACAACTAAAAAAATAAAAAATGAAAATAAAAAATACAATAAATAATTTTAAAATTGTCAAGAAGAAAAACCACAGAAAAAAGATTTAAAAATAACAAAAAATCAAAAACAAAACACCCACAAAAAATTAATAAATATAAAATGAAACAAAATGAAATTCAAAAGTGAAAAAGAGAAAAAAGAATAAGAAGGAAAAGGAAAAAATAAATTTCAGTTTTGAGAGGTTTTTTTCCAGTAGGGCACTGTCTTACAACTTTTAGCTCTGTGAAGTTCCTGGGCTGTCCTACACTAAAATGTTGCTGTCACAATGATATAGGCAGGGCCACAGTCACGTTGGTGGGTAGGTCATGTTGTGAGGGCTTTATGGCTTCAGCTTTATGGTTTTGGCTCTACGGCTTCAGCTTTCCAGCTTTATGGCTCTAGCAATGGTGATCTCAGGCTTATAGGCACTCCTCACCACATCTCAACAGACCTGGGGACCAGACGTGGAGCACCTTTGTTATTCAGGGGAGAGTGTGGCTCTGGAGAGATAGCTGTGGGGTTTTTCTCTGCCACTCTCTGTACCACAAGGTAAAGGAGGAAGGATATGAGAGTCTGGAGGGCCACACTTTAGTTTTCTCTGTCTCTGCTGAGTATAGGCTGTAGGCAGACTGCAGAAACACTGGCCGTGACCCCATGTGCTGGTGATTTTGGTTTATTTTCCCCTCTGTCCCTTTATCTTACCACTCTTCCTGGAAGAAGGAGACCCAGTCACTCCAAGTTTCCCTCTCCAAAATGCAGAGAGCCTGAGCTTCCATCCTCCCCATAGTCCATGCAGAGAAAAAACTCCAGTCATCCCAAGTTTGTCTCCTCTCCTCTTTAAAGCCCACCATGAGTGTATTTTTGCATTTGCCCCCCTGTTCACCCTGTAACACCTTTAGTTCATTTGGTGTGTCAGTGTTTCAGACACACTTGAGAGCCCAGCTGAAGTTCCTTCACTGCATTATAGTTGTTCAATTTGTTGAAATTTCAAGGAGAGAGATCATACCACCATTACTCTGAGGTCATCTCTAAATAAATTTCTCTGTTTTTTCAAACATTAACCACTTTTGCTCTTCTTATACCAATTTCACAAGTGGCTCATGAGCCTTCATGTTGTATTTCTAACACTTTAACTTTAAACTTTTATGATTTATTTCTACTGACAATGTACAGGAGGAACAGGTTCTCAGGACACATGGGTTCATTCTTTGTTAGAACCTCTCCTTCCTGTTAGGTTTGGGTGTGTTGTTTCAACTTCTCTGGAATGGTAAAGCTATTTAAACCCCAAAGGTTCTCCAAAACTTACTGTGTGTCTTCCATTACTACCACATATGGAGCTCTAATAATGAACACTGGCAGTACTGAATTCTGTTAATTAGTCAGTTTCCTCTCTTAAATGCAAGACTGTGATTAGCAATTAGATCTCAAAGACCTTTCTTAAAGCAATTAGGAGTAAATACTTTAGCTTTGTTCAACAGGGTGGGAACTAGGAGGCTTCATCATGTGGGAAAGAACAAAGAAACTTCATAAAAAATAAACTGATTGTTTCTGTACTTACTCTACAACTGGCACCTAATCTGTGAAATAGCAGTAGGGTTTCAGAAATAAATGTTTCTTAAAGAGAATGCACAATGCTTGCCTGAGAACTGAGTCATCTCCCAAATTCTTTTATCTATTCAGCAAATATGTATTGAGGACTCACTATATGCCAACACCAGGCCAGGTGTCAGGCATCAAATATCACAAAAATAGTTATGCATGCTCAGGTAGTCTAGTGAGGAATGCAGACAAATCAACAATTAATAAAAAGCTTGATTAATTTTATAATTTAAAAAAAGAATAGAGAAGGCACACAGGACATAGCAGTTTAAGGAGGGTGAGTGGTGCAGAGAAAGATCCTGAAAAGATGCTTGCTAACTTAAGAAAGTAAAGGGATGTTAGTATGCCTAGAAAATGAATAAAAAAGTGAGGGTGCTGAGTGGTAAGAGATATGGGAAAAATAGATATAGACAGATCATGCAGGAACAGTAGGTCATGTTGAGGAATTCAGACTTTATCCTAAGGGCAGGGAAGTCATGGTGGGTTTTTAATCAGTGAAGTGACATGATCAGATTTGCCTTTTTGGAGAAATAGCTGAAGTTACAATAGGGAGAACAGACTGAGATAGGTATGGGGAGGTGGGAAGCCCACTGATGAGGCCTTTCGGTAATCCCGGCAAAAGATGATGACAATGACTTCTATCTACTAGGGTAATGTCACTAGAAATAGATGAAAAAGTTGGAGCTCAAAAATGGCAAGTGACTTGCCCTTTCATGTGCCTACTGAGTGGTACAGCAGGATTTTGAAACAAATTCAATAGGATTCAAAGTCTGTCATCTTTTTACTGCACCAAGTGTCCTTACCATATGTAAAGGACAAAGTAAATCTTAGGGGATTAAGAAAGAGTGCTGAATAGAGTGAAACATGAACTGGAAAGAGAACGTACTAGAAATAGAAAGACCCACTTCCAATAGCACATATAAGAGGATCTAGAAAAAGGAAGAAAAGAGAATATTGGTTGGTAAGTATAGAAGGCAGTCTACAGCAGTGTTTCTCAAACTTTCAAGTGAATAAAAATTCCCTCAAGATTTTGTTAAAAATGCAGATTCTGATTCAGTAGTTTTGGGGTGGAACTTGAGACTGCATTTTTTTTTTTAAGATTTTCTGTATTGATTTTATGGGGTTAGGGGATGAGAAATCTCAACTCATAGTTGCTTCACTTTAGTTGTTCATTGATTGCTCTTTGTATGTGCCTTGACTGGGCAAGCCCAGGGTTTTGAACCAGCAACCTCAGGGCTTCAGGTTGATGCTCTGTCCACTGTGCTACCACAGATCAGGAAAGAGACTGCATTTCTTTCTCTTTTTTTTTTTTTTGTGACAGAGAGAGAGAGAGAGAGGCAGAGAGAGGGACAGATAGGGAAAGACAGACAGAAAGGGAGAGAGATGAGAAGCATCAATTCTTTGTTGAGGCACCTTAGTTCATTGATTGCTTTCTCATATGTGCCTTGACCAGGGGCTACATCAGACTGAGTGACCCCTTGCTCAAGCCAGCACCCTGGGCTCTAGCTGGTGAGCCTTACTCAAACCAGATGAGCCCGCGCTCAAGGTGGCGAGTTTCAAACCTGGGTTCTTCATGTCCCAGTTCAACGCTCTATCCACTGCGCTACTACCTGGTCAGGCCCTGAGACTGCATTTCTAATAAGGCCCCAGGTGAGGCCAATACTACTGGTGCAGGGACTGTACTTAGAGTAGCAATGGTAGAAGAATGGTTATCAGCCCAGTGCTTAAGTCAGATAGACCAGAAACTGACCCCTGGTGTTGGTACTCTGGTGTGACCTTAAGAGCATATTAATTTCCCATGGCTGCTGTAACAAAGTACCAAAAATTGGGTGGATTAAATCAATAGAAAGCTATTGTCTCACAGATCTTGAGGTTAGAAGTCTGAAATCCAAGCATCATCTGGGCATGGTCTGTCCGATGTCTCTAGGGGAGAATAGCTCCTTGCCTCTTCTCAATTCTGGTTTGCATAAGCAGCCTTCCAGCCACATGACTCTCGTCTCCCTCTGTGTGTTCATGTTGTCTTCCTTCTGTGCATGTCTGTCTCTGTATCTCTGCATCTAAATCTCCCCCTTTTATGAGGATGCCAGTCAGATTGGATTAGGGACCACCAAATTAGAGTCCACCTCATATTCTGAGGCAGTGGGGGGGTAAGTACTTCAACATACCTTTCTGGAGGGACACAGTTAAACCTCTCAGACTCAAAATTTTACCACTTTGAGCCTTGGTTTTCTTTATCTGTGTAGAGGGATAATGATACCTACTCTCCAGAGTTAAATAGAATAACAAAGAGAAGTGCCACCATGCAATAAGGGTATAAACCGGAATGGTTAAAAGATAATAGGTTGTAGCCACTTAAAATGCATCTCACTCTACCATCACCACCACCTGACCTGGGACGCAGACATCATAATTCCTGCTGGATATCAGAAAAGAGCGAGACTTCATAAGGATAAGAACCTTGCCCAAAGTCGCACTATTAAGATTTAGAATCTGCTATTTTCCAAAACCCATGATGTTTACTGCATTCCAAGGGGTCTGATGGTGGATACGGGCAGCAAAATAAACTCTCTCCTGCAGAGGCAACAACATAGAAAGATGATTATTCTTACTTAATTGTGTGGTGACCTGTACCAAACACAGTGCCCACAATCACAGATGAGGCATTCAGAAAGCTAGGGGATTGGAAGGAATGGGGAAAAGGACAGCAGATACATGAAGTCTAGTGGATTCATCATATTCCCCAGGTTTTGTCATTCTTTGTCATGTTTCAAAGCTGTCTCAGAATCTTTTTTAATAGGCCATAGCAATTCATGATCAAAAATTCAAAGCTAAAAATACCTCATGCTGTTCTGAAAAAAATTTTTTCTTTCTTTATTTTTTTAAATTTTTCTTTTTTTTTGGAAAAGCAAAACACCTGAGTGTTTTCCAGCCAAGAAAAAGAGAAATGTGGAGGCTGCAATGAGTAATTGAACCTACTTTTGTCTGTTTGCAATAAACATTTGCAAAACACATTATCCTTTTGACGTTTCCGTTAGGATTGCTTGTACTCTATTTTCTGAGAAGTGTCTTCTATTCATACTGAGTTCCAGTAATTACCTCCTTGGAAGAAGCCCATCTCAATCCTTCAGAGACATTATCAATTTTAAACAGTTGATTTCTAATTTTTGTTGATGTTGCTGTTTTACTCAGCTATCTCTTGAGGGGGAAGAAATAATGCCAACTTGAGCTATAAAAGAATACAAATAACTTGCTATCTAGTCTGAAAAAAATGTTCATGATAGAGAAGTAGGTGGCAGTGGGTCAGATTTCTTCCTTTTCGTCAACTCAATGATCATTGCACGGCCTAGTAGTGGTAAGGGGGTGACACTGACTGGGTTCTGGCCCCGGTTCTGTCATTTTCAAACTGTATAGCCTTGGGGAAGTTGCTTAAACATTCTGTCCCTCAGATTCCTTGTGGTGTAACTGATACAACAATCATACCTAGTTCATAAAATTGTTATGAGGATTAAAGAAGTTAATATGTATAAAGAGCCTAATTATGTCCATATTATAGTATGTGCTCAATAAATGGTTATGATTGTGATTACTTGGCATGAAGAATGATAGTCTTGAAGTCAGAAGATGCCATCACTTGCTGTAGAATCTCCTGGACTTCATCTGCAAAGTGGAACTTTGCAGGTGAGATATGACAGGGGCATTAACCTCACCCATGCGGAACAGTGGAGATGGGACAGCACAATGAAGTCCAGGCAGAAGAGGACATTCATTTTTGAGGAACACTGTGCTTGTCATTTATGTACAGGGACAGTACAGCTTTGAATGGTGCTTAGTCACATTATGCAGGTGTGCCTTTCCCACCAAAATACATGGTAAAGTCCCATAGCACAAAAATGACTTCTTATGTATCCTGGGGTATATTTAACCCAGTTCCATGCATAAAACAGAGTTTTTGGTAAATATTTGAATTTAGACAGCTGTTGAGTAAAATATAAAGCACTTATTCATCATCAACATTTTTAAAAGCTTATGCTAGGCTTTTAGAATATAGAAGATGAACGAGAACTGGCCCATGTCCTAAAAACATGGGTTCTCCCCACCTACCTTTTCTTTCTGTTTCTCCTTCCTTTCCATCCCATCCCCTCTCCTCTTTTCTCTCTTTTTCTTCCCGCACTTCTTCCTGTCTACCTGCCTGCCTCTCTCATACACACGCACACACTCACAAACACACACACATATTTATATGCATGGGCATGTACCCATACACACACATACACGCACACACATGCTCCCCAATACTGCACCATAAAGGGGATTTAGCAGCCAGGAGTCTGATACTGAATCTCCCTGCAGATAGAACCTAGGTCTGCTCAACCTGTCCCTCATCCTCCATACACCAGCAGCTAACTACCGCATGTATTCCTTATGGTGATGGATGGCAAGGTGTAAGAAAGCAAACCCAGCTCCACAAACCCGCTGAAAGCCTCTGTCTGCACTACAGCTACTGACCAAAACAAGTGACAAGGCAGAGACCAAAGCCAAGGTGCTGATGTGTGCAATCTGCCTCCATGAGAAGTTGCAAAATTGTTTGGCAAATGGTATACGTGTAAGGGAAGATAGAGAACCATACTTACCTTGGTTGGACAAGTCTTTTCCACTCTCCAGGTATTCTTGCTCTTTAAAAGCTTGGGTCAGATTCAAGGGTTCCACATTGTGACATTCAGCCCCCCAGTAGCATGCAAAATAGTTTTAGGTGACACAAGAAATTTAGTGAATTCTTGGATGTGGTATTGATTAATATTAAACACATGAAGCAATGACGATTCACTTCGGCATTTGCTTTCGATATGGCCAGTACTGAGCCTACAGTAATGCTCTTACTCATCCCAGGACCCTGAGGATTTCTCATTCTGACAATGAACTGGCAGGCTACAGTGTCAAACTGTAATTTTAAAAGACTGCTTTGTTTTCGTTTTATTTATTTTTGACCATATTGTATTTATAGCAAATGATGCTGGCTTTTATTTAGTTATATAAAGTTTCTTTTAAAATATGTGTATTTGAATAAAATGTGAGCCTATTTAAAGAAAATATGAAGTTGATTACTGGTGAGCAAAAAATAAAAATAAAAAATCATGGCCGTGGGACTTGAATAACTCAAGTTGGAGAAACTGGACATAATGATCCTTATGGTTCTGTGATGCTAATGGCCACCAACGTCACTGCTCCATCTGTGGCCTTCACTCTCCCCAAGGCTTTCCCAGAGGAAGATGAGTAGCAAGGGGATTGTCCTTCTTTTCTGAAGGCTTCTAAGACCTTTCATGCCCATCGCCTTTCCAAATTTGAGCGACCTAGCTGCCAATATGACTACTCAGCCAGATGTATTTGATTGACGTGCTCATCCCTACACAGTAGGCCAGAGTCACCCTGGGGCTGTCCCTGCCCTTGGCGTTGTGACATGTGTGCCCAGATTCCAAATGTCATGTTACATCTCCTCATGGCATCAAAGCACCCTTGAGAGCAGGAAACCCTAACAGATGGCTGAAATGCCTTCAAAAAGATTCCCGAGACTGCCGGGGAGATGCGCACAGCCCTGTCAGTGGTGATGGGTCATAACATATGCTCAGCAAAGAACGCCAAAGGGAAGAGGGGTTTCTGCTCCCACCAAGGCCACGGCATGCTAGTTTTTGGCTGCCTTACATGGAGTGCTGTTCGCTTTTTACAAAATATCTATTAAATCCCTGATCATTATCTGTGGTTCCCTGGAATTTTAATCATCCTAAAAGGTATATTTTTAAAAAATGATGGAAAACTTTTTATTGACATTGACTATAGCATTAAAAAGCAAATAAGTAAGTAAAAGCCAATTTTTTTTCAGTAGACTGTTACTCCCTCTGATTCTGAAATTCCTAACCTGGATTTCATGGTCTCTTAAAAAGCCCATGGTTGGTCTTAAAGAGAACTGTGGAACTTCCAAAATTACCTACAAAGATGTGTGTGTGTGTGTGTGTGTGTGTGTGTGTGTGTGTGTGTGTGAACATACACAGGTTTCTCTGCAGAAAGGGTTTAAAACTTCAGTTTAGATTCTTACAATTGTCTTTGTCTTCTTAGAAGTCACAGGTCCAACAGTGCTCCTTAGGGAGATTGCATGGCACAGAAAGATGTCGAAATTAAACTAAACTAAACCCGGAAACAATGTGAGGTAACAATGTTTCTCCCTGATGCTAATAACATTAATAAAAACATTTGCCATATGCCATCATCATAATTTCAAAAAGGTTATTTCAGGGTAGCAGGACATGAACAAAAAGTCAAGAAGGCCATAAACTCAGATTAAAAACATAAATTTAGTTTTATAAAAAAAATCACTACCTTATTTATTTTCATTTTCATTTCACTAGTGACCAGTGCCAATCTGTGGACAAGGATTTGACAATCACTATTGTCAGAGTGGGAAATTCCTACCCAGCCTGCAGGTCGTTGGGAAAATGGAACTTGATCTGTGATTCCCAGAGCAGAGTCCGAGACTCCCTGTCTCTGTTCCTGGACCATCCAAAGAGACATTCTTAATCTCTGTCTCACTATGCTGTGACACCAGGCACTATAATCCAAGGCAAAGATGGTGGATTCAATGAAGAAATTCATCCTGGGAGTTACTATGTCCCTCAGAGGGCCAGGCCCTCAGCCAGACATCAGACACAACAAGTAAATGCACTGTCCCCTCTGTTAAGGGACTTGCACTGTAGTGAAAGAGATGATAGACATGGTATAAGTGGGCACCATCACCCACTCTACTTTCCTCCCCTCCATTACCAAATGAGGAAACAAAATGATGGTGATGCTACAGAGGCTACATTACGATAATCTATTCTACTCAATGACAGGAACCACAGGTAAGACTGAATGATTGACCCCCCCCCCAAGACAAAAATGAAATACCTCTTCCTTTTAGAAATGTGTGACAGAGAATATAGAAAGCAGGATGTAGAAAGAGTACACTTAAAATGCAGCCAGGAAGTCAGCAGACTTCACCATAGGGAATCCAGACTCTTTAGCTATGCTATGGTAAGACTCAGTTCTTAAAGCATGTTTTAAAAATGTGCCCATGCAAAGGCTGGGACTTCACTCATTGTAGCACTAACAGCTCAAAGGAAGCAACCAGGTGCACAGCATACATTGAAAAGGAGCAGCATGAGACAAAGGCAGGCAGCCAGCGGAATCCAGAGGAGAGGTGCAGACCACATGGAAACAGACATGCTTCCTGACTACAGCATCCAAGTGAGGGGAAGCTAGGAGCTGAATTTAGAATCCACTGTCCAATATACAGAGTTGTAGACAATTTTAGGAGGGCTTTCATTCTTGATAGCATGTTGGCTTTTCATCTAACTCTTGCTGTTTCTATAAAGTGGCAAGTTCAAAGAATCTCTCTAGCTAGTTCTGCAGATCAAAATCTGAATTGAATGAATATAGTCAGGTAACCACAATTAGCAGTTATCAATCATGTAAGTAGCTACGTAAGTAACAGTAACTTCCCACAGGAGAGTTGCAAGGACTACCATATATGTTCTCTCAACATGTAATAGTGATATTCCTTTTCAATAGAGAAGCCACAGCACAGAAAGGGTTATTATCTTGACAGAGGATGTAAAGCTGGTGGAGAGCACCTGAAACTTCACATTTTAGTTCAGAAAAAACAACCAGTCCCAGAGGGGTCGGGACCCCAGGTCTCAGTTGCCATTCTGTGATGCACTGCTGAATTTTTGAGATGTCAAGATTAGATGCTGTTCTCCACAATTTATAGGTACCCACAGTAAAAGAAGATTCATGAAAATATTTGAATGGTTGGAAAATATTCCTTGTTCCTCTTGTAAGAAGGAACTGTGATTAGTATAAAGAATAGATAGGTTAGAAACTTGGAAAACATTGATGAATTTTAGAATGCATCAGAGAATGTAAGCTTCAGAAAGAAATTTACAAGTTATTTTGCCAGACTAAATGGAAATACTGAGATACACTGGGATGTAATGATATAATTATTTTTGCACAGAAGATTAGTAACAGAGCAGGGATTAGAATTCAGTTCTCCAACATCCTCACCCAATGTTCACACCAAACACACCAGGCATAGATAGGGTGCTATGCCAACACATGATGGAGACCTTGAACCATGAAGAAGAAATTTTCATCAGAGAGAAAGACATAATTTTTTTTTCAGAGTCCAGACTTGAAAGGACACTTCATTTTGTTGTCAAGAGAGGTGGAGGGACATACTCCCTGGGGAAATATACAAAGGAGATTTTTTTTTTTTTTTTTTTAGCTGTAGTCTTAGGCAGAGGACCAGAATAAACCTCCCAAATTGGTCCATTTTATTTCCTGGAGCAAGAGCTGTGACGGCAACATTTCAAGCCTAGAGGACAACTTTAATACTATTCCCAAGTTCAAAGGTTTCACTTTCTTATTTGCTGCTTCTAAAGCCTCGAGCCTTTGAGCTTGGTTTTGTAGGAAGATGCCTCAGGCCGCTGAGAAGTGTGAAAGTAGACTGCATTTCCACGCAGATGGCAGCATCTCTGGGGTGACTCGATTTTCTCTTAAACTCTTTCTGATCAGGCTTTCACGCCACCCTCACCCTCCATCAAAGCAGCTTTCGTCAAGGTCACCAGTGACCTCCATGCTGCTGAACCAACAGTCAGTTCTCAGTCCTTAATGACTGTCAGCATTGTGCAGCCCAGGTGGTCACCCTCCTCCTTGAAGCCCGTCTGCACTTGACTTCCGGGGCGCCACTCTCCCTTGGCTCTCCTTCTCCTCACCTTCCCAGACTCTAAGCATCAGAGGTGCACAGGTCTTTTCCTCTCTAATAAGACTCCCTCCTTAGGATCTCAGCCAGTATTATGGCTTATCTATCAGCTCTCAGGTGACAACTTCTGAATTAGATGAACTCTACCTTCAAAATAGAGCCTAAGCATTTTCACCACCACTGGCAGCACCATCACCATCATCTCTTACCTGGATTATTGCAACAGTTACCTGATTTCCCTCCCTGTTCACACCCTTCCTCCCTATAATTGATTTTCCACCTGGCAGCCAGAAAAATCTTTTTAAAACACAGGCAGAAAGAAATTGTTCCTTTATTCCTCTGCCTAAGCACTTCCTGTGGTTTTATAGCTCAGAGTGGAAAGGCCATGTCTCCATAAACTCTCTCATCTCCTACTTACCACTCTGGTTCTAGCTCAACCTGTTCCAGACTCACGAGGCTAGCATGTATTCCTAACACAGGCCCAGCACTAGGACCACACGGCTTTCCCACTTAACCGTATTCTCCGCCTGCAAGACCCTTTCTCCCAAATATATGCCTACTTGCTCCTTCACTTTCTCTAGGCCCCTGGTCAAAAGTTATCTTGTCCATAAGGCCCTGACTACTCTGTGTTATAGGGTAGTTACCCTCCTTTCTCTGAACTCTCACTATGTCCCTTATCACTATAGCAATTACCACGATTGTACAAACCAATAATTTGCTCTTCTGTCGTCCTCCCCGCCAGAATGCAAACCATGGAGGTTCCTAAGAACTGAAATTTTGCCATTGTGGTCACTGCTCTCTTTCCACCACTTCAAATGGTTTCTGGAACATAATAGCTATTCAATAAATAGTTATTGAATGCAAAAACCAAATTAGTAAATTTTGTCCAAGATCTACTATCAAATTCAGGGAGCAATGCACGCAAAGCCATCATGGTGAAAGAAAGCTCTTCTATTTGCCACACCTGACTGTTCCTCCAGCAACACCCCAGGCTCCCTGAGGGGTTCAGTTCCTTACAAAACTATTAAAAATGAATTATATTTTGAAGCGTAGTGTTTAAGAGTTGAGGTACTAGATCCCACCTGCCTGCATTCAAATTACTACTGCATTTCTTACTTGCTGTATGTCCCTGGGCAAGTACTCTAACTTCTCCTTGTGTGGGATTTCTCCTCTGCAAAATGACTGATAATGTTAGGACCTATCTCATGAAGTTGCTATTAATATTAAAAAAGACATATTACATTTAAGGTATGTAGAAAACAACTTGGTACATAGGAAGTAATTGGTAGTGTGTAATGTGATTACATTAAGAACATACTGTACAAATACCAACCTTTTTGTTCCCCAAAAAGCTTTTTCGGAGGGGATCTACACCTATAGCATATATTCACATACACATATGTATGTGTATATATACATTACATATGATATATGTGTGTACATATATATTTAGTTAAATATGTGTGTATATATATGTATGTGTGTGTGTGTGTATATATATATAATTTAATACTGGCTTTCTTTTTTTTCTGTGTCCAGCCTCTGAAGCAGGATTCAGTTTTTATCTTTCTTCCCAATAATAATCCACTCCTCCAAATATTAATAGGGAATATAGATTTTATTTAATATTTCATATAGGCCTTGGAAGAGAGAGCTTATATGACCTATTACACTAAAATATTTTAAAGATCTCCAAAAGATAGTTTTTCTCTCCACCAAAATGGCCTTTTGGACACACCATCAAGCAGGTTTCTCTCTTTCCAGCTTCCCCATACAGTCCCCTGCGGCTTCCTCCAAGACCCTTGGGCCGTCCCCTGGGCTTACACTACCCTTCAGCTTCCCACAGCCTGCACGCCTGCCCATGCCATTCTCAGCAGGGGCTGCTTTGGGAGCTGTATCTGACTTGTATCCTATTCACTCTCGTATCCTATGTTCTTGATGCCTACCAGAGTGACTTCTACACCGCGTGTGATCTGGGGGCTATTAAGAGAATGAACAAATGAAAGAATCTTATATATGACTCCATCTTCTTTTATGGAGAGGGCAATTGGAGTGAAAGCTTGTCAAAAGGTCTGTGGAACAGTGGGAAAGGGACCTCAGATTCTCCCGCTCTCCTGTGTCTCCACCCACCACCAAGACCAAGCACATCCAGTACTAGCCTTTCCATTAAACCCTAGAATGATCCTGGCCTTCCTGTCCATTCTGAAAATCAACATCACAACAGAAGCCAGCCTTGGGCCATACAGAGAGCAAGTTCTCTTAATAACTGCTTCCTTTCTTTCTCTTTCATTCCTCTCCTACAAGTTTGATTAGAAGAACTAATCAAACATATAGGAAGCTTAAGAATATTCCAAGGATATCTGATTGTTTGTCAGGCATTGTATACCCATCCCCAGCTGTCCTCTGAACTGGCTTGGTCCATCCTGAGCAGGGCCAAGGTCTAAGGGAGAGTGGCCCAAGGAATAGCTGCTAGAAAACTAGCCCTTGTTTTCTCCTTTTATCCAGAAAAGAAAGCCCTGTGTGTAAGTGCCTAAATTATAACTCTCCCCTGTTTGATTTTCTTTTAGGGCAGAGGGGTCAAAGTGAAGAATAGCTCAGCAATAGAGATGAAATATAAGCTCCTAAGGGTTCTTGTTTTGGGGTGTTCTAGGAAGGCTTTCTCCTTCCTCATTTTCATGGCACAGTCATAATTAACATTGATAATCTGCTTAGGTGGCACACAGAAGTTTTCTTTCTCCACTTCCCTGCAAGGCTGCTGCTCCTTTCTTTGCTCCTTAGTGACAGTTCTTCATCCTTCATCCTGCATACTTGTCTATGCCCTGTCATAGTATCTACCACATGCTCACTGCTCTCCAGGTGCAAGTCATAGTCCCCCACAGACAATAGGCTTCTCAGAGTCATGGCACATTATGCCCAGATATAACCAACTGTCAACATATTCAGTTAAATATATAAACAAAAAGTATAACAGGTTGAAATTCCAGATCTGACCCAAATACCTTTTTAATGTAGATAAACCTTGATATGCTAATCCATTCAGTAGGCAAGATAATCCCCTCACTGACCTCACAGTATTGTTGAGATAATTAATTGAGATTAATAGATATAAAAGACTTTGGGAAGGTAACATGCCACACAAATAGAAAAAGTTATTGTTGGGGCATTGTCACACTCCTTTCAATTTTGGATGACTGCCCTGGCCAGATAGCTCAGTTGGTTGGAATGTCTTCCTGAAGCACAGACATTGCTGGTTCGATTCCTAGTCAGAGCAAGCACTTACAGAAACAGATGTTCCAGTCTCTTTCCTGCTCTCTCCCTTTCTCTCTCTAAAATCAACACAATAAACATTTGCTTGACCAAGTAGTGACGCAGTAGATAGAGCATCAACCTGAGACACTGAGGACTCAGGGTCAAAACCCTAAGGTCACCAGCTTGAGCGCGGGGTCGTGGGCTGGAGTATGGGATCATAAACATGACCCCATGGTCACTGGCTTGAGCCCAAACGTTGCTGGTTTGAAGTTAATGGTAACTGGCTTGGCTGAAGCCCCCTGGTCAAGGCACATATGAGAAAGCAATCATTAAAAACTAAGGTACTACAACTATGAGTTGATGCTTCTCATCTCTTTTTCCCTTTCTGTCTGTCCCTATCTGTTCCCCATGTTTTGAAAAAAAAAATTGGATGACCTAAAGATTAGTCTAGAACAGTGGTTCTTAACCTTTTTTGAGGTACCGAACCCACCAGTTTCATATGTGCATTCACCGAACCTTTCTTTAGTGATAAATAAAATATGATTTTTCTTTCCAAATTCAAGACATAGGTATATGTTTTTTTACTGGTGCACAAAATGAGCCATGCATGAACATCACCTTGCTCAAAGAACAAACCCAACAAAGTGCATGAACTCACAACAAATTACGGTATTACTTTATTCTGGCCTCCGCGGCAGAGGCTTCTCCGAACCCCTGAGACCAACTCATCGAACCCCTAGGATTCAATAGAAGCCAGGTTAAGAACCACTGGTCTAGAAACTGCTTTTAAATGCCACTCAACATAAGTTTAATAATAAAATAATTTAAGTAGGAAAAGAGCTAAATGATTCATTCAGAAATACAAATATGTAACTTTTTTTTAGCTGATAAAAGAAACTTGTGTTTAATTATAGTAAAGAAAAAGACAGAAATAAAATTCATGATGGAAAAGAAAAGGAAACATAAGATGGATAAGATACAATAGGATAGAAAAACATAAGCTATGAGAATATAGAAAAGGAGAGAGCAGTAAGGTGGTTGGAAAGACAGCAGACAGGCACAGGAAGAGGGGAACCTTTGTTGTCTAACACACGCTGAGTAGATGAGCTGGTGATCTCAATCCTCACCGTCATCCTAAGAAGACAGTGCTACACTCTCTCTGTAAAGATGCTAAAATACAGAAATTTGGAGAGGGGAAGTAAGTTAAAGCCTGGGGCTGAGTTCCATGAAGTTAGGACCACATCCTTCTAATGCACACCCTCCATGCCTACGAAAACACCAGGCACATGACTTCCTAATAGACAGTGGTGAGATTGAGCTGGTGTGCACCGGTTCCGCAGAAAACTCATACTAATTTTTTGTTGATTTTGGCAAACCAGTAGTTAAAATAGCACTTGTTTTCAGGGTTCTTTTTAAGGTGGGCTCCTGGGCAGCTGCTGGATATCACAAATTTACACTCCTTACTCTTTTTTAACATTCATCTGGGTATTCTAAGTGCCCATAGTAATGTTCATTCTGTCCACAGGTGAAAAAAATTGCATGTAAGAATGCCAATCAAGAAACAATATGGAAATATCTTAAATAACAGTTTTATTATTTTTTGTCAGGTGTTATTTAATATTTTTTCATTAATATTTTAAAACTATTTCTTATAATCTAGTTTTGTGTACCTCTTTTATTGTTCTTATTTAAGTATTAAATGCATGAAACAATAAACTACATGTTGGTATACTTTTATTTATACTTAAAACTGTCATTAGGGCAGAGAACCAGTTGTTAAACTATTTTAATTTTACCCCTACTAATAGATATATTAGGTTTTATATGTACATTTGTATACCTACTTTTGTAAAACAAATGTTCAAATCTTCTGCCTATTTTAAAATTGCATTATCATCTTGTTATTGAGTTGTACACACAGACACACACAAACACACACATACTTATATACCCATCCACACATTTGATATATGTTTTATAAATAGTTCCTCCTAATCTATAAATTGTTTTTTATTAGCAGTGTCATTCAAGAGGGAAATTTTTAATTTTGGTGAAAAAAAATTGATCTATTTTTCCTTTTATGTCTCATGTTTTCTATTCTAAAAAAATGCTTATTCATTTGCTTATATGTTTTCTTTGAAAAGTTTTATAGTTTCAGTCATTCCATTTGGGTTTATTATCCATTTCAAGTGAACTTAGTATATGGTATGAACTAAAAATCTAGTACTTTTCTCGCCACATAAGTAATCAGTTTTTCTGCCACCCTTTGGTAAAAAGACAGTCTTTTCCTCTATTGAATGGTTTTATCAACTCTATTGAAAATCAATTGAACATGTATTTATGGGTCTATTTGTGAAATTTCTGTTCTGTTTCATTGAACAATTCTATCCTATATTAATTACTATACTTTTATTATTAGCCTTGAAATAAAGTATTTTAAGCCCTCCAATTTAATTCATTTTTTCCAAAGTTGTTTTGGCTATTCTAGGGTTTTTTACATTTGCACATAAATTTTAGAAGAGTCTTGTCAATTTGGGGGAAATAAAGAAATCCTGTACGACTTTCACTGATTGTATTGAATCAATGAGTCAGTTTGGGAAGAATAAACATATTAAAAATATTAGTTTTATAATCCAACAACATGCTAAATTTCTTTTTTTTTTTTTTAAGTTTTAAAATTTCTTTCAGCAATGCTTTGTAGTTTTCAGAGCATAGGCCTGGCACTCCTACAGTTAAACTTATTTTTATCATATTAAAAAATTTATTTCATAATTTTTTTGCTGGTAGGTAGAAATACAGTTAGTTTTTGTATGCTATAGTTGTATCCTGCAACCTTGCTAACTTCACCTCTTAATTCTAGTAGCTTTTTTGTAGAACGCTTAAGATTTTTTTACATCTGCGAGCATGAAAGAGAAAAAAGAACTTCTTTATTTCCCATCTCTTGCCTTTTATTTCTTTTTCTTACTTTAACTAAGAAGCATTTCCAGCACAATGTTGAAGAGAAGTGATGAAAGTGATCTTGTTTGCCGTTATGCAAGATATTAGCTGTGGTTTTTCAAAGATGCCCTCTATCAGCTTGACTATATTCTGTTCTCAGTTTTCTGAGAGGTTTTATTACAAATGAGTATTGAATTTTGTCAAACGCTTCTTTTGCATCTATGGAGATGATCATATGTTTTTCTCCTTTATTCTAATTCTTTCTGTATCATGAACTAAATTGATTAATTTTCAAATGATAAACTAGGTTTGTGTTCTGGAGATAAACTTCTTCATTTGCCCATAATATATTGTTCTTTTTCTATTTATTGTTTGGTTTCAGCATAATGCTTGGTCTCCTCTAAATTTGGAGCAATTTTGTGTAAGAGTAACATTATCTTCTTTAAATGTTTGATAGAATTGTCTAGTGAGGCCCCCTGGATCTGTAGTTTTCTCTGGGGAAAACATAATTATTATAAATGAAATATATTTAATATTTAAGTTTCAATTCTATTCAAGTTACATTTCTTCTTCTCTAAGTTTTGTTAATTTTTCTATTGCAAGAAACTTGTCCATGTACCTACATTCTTGAATTTATTGGTAGAAAGCTGTCCATAATATTTTTCTATTGACTTTTTAATCTGAAGTATCTATATTGATGTCTCCTCTTTCCTTTTTACTATTGGAATTTATAACTTTTTCTTTTTTTGAATAGTTTAGTTAGATGTTTACTGAAATTTTATTGGTCTTTCCCCCAAATCAGCATTTGGTTTTCTTCATTGTTTGTTTTCTATTTCATTGATTTCTGGTCTTGTATACAGTATATAGCTAGTCCTTACTTTTAATACAATGTGATATTCTTTGTCTTTTTATTTGTGTGTTTATACTAGTTATATTTAATGTGGTTATTGATATGGTTGGATTTAAGTTTACTGCCATGTTGTTTGTTTTTATCTGTACTTTGTTCTGTATTTTTTCCTTTTCACCCTCTTTCGGATTCAGTGTTTTCTATTGCCATTTTATTTCTATTGCTGTATTAGCTATATGGTTACTTATTTATTTTAGTTGATGTTCTAGGGTTGCAATGCATGCCTTTAATCTAATATAGTCTAACTTCATATAGCATTATACATTTCACATATAATGTGAGAATATTACAACAGTGTATTTCCATTTTGTCCTTTCATCTGTTCTAATATTATTGTTATATATTTTACTTCTAGATGTTGCAATGCCAAGATATATTTTTGCTATTTTAGCTTTAAAAGTTTATTATCTTTTAATGACAATTTTTAAAGTAAAGAAAAACTATCACTGGTGTTTATTATTTCTGGAGATATTCATTTATTTAATCCAAGTTTCTGTCTGATAAAATTTTCCTTTTGTCTAAAAAACTTCCTTTAACACTACTTATGTTCAGGTCTGCTAGCAATATAGTCTCCTAGTTTGTTTCTGTTTTTCTGAAACACTCTTAATATTGCCTTATTTATTGAAAGATAATTAGGCTATAGAATTCTAGGCTGACAGTCTTTTTTCTTTTTTAAAGCCTGTTTTGGATGTTCCATTATATTCTGAATTTCATTCTTCCTGCTGAGATATCAGTGGAATTTCTTACTTTTATTCCTCTATATTTAACATGTCTTTTAGCTTGGGTTTCATTTTATTTTTATTTTTTTTAGGATTTGATTGTAGTGTGCCCTGACATAGCATAGTTTAATTTTTGTTTAACCTGGTTGATTTTTATTTGGTTTCTGCTCTTTCTTTTATTCTGAGGTTCTTATTGTATATGTGTTAAATCACTGAAATTGCCCTCCTGCCACTGTCACTGAGAATCTTTTCAGCTTTTTTCACTTGTGCTTCCTTTTGTATATATTGATAGGTCTTCAAATTCTTATTACTTCTGCAGTGTTCAATCTGCTGTTAAGCTTTTCAGTGTATTTTAAATTTCATATATTAAGTATTTTTTCAACTCTCTTCAAGTCCTTTTTACATATAGTTCATTTTCTCTTAATAGGCAAGGTTTTCTTTAATCATGAGCATATTTATAATAGCTTTTTGATAGTCTTCGTTTACTAATTCCATCATGTCTATCATGTCTGAGTCTGTCCTATTTTCTGCCTTTATTTTTCTTGACTACATCTATACTTTCTTAATTCCTCACATGACTTGCAATTTTTTGGGGGGAGGGAGGTTGATCATTGTATATGTTTTGTATTTACTTTCCAGATATTTTGTCTTTCTTTAGAGTGTTGAAAAGTTTGCCAGTTATCTGTGGATCAGCTTGGTCATTTCGAGGCTTGATTTTTGGCTTTGTTCTGAAAAGTCTAGAGTAGTCTTTACTCTAGAGCAAGGTTAGCCTGATGGCTAAGGTGTGACCCTTCTTGAGTATTTGTTGAAATTTCTCGACTCTTGCTGCTCAGAACTCAGAATCTTCTGTGAGCTCTGGTAATTGTTTGGCTTAATACTTCTTTATATGCCTGAGTATGATTTTACATTATGCATACACAGGTTAATATTCAGCAACAGTTCTATGAAGACCCATATGCATATTTCTAGAGTTCTCCCCCAACCTTCTCCCACCTCTTCCCTAGGACCTGGTTTTGCTCATATACCTCAGTCTCTCTGAACTCTGATCATTAATTCCTTGGTTCCTAAGTTTGCCAGGCTGTGCTGGATTTCTCTCTTCCTCTGTTATAATCCAGAAAGTGCCTACAGGCAGAAAGCAAGAGCATGTGTTGTTTTCACCTGAGATGTTTTCTATTCCTCAGGAATCACATTCCTGAGTTGCCAATGGTGTCATGTCTAAAATCAGCTATTTCATATACCTTGTCCAGTTTTCTAGTTGTTTACAGTGTAAAGGTAAGTCTGGTAACAGTTATTCTAAGGTGGTTGGAATAGAAGTTTCAGGATGTTTTTTAAGATAACGAAAAAAGCTGGTCTCGAATTAAAAAAGATGATGTTCTTCAATTCACTAGCTGTGATCACTACATAGATACACAGCTCTGCCTACCTCAGTTTACTCATCTGTAAATTTGAGACTATGGATCTCACCACACAGGACAGTTATAAGGACTGCCTGATATAAAGTCCCTGCCTCTCTCTCCCCGGGCATTCTCCAGGGGGCAGAAAATCAGTAGTGAAGGCCGCCAAAGCCCCTGCCTGCACTGAGTTTACCTTCTGGTGAGGACAGATGTGGAAAACAAATAAATATAGAAGATATTTCACATAGTGAAAACTTCTATCAAGGAAATAAAAGAGTGATGTGATCAGAGAGTGACTGAGGAAAACACTTTACATATGGCCACTAGGAAAGCATTCTCTGAGGGGCTAGAACTGCAATGGAGGCCTGAACAGGAAGAAACCAGGAAAGTAACGAGAGCACAAAGCATTCCAGGCAGAGGGGGGCCAGCAATGATGCAGCCCCGATGTGAGAACAAGCACGTTTATCCTAAACTGGAAGGCCAGTGCGATGGCTGCCAATAAAAGGAGGTCAGTGGTACAAGATAAACTTGGGGAGACAGGTATGGAGAGACCAATTCACATTTAGCTTAGAGGCCAAAGGTAAGGGTTAAGTGCCATTGAAGCTATCATAGAAATTTTATTGTTTTGTTTTGTAAGCAGAGAAGTGATGATAAAACATGATTTCTGTTTTTTCAGAACAATTCCATCTCCTTTATGGAAATTCTTAACAGTGTTTTAAAGGTCTGTTGATAAAATTTAAATTAAATTTCACTAATCCTGATTTAGTAGATACTATATATCATGTATTTGGGGCACACAAATAGATAAGAGTTTTTCTGGCCTGACCAGGCAGTAGTGCAGTGGATAAAGCATTGGACTGGGATGCGGAAGACCCAGGTTCGAGACCCCGAGCTTGCCAGCTTGAGTGCGGGCCCATCTGGCTTGAACAAAAGCTTGCCAGCTTGGACCCAAGGTCGCTGGCTCCAGCAAGGGATGGCTCAGTCTTCTGAAGGCCCATGGTCAAGGCACATGTGAGAAAGCAATCAATGAACAACTATGGTGTTGCAACAGCAACAAAAAACTAATGATTGATGCTTCTCACCTCTCTCTGTTCCTGTCTGTCTGTCCCTGTCTATCCTTCTCTCTGACTCTCTCTCTCTCTGTCCCTGTAAAAAAAAAAGAAAAAGAGTTTTTCTGATTGCCTGAACCTCAAAACCGTGTTGAGAAGTCAGATGTGGGCCAAGTACCTGTGGCTGCTTCTTCACCATTAGTGAGGAGAAAAAGGGAAAAGCTTCAGCAGGTTAAAAACTGATGCTACAGCTGAAAACTGCCTGCCAGAGACAATTCCCCCATCATACCTCCCCTCTCTCATTTACCTGAGAACATGCATGCCATCCCCCACGAAGAGAGCGGCTGAGAACCACTGAATCCATTTTCTATTTTTCTTACCTGATGGTTTTGGTCTCTTCTCCTTGTTTACCAGGTACTAATCCTGAGACAGGAGAATAAAGTTTTAAATTATAAAAGGAAAAAGCCGGAATCTAATTTAATGGATGGTAGGCTTGAGGAATGAGCACAGCCAGATAATCTTTAGAGGTCATGGTAGGAAACCAAGGTTCTAAACTGAGTATTCTAATATAAGAACCAAAACTAGAACCATTGGGACTCTGAAAGTGTAGAGTTTCCATTAAGAAAAAGAAAATACACATACACATTGTATTAATCGTAGGCCAGATATGTTTCTCATGCATTTTTAACACGTTGATCTGGTGTACCATTCATAACTGCACATAGCATAGGCATTTAAATTAAATATAAAGTTATGCCAAGGAGAAGGCAAAAGTGGGGAAACAAGAAAAATAACTGAACTAGATTACAAGAAAAATTTAATAAATATTCATCAAACTAATACTGCTTATTAAGTAGCATGGGTCTGTCAGAGAAGGGCACTATCTTAGGAGGAACTCTTCATTATGCTTGAAACTTAACAATTGTTATATACAGATTTATTTTTTTCTATGCATCCAAATAGATGTGGTTTTCTACCTTGTACTATGTTTAATATATATTCATTATTATAAAAAATAGAAAAATTTGAAAAGTAGAATGTATGAAAAGAAAAAAAAATACCCATATTTTAAAAGGCATAGAAATTGAAATCTATTTTAAAAAGTAGAAACGGGAAAAAATTACCATATTTCCACTACTACCCCCTATAAATATTCTGCATGTCTCTACGCATATTTGAGATATTTGGGATCCTACCTTGTATACATTTTTGCTGCCTAATTATATTTTCAAATTTCCTTATTACACATCTCATACTATTAGATTATTGTTATAGCTGTATAATTTTCTATCATATAGATATAACCATTCTCTAAAGTTGGAATTAAAACCAGATGTTTCATTTAGGCTACTTCCATTTAAACTATTTGAAGAATCCAATATTATAGCCAATGGAATGAGATATGATTAGAGGACAACTTTCAAATATTCCACCTCCACTTCACTGGGATGGGAAGCAAACCTAACAATAAGTGTTATTTGGTCATAGCTATTTTATGCCTGTTTTCAGCTAAAATCTTTACTTACCTGCTCTTTTTTAAGCCTCAAAAATACCTATTAGTAAGTACATTTCCAATTTACAGAGGGAGAAACAAACTCCTAGAAAATAAGCATGTTACCCAAATCATACTATTGTGTAAATATCAGAGATGAGATTTAAACACAGGCTGATAGGATTCCAAAGCTTTTAACCAGATCCTGGTATGGAATAATTATCAAGCTGGGTCTTTGAATCTGGTAAAAATAACTGAGAAAGAAAAAGTGTAATAGGTGATTTGGTGCTGGTTAAATTGGAAAAAATGTTTATATTAAAAATAATAAATAATTTTGTCCCTTGCAAATAGTAAAGCTGATATGAATTTTTTACCTTTCTGGTTAGATTTTTGATCTAAATGTCTTCAGGGCATGGTTTTCTTTATTATGTTAAGATAAAAAGTCTTGGGTAGTTTAAATAGATAATAGGTCCAGAGAGAACAGCAACTAATTTTTAATATACTTTCAATATTCTACGAGTTTGAAAAACATTAACTTACTAATTCTACACACTGCAAAGCAATTATAATTAAACCTATTTTACAGATGAGAAAACATTCTCCAATGTTAATTTAATTCCTCTCCCCTCTAATGTAGATTTTTACTACCTTGGAAGTTATTAATCTCAACTATTAGTCAAATAGTGTCTAGGATAATTATTTTCCTTTTCAGGTAGACTCCTTGTCTTCCGACTAGAAGGCAATAAGCTTGAGAGCAAAGAATCCTCTAAAAACAGGAGGATAAAATCAGAATCATTAGGCTCCAATCAACTTCATTACTCTGGGACTGTATTTTACAGATTGAGGACATGATAAAAGAGGGCAGATGACTAGGGTAGAGAGACACAGCTTTAAAAATTTCTTTGCAGGCCTACACATTCAAACTTGTCATTTAAATCTCGACGCAGTGTTTCTTGTTATGAATCAGTGATGTTTGACTTCCCATACTATTCAGGATCAAACTGGTTAATTTCCCTAGGGATTATGCTACCATTTACGCCAAGAGCATGCCATTACCTAAATGCCCCATCGGTACATATATCTTCTATAACCTACCTATCTCTCTCTTGCCCAACATTATTAAGTTGGCCCAGTTTTTTGTTTGTTTGTTTTTAATAAAATAGAAGAGTTAATGACAAAAAGAAGGTATATTATCTTGGGTGCTTTATAAGTTTTCCAGGTTAGAAGGTATGTTTAGGAGATAATGCATTGAACACCTAATGTCACATTGCTACTTAATATTGGCAGCTACTGCTTTTTTAATGACAGTGATAATTGGGTGTATGTAACTAGAAGTCATTAAAATAAATAGATTGATTCTAGTTTGAAGCTTGAACACCACCCTCTGCAATGAGTTTAGAGACAGTGTAAGGGGAGAAATCGTTCTGTGAATGACCAAAGAAAACCACTTAGCATGATGGTTGAAAACAACTGGTATACACTAAGTCTGTCTGCACATCATCTAAATATTCTAACAGCCACTTCTATAATTTTTGAATTTCCCCTGAAGTTTTCTGCAATGCTTCATTGTTTCAGAAGGTACTTTACTTTTTATATATTCATTTGATTAATGTCAGATGCTATGTTAATATAGATACTATTAATAGCTAATATTAATAAGGGTTTATTACATGTCAGATACTGTGCTCTGTGTTGTCAAAGCTTTATTTTAATTTTCAACACAATTCTATTAATACTGTCATTATTCCTAAGTTATAAATATGGAGATGGAGGTTTCTCAAAACAAGTTTGCCCAAGTTTACACAGCTAGCAAGAAATAAGGAAAGATAACATGTTTAGAATTATTTCTATGTGCTTGACATTGCTTGACACTGTTTATCTAATCCGTTTATTTATAAATATAAAATATGGGCTCATTTTATAGATGAAGAAACTGAACCCTAGAGAATGCTAGCAAGTGGTAGAGTGAGATTTCACACCTGGGCAGTGTGACACAAGTATCTGGGCTCTCGAACATTACACTGTGATGCTTCTCCAAATTGGTAATCCTTGTTATCAGATGTAGATCAGCCTGATAGCAAAGCCCCCATTTTAACTACTATAGAGCATGGCTAGATTCTGGTGCAAACATTATAGATAAAATATCATTACTGTTTTTTCAAATAGCTAATCCTCCAAATAGCATTCAAAACAAAACAAAACATGAAATACTTAGGAATAAATCTAACTAGTGCAATTTTATATGCCGCTACCATAAAAATATTGATGAGCAAATTTAGGGAAAAAAGTAAATAAATGAGAAAAAGGTGATTGGAAAACTAAATATTATCAGTAAATCAATTATCCCCCGATTAATCTATAGATTCAACACAATTTCAATCAAAATGCTAGTGGGAACCTTTTAAAAAGAATTAACAGGCTAATTAGAAAATATAAATAAAAATGTAAAGAACTAGACTGGCTAAAACAATATTGAGAAAGAAGAATGAAGTTGGAAGACACAGACTTTTATTTCAGGACTAGTATAGAACTACAGTAATCAAGATGGGAGCATTGCTATAGGGATGAACAAATACATCAGTGGCATAGAATGGAGTCCAAATATAGGGCTGTGCATATACAGTCAATTCATTTTTTTTTTTTACTGATAGGGTACAATGATAATTTAATGAAGAATGGATCATCTTTCCAATTAAATGGTGTCAGAACAATTAGATGCCCATATGCAAAACAAATAACAATAATAATAGCAATAAAAAAATCCTCACAGCATATAGAACAATAACTTAAAAACGAATCATAGGTCTAAATTAAAAATCTAAAATTGTAAAACTTCTAGAAGAAAACACAGAAGAAAATCTTTGTAATCTGGGAAAATAAAATACATAAGACACAAAAAGCATAAACCATTTATTTTAAAATTGATAAATTGAACTTAATCAAAATTAAAACTTCAGCTTTAAAAAAAAACTGTGAAGAATATAAAAGACAACCATGGTGGGAGAAAAGATTTGCAAAACATGTAATCTGTTAAAGGAACTATATCCAGAACACACAGACAGACTTCTTGCAACCCAGTAATAAGAAGCTAACACAATTTTAAAAATGGAAGAGGACTGCAACAGGCACTTTAGCACAGAATCAATGTCAATGGCAAATAAGCACATGAAAGGATGCTCAGTATCATTTATCATTAGGGAAATTCAGTTAAACCATGATTAAGTACCGCTGGACATTTACTAGAATGGCTAAGTTAACAATACAATAAAAAGCTAATAATGATAACATAAACTGATGGAGAGACTATGGAGCAAGTGGTATTCTCATATATTATTGATGGGAAGCAAATGTTACCGTCACTGGAAAACATGGTAAGCAGTTTCTTTATCTTTTAAAAAATTAAATGAGAGGCAAAGAGACAGACTCCTGCATATGCTCCCACCAGGATTCATCTGGCAAGCCCCCCCCCCCCACACCAGGGCAGGGGAGAGGTGTGCTCTGCCTATCTGGGGACCCTGTTCTGTTGTTTGGCAACCAAGCTATTTTAGCACCTGAGGTGAGACCATAGAGACATCCTCAGTGCCCAGGGCCAACTTGTTTGAACCATTTGAGCCATGGCTGAAGAAGGGGAAGAGAGAGAGAAAGAGAGAGAGAGAGAAGAGGGAGGGGTGGAAAAGCAGATGGTCGCTTCTTCTGTGTGCCTTGACTGGGAATTGAACCCAGGACTTCTACATGCCGGGCTGATGCTCTACAGCTGAGTCAACCAGCCAGGGTTGCAGTTTCTTACAAAGCTAAATATATACTTAACTAATGACCCAGCAATCCCAACCTTGGTATTTACTAAAGAGAAATGAAAACATATGCCCACACAAAGACTTGTACATGAAAATTCATAACTTTACTCATAAAAGCCCCAAATTAGAAATTAACACATTTATCACCTGGGAGATGGATTTAAAAAAAATAGGAACATTCATACTATGAATACCACTCAGCAATAAGAACGAGAAAACTACTACTTAAGTGTAACAACATGCATAATTTTAAGAGCATTATAAGCCCTGGCTGGTAGGCTCAGCAGTAGAGCATTAGCTCAGCAAGTGGATGTCCTGAATTCGATTCCTGGTCAGGGCACACAGGAGAAGAGACCATCTACCTCTCCACTCCTCACTCTCCCACCACTCCTCTTTCTCTCTCTCTCTTCTCCTTCTGGAGCTATGGTTCGAATGGCTCAAGCAAATTGGCCCTGGGCCCTGAGGATGGCTCCATGGCCTCACCTCAAGCACTAAATTAGCTCAGTTGCTGAGCAATGGAGCAACAGCAGAGCATGGTCCTGTTAGGGAATTGCCAGGTAGATTCCAGTGGGGGTGCATTTGTCTGTCTCTCTGCTTCCCTGCCTCTCACTTAATACAAAAAAAAAAAAAAAAAAGAGCATTATGCCAAGTGAAAGAGGCCAGACACACAGGGCTACACACTGAATGATGCCATTTATATGACACTTTACAAATGGAAAAACTACAGGAACAGAAATCAGATCAGTGGTTGCCAGAGATCAGAGGGAGGGGAAAGTGCTGACTAGGAGGGAACTTTGTGGTGTGATAGAAATAGTCTACATATTGATTTAGGTGCTAGTGACATAACTGTACTTATGTGTCATAAGTATTCAAACTATACATCTAATAAGGGCAAATTGCTTTTTGTATATAAATTATATCCCAGGAAACCTGACTTAAAGTTAAAAAACAAAAGAGAAATCACCTAGAGAGCTTGTTGAAACAAATCTCTGGGCTCCACCCCCAGAGTTTCTGATTTTGTCGGAGGTCTGGGAAATGGGAGCAGGTGAGACTTGGAATTTTTAACAAATTCCTAGGTGATATGGAGCTTGCTAATTGGTGGGCCCCACTTTAAAAACCACTGTCCTAATATGAGACTGGAGGCTGCTCAACACATAAAATTGGAATAGGCTCTCCTGCTAGAGGCAGTTTGTCCCTTACACACACATCAGTCTCCAATCTGGTCCCTTAAGCCTTCTCTGTTTAACCAATGATGCCACCCAATGTACTTACCCAGGGCTTTGCATTGGCTCCCTGACATCCTAGAAGGCTGTGTCCCAGGGGAGTGCCATCCCCTCATTGCCATTTTCTAGTGGAGCCCTTGTCCTGGGAGCAGCCACCAGAGAGTTGTCTGTGTGGTTCCCTCGATGGTTCTTCCTGCTCTTCTCTCCGATTATGCAGGAAAAGCTCTCCACGTCTCCCACCACCGGTGTATCCACCCCTTGATTTCCCACACCTGCTCAAGGAAGCATCTGGCCACTCGTATGGGTGGACTTTGGGGTCAGGCAGATCTAATTGGAATGTTTGCTCTGACACTTAACTACTCTATCTTCTTGGGGCCCGATTTTCCTCACTGGAGGGGGATGATAAGTTTTACCCCATAGGTCTCACGCTTGTATGTTGTAAGTATGTATAGTGGAGGTTGAGGGAGACTCTTCATTTTGCCTTTGGAACTGGCAGGTGAAACCCAAAGCTGAACTGAAAGAATCCACACTTAAAGACAGCCTTCAGCAAGTGAGGCCAGTCATTTCCCTGAGGACCTACGACAGCGCAGAACTGACTTTACCATCGCCCCCTCCCCCAACCGTTGCCACCTTCTCCCTTCCTTCACGTATAACAACAACAACACAACAACAAAAGCAAAACAAAAGTCCTGGCGGTGCTGAGAAAGAAGTTACTAGAAGTCTTGGAAGGGTGGAGAGTTTTGTGCAGAAGCTTCTCCTTCACCCCGTGAGCCACCACCTGCCTGTCCCCACAGCAAAGTGGAGAAAGTGCCAGGAAGGTCCTTCACAGGAGGGGGTGCCCACAAGGGAGAAGGCAGGATTTCCTCCGTGGAGATAGGTAATTATACACCAGCCTCACCAAGCTGCTTCCCTTGCCCTTGTGAGAAGAGGGAAAGGAAAACGGGGGAGAAATGGTGAGGAGAAGGGAGGGCCCCTAAATCATCCCTTGCTCCCATGATTTCACATAGTAAACATGAATGATTTCCTGTGGGTCAAAGATCACAGAAATTGTGTTGATTGCTAACCAAGAGGATATCTTCCCAGGGGAGGGGTCCCAATGGCGGGAGGCTTTGGTGTAGCCTGCCAGTATGCGATGATGGAGGTCAAACAATGCTGGGTCTACCCCCTTGGACCCTCTCAGGAACCCCACATACATCCTAAGATATGTGCCTTACGGGCAGTGCTTTGGGACAGTTGGGGTCTCTAGAGGATCAGCACCAACCACCCAGGAGGGTACTACTATTAAAAGCCATTAAGAAGGTAACAGTAGGCCCTCTAGCCCCCAACGTCAGAGGAGATGAGTATTGAGAAGTAGCTGGGAACCAGCCCCCAACACCTTTCTCCAGCCTGTCGCCTAAACCACACTTCTGTCAGCACAGGTGAGGGGCAGATAGGAAATCCAGTATGAGACTACAGTTGTACACTGACAAACATTTAATACCAGAAAATGATGGGAAGGTTATAAATCCTACCCAAAATATCATTAAGGAATGAGAAAAGATTTTATAAGTATGTTGCAAGCAGCGAGGAGGGGGAAAATCAGCTTTATACATCACTGAGTTTGGATTCCTCAATAAATTGGTTTTATCTCTATATAAAGCACCTGGTCTGCTACACTACACACACTCACATATGCTCACAGAGACATATTTGTGGGTATATTTATAGCATGCAAGATGTGCTTTAAGGAATAATGAAAATAACACCACTAATAATGACAATAGTAATTGTAAAGAGAAGTACAGAATTTTTATACTATATAGCTCTGACCTACATTCATTTGGACTTGCTAATTCTTGTAAGAAATATAGGTTAATTAGGCAAATACTTATACTCAAGTAGCTTATAGCCTATTGGAAAATTTTCAAACCCATAGAAAACATACAAAAAATATATCAAGTATTTTTTTTTACAGGGACACAGAGAGAGAGTCAAAGAGAGGGATAGATACGGACAGACAGACGGGAACGGAGAGAGATGAGAAGCATCAATCGTTAGTTTTTCATTGCCATTGTGACACCTTAGTTGTTCATTGATTGCTTTCTCACATGTGCCTTGACCGAGGGCCTTCAGCAAACTGAGCAACCCCTTGCTGGGACCAGCGACCTTGGGTCCAAGCTGGTGAGCTTTTTGCTCAAGCCAGATGGGCCTGCGCTCAAGCTGGTGATCTTGGGGTCTCGAACCTGGGTGTTCCACATCCCAGTCCGACGCTTTATCCACTGAGCCACTGCCTGGTCAGGCTATCAAGTATTTAGTACAAAAGAATGACCTGTCTTTCTTGTACTAAAATTTTCAGGGATTTTTTTACTTCTTACTATGCCACCAGCCCTATGTAGACCATGGCATTTATTATTTCATTTCTCACAACAGCCTTTCAGACAGGTATTATAACCTGTTTACATATACTTCCCCTACTCTTGCTATTCCTACTTTTATTTTTGCTATCATTATTTGAATTCCTACCAGATACTAGGTTTGGCATCTTTTATGTGACTGTATAAGAATGATTATTTCTTTTTTTTATTGATTTTAATTTATTGTGTTTACACACATTCAAGTGTTCCACTGAATACATTCCCCCTCCCCTATATTCCCCTCCACATTCCTCTTGCCTCCCTCCCCCCAATGCCCTCCTCCCTTCCCTCCAGGATTTGTTTTTCTGCTCTCTATAATGCTGTTATGTATATATAATTTCACCAATCTCTTTCTCTTCTGTGATCCCAAGGGATATGGTTATCTCATTGATATAAAGTAAAAAAAGAAAACAACAATATAAATTTTATAGTCAGATAGACTGGAGTTCAAATCCTGGGTTTGCTACTTACCATGTGAACTTAGACTACTTAATCTCTCTGACCCTCAGTTTTCTAATAACACCTACCTTGCAGGGTATAATAAGAAATCAATGCGACAATGTATGTGCTTTACCTGCCACAGTTCTCAGCATGTAATTTGTTTTCAACAAACACTTGTTCCTCATCTCCTGCATACCCAAAGGGAAGTAGTTCATTGAGTGCATGAGACCTGGGCTCCCACCCTTCATCTTCCCCTCCACACTGAATGTCCGGGGATGTGCAGACTTCCAACTTAGAATGTGCCTTTCGAGACTCTCTGATCAATCACTCCTGGCTTGACCATTCTTTCAATCCCTGAGCATGTTTAGTTCTTAATCAACTTCCTCTTGTCAGGATTCACCTTTATTTCTTCCAAGTGCTACTCTCCTCTAGAAGGGAATTTATGTTCATTCCTAGCATTCATCTCCCAGCCACTCCTATTAATAATCACTGAGGCAAAGAATTAACTTTTTTAAAGGAATGTCTACTTCTACTTGTCAATAAATTACATTGAGCAAGTTGCTGGGGTTTCATCAACTCCTTTTTTGTGGACTTATTGGACATGTACTTGCAAAACATGTTATTTATCTTGTCCCTACTGTTGTCTTCTTCTCTATTCTCATTTTGGGATTCCCTTATCAATTTGGTTTTGTCTCTTAAGAGTAATCTCACCAGGCTTTGTGGATAGCTTGGACAATATGCAGGGTCCTGTTATTTTCAATGAATTTTCCTTTCATTTCCCCTTGTTCTCTGGTCCAACATATTTACAAGATGGGGCAGAAGTAGGTTTATAGTTGTGAATACACAAAACACAGAGTTTTATTCTTGTATTATTGTTTATTATTGTATTCTTTTCCATACAAACAGTTGTAAACCTATTTGGTCCCACCCTATGTTCATACCAACCATATTTCTTGCTGGATGGCAGGCAGGCATTCCAGGTATACAACCCAATATTTTTTAGGACATACTCTTTCTATTTGTTCTTTAATATTATCTTTACAGCTCTTCTTCCACTGGGAAGATCATAAGACTCTATTTGATGAAGTTCTTAAGACCCCAAAGCAGGGAAAATAAAGTTAGGATGTCTTTTTCTACAAGCTACCAAAGAGAAAACAGTCATCAGCCAATTTCATTAACTCATGGGTGAACTCTCCCTCCCCAGTGAGGTGTTATCTTCAGTGTAAGGTGGTTTTTGTTGTTGTATTTTTTGCTGTTTTTTGATAGAGACAGAGAGAGGGACAGACAGACAGGAAGGAAGAGAGATGACAGCAGCACCTTAGTTGTTCATTGACTGCTTTCTCATATGTGCTTTGACCAGGGAACTACAGCAAAGTGAATGACCCCTTGCCCAAGCCAGGAACCTTGGGCTTCAAGCCAGTGACCTTTGGGTTCAAGCCAGCGACCATGGGGTCACTATGATCTCACACTCAAGCCAGAAACCCCTCAAGTTGGTGAACCGCTCAAGTTGGTGAACCTGTGGTCAAGCCGGCGACCTCGAGGTTTTGAAACTGGGTCCTCCGCGTCCCAGTCCAACACTCTATCCACTGTACCACTGCCTGGTCAGTCTGGTGTAACTTTTTTAAAATACCTGGGTCTACATAAAAACTCTTTTTTCTCTGCTCTTATGAAAACTCATTCATGTTTTCCCTATAATTCTTTTCACATGTGGTTGGATTTCTTAATGCATCTGTCTTTTTCAATAAATTGATATTTGTCAGACAGCAGGGATTCTTTTTTTAAACTTAGTACTCCTGGCTTCCAGCACATGGCCTTACACTTAATAGATGCTCAATAAATATTTAACAATTGATTTTAATAATATGTTGCAAAATGGCTAGAATTTCAGTTTTGAAATTTCTTAGCTGAACCATTAACCTCATGATCTTTAATTTCATCATCTGTAAAATGCAATATGAATTGCATTGTTGAGTAGGATTTTAAAGATTTCAAAGCTAATCTCCTCACTTTATATATGAGAAACCTAGTGTTCCAGGCAGGGAATTGTTTCAACTACAGTTGGCTTTTAGGCCCACAATTTGAACTGAGTGATATTTGGTATGAATTTGCTGCTAAATTCATTATGCAATTTTAGTGATTCAATTAATAATGGCTACATTGGAGCACTGTGTATAAAATAAGGCACACAGACAGCCTCAACTAGGCAGAAGAACTAAAGGAACAGGATAGTCTTCCTAGATGTGAATCTTGGGGTCCCCAGGTATATGACAAATTTTCTCTATGACCTAGAAATAACTTATCTTGGATATTTGGAAATACCTTACCTTGGATACTAGAAATGACTTTTGCCTCACAGGAATAGCTGGGGATTAATGAGGTAGTTTTCTCATAATGTAGTCAAGTCTGCAAAAGAAGGTGTTATAGGCATGTTGAACCAAAGGGTGAGCATGGAAGTGAAGAGAAAGGCATGAAGAAGAGACAAGTGGGTCTGGAGTAACATGCCAGGGGTTATAACAGGCCATGATTCGCTCTAGTCCTGCACTACTATTGACAGTGAGAAACTTCAAGGGTGTCTAGGGCCCACCAGTCCTTCAGCCAACATTGAACAAGGCAGAAAGCCAGGGTAGCATGGTGGCAGAGCTGCACCAGACCTCAGAGATACAAAGACCAAGACTTGACTTCTAATGTCCTGTGTATATACTTGGGCAAGTTGCACTATGCCTCAAAGCCTTAGCTTTTTTTAATATATAAAATAATGACGGTAAACCCCTGGCTAGGGTTGCTGTGAGAATTAAATGAGAAAAACGATTGAAAATTACTAGGCAATTAGCAAGCATACTCAGCCCCAAAAGGAGGTGGCTTCTGAAATGAGTCACCTGGTCCTCATAATGTCCCATAGCCAGCAGTCCTGGTGTCCTGATTTGTTTTAGATATGCTGACAAGACTGGAGCTCCGCCTAAATTTGGTGCTAGGCTGGGATCTTGAAATCCCTCATGACTTTGCTCCATGGTACTGGATCCTCCTTGAGCCACGAACCAAACCTCTGACCTGTATTTCAAATGCAAAATGGTCCCCTTTGGACTGGCAGCATCCTAGTTCCTCTCATCCCCAGGAACCTGCAATTTCAGCTGCTGGTTGCTCCTATTACAGTGCAGCTTTTTATCAAGTCGGTGGACAGGTGGCAATCAAAACTGCCTACGAACATAGCAGCCAGATCCTCATTCCCAGCAGGGCCAAGTTCAAACTCCTTAATAGCGGCACAGGTTCATCATATCCGGCTCCTGGCTGCCTTGCTGACATCAACTATTTCAACGCTTCCTTTGGTTTCTGCATTTTGCCTATGTCATACCACTTCTTGATTGTGACAATACCATGTCCTTTCAGGCCTCTCTATGTGAGTATATGCTCTTCTCTGCTCTTGGGATGCTCTATATTTTCATCAGACAAAATCACTACTTATTTCACAAGCCCCAGCCATGGCATTACTTCTCCTTCAGTGCCTTCCCTGACCCTTTTGGTCACACCAGGGCAGTCCTTGCCCTGTGCCTCTGTTGTATCTGTGCAAATACGTCTTACATAATACCAAATTAGGTCATTATTCTAATCTCTTAATCTCTCATTTCCCAGTCTTCTTTTTCCTCCCAGACTCAAGCCCTTGGAGGGCAGTGACTAGGCTTTATCAATTGCATTCCATTCTGCTAGTACATAGCACAATGTCTGGCTCCCAGTAGGTGTTCAAAAATATGTATTACTTTGATGAATGAAATTAGTTCCATGGCACAGTTCTCCCCTACACTAGGTTTCCTCCCAGCATGACTCATGGCTATAGATATCTGAATTATGGCAAGTAGTGCTCAAGTAGCAATAAGATCTTAAGGGACCAGTCACTTGACCTAATAATGGTCCTTACGGGAAGATCACATGTTTGCTGGAGCATGTAGCACCAGGATGTAACTATCCATCCATCCAGTCAGCTTAATCAATCCTAATGGCCAATGGAATGACCCATGTCATAGCTTGCCTCTCTCCCATCTATCAGAGTTATTGATTAGGTGGCAGTTTTAACATGTGCTTTACAGAACACAAGTAATACAGGAGACCACTGACAAAAATGATCCCACACTCAAATAAGGTGGGACATATATTTTATTTCCCTCTAGGAATCATAAACCTCATTTGTTACACTGAAGTTCCTAAAGAATTTGTGAGTAAAGCCATCTATTTAATTTACTTAATCCAGTGTTTTCAAATTTAATTGGCCATTGGAAGTCATTTGCCTGGTTACACCTACTTATATTAAAGGGAGCTAGTGTTCAGTCAAACATGCCTTAGGAAAAGTAGCTTAAGGAATTCCATTTGATGTGGAAGAAACTTTAAGAATGGGATTTCTAGACAAAGAAGCATAGAAATGGATACACAGGTAAAGAATAAATCACAGGAGGATTTAAATACTTATTATAAATTTATTCCACATATTTCTCTTAAAACTTTGATATGGCAGAGTCCTAAACAAACACCATGAAAGACTTTTCCACTTCCATGTAGTCTAAATGACTTTTTGTTTTCTCTATACTCTATGAAATACAATCACCCACGAAATATATATAATATACATATGTATTTCAACAAATGATATAGTAAGGGAAATGCTGGTTTCATATTCAGAATATAACTTAAGTCCATCCTTCCTTATTACTTATATATAGATTTACCCTGGAAAAATAATTTGCCTTCTCAAGTACTCACTTTCTTAGTCACCACAATGGAAAACATAATGCATGCCCTGCCAAAATCACAAGAAATATTGTGAGAATCCAATGTCATCAATACATAAAATGATTTCATACAATAAAGAGCTAAATAACATAAGCTATTTTGACATATACATATGTTTGTGGTAAATTTAACTCTTTCCAGAATTCCTGTGTGCAGGTAAAATGTAATTTTTTCTAAGTCTATCCTGGGCTCAAACTGTTATATGATGGTTAGTGGGGGAAAATACAATCTAAGTCAAACTAAATGTCAAATTCAGTTCAAGTTCTTTCTAATCCAATAATTTAAGCCATTTTGGGTGCTGCCCCATATCTCTGATTTTAAAAAGTAAAAATGTTTCATTTTGCAGATGGTCTCTACTTTCCTCTGTTTCTCCCTTAGTATGGTATCCAGGTGCATATGGGGAGGCCATGCTGAGAAGCCCTTGAAAAGGCAAAGGGGAATTTGAATCATCAGACATATTATCACTGCACATTTTGGTCTCTGGGACCATGACCTTTGACTGCTTAATTCTGCTTGCCCTCCTATCTCTGTGGTTGGTGCAAGTCAGTCAGGTCTCTCTCTCACCTTGGTCTATGCCGCATTGCTCTCACCTCAGTTCCCACTGGCTCTAGGCCCCCAAGTGTCTGTCATTTCCTATATCCAACTAATTAATCATTCTTCCTCCAGCCTGATGTGGGGTTCCCTGTTTGCTGATTTCAGTGATCAATATTGTGGCTTCCTCTTGGGCATATCTCTACCTGACCACATTGTGCTCCACTGTAGATTCATTTAGGGTAACCCAAAAGATTTTTTCTTTGTAGAGTCTTAAGGAATGAATGGGAATAGAAGCCCTCTGCTCTCAATATTACTCATAGTTTCCCATTTCAGCTGCTGGCTTTGGCTTGGGGAGAAGAATATCAGATCACATCTGTCTTGTTTTTCTTCCTTTCAAACAATACTCCATGTTAGAGAAAGGCTGTTATTATATTTTCCCTGAGTTAAGTTCTCCCATCAGTGAGCATATACTCCTGTGCCTTTTCCTTCCTATGCTCATGACTGGTTTCTTGAAACTCAGCCCTAAATAGGATAAAGAGGGAGAATAAAGGCATTTGGGAATGTCTCTGTAAAGACAACAGTCTGGTCTGCAAGCCTACTGTCTTGCTGTATAATCCTATTTTGCAAGTCACAGATTTATAGTATTTCCTTCTTTCTTTTCACATTTCTCTGTATACTTTTTAACTCAGTCATGGGTCAAACAGGTATATGCATTGTCCACTTAGGACAGCATTACCCTTACATTTATTTAGTTGGAAACCTAAAACCACTTTTAACTTAACAAAAACAGCTATTAGAAAACCTACATTATTTCTGTTGCCTTTATAAATATTTATCTATCTTGACATTAATTTTATTCAGGCCATGAACTACTCAATGTGAAGAAAATGGTATAATATGACTAATAGTTATCAAGAGTCAGGAACTATTCTAAGTGTCCTGAAGCATAAACTAGTGTAATACTTAACTGCTCATTAGAAAGGCACAAATTGATTCATATGTAAAATCAAGGCTCAAAGAAGTAAGAAAATTCACCCAGAAGCACACAGCTACCAAGGAGATGACCAAGAATTTGACAATAGCACATGCTTTCAAGAATCATTTGTACTGCTTCCCTAAATTATACTCTACTAGTCAGTGACTTCAAAGCTCAATTACACCACTGATTACCTGGGTGTAATTATAACTTTCTCTCTATATGACTTAAATTTCTTCTCTGTAAAATGATAAAGTCAGTATATACCTTATAGATTTATTGTAAGGATGGCACAAAATATCACATGTAAAGACTGTAGAATAAACTGGAAGATGGTAAGCTCCTATTGTCTCAATATTATATCAATGTGTATTGTTGGTGTTCAGTGAGTTTTGGCTCAATGAATGAATAAAATGTTAATGAAAATAGTATTATTAATGTTGTTCAACATATTAATATACTATTAGTAAATGTAGTTATTAAAAAAGGAAAAACCTACAGACATCAGAAAATGTTAAAATTCAAAGATCTCTCAGCCTTACTTCAGTGATAATAATCATTCCTTACATGTATACATATCTATAAAAGGTTGCAGTTTACAAACTAGAAAGAACACAGGACAGAAGCGTTCTTTGTTCAAGTCAATAACATACAATAACAATTTGTGTGGTCTGGGGCAAGTTACGCAACCCTTCTGACACTTAGATTTCTAATATAAACTGGGAATAAACATACCTGTCATATCACATGGGATTTTCATAAAAATTAAATGCAACTGGTTTATATAGAAAATTATAAAGAATCATATACATGTCAGTGATTGTTCTCTAACTAAAACCTCACAGAAGACTATGCACTAGGGAACAATTTTTTTTTACATTTTCTGTTGCATGAGGTTTTAGAACTTTCTTTATATATTTCTGCATCGTTGATTCCAAATCTAAAATTCATCTTTGGGTGCATGCTCTAGTTTTTATGCAATTTCAATTTCTTTTTGTTACAGTTAATGGCATGCATTGGTTTTTAAATTGGAGATAAAGGGCAACAACTCTTGGATCGAACATAACCACAAAGCAATTAATGTTTTACAAACATCACTTTTACATAATTGTAATTGGTTTTAAATGTAAAAAATGATTATCTGATAAAAACACCATCTTCTTTTGTTTTAAGATTGAATCATGGCTTCTTTGAGTAGGCGTAAATGTAAAAATAGCCCTGACACCTTCTGTTATATATGTGGCGGTTACACACTTCAACGTCAAAGGCACAATATTTCATCATTTGTGACATGTGCATATATTGCCTCTTTTCAAGTTTCCCTTGGTGATCAAGACAAGAATTGTGCTCCTCATATTGTGTGTCATAATTGCGAGGAAATGCTTCATGACTGGACAAAAGGAAATCACAAAGGAATGCCTTTTGGTATTCCCATGGTTTGGCGTGAACCTAAGGACCACAGCAGTGACTGTTATTTCTGTCTGATCCATACAAAGGGCACCGGCAAGAAAAGAACAGTATATAATCACATATCCTAATATTCCTTCAGCAATACGACCTATCCCATACTCCAAGACACTCTCAGTTCCAGTTTTCAATGGTTTTATTTCTTCTAAGGATGAAGAAAGTGAACATGGTGATCAAGTGTCTTTTGATAAGATGTATAAGGAAATGGCTGTAGAATCTGAAGGATCTTCTTCAGATTAACCCCTAAGCAGTTTAGCCAACCCGAATTGAATGACTTAGTAAGAGATTTGGGCCTATCAAAAAAGCAGCTGATTTACTAGCCTCCAAGCTTCAAGAAAAGAATGTACTTCACTGGTCAGCTGAAGTATCCCATTTCAGGAAGCATGAACAAAATTTTGTGGACTTTTTTTCCGAAGACAAACACTTTGTTTACTGTCACGATATCAATAGTCTTCTCAGCTAGCTACACAGTTACCACTTCAGTCCAACAGAATGGCGGCTATTTCTTGACAGCTCTAAACAGAGTCTGAAATGTGTTCTCCTACACAACGGTAATGTTTAGGCAGCGGTTCCAATTGGTTATTCAACTTATCTGCGAGAAGATGATAATGACATAAAAATTGTCCTTGGCTTTCTGAAGTATGAGGAGCATAACTAGATTATTTGTGTGAATCTTAAAATGGTCAATTTCCTGCTAGGACAACAGAGAGGTTTCACAAAGTGTCCTTGCTTTCTGTGTTTGTGGGACAGACAAGCTCGGGAGAAACACGGGATACAGAAGGAGTGGCCGAAACGTGAAGCTCTGGAAGTAGGGATGCAAAATATTGTGAATGAACCTGTAATTAATCAAGACAGGATCATTTTTCCCCCACTTCACATCAAACTTAGCTTAATGAAGCAGTTTGTTCAGGTTTTGAATAAAATAAATGCTTTCAACATATTATTTCTGCTTTTCCTGCCTTGTCTTTCGAGAAGATAAAAGCAGGTATATTTGATGGACCTCAAATTATTATATTTTTACAAAGTTAATGCCCAAGAAGACATTTTACTTCATTATGTGTTAAGATTCACTTCCTGAACAGTCACCTTGATACGTTTCCCAAAAATCTTGGAACTGTTAGTGATGAGCAGGGAGAACACTTTCATCAAGATCTGAAGACAATGGAAGAGCATTTTCAGAGGCGATGTTACAGAAATATGAAGGCAGACTACTGCTGGAGCATCAAACGAGATTGTCCTGAACAAGTACACAAATGCAAGAGCTATAAATGCAAATTTTTGCCTGAATAGAATTTAAATAAATTTTGTGCAAATTTTATGATTAAAATAAGTGTTTTAATATGTTCTGTGGACAAATTCTGGTGGACAAATTCTGATGCAATCATATATTTTAGTGTATTAGTGTGTTTACTGCATTATATAAATTATTATATTTTCACAAAAATGATGCCCAAGAAGACATTCTACTTTATTATGTTAAACTAAACGTTGAAAATTTTATAGTAAGATAAAAACCTAAAATCTTAAATTGCAAAAAACCCTGTAGCTTATAGAGAAAAACTAATGTCAGATTTGAGATCAGCACACTCGAATTAGGTAAGAACAAGTGTTTTTGTGAATGCAACAAAAATTTTGTTCCCCAGTGTAATTACAATCATCACTTATTGTGTGCTTAGCCTGGGCCAAGGAGTGTGGTAAGAGCTTCATGTGATCATTAAATCCTTGCAACACCATGTGAAGTCCTTACTATTCTTCTGCTTCTTTCCATTTTGCAGATGAGGCTAAATAGCTGGCTCCAAGTCACCTAGCAATGAGTGATGGGTCCACTATTCAAACCTAGAGAGCCTGCCTTCACAGTTCAAGACCTTACCCATTGTGTCATTTGGCTCTCCTGCTCTGCAGAAACGTGGAAGGCCAAAGATATAATACCCATATCATTGCCAAGAAAAACAAAGCAGAGAACTGAAATAACTTTTTCAAAACCACACAGCAAGTTAAAGGCAAATTCAAGCGTGGAGCGAGGGTACATGATTTCTGGTTGGTGGGGAGCTTTCTGAAGCAGCATCCAGCTGCCTGTGTTATTAGAGGTCAGGTAGCCAAAACAGCCTTAGACATTTTATCTTCTCTGTTGCTCTGCCAAACCGGTCTTCTCAGAAGTCTTAAGGTCCAGAGGAGAGAAGTGCAAGCAAGTGCCTCACACTCCCCCCACCAACATACTGATTCAGCTCAAATTTGTCTTGTTAAAGGAAGCTGGCCATTTCATGTCAAGGCATATTACTTTCATGTGATCTCACCTCTCTCTGCTGGAAAACGAGGCAACTAATTCATTTTAGCAGCTTTTCCCTTTCTGCCTAAACCGAGTCCTCTGATGATGATCATGCAGGAAGATGGGCAATGTTTTAATACGATCAGCCCTTCACTATGGGTTTCTATACCTCCAAAGCCGCATTTCTTCATGCCTGGGCTCGCTTTCAAGACTGTCTCCGTGGATTAGGGAACAGTATAGTTTTGCAACTGTAAATAGTCTTATATGTTCCTCCTGTTATCATTGGGTTTGACAGAAAGGGGAAATGTAACTTCAGGGGAAGGTACTACATATGCCTCTGCACATTCACGCACATAATGGAACATTTATTTTTGTCAGTTGAAGAAGCTCCTCTCAGAAGGTCACCAGCTGCCAAGCATGAAAATATTCAGTGTAATGTAATGGGTAAGAGAATGAGCTAACCTGTTCTTGGTACTCAAGTTTAAGTCTTGGATCTACCATGTACTAGTTGTATGACCTTGGACCAGTTATATAATTTCTCCAAAGGAGTTTCCTTGACTGCAAAATGAAAATATAGTTTCATCATAAGGTCTTTGAGTGTGAGATGAGATATAATGAATGGAAAGTCCTGGTACAGTGGAGCAAGTCAGGTGGAGCAGTTATCAGAGCCAGTGGAGGGATTTCCTCAGTACCTGCAGTCCCTACAGCTGTACGTGAACTCCTTTGTTTTAGAGAAGCTGGGCTGTTGTCATAACAGCATCTCTCTAGAGCCTTTTGGGTTTCCCCAGGTCTTTCTATCATTTTTCTTCTCAAAACTTTCAGTGATTTTATATAGCCTAAAATCAAAACTGTTCAGTCTAGTGTTAAAAGCACTTTGAGGTTATGGGTCATAGCCCTGGGTTTTTTGGGAAGATTAAGCTGGTCATCAAATAGACACCAGATCAGAATTAGCCATGGCCCACAGACTGAATCTGGCTCGCCAATTGTTTAGTCTGCAAGCTAAGAATGGTTTTTACATTTAATTAATTAATTAAAATCTTTTTAATTGAGGTAAAACATGATATCTATCTATCTAGATAGATATCTATATATAACTAAATGACTAACTCAATAAATCTGGTACAGATAGTTACAGAATTTTATTTTTCTTAGGATGAGAACTTTTAAGATTTACCCTCTTAGCAACTTTCAAATCGCGCGTGATACAGTGTTGCTAACTACTGCCGTGAGGCTATGCACACACCCCGGGACATGCCTTCTATCTGGAAGTCTGCATCCTTCCACCTCCTTCACCATTGTGTCTACCTGGATTTTACATTTTTAGATGGTTGCAAAGAAAAATCAAAAGAATAGTATTTTATGACAATGTAAAACTTATATGAAATTCAAATTGTACAGTTACCATATTTCCCCATGTATAAGATGCACCCTTTTTCGAAAAATTTAGAGTCTAAAAATTGGGTGCATCTTATACAGTGGTTGTAGATCTTTTTACTTGCATTTCCCGCTTTTTTGCGCTTGTTCTCTTTGAGCTCATTGTTTCACACTTATTACCGGTATATTACAGTGGCTTATGTTTTGCCATGATCTGACCAGAAATGGCTCAGAAAAGATTTTCATACAGTGCTGAATTCAAATTAAAAATAATCCAGTTTGCAAAAGTGCCATAGATGGAACTGAGGACGAGGCAATATATGAAAACAGTGATTCATCATCAGACACAGATGAGGACAAGATAATGGATGGGAGTTCTGACAGGGATGAGGAGTTGTACAAATTTTATGATGAATAAAACTTGAGTTCAATAACTTTATGTGATACATTTTATTTCAAATTTCAGGTCCCAAAATTAAGGCACGTCTTATACATATAAGGGAAATACAGGTAAGCCCTTATGAGAACACGGCCACATTCACTTGTTTGCTTATTGCTTTCAGCCACTTTCTCTATAATGGCAGAATCGAGTAGTTACAATGGAGACCATATGACCAGTAAAGGCTAAAACACATTAAATTCTCACTTAGTATCATAAATAGATTCTGTGACTTTAAGCAAAACCATGAATAATGAAACCAATTTTACCCCAAGCGAATTGATACAAATAAGAGTTAAGTTCCCACAACCTTTCATCAATATTATAAGAAAACAATGATGAAATAAGGAACATTTTTTGAGAAAATTTGTACTATCTGGCCTTTTATAGAAAATGTTTGCTGGTCTCAGATAGGAGAGTAACTGTATAGTGGACAGGAGCCAGATTGGGATGTTACCGGTAATATAAAAACTACAATCAATTGTTCATTTACTATCTGTCACATTTTTTATTTGTACAATCATGTTTAATACTCAGGACAACCTTATGCTAGCATCTAAGTAACTTGGCCAAAGTTTCATGGGGAGGACAAGCCTGAGGCATGATCTAAACTACTATTGATGCAATATTTTGTATACTGCCTTTTTTTTTTTTTTTTTTTTTTTTACAGGGACAGAGAGAGAGTCAGAGAGAGGGATAGATAGGGACAGACAGACAGGAACAGAGAGAGGTGAGAAGCATCAATTATTAGTTTTTCGTTGCCGTTGCAACACCTTAGTTGTTCATTGATTGCTTTCTCACATGTGCCTTGACCGCAGGCCTTCAGCAGACTGAGTCACCCCTTGCTGGAGCCAGCGACCTTGCGTCCAAGCTGACGAGCTTTTGCTCAAGCCAGATGGGCCCACGCTCAAGCTGGCGAGCTCAGGGTCTCAAACCTGAGTCTTCCACATCCCAGTCCAATGCTCTATCCACTGCGCCACCGCCCAGTTAGGCTGTATACTGCCTTTAACAGTCAACGTGAAAGATGGAAAGGAATAGAAGAAAGGGAGAAACTCAAGAGGTTATGTTGGGGATAAAATCGGCAGGATTCTGGGGGCTTTTGAATAGCAGGGATCAGGATAAAGTCAGAGAAGAAGACAAATTCCTAAGGTCTCAGTGCCTGGGACCAGTTGGAGGCCACATTGCTTGCAAGGGCCCAAGTCTGAGCATGCTTATGACACCCAGCCTCACGGGAATTCTTCATGTTAGTATTCTGTCATCACTCTTGGTCTGGTAATTGTGCCACTTGGGCTCCCAAGCACTAAAATTAAATCTGGGAATTTGTCATACACCTTCCTCATGCAATGGTAACATAGAAGGTTTGAGCTCCAACAGTCAAAATGAATTACTCAGCAAGTTCATTTGTCACAAAGAGGTAATTGGGATTTAAGCTATAGTCTCAGGAAGAAATATATCATATCGCATGATTACTTGCCTTAATGGCAACTTATGTCTAATTTTCACGCCCACCCCAACTGCTTTCCATCATATCCTGGACCAGCTAAGCAGGATAATTTGGCTCTTTTTCTGTAGCCCACCTGAAATATCAGGCTTCAGCTCAGACATCCTCCCTTAAAGGAAAATGCCCTAGCTCTGAGCTGCTGGCTTTAGGGATTTTTACAAAGTCATTTATTCATCTGTAAACAACTATTTACAAAGAATCTATTCCATTCCAGGCCCAAAATTGATGTTAGAGGTCCAAAAGGGCATAAATCATATTCTTACAGATAAAGTGTTGATTCTAGCATATGATTTAAAATGGGATCAGGAGATTCTAAACATATCATCAAAACACGCCCCCATCTCCGATCACTGTATCACTGAGACACGGCATTCCCTTGTACCTTCTATTCATTTGTGTCTGCGTGTGCCAACATGTTTTTGATGGGTAAATCTATAAGAAAATATCACACTGAACTATAGGAATGAAGAGAGCAAGAAGACCTGTATTTATTTCTGACTCTGATATGAATTTTTACTTGTATTCTCTGTACCTTAGCCTTTTCATCTATAAGACGATGGACTAAGCTAGCCATAGTTATGAAAAAAACATTAGGGTGTAGGTGTTTGTTTGAATTGGAGAGGGGCCAGAAGAAGGGCTAGAGTCCCACAGTCTCTCTTTTTTTCTCATCCTCTCTTTTTCTTTTCTTTTCTTTCCTCTTTCTTTCTTTCATCTTTCTTTCTTTCTTTCTATTTCTTTCTTCCTTTTATAAATTGAGATGAAGGGAGATAGACTCCCACATGCACCCTAACTGGGATCCAGCTGGCAAGCCCCATCTGAGGAAGATGCTCAGACCAACCGAACTATCCTCAGTGCCTGAAGCCAACACTTGAACCAATTGAACCACTGGCTGTGGGAGGGGAAGAGAGGGAGAAGGGAGTGAGGAAGGGAAAGATCACTTCTCCTGTGTGCCCTGACCAGGGATCAAACCTAGAACGTTCATGCTTCAGAACAATGTTCTATCCACCGAGCCAACTGGCCAAGGCCTCATCATCTCCCTTTCACAAAGGAACCTGGTAGACTAGAGTCGACAGGTTAGTATCTTGGGAAAAAATAAAAAAGGAAATATTTATACTTGGAATGTACTTTTAGAGAAGGAAATTGGATAAATTACTTACAACTTCATCTTTCTCTTTAACTGTACTAAGCCTGTGTGCTAATCAAGACAGAGTAGCTACAACACTAAGGTGAGTCCCTGTGTCTGACGTACCCAGAAGGAGGTCCTCTTTCTCCTCAGAATGAGGTCTGAGGAATATCCCAAGAGTGTTTCTCCCGTGCCACAGTTGAGCTATTGTAGTACATATACATCTTTCTGGTTCAAATAATACTTTGAGTCAGTCAGTTCCTTGAATTCACTCTTGAACAAGCTGGGAAAATAGGTTTCTACCAAAAATCAATACATGGGGCAAAAAGGGTTGAAAACCTAATGGCGGAACACCCACTGAAAGCCACAGCATTCTGAAACAGTCTCCAACTATGAGCACAGCTTTCTCTACTTTGAGTCTAAAAATGGGAGATTCGATAGGTGGGTGAGGCAGTTATTTAGTTTGTATTGTCTTTTGGTGGAATCAAGACTCATGGACATAGATAAGAATGCGTAGTTACCAGGGGGAGGGGAAGAAAGGAGAGAAAAGTGGGTGGGGGAGGGGGAGGGGCATAAAGAGAAACAAATATAAGGTGACGGATGATGATTTGACTTTGGCCGATGGTTATACAACATAATAGACTGTCCAAATGATATGGAGATGTTTTCTCTAAATCTATGTACTCTAGTTGACCAGTGTCACCCTGTTAAATTTAATGTCTCAATAAGAATAAATAAATTTTTAAAAAAACCAATAGGGGATACACTACAGCTATCATGGGTCCCTTATGACCCTGGATGCCCATTTCCTATCTCAGATGAGTTTCTCTGGAGGAAGATGCAGAGACACAATTAGGGTACAAAATTTTAAATAGAGACCAACAGCTAAAAAGGAAGGGGTGAGAGCAGGATAGCATAGAGGGAGAAGGTGAACTGTGAGGCAGGCCAACAGACTGTCCATCTTGGCAGAGAGCTCTAAGGTGAATATTATCTGTCAAGGTTGTCCTGAATTGAGCCTACATGGCCTGGCATTCAGATGCCTGCTGTCTTGCTTCTCCCAGGCACCAGGTAGGAGCTTCTGGTAAGAGCATGACCTGGACAAGTTGGTCTCTGCAGCTGAGACAGGTCCTGACAATGCTGACAGTTGGAGGCTGCCCACGGACCTTACTCCATACAGCCAGGCAGCACACCCCTCCTGGGAGGAATGCCTGAGTTGTCCTTGTCCACAAGGCCCAGGACAAAACTGATGTCATCGATGAGTGATGGAGGAGAGTATAGAAAAGGTACACTATATAAAGGAGCTTGACTATACCTTCTAAATTGCACTACACTGTACCTATAAGCCTCAGAGACAAAGAGGCAGCTTCCATAGCCTAAAAAGGACTATAACAGTGGCTGTAACATGAAAGGAAGCCACTCTGTGTGGGCTGTGGCCTTAGGAAGAGGAACATAGCAACTGGCAACCAGTAGCCTGGGAAGGAGAGAGCGAGGGAATTAAAGGTTCTGACCTTTTCCTCCTACCTCCTTTTCCCTGGTTTGTGTCTCAAACAGAAGTCAGAGGACAAGCAATGTCAGTCGATGCAGCCTCCCTGGTGAGGAGCATGGTGGAAGGGAAGACCGCAGATCTGTGGTGGGGGGCAAACAACAAAATATCCAGCACTCTCTGGTACCAAAGCTAGAATTTAAAATGTTGTCAGATGATATATGAAGGTCAAAGTCACAGAGATAAGAGTCTGAACAAAAGTAAGAACCCACAGTGAAATTTTGTGACCTCTTTATTGTCAGTTTCAGTGCATTAAACATGGTCCCTGGACTAGAATTAGATCCTGGAAAAGGCTACAGAAAGAAAGGCTTTATGAGTCTCTCACTTGGCTTGGCTCTATTTCCTCTTGGGACAGGCTACTCAATCCACATCTCCATTGATTCGTGAGACCCAGAGGCCTCCTTGCTTAGTCCTCTAACTCAGTGTTTTTCACACTATGCATTACAATTTATTAATAGGCTATGAAATCAAGTTGTCATGAACAACTTTAAAAATTGTATAGGACAGATTCTATCAGAGTGTACTGCATGTAAAAATAAGGTAATGATTGTTCAGAACAACCTTAAAACTTTGATTTGCTCATGTGTATATGTACTGAGTCAAAAATATAAAATGTATTTCTTACATAAGTCCCAATAAAAAGTCTGACACCACTATCATAGACCATAGGAAGTTATAGAAAATAATCATTAAGAAACATATATTACAAATATCTTCATCCCATTTATGCATGGATCAGGAATGAGGGTGCAGGGATCAAGATTAGAGATGGTGTGAGATTCAAGGTTAAGTGGGTAGTAAAGCTGGTATAGAACGTAATGGTTTTCTTAAGAGTTATAACATACTCAAATGTTTGAAAAGATGATCTGAAGTCCTTCTTTTCCTTTTTGGTTCTTCCTACTCCAGACTATTTTTAATAGCCATCATACCAACCCCAAAGGTGACCTGAAGAGTCATTCTAACCTCAGCTAAGTACTCAGAGGCCCCAATAGAGCCCAAGCTTCATGTAAAAGGAGGAACCAGACCCAGAGAAAGGCACACTGGTATGTGCATGTGGGTCAGTATCATCAGAACTGTTGCCCATTGTCATGTGCAGATGTCTGATTTTCCTTTCCCGAAACAAATGTGCAAGGGCTCACACACCTGTTTGCCAGCTTCTTCTTTCTAAACAGCACCCTTGTGTCTGGCTCTACCATGATCCCTATATTAAAAATTCAGCAGCCTTTGGTGCTAGGTTAGAAGTGTGTGCATTTAATTGCCTTGGATGATGAAGAGTTAACACTGATGACCTACCCAGAGGGAAATTGCAAGGAATACCCAATTAGCGGCAACCAGCATTCTTTAAAAATATCCAGTGGACTAGGAGTGCTTGATAATAATCATGGTAATCATAATAATTTTAAATATGTGTATTTTAAAGCTGTGAGCCATTTCTCACCCATGGAAGCTCTATTTCTTAGAAGCCAGATCCTTGCAATTATTCAAATTGGAGATTTGTAATTTTTGTTGTTTGCGTTGTTGTTCTCTATGGCCTGTTGGGTAAAAGAAGGACAGAGAAAGCCATCCCAGAGGGGAACAGAATCAATCCCAGCTGCTCATTAAAAGGTAAACTGTCAATAATCTTTGTCAGGCCTTTTTATCTTGGGCTTTAGTACATGATGATCCCTAAGGCAGCATGTGGTATTGAGATTTAGAATAGCTCCTGGTTTGCACATTCCCACTGGTGTGGGTTAACCCTCTGTATGCTGTTGCTAACTTTGTCTGATTCACTTCTGAACCCTTGATGGGCAACAATTGTGAAGCTGTTATATTCATCTGTAGGAGGCATGGGCTTTCCTTAGGAAATATATAAAAATCTCAAAGTGCTTGGGAACCAAACCCAGCCATTAGCAGGAAGCAGCAAGAAACAGAAATTCAGAGTATAATCACCAGGGTTTCCCTTTTTAAAATTCAACTCATATCATGGCCATTTATGTGAATCCCTCATATTTAGATTTCAGTTGATCCTCACTGTAATGCTGTGAGGGATGAGTTATGATTCTTATTCTGCTTTAAGAACTCAGAGAAGGTAACTTACTGCTAAAGACACCCCTGTGCTGCATGTCTTTAAATGTCACACATGTACTGATGACTTCTCCAGTCAAAGCTGTTTCTGGAACTACAGATTTGCATATCCAACTGTGTAGTTGACATCTCCATTTGGATACCCAAGAGGCATGTCAAATTTTACATGCCCACCACTGAGCTCTTGATACATTGCCTTGAACCTTAAGTTTATGACAACTCCATCCATCCTTTCATTGCTCAGTCTCCAAACCTAGCGGTCATCCTTGATGACCAGGCTTCATCTCACTCAGCAACTATTACTAACATATCCAGAATCTGACTACTTCTCAGTAATTCTGCTATTGTCTCTCTAATTCTACTACCGCTATCTCTCCCTCAAATCACTGAGTCACTTTCTTACTCTGTCCCTGCATTTTCCTTTGCCCCTTTCAGTCTAGTCCTAACACGTTAGCTATTGTGATCTTAGAAAAGTATAAAATAGATTATGTGGTTTCTCTGCCTTTACACTCCAGTAGGTTTCCATTTCACATGTAGGAAAAACCTACATTCTTCCTAAACCTAAGGCACTAAATCTGGGCCTCTTTATCTTTCTGACATCATTGCAGAGGATTTATGCTTTCCTTTGCTCACTCTACTCCAGTCACATGACTATTGTGCTTTGGGGCCTGTTACGGGGTGAACTCTGTCCCCCCCAAAAAAGATATGAGGTACTAATCCCCAGTACCTCAAAAAATAACCTTATTTGTAGATAGTCTCTTTCCAGAGATAATCACATTAAAATGAGGTTATTAGGATGAGTTCAAATCCAGTAAGACTGGTGCCCTTTAAAAAAGGGGACATTTAGCCTGACCTGTGGTGGTGCAGTGGATAAAGCTGTCGACCTGGGAACACTGAGGTCGCCAGTTCAAAACCCTGCACTGGTTCGGTCAAGGCACATATGGGAGTTGATGCTTCCAGCTCCTCCCCCCTTTCTCTCTTTCTTTCTCTCTCTCTCTCTCTCTCTCTGTGTCTCCTCTCTAAAATGAATAAAATAAAATAAAAAAAACATTTAAAAAAAAAAGGGGGGGGACATTTGTCCAGAGCATCATGTATACCAGGAGTAGGCCATGCGAAAATGAAGGTAAAGACTGAGGAGATGTGTCCACAAGCCAAGGACTGCTGAACATTACCAGCATACCAGGTGAAGCTGGGTGAGAGGTCTGGCTAATACCCTCCTTTACGGCTTTCAGAAGGAACCATCCTTGCAAACATCCTGGTCTCGGACTTCTATCCTCCAGAACCAAGAGACAATATGTTTCCATTATTTACTTTATTATGAAAGCTCCCAGACACCCTCTTTAGGGCCTGTCTGTCCTTCCTCTTCCACCCACCTGAAATATTCTTTCCCCAAGGACCACAAGGCATGTTTCATTATAACCATTGACTCCTTTTCTGGGTCCTTTACCACTAATTAACACACACTCCCTAATATGTCCTCTCTTCCTTCCCTCCTTTACAGTTACGCTTTAAAACTTGCTGTGCATACTTGACTTGTTCATTTTCTATTTACCCACTACACTGTCAGGTTCAGGAGGGCAAAAAAATATTTTTAGTGGGGGTTGGAGTTGCTTATTGCTGAATTCTTAGTACACCCATATAAAATAGTGACTCAATAAATGTTGAGCAGATAATGAATGAATGAATCTATTGCTACTCTCCTCTACCATCCCAACTGCCACTAACCTCATGTAGGCAATCACTACTTTTCTCCATACCATAATATAGCTCTTAACTCACTTGTTTCTCCATTGCTGGCCCTATTGTTTCCAATCTGTGCTGCAAGTTACTAGCAGGAGTCAACTTTCTAAAAATATAGGACCTCTTTTTTCCCCTAGTCAAGAACTTCTTTAGAGGTCACATCGCAGCCTTTTGGATAAAGCCAAGCCCTCTATGCCATGGCATACTCACAGTTCCGTAATAGACTATTTGAAGTCAGGGTTGCTAACAATTCCTCCTGTTCTTGAATACTCAGTCTACTCCTGGTGGGGTATGTGTCCTTTTACCTGGACTCTGAGAGGGCCCTATAACTTCTCTGACCAATAGAATGTGACAAGAGTGCTGCCCTGTGACCATGCAGCCTAGACCAATACTAAGTGGAGCGAAGACAAATTTTCCCCCAGAGCCCTGACCCAGCTGAAGAATCATGAGCAACTAAATGTTGTGTGTGTGAGTATTTATGTAACATAGTTTTGGGGTATCTTGTTATGTAGCAATACATAATTGGAACATTTTTAACTTCATCCCCAATAGTGCCCCATCACCTCCATTTATTTTGTTTGACATACTGAATTTTTACAGTTTTACATATGTACTATTTCCTCTTTCTCTCTCTCCCTTCCTCCCTCATAAACACACACACACACACACACACACACACACACACTCACAAGCATGCTAGTGTGGCTTAGCCTTTTCATATGCTAATTTATCCATTTCATACTCCTCTCCTGTCTCCACCTTATTAAATATGACCTCATACCCCAGCCCGGGCCCACCCTGCCTGCTTGGGGAGCCCCTGGGCTTACAGATGTCAGCACTCTCAGTTCCATGTCTGCTATTCATCTCTTGACTGTCTCCTACAGCAGAGAGAAAGCTCACTGAGGGTAGGGAAAGCATCTTAGTCACGTCTTTGGCTATAGTACTTAACTCTGTGCCTGGCACATGGTAAGCATTTAGTAAATGATTTTGAGATAGTAAACTGTACTAAATGATCAAGTGTTCACAGATGCTTACAATTTACTTGGAGTAGAGGGGTAAGATTAAAATGTATGAAATAATTACAGAATAAAGCAAAACAGTATAAAGCTAAATAACAAATTGGTACCAAATGTTCACAACATCAGGAATACTCTTATATTGATAACACTAGGGAACAATTTTTTTTTTCATTTTCTGTTGCATGAGGTTTTAGAACTTTTTCTATATATTTCTGCATCGCTGATTCCAAATCTAAAGTCCGTTTTTTGGTGCATGCTCTAGTTTTTATGAAATTTTAATTTCTTTTTGTTACAGTTAATGGCATGCATTGGTTTTTAAATTGGAGTTAAAGGGCAACGACTCTTGGATTGAACATAACCACAGGCAATTAATGTTTTGCAAACATCACTTTTACATAATTGTAGTTGATTTTATATGTAAAAAATGATTATCTGATAAAAACACTGTCTTCTTTTGTTTTAAGATTGAATCATGGCTTCTTCAAGTAGGTGTAAATGTAAGAATAGTCCTGACCCCTTCTGTTGTATATGTGGCTGTTACACACTTCAACATCAAAGGCACAATATTTCATCATTTGTGACACGTGCATATATTGCCTATTTTCAAGTTCCCCTTGGTGATCAAGACAAGAATTGGGCTCCTCATATTGTGTGTCATAATTGTAAAAAAAATGCTTAGTGAATGGACAAAAGAAAAACGCAAAGAAATGCCTTTTGGTAATCCCATGGTTTGTCATGAATCTAAGGACCACAGTAGTGACTGTTATTTCTGTCTGCTCCATACAAAGGGCATCGGCAAGAAAAAATGGCATATGATCACATATCCTAATATTCCTTCAGTAGTACGACCTATCCCACACTCTGAGACACTCCCGGTTTCAGTTTTCAATGGTTTTATTTCTTCTAAGGACGAAGAAAGTGAACATGGTGATCAAGTATATTTTGATTAGATGTATGAGGAAATGGTTGTAGAATCTGAAGGGTCTTCTGATGCCAAGCAGTAACGTTTGGTAATGTTTATGCAGCAGTTCCAATTGGTTATTCAACTCATCTGCAAGAAGATTATAATGACATAAAAATTGTCCTCGACTTCCTGAAGTATGAGGAGCATAACTGGATCATTTGTTTAGATCATAAAATGGTAAATTTCCTGCTAGGACAACAGAAAGGTTTCACGAAGTATCCTTGCTTTCTGTGTTTGTGGGGCAGCCGAGCTCAGGAGAAACACTGGACACAGGAGGAATGGCCGAAACATGAAGCTCTGGAAGTAGGGATACAAAATATTGTGAATAAACCTGTAGTTAATCAAGACAGGATAATTTTCCCCCCGCTTTACATCAAACTTGGCTTAATGAAGCATTTTGTTAAGGCTCTGAATAGAGAAAGTAAATGCTTTCAACATATTATTTCTTCTTTTCCTGCCTTGTCTTTCAAGAAGATAAAAGCAGGTGTATTCAATGGACCTCAAATTCGAACCCTCATACGTGATGAACAATTTGCCAGGAAGATGAATAAGGAGGAGAAAGCAGCATGGCAGTCTTTTGTGGCAGTCACAAAGAACCTCCTTGGCAATAAAAAAGCAGAAAACTATGAACTTCTGGTTCAAAGGATGTTGTTGGCTTTCTGCAACATTGGATGTAACATGAGCATTAAGATTCACTTCCTGAACAGTCACCTTGATAAGTTTCCCGAAAATCTTGGAGCTGTTAGTGATGAGCAGACTACTGCTGGAGCATCAAACGAGATTGTCCTCAACAAGTACACAAATGCAAGAACTACAAACGCAAAATTTTTCCTGAATAGAATTTAAGTAAGTTTTGTGCAAATTTTGTGATTAAAATAAGTGTTTTAATATGTTCTACTTTGAAATTGTAGACAAATTCTGATACAATTATATCTTTTAGTGTATTTACTACATTATATAAATTATTATATTTTCACAAAGATGATGCCCAAGAAGACATTCTACTTCATTATATTAAACTAAATGTTGAAAATTTTACAATAAGATGAAAACCTAAAATCTTGAATTTCAAAAAAAACTGTAGCTTACAGAGAAAAACTAATGTCAGATTTGAGATCAGGACACTTGTATTAGGTAAGAATAAGTGTTTTTGTGGATGCAACAAAAATTTTGTTCCCCAGTGTAATTGGTCTCTGCTATAATAGGTTATTCATATTAGTAGTAATTGGAATAATAATCATCCATTACAATTAAAACTTTAGTTTTTCAAATTCTTTTATGTGCATTCTCTCATTTAAACTTGACTCTAATTCTTTAGGGACAAAGAAGTAATAGAAATCACTTATACCAAATCATATAACTTAAGTAGGCTTAATGTAATTTATTCTTTGCTAAACTGAGTTGCTTGTGAACCAGATTGCTACTCAAATATTTGTGTGAACTTTAGGAGAAGGTATAATTCCCTTGTTCTCCAATAAGTATAAAACATAGACTAAGTGTTCCCAAGGACTGAAGCCACTTCACAGACTTCTTGGAAAAAATGAAACAATAAAATTACAAAAAACCCCACAAACCCATAAAACAAAAAGACCTCTGAAAATACGAACGTTTGAGTGGAGCAGCATTTAGTAAATGCAATTTAATGCCCTCAGGTATAAAAACTACAACGAATACTTCCTACATACAGATACCTGTCCATTTGCAGGTTGACAATTCTATCTTCAAATACACAAAAAGTTCTGTATCCCAGAGCAGAAAAGCCAACATCCAAAACCATCAGGAGGATGAGCTGTGAATTGAGTTAAAGCTGCCCAGAAGAGGACTTTGTCCATTCCAGCTTTCTTACCACTAGCTGGTGCTATTTATTGAACAGCTACCTCAAGCCAAGTATGGTATCACACATGGCAATAAATGCTTTATGCTCATTATCTGTAATCTCCGGGCATTCCCAAGGAGTAGGTATCGCCCCTGTTTTACAGATGAGAACACCAATGCTGAAAGGAGTAAAGCAAATGTTACATTACAACCTATTAAGTGGCTGCTAGGATCAAACTGAGATCTTTCTGATTTCAAAGTCAGTGCTCCCTCTACCTTAAAAGGTTTGCTAATCAAAGAGTAAATGAATATTTTAGGGTTCCTAGCAAGATTAGGGAGCTGTCATGTCAACTCTTTCTCATTATTGTTTCTAATGAAAACATAAATTATTAATTAAGGACTGACAGTCGCCTCCTGATATGAACACTCAGAGTTGCAGATGGGGCCTCTCCATTCTAGGTGGAAGGGAGGAAGGAAGGAAGGAAGAAGAACAAGATAATTAGCCTAATTTCGCACTTTGATGTCACATAACAAGCGGAAATCTGGCTTCCCACTGTGCCTCTCCTCCTTACAGGGTCTCAGAGTATTCTAGCAGCACCCAAGGTAAAAATGCCACCTGACCTAAAAGAACCAGGTAATCCAAAAGGGTCTCTTGGAACTTTCCAGATTTCCTGTGGGAGGACAAGTGGACCCAAGGACTTGAACTTGCCAGCCTAAGGGGATTTTCTGGGAGGTCAGGAAGCCTTTCTGGATGGGTTTCCAACTCTGTTGCCTCTGCCAAAATGTTCTGCTAAAGGCTTCTCTTCCCACATTGGGTGTTTTTTTTGTTTGTTTGCTTTACAAAGACAGAGAGAGTCAGAGAGAGGGATAGATAGGGACAGACAGATGAGAATGAAGAGAGATGAGAAGCATCAATCATCAGTTTTTCGTTTTGACACCTTAGTTGTTCATTGATTGCTTTCTCACATGTGCCTTGACCACAGTCCTTCAGCAGACCGAGTAACCTCTTGCTGGAGCCAGCGACCTTGGACTCAAGGTGGTGAGCTTTTGCTCAAACCAGATGAGCCTGCGCTCAAGCTGGCAACCTCGGGGTCTCGTACCTGGATCTTTCTGCATCCCAGTCTGATGCTCGCTCTATCCACTGCGCCACCGCCTGGTCAGGCCACATTGGGTGTTTTTGATCCCCAAGGAAGAGAGGAAGAAAAAAGGTAGTGGTAAGGGCCATTATTAAATTCTGCTCAGGTATTTTCCTAACATATCATTTCTATGATTTCAAAAAGAACAAGAATGGATATCTTAATAGGTCCTGTTGCTAAATGCTGCTGAGTAGGCTAGACAGGACGCCATGGAAGAGGGACTTCCTGCAGAGGGGGGATTGGAGCAATCTTAAATAATTAATAGATATTTTCTAATGGGAAAAATTAGGAAGCATACATATGCAACGTGTGTGTGTGTATGTGTGTGTGTGTATTTGTGTGTGGGTAGGTTGGGAGGGTGGGGAGGAAAAGGCCAAGGGAGCCAGTATGTGTGAACCATAAAGCTGGAAGTGGCAAAATACATCTTGCACATTCTGTTTGCTCTGCCTGCAATCACCTGGCCTGTCCCTGTCTACCTCATCTGATTAACAACTATCATATTGAATCTGAGTGTCACTTTCTCCAAGAAGCCTTCCTTGATACTCAATTCCAGAAAACGTTTCCCTAATTTGTGTCCTCAAAAAAGCACTACTTTCCTAAAAGTAGAACTGAATGGTAATTTGCATTTTAAAACTTGACTTCAAAGTGTGATTTCTTTTGCTAGGAAACTATATAACAAAAATATAATAAATTATCACAAGTTTACACCTTGATCACCTGTGCTGGTTGTTCCAGGAATATCCTTGGTGTGGATTATGTGGGCCCTCTTGTTGTAATTTACTTTTCATTGCTATTGTTCCATCTGTGCCTGGGCCCAACCCAAGCTTGAGTTGGCTGACTATGAGACTCAACTCTGACCATGACATGAGAGCTGCTGTGTAGGTGCTAACCACATGACACAGAATTCAACTCAACAGGGTCTAGTTCCTGCTGAGATCTCCCTTTTGTATATGCCACTTGCAAAAATTACTGAATCCTGCTCTGATGTTATCTAAAGCTGGCCACTGGTTATGTTGGTCCTGGGCCTCTTGGGAGGGACTTTGATGTAGACCAATTTCACATGCTGCCCATGACTTACTGGCCCTGGGCAATTTGTTTGGGGCTACAAGTGATCCACAGTTTGTGGCCACCTCTGCTAGGCCTGGGTACATATAGGAAGGACCAAGCTGCTACCAAAGTCAGCTTTAACCAGAACAAATTCCAGGAACAGATTAAGTAAAAGCCCCAAGGCACTCTAAGATACGCCTCTATTTGCTTCTGCCTGCCTGTTAGGCTCAGTCACTGAAAGAGCCTCTGGCAGTACTCAAGTTGCATGAGGTAGCTCTTGGTAAGTTACCAGGTAGGAATGAGTGATGTTCAACAGATTGATACAGGTTGAGACTTAGTGTCAGTGCTGAGTCTGAGGCCTCTCAACAAATTTCCTTGACTATACAAAGTCTAGGTGATACCCACAGGGTACTTGCAAACCTTTGTGTGGGGGTAGGGTCTTATTGAGTCATTAGGGTGATGCCAGCAGAGTTTGTCAGACTCAAACAGACAAAGGCTTGGCCGTGTGAAAGGAAGGCTTTGTTTTGGTCAGGTATGGAGAAATAAATGGCCCGTGTGCTAGAGCCATACAACTCAGTCTGTCTCAGATTCTTCCAAGAGGAGATGGAGCTCAGCAAGAGAAAGACAGTTACCTACAAGGAAACTCCCATAAGACTGTTAGCTAATTTCTTGACAGAAACATTTCAGGCCAGAGAGACTAGCATGAAATATCCAAAGAGATAAAAAGCAAGGACCTACAACCAAGACTACTTTACCCAGCAAGGCTGTCATTTAAAATTGAAGGAGAAATAAAGACCTTCCCAGACAAGTGAAATCTAAAGGGGTTTGTTACCACTAAAGCAGTATTGCAAGAAATGTTAAAGGGCTGGATTTAAGAAGAAGAAAAAGAAGAATAAAGAAAGGAGGAGGAGGAGGAGAAAAAGAAGAAAAAGAAGAAGAAGAAGAAAGAGGGAAGGAGATGAAGGAGGAGGGGGAGGAAGAGGAGGAGGATAAGAAGAAGAGAGAAACACAGTTAAAATAATACAATGGTAATAAATATGTGCTTGTCAATAATCACTTTAAATGCAAATGTCTTAAATGCTCCAATCAAAAAACAGGGTAAATGAATAAATAAGAAAACAAGACCCATATAAATTCTGTCTACCAGAGACCCACCTCAGAACAAATGATACATACAGACAAAAAGTATAGGGGTAAAATGATATTTCATGCAAATAAAAAGGAAAACAATAGCCAGGGTAGCAATACTTATATGTGGAAAAACAGACTTGAAAACAAATGTTATAGTAAGAGACAAAAAAGACACTACATAATGATAAAGGGAGCATTTCAATAACAGTGCCTAAAGTGTACAAAAGATCAAAGAAATCAACAGCTGGTCCTTTGAAAAGAACTAGAATGACAAACCTTTAACAACACTCATCAAGAAAAAACAAGAGAGACTCATATAAATTAAATCAGAAGTGAAATAGAAGTAACAGCTGAGACCAAAGAAACAAAACAGATTGTAAGAAAATATTATGAGTAACTATATTCCAATAAATGGGACAATCTGGAAAAAAATGGATGAATTCCTAGAAACATCCAATCTTCCAAAACTGAATTAGGAAGAATAAAAGCATCTGGACAGATTACAACTAGTGAAATTGAAATGAAATAATAAACTCCCAACAAACAAATGTTCTGGACCAGAAGGCTTCACAGGTGAATTTTAACAAACATTCAAAGAGCTAACACCTATCCTCAAACTATTATAAAAATTTCAGGAGGAGGGAAGACTCCCAAGCTCATTTTATGAGGTCAGTATTATCCTAATTCTAAAACTAGATAAAAACACTACAAAGACAGAAAATTACAGTCCAATATCCCTGATAAACATAGATGCTAAAATCCTCAACAAAGTATTAGCAAACGGGACTTAGCAATACACTAAACAGATCATACATCATGATCAAGTGGGATTTATTCTGGGGATGCAAGGTGGGTACAATATCCTCAAATCAATAAACATGATACACCACATAAACAAAATGAAAAATAAAAATCACATGCTCATATCAACAGATGCAGAGAAAGCATTTGATGGAATCCATCATCCATTTATGATAAAAAAAACTCTCAGCAAAACAGAAATAGAGGAAACATAATGTAATAAAGGCTGTATATGATAAATCAATAGGCAACATCATACTCAATGCGCAAAACTATAAGGGTCTCCCTTCAAATCAGGCACAAGGTAAGGATATTGCTTTCACCACTCTTATTTAACATAGTACTAAAAATCCTAGCCACAGCAATTAGACAAGAAGAAGAAATAAAATATATCTGTATTGGAGAGGAAGAAGTAAAACTGTCATTATTTGCAGATGACATGATATTGTATATGGAAAACCCTAAAGAGTCAACCAAAAACCTTCTAGAACTGATAAAAGAATTCAGATTTCAGTAAAGTATTAGATATAAAATAAATATCCAGAAATCAATTGCATTTGTTTTACCCCAGTAATGAACTATCAGAAAGGAAAACTAAAAATAAAATTCCATTCATAATTATTTTAAAAAGAATAAAATACCTAGGAATCAATTTAAGCAAGAATATTGAAGACCTGAATTTGAAAAATTATAAGACATTGAAGAAAAAAGTTGAAGAAGGTACAAATAAGTGGAAGTATATACCATGTTCATAAATAGAAAGTATTAACATCATTAAAATGTCTATATTACCAAAATCAATCTATACATTTAATGCAATTCCTACCAAGATACCAATGGTATATTTCACAGAACTAGAAAAAATATTTCAACAATGTATATGAAACCATAAAAGACTCTTGATAGCTACAGTAATCTTGAGAAAAAGAACAAAGTTGGAGAAATCATACTACCTGATATCAAACTACTACAAGGTCACAGTAATTTTAATAGCATGGTATTGGCATAAAAACAAACATATAAATCAATGAAACAGAATAAAAAGCACAGAAATAAATACATGCCTTTATGGCCAATTTATTTTTGACACAGGAGGCAATAACATAAATGAGGAAAAGACAGCCTATTCAACAAATGGTGTTGGAAAAATTGGACAGAAATGTGCAAAAATAAAATAAAAAAAAGAAACAAACTAGACACCATCTTCTTACATCAAAAATAAGAATAATCCCAAAGTGGATTAAAAAAACTTAAATGTTAGACTCAAAACCATAAAATTCTAGAAGAAAACAAAGGCAGTAAAATCTTGGACATTTTTTGTAGCAGTATTTTTTCTGATATATCATCTTTGGCAAGAGAAAGAAAAGGAAAAATAAACAAATGGGATTATATCAAACTGAAAAGTTTTTGCACAGCGAAGGAAACCATCAACAAAATTAAAAGACAACCTACTGAATAGAAGAGCATATTTGCAAATGATAAGGGCTTAAAATATCCAAAATTTATAAGAAAATTATAAAAGTTAACACCAAAAAACACACACTGATAACCCAATTAAAAAAAATGGACAAAGGACCTGAATACACACTTCTCCAAAAAAGACATATAGATGGTCAATAGACATGTGAAAAGATGCTCAATATCACTAATCATCAAAGAAATGCAAATTAAAACCATGGTGAGATGCAACCTCACACCTGTCAGAAAGACTATCATCAATAAATCAACAAACAAGTACTGGTGAGGATGTGGAGAAAAGGGTACACTTGCGTACTGTTGGTGTGAATGCAGATTGGTGCATCCACTGTGGAAAGCAGTATGAAATTACCTCAAAAATTAAAAATGGATCTGCTTTATGAACCAGTGATTCCACTTTGGGGAATACATCTGAAGAAACATAAAATACTAATCTGAAGGAATATATATCTGACCTGTGCTGGCACAGTGGATAAAGCGTTGACCTGGAATTCTGAGGTCACCAGTTTGAAACCATGGGCTTGCCTGGTCAAGGCACATACAGGAAGCAACTACTACGAGTTGATGCTTCCTGCTCCTTCTCTCCTCTTTCTCCCTCTCCGTCTCTCTCCTCTCTCTAAAAATCAATAAATAAAGTCTAAAAAAATAACAATAATATATATTTGGCCCTGGCCAGATAGCTTCATTTGTTAGAGCATCATCCTGAAGTGCATAGGTTGCTGGTTCAATCCCCAGTCAGTGCACATACAGTAACAACTTGATGTTCCTCTCTTTCTCCCTTCCTCTCTGGCTAAAATCAATAAATAAAAACTAAAAAAGTAAAGAAAGAAAGAAAGAAAGAAAGAAAGAAAGAAAGAAAGAAAGAAAGAAAGAAAGAAAGAAAGAAGGAAGGAAGGGAGGAAGGAGAGAGAGAGAAAGAAAGAAAGAAAGAAAAAAAGAAAGAAAGAAAGAAAATGTTCAGTGTAGCATTATTTTCAACAACCAAGATCTAGGACAGTCCAAATGTCCATCAGTAGATAAGTGGTACACAATGGAATACTACTCAGCTGTAAAAAAGAAAAAAAGGTCTTACTCTTTGCAACATCATGGATGGACCTGGACAGTATTAAGCCAGTAGAGAAAAGACAAGTACCATATGATTTCCCTCATATGTAGAATCTAAAGAACAAAATAAACTAACAAACAAAATAGAAACATACTCATAGAGAGAACATACTGACAGCTGTCAGGGAGGAGAGTGGGTGTAGGGCTGGGTAAAAAAGGTAAAGAAATGAAGCAAAATAAAAAATGTCACAAACAACAGTATGGTGATAACCAGAGGGAAAGGGGGATGGGGGGAAGTAAAAGAGGGTAAAGGGGAATAAATGGTGATGGAAGGAGACTTGACTTGGGGTGGTGGACATACAATACAATATACAGATGATGTAGAATTGTATACTTGGAACTTACATAATTTCATTAACCAATGTCACTTCAATAAATTAAATGTAAAAATGAAAAAAGAATTCTTAACTTAATGATATCTGAAGAGTCCTTTGCCATATAAATGACGTTTATAGGTTCTAGGGATTAGGACCTGAATATCTTCAGTGTACCAGAAAATCCTTATTGTCATGGGTATTGTCAGTTTCCCAGTCTTTTCCTGGTGCCCTGTACAGGGTTCAGCCCATAGTAGGTAGGTACTCAGTGGATATGTGTTGAAAAGAATGAATTACATTAGTGGGAGGATGGAAAAATGGATGTTCTAGGTTACATAAGCCTTGAGGGTCTGAACATTCACAAGGCTGGACTCAGAGCACGGATAGGTCATGTAGGGATGTGTAGCCCTGGTACGGAGCCCAGCCCTACTCCTTATTCAGGGGAGTTACTGAATGAGCTTCAAGCAGAGCTTTTTAAAAGAGTCTTACGTTTCTATAATAAGAATAACATTGGTCTCCATCTAGTCTCTGAGGTCTAAATTGCTACGTTAAGTTTAAAAGTGGGATTCCTTCTTCTGAATGGTAAAGATATCCCACTCTGATTTTTGTCTGTTGGAGAAATGGGGCACATGTTTGAGGCAGACTCTTGGTGAGGAAGCCAGTTTAAAAAGTCATTAAGTCACCATGGAAAGCAAAGATTCATGTGTTCCAAAGGGAGGAGTCCAAGAGCTTTCTCCTGAGGACAACTGCCTTAGTCCCTGGAAATCCATATGCCCTGGGTTTCCTTGCAAGGGTCCAGGAGTACAGCATAATAGAAGGCTCTCAGAGATACAGAAGGGGCTAAGAAATGACCACCCAAGGACAGAAGCACATGCTTCCCTGCAGTGAGGATGTGTGCATGCATGCTGACAGTGAGGGACGGAGGGCAGAGGTGGAGGGCAGGGAAAGAAAGCAAACAGACAACGTGGGATTTTATAAGTGGGCTTTGCAGCTGCCAAGCAAATGGGAATATACTGTATGTTCAGCACCCGAAGGAAAAGGCAAAGAGGCAGCACCAGCATTGCTCTCAGAACCACTGCCTGGTGCCAGGAACCTTGAAAGGTGCATTTTTCCCTCATTCACACTTCCAAACAGCATTGTCAAACCCAATCTTGTCATAAATATGATTCAGTTGGTATTTGCTCATCCTCTTTACTGATTCAACCAGCAAAGGGTTTTCCCATGCACCATCTCATTTGAGACCCACACCAGCTCCTTGGAAGGAGGCGTGGCAGCTCAGGTAATCTCTATTTCACAGATGAAGAAACAGGGGCTCAGAGAGGACATGGGCTTCTGCTCACGGACACACACTGAGTTAATCTAGGTGGACTGTTCCAACGCCTGCTCTGCTGTGCTGTCTGTACTACCACCACACAATCTATTCTTTTAAAGGGTCATGTCCTGTCTTATATATGTATATACAGGATGGCAAAGGTAGGTTTACAATTGTGAGTACACAGAACTGCATTTATTCTTGCATTATTTATTAATTATTGTATTATTTTATGAATGAACAAGTGTAAACCTACTTTTTTTTTTACAGAGACAGAGAGAGTCAGAAAAAGGGACAGATAGGGACAGACAGACAGGAACGGAGAGAGATGAGAAGCATCAATTCTTCACTGTGGCACCTTACTTGTTCACTGATTGCTTTCTTATATGTGCCTTGACCAGGGGACTACAGCAGAGCAAGTGACCTCTTGCTCAAACCAGTGAACTTGGGCTTCAAGATAGCGACCTTGAGTTTTAAGTCAGCGACCTTTGGGCTCAAGCTAGTAACCTTTAGGCTCAAGCCAGCGACCCTGTGCTCAAGCTGGTAAGCTTGTGCTCAAGCCAGTGACCTCGGGGTTTCAAACCTGGGTCCTCCATATCCCAGTCCAATGATCTATGTCCACTGCACTACCGCCTGGTCAGGCTTGCCTCACTATGTTTGAATTATATATGTACACATACATGCCCATTATACACATACACATATAAATATGTATGTAATATATATTATTTATTCTATACATGTCATGCTTCTATGCACCTATAACATACAAGTCTAATAGGATAGCACTTGAAATTGCACTGAAATCATGCAGAGAGAAAAGTATTATGTTCATTTGAATGGCAGGGAAGTCCTTCTTTACTCTTAATACCCGAAGGAATAGAAAAATGATGACAAATTCATAAGTGTCAATATAGAACACCTGGATATTTTTTGGATAGAAAGGCTGCTAATGAGGATATGGGTCTTACTCCTCCAGAGCAAGGACTCATTCATCACCACGTTCTCAGATATCTCAAACATCAAGACCCTTCCATGATGTCAGCACTGCTCAGTGTGGGGACACAAAGGCAGAGTAACACATAGTCTCTGCCTTCAAGGCGCTCACAGCAAAAATGACAGGCAGACTTGTAAATCTAGCAATTATCCTATGATGCAACAGGTCCTTCCATTGCACTAACCCTTAGGAACACGGGGAAAGGGGGGTGGCATCTATCTCAGGCTGGTAGAGCAGATGCCTGGGTTCAAGGGAGAACACTGTGCCCTAGCTGGCTAGATGAAACGTTTAATAAATGTTTATTGAATCAACCCATGGATGACTAACTGAATGAAGGGAGGATGTCAGTTTCTCCCTATGGCTCTGACCCTTCCCCTGGCCACCATCGCAGTTCTTCACCTTCTTTACAGAGTTACTGACATAGACTGTTTACTGGCAGATACCATACTCAGTAAACAAAGAAACCCATAATGTGGGGCAAATGAAAGGATCAGCAGCCTCTTCCCACTCTCTAATGAAAATAAATAGGCCGGTGCCTCTTCCCTCAGCACTGTCCCAGCCTCTTCCTTTTAGTGAACTGTTTGGATGTCCAATTGTAAGGAAGCTCGGAAAAAAGCTTCTCTCCTTCAGATAAACAGCTAACGACTGAAGCACTATTTATATACTATTACTTCTTATCAGGCTCCCCTCTCAGCCTGGGTGAGGCTAAACAAGAAGAACTGTTAGAAAAATTAGAGGTGAGGACACAAATGAATGTTTTTACCTTCGGCATTTAGTGGCAGATCCGATCCTGAATCCTGTGTGACTTTCTATGTGACATTTCCAGTGCTTAACTGGGAAGTATGAGTCCAAATACAGATATCATCTACAATGAATCCATCTGGCGACACATCAAGTTTTTAAATATTTACCATTATAGCCCTGGCCTTATTAAACTTGCAGCAAAACAGCATGAGTAGGATTTACATGTGGGGCTGAGAAGGTTCCCTTAGCCAGCATCATGACAGCAACTGCCTGAAATCTCTAGAAAAATATACATTTATTTGCCAGGTCAGGAAATAGCATGAAAACATCAGGAGAATGGCTTGCTGGGATATTCTCAAACTGCACACGGGATACAATGAAGAACATGTGTGAGCTCCCAAGTCCATATTTCAATCTATTGCCATCCTGAAAGGCTAGTCCATGTTGATTGCCCGAGAGTAGGCAACACCAGAAGATAAATGGGGACAAGTGATCCCTACTGGAAAATTAAGAACTTCCTGTTGCCAGGGGAAATGCTAAAATCAAGCTTTGAGTCTGGTTGAAATCCAGGCTTATTGATGTTCTATAGTCTGAGAAGAAAAAGTGATTTTCTTACAGAACCGCATGGAGGGGACACTGGGAGAACCTGGTTCCAGTCTGGGCCGGCCACTCACTCGTTGCAGGAGGGTGAGCAGCTCCCACAGTCTCCTTGAGGGCTTACTTTCTCATGAGTAAAACTAGAAAAGCAATCACTATCTGCCTCACAGGGCTATTGAAGACACCAAGGCTTTTGAGTGGTTTTCAAACTGTGGTTGAAAGAGCGCTTAGTGGGTCTGGAAAGTAGTCAAGTGCGTTACAATTAGCATTTGAAAACAAAATAAAATTGCAATAAAATAAAATAGAATTAAACAATGAAACGGAATGGAGAGTTGCTCACATGTAGCTAAAGTAAGTATAATTTTGTAGTATTTTTGTCTCATTTTTATGTATGTGTGTTATGTATCAGATTGCTGGGTTAAATGCATTTGTTTCTGTAAATTAAGGCTTTAGTATATAAAAGAGCTTTGTAAAATGTAAGGGGGTTACCCAGAGTGGCAAACTAGTGGCCCAGTGATTACAAATGCATTTTGTTTTGCTGGCACAGTGTTTACCATTTAAAACAAAAATAAACTTTTAGAGTTTTAGATTCACAGCAAAGTAGAGAAGGTACAGAGATTTCCCATGTACCCCTGCCCCCATGCTTGCATAGCCTTCCGCATCATCAACATCCCCCACCAGACTGGCATACTTCTTTACAATTGATGAATCTACATCAGGGGTCAGGAACCTTTTTGGCTGAGAGAGCCATGAACACCACATATTTTAAAATGTAATTCTGTGAGAGCCATACAATATGTTTAACACTAAATACAAGTAAATATGTGCATTTTATGTAAGACCAACACTTTTAAAGTACAATAGGTTTCTGAATTATTTTTAATAACGTTGTTATGCTGTTGCTAACCAATGATGAATAAAGTACTCCTTACTATTAATGCAACTTCTGGTGCTGCATGGTTTTGCCGCTGGCTTTGTAGTCTGGTTGATAACGTGGTGAGGTTAAGCTTCACGCAGGCGTTGGGACTTCTATCCGTTAAACATGATTGTAGGTTGGTCTTAACATTCTTTAGATGTGAGAAAGACTGCTCACATACATACATAGAATCAAACATCATCAGTACAGCAATACTCACATGCTGCATTGTGTGGTATGTGACAGGAAGTGCATTCCAAGTTTTGACAATCAGCTGGTCCGTGGGTTGAAGTTTTATCACTTCTCCCCACTTGTGTTTGCTCACCAACTCTGCTTGCTGTCGTGCAAGTCTTTCCAAATCTTCATTCAGTGACTTGAACTTATTCACCCACATGTCTGAGGCCTTCAGGTCAGCAGCTGTAGCTCAAAATCTCTGACAGAGACACTAGGGATGGAACTCAAGTTGGCGTTGTCCACTGCACAATCATGTGGATGGGTGATGAACTTAAAAAGACGAGTGCGCTCACGAAATTCTCCAAAGTGCATTTTGAATGACTGCAGGAGATTAGATGTGAAGCCCGCTAACTGCTGGAGATCAAGATGTTGAGCAGGGTCACTTGCTGTGCATGCATCTTTCAACTCTCCCAGTTTTTCAAAGTGTAGTAAATGACCTGTTTCAATGTCAGCGATGAAGAGTTTCAGCTTGTTTTCAAATGCAAACACTGCTTGTTGAAGGGATAAGACTGTATGTCTAACGCCTTGCGTTTTCACATTGAGCTGGTTAAGATGTTCAGTCATGTCCACGAGATAGTAGAACTTCAGGAGCCACTCAGTGTTAGCTAACTCAGGATGCTTGATGTTTTTTATTTCAAGAAAAGTCCGGAATATCACTCAAACAAGCTGTGAAATAGCTGAGCACCTTCCCACTTGACGACCAATGCACATTGCTGTGCAGCAGCAGACCAGGATAATTATTCCCAAATTCATCCAGCAGTGTTTTAAACTGGTGATCATTTAAAACTCGGGCAACAATAAATGTGACCACCTGAATGACCAGCGACATCACCCACCAAGCTGCTTGCCACACATCTGAGCACAAAGCGCCTCCTGATGTAGGATGCAGTGAAAACTTAGGATGGGTCTCTTTTCATGTTCACGAAGAAGCACTACGAATCCTGTGTTTTTCCCCACCATGCACGGACACCATCAGTTCACACCAAAATAGATTTATCCATCACTAGATTTTTTTCTTTAGTGAATTCAGTGAAAGACTGGAATAAATCCTCCCCTCTTATTGTTTCTTTCATAGGCAAAACAGCAAGACTTTCCTCACGTAGTGTGTCACCAACAGCATACCTTGCAATAACGCTGAACTGGGATAGATGGCTTATGTCTGTTGACTCATCCAAAGTGAGAGTAAAGAATGGTGCTGCATTTATGTCCTTCACTTGTGTTGCCTCAATGTGATTTGCCATTATGATGGTACACAATCGTGAACAGTTTTTACCGACAGCGGCATGTCTTTTATTTGTTTGATTATCTTGTCTTTATCCAAAAGGTGGTCAAAAAGTTCATTGGCAACATCAATCATGAATATTTTCGCATACTTCTCATCTGTGAATGGCTTTCTGTTTCTCATAATTGCTAAAGCATCAGCAAAGCTAGCCAAATTCCAGTTACCTTGTTGGGTCCCAACACAGAGTTGCTGCTGACTAGCTTGCACTTTGCACAGTAGCTCTTGACATGCTTTCATCCTGCTATTCCCTGCTGGATATTTCGATGCAAATGTAGTATGGCGTGTGCCGAAGTGCTGCTTTATATTTGACCATTTCATTGATGCAATTTTATCATTGCATATTAGACACACTGCAGAATCTGCTCTCTCCACAAAGGCGAATTCCTCTGTCCATTCCTGCTGAAAAGTACTATACTCCTCATCTTTTTTCTTATAGCCATCTTCTTTGTCAAAAGGGTTTCTGCAATTAGCTAGCTGACTACTTGATTAAAAGGAGGGAAGTTTACTTCCTGACCTCACAACAACCCGTGTACGTACACATTATCCAATAAAAATTTGGTGTTGTCCTGGAGGACAGCTGTGATTGGCTCCAGCCACCCGCAACCATGAACATGAGCAGTAGGAAATGAATGGATTGTAATACATGAGAATGTTTTATATTTTTAACGGTATTATTTTTTCAATTAAAGATTTGTCTGGCCTGACCTGTGGTGGCGCAGTGGATAAAGCGTCGACCTGGGAACACTGAGGTCGTCAGTTCAAAACCCTGCACTGGTCTGGTCAAGGCACATATGGGAGTTGATGCTTCCAGCTCCTCCCCCCTTTCTCTCTCTCTTTCTCTCTCTCACTCTGTGTCTCCTCTCTAAAAATGAATAAAATAAAAAGAAATTAAAGATTTGTCTGTGAGCCAATTGCAGCCATCAAAAGAGCCACATCTGGCTCACGAGCCATAGGTTCCCAACCTCTGATCCACATGGACCCAAGACTATCACCCAAACTCCATGGTTTTTATTACAGTTCATCTGGTGTTGTACAGTCTGGGTTTGGACAATTGTATAATGACATATATCCATCATTACAATATTATATGGAATAGTTTCACTGCCCTAAAAAGCTTCATTGCTTCACCTATGTTTCCCTTCCTTTTCCCAACCCCTGGCAACCACTGATCTTTTAATATCACCATAGTTTTGCCTCTTCCAAAATATTGTGTAGTTGGAATCATGCAGTATGTAACCCTTTCAGAAGAACTTCACTCACTTAATCATATGTATGTCTCTTTATGGCTTGATACTTCATTTCTTTTTAGTACTGATTCCATTTTCTGGATATACTACAGTTTATTTATCCATTTACTCATTGAAGAAAATCTTGGTTGTTTCCAAGTTTGGGTGACTTTAATAAAGCTGCTATAAACATTCATGTACAGGTTTTTGTGTAGATATAACTTTTCAACTGTTTCGGATCAATACCAAGAAGTGTGATTGCTGGGTCATATGATAAGAGTAAGTTTTGTAAAAATCACCCATCTGTCTTCCAAAGTGGCTGTACCATTTTGTATTTCTACCAATAGTGAATGAGAGTTCCTGCTGCTTGATTTTCTTGTCAGCATTTGGTATTGTCAGTGTTCTAGATTTTGGTCATTATAATAGGTGTGTAATTGTATCTCATTGTTTTAATTTGCATTTTCCTGGTGACACACCATATGAATATCTTTCATGTGATTATTTGCCATTTATATAGCTTCTGTGAAGAGGTGTATGTTAAGGTCTTTAGTCCATGTGTTGATGGGGTTGCTAGATTTTTTTATTGTTGACTTTAAAGAGTCCTTTTTTTATTTGGATAACAGCACTTTATCAAAAATGTCAAATATGTCAGATTAGTCACAGAACAGCCATTTTCAATTTAAAGAAATCCAGCTTATCAATTATTTTTCTCATGGATCATGAGAAAGATTATTGCCCAAGAATTTCTCCTATGTTACCTTCCGGGAGTTTTATAGTTTTTTATTTTACATTTAGGCGTGATCCACTTTGAATAAATTTTCAAGAGGAATGTAAGGTCTGTCTTTTGATTCATTTTTATGCATGTGGATGTCTACTTGTTATAGCGCCATTTGTTGGGAAAACTATCATTTGTCCATTGTATTGCCTTTGCTCCTTTGTTAAAAATCAGTTGACTGTATTTATGTGAGTCTACTTCTAGGTTCTCTATTCTGTCCCATTGATCAATTTGTCTATTCTTCTAACAATACACTGTCTTGATTACCATAGCTTTATACTAAGTCATGAATTTGGGTATCTTAGTTATTCAACTTTGTTCTTCTTTAATATTGTGTTGGTTGCCTGACCAGGTGGTGGTGCAGTGGACAGAGCATCAGACTGGGATGCAGAGGACCCAGGTTCAAGGCCCTGAGGTTTCCAGTTTTAGCATGGGCTTATCTAGCTTAAGCATGGGCTCACCAGCTTGAGTGCGGGTTGCTGGCTTGAGCGTGGGCTCACAGACATGACCCCAGGGTTGCTGGCTTGAGTCAAAAGTTTGCTAGCTTGAACCCAAGATCACTGGTTTGAGCAAGGATCACTTGCTCTGCTGTAGACCCCTCCCTGTCAAGGCACATATGAGAAGGCAATCAATGAACAACTTAGGAGCTGCAACAAAGAATTGATGCTTCTTATCTCTCTCCCTTCTTGTCTGTCTGTTCCTATCTGTCCCTCTCTTTGTTTCTCTCTCTGTGTCAAAAAATATATATGTTGTGTTGGTTATTCTGGGTCTTTTTCCTCTTTTTATAAACTTTAGAGTTAATTTGTGAACATTCACAAAGTCACTTGCTGGGATTCACTGACTACAGATCAAGCTGGGAAGAACTCACAGCTTGACAATATCATGTCTCCCTGTCCAGGAACATGGAATATCTCTTCATTCATTTCTTTAGTTTTTTGATTTTTTTCACCATACTTTTATAGATTTCCTTATATGGCTCTTATAAATATTGTGTTCGATTTATAAGTAAGTATTTCATTTTTCGTGATGCTAATGTGAATAGTATTTTGATTTTAATTTCCAATTCTACTTGTTCACTGCTGGTATATAAGAAAGTGATTGACTTGTATATTAACCTTATGCCTTGCAATTCTGGTTTAATTGCTTATTAATTTCAGAAGTTCTTTGTCGATTCATTCAGATTTTCTACATAGATGATTATGTTATCTATAATCAAAGTAAGTTTTATTTTTTCTTTCCTAATCTGTATACCTTTTACTTCCTTTCATGTCTTACTTTATTAGATGGACTTCTTATATAATGTTGCAACATGGTGGTGAGAGGAGACATCCTTGCCTTGTTCCTGATCTTAGTGAGAAAGCTTTAAGATTTTCACCATTAAGTATGGTTTTAGTTATATTCAGTGGACATTCATGTTGCCGTTCCCTCAATCGCCACCATGGCTTATTCTCAGCCTGTTTCACTCATGTTACCTGACTAACCCCTGAAATCCTCTGAATTTGTGATATCTGAGAAAATTACAGTGTATACATACCTCTAGTTTTTCAATTTTTACACTGACTTAGAACTGTTCTTTCAAACATTTCCCAAGTTCTTAAGAACAAAAAATTTATCTTTCAATACATCCCTCAGGCAGTGTCTTTACATAGCAGCTGCTTGATAAAATGTCTGGAACAGAAAACCATTACTGTTGGGTAAACAAGCAGAGCAAGGTTTCTGAAACCATGTCTTGGCTCAGAATTTGTCACTGGACACCTATCCCTGGTCGGTAAACTGTGGCTCATGAGCCACATGCGGCTCTTTGGCCCCTTGAGTGTGGCTCTTCCACAAAATACCACATGCAGGCGCTACCTCGATAAGGAATGTACCTACCTATATAGTTTAAGTTTAAAAATTTGGCTCTCAAAAGAAATTTCAATCATTGTACTTTGATATTTGGCTCTGTTGACTAATGAGTTTGCCGACCACAGACGGGTGATATTGAGGGAGTCATTTCCCTGCTCTGTGCCTATGTTTTGCCCATGGGTAAAATTAGACTATTGAACTCAAAGTAGTATTTCCCATACAGATATATGCTCTAGGAGAGCCACAAATGAGAAAAAAGTGCTTTTCTGCCAAACAACAAATTTAAACTGCCAGAGGAATCCACTCATGGCTTTCACCTGTTTTATTTATTCAGGTTCTGCCTTAAGATTTCATTTGACTAGATGACATCCAAGCTCCCATCTAGCTCTGCCATTCAAGAACCCCATGACTCCCAGGGGAGTGCTCTCTCGGGGACACTCCAACACATCCATTAAGTTGTTATGTTCTTTCTTCAAAGTCTGCTAAGGTATTGGTAAATAAGGCAGTGGCTAATATGAATAGAACATTTGACAACACGCAACTGGGATCTTCATTGGTTACCTGGCTTCCAAACAGAGTTCAGGCAAATGGTCCCATCTTCTTTTGATTCCTGTAATTTCTGATGACTAACTGCATTCATCTCCTGTGTTATGTGGCTATTCTCATAGATTTTGCTGGGAAATTTCTGTTTCAGTGGTTCATCCATCAACCAGTGTGGATTAGGAGAACATTTAATGGAGAATTCATTATGATGAGAAATCTCTGAGTTGCAGTCATAAAATTTGCTCTCACTTTTGTAGAAAGCTTCATCACTCACCCACTCCTCCTGAAAACGATTGATACCAGGCTAATCCTCCTACCTCTAGCCTCTTGCTCTATTTTACAATGGTTGCAACATTCACCCATATATGTCATTTGACTCACTTCAACCTAGATTCATTGAGTGCTTGTTATGTACCAGGTACTGTGCTAATTATGAGCAATAAACTGAGATATGTTTTATACATCCATGCTCTTGACCATTGGCATGTATGCTCCCAATTCTCTTCCTAATATCTTGAGATTAAATTCACTCACAAATTCTAACATGCTTTTTCAGACCCACCCCTCACAGGCTAATGCATTATTCATTATACTCTGTACTTATATACCTTGATTTCTTTCTTTTTATCACTAGCTTCCTTACCTTGTGGGGAAAATAAAATGAATAGAGACATAAAGCACTTCAATTGTGCCTGCTACATAATACATATTAAATAAACATTAGCTATTATTGTTATTTTATAATTGGCATCTAAAGGCTGCCCCCAGGTTACAAACAAGATAGGTTCTGTAGGTTTGAAAATATTTAAGTATCCATATGCACAGAAATGTAAAAATACTATGTTAACAAACATCTGTCTAAGTTACATTTAATAGGTAAATGTACCTGTTTCAACTTACATACAAATTCAACTTAAGAACAAACCAATAGAACCTATCTTGTTTGTAACCAGGGAACTGCCTTTATATTGTTTATACCTGAGCAGATGCAGCAGAGCAGAAAGTAAGGATGGGAGAGAGCGAGGCATTCTGATGGGTCATTTGAAGGGGAGAGGAGAAGAATCAGAGGGATGAAGATGGGTAGATTCCTGGACTGCGTGTGAAAAGGGAAGGAGGTGGTTTTGGACTAAAAATAGATAAGGCTGGAAATATTCTTCTGATTGCCTTAGCTGTCTGGTCTAAACTATGACCAGCTGCTGTGAAAGGTCAGGCATCACTGAGCGTCCTTACCTCTCCAGTCCTGTCACCCTGCTGCTCTAGAAGGAATTTTTCTGTGCTGGCTTTTCAAGGGGAGCTCCCTCAGGCTTTCCACTCAGGTCACCAAAGTCAGGGGCGAGGGTTCACACTTCTTGGCAGCCAACGGTGAAGGGCTCCTCAGGCAATGCTTGATCTGCTGGCTGTTTCTCTGGCAGCTCTCTCAAAAGTATTGATCTGAGTGTGCGGATTAGAAATGAGGGCGAGGGCTACAAAGGGAACTGCTACTCATCCCTAAAAGAAATGGTGTCATTGGAGGGCCCTCTCTTGCACACAGTCTCCGAGGATCTAAGTCTGTACTTTCCTCAAGGCCAGGAAAATGTCACTCTTTACTTAAGGACAGAGCCCAGAGTCCAACAGGTTGCAATGCTCCATTTGTCTGCCTGGCTGCAAACTGGCCAATGAAAGCACAGATGCAGTAATATTCAGTCATCATCACAGGGTCACAGTGGGGGCTTAAGTGCTTCCTTAAAATTTTTTTTTAATGTGGATTTTTATTTGATTTTGTTTTCTTTTTTTATTATTTGGTTCATTTATCCATCTAACAAATACCTCCTAAATCCCTGGAACAGTACTTCATTATTTAGATAAGTAAATTTTAGAACCATGATACACAGTATCTGTTCTCTAGCCCTCACAGGCTAATCATTAGAGAAACAGCTAAAAATGATCATATAATGTGATGGGTGTTTAATAATGATCAGTACATATCAAAGCGCTGGCAACGCTCCTGGAAACAGGAATATCAAAAGGATCAAGTCATATACAAAAAAAAAAAAAAAGCTGGGTTTTTTTAGAAAATGAATGCATGTAATTGACACGCACAATCCTTCCTCCACTGCTAACTCCGCACCAACCCTGATGCTCAGCACACTCCTAACACCCACTAGTCTCTAAACATTCCCCTACGTGGGATTTCCTCAAGAGACCTGAGGCTGTTTGTTTATTCTACCTACCAGTTGGTAGTATAACATGTTTCTTTGTTTTATCGGCTAAAAAGGCTGGTTCAAAATACTATAGTATTTACAGAAACAATAATCATCATTGCTAACACATACTGGATTCTGACTCTATGCTACCTAGTTGGCTCACCACTCTACATCATTTCTGCTTTTGTCCTTGTGAAACCTTGTGTGCTAGCATTTATTGCTCCTCACCACACAAAAGATGACATGAAAGATCACAGAAGTTACCCAAAGTCACCCAGCTAGCCTGTGGTGGAGCTTGTGCTTGAACCCATATCTGACTACTAAACCAACCCTCATCACTGCATTATATTGCTTTACAAAAGCAATATAATGATTGGGCACATCAAGGGACAATTAAAGGAGCGTCACAGAAGAGGTGGGTCCTGAAAGACAGAAATTTAAAAACCTGTTCACCGTAATTAATCAACTAGCCTTCCCAGTTTTACAAGGCTATGAAGCCCATTGTATTTTGATTTAGTGAAGAAATACTGCTGTCTTGCAGCTCAGTACCTCAAATTTGGTAAATGTAAAAAGAAACAGTTCTAGGTCCTCTCTCCTCATCCACCCTGTCCTTTATCCCCATGAGGCTAACACAGTGTTAGACACTTCCTTGCCTGGTGACTGATGGATGCAGACAAAATCTGAGATTTGGGGGAAGCTCCTAGGCCATCAGTCATAACGCAAGGTTTGCAGGTGATAGCTACATATCTCCAGCCATGGTTTGTGCAAAAGCAACATTTGATTTGAAGGCATATCTCCTTTGCTTTGGGAGTGTTAATTATTTCTGAAGTGTAAGAAAGTGCATCCAGACAGCGTAGACACATCTAGACCTTTTGCTACTCATTTCTAAAAACAGATTCTATTGCTTTACAGAAGATGTCTTGATTATCAAATATTATACACCCTTTTATTTTCCTGGCTGGTTTTTGTCTTCATTCTCTTCTGTTGTTCCACAATCATATTTAGTGACTTGGGGTGTGGGTGGGACAAGGAAATAGTTTTTAATAAACCAAGAATAGTAAACAGCTAATTTTTCTTTATGCTTCTGAAAATGGGAAGAGCCAAGACCAAGTTAAGGAATATCTTTCTTTCTTGACAAATTCATTTTCCATAATGAGAGGTGGTCATCTTCCCAAAGTGTTTGAAATTCTAAGATAAACATGAAAAGATGGTGTTTTATCACAATGTCATGCATCGGCATCCCTGTTTATTTTGGGTTCCAGCAGCAAACTAGACTGGGGACTGTCACTCCGCACTGCCAAGGGGGAACATAGTCAGCCACTTAAATAATTCGAAAGTAAAAAGAGGCACCACAGGGGAATAGCACAGAATAATAGCTTGAGAGGTGCCGTAGGAAAAGAAATTCAAACCACTGACCTAGATAGTCAGAATTTACAACTTGCCTTCTGAACTCTGTCTGCAACTGGAGTTCTTTAGGAAGGAGTATTTCTTTGGATATTCCTTAATAATAATAATCACACTTTACATTCCTATAGCACTTTAGACTTCTTTCACAGAAATTCCACATTCATTATCTCACTTGGCCCTCACGGCAGCCTCTTGTACACAGGGCCAGGTCTTTAATAGAAACTGGTGATGTTTACAAGCCGCATACTAGCCCTGTGTGTGGTTTCAAAAGCAGAAACCGCAAGTACATGCTCTGGTCCAAAAACCATGTTTCTTCTCTTAGAAATCTAGTCTTTCCTTTCTTGGATGAGGCTCACAAAATTACAAATCTCACCATCTTTAAAACAATTAATTTCAAGTGTTTACTCTGAACCTACATTGTTGAAAAGACAGCTCTGTTCGAATAGAAGAAGCCTAATGCATATTTCCCTTCCCTTGTTTTTTATTCTTGGGTCCGAGGACATTTGAAATGATTTCAGGTGAAAAGCTTAATTCCTTTATAGAAAATAAAATGCAAAAGCTGTATTTGAGAACTCCTCACTTTCCCTTACATCATATCTGTTTCAGTCACATCACGCTGGTGCCTCACTCTTACCTCTATTTTAAATCTTCAGCTGAGTTATGTTTTCACCTTCTGGTTTAAATACATTTCGAATGTGTCAGTATCACTGCTTCTACTCCAGATTAATAGGATCAGCCAAAAGGATGGCTGACATTTTTGTTGCTATAGAAACTGGTCCTGATTTTACACAGTTTGCCTTTCCCCTATTTGCCATACATCTATCCAGCTATTGAACACAGACATCTTTTTGTTTCACAGGGAGTTACATTAAAAAAATTAAGCCATAATTTGATCCTGGGTTAGTCCTCATTCTGTCGAAAACAGTATTAAATAATATTAAGAGGCATTCACAGAAAGTGGGAATAGGTGTAATACTGCTCAACAGCTTATGAGCCTCCCAGATCTAAAGAGAATACAAGTTGTGCAAATTATCCCACATCCTTAATCCTGTTCTTCTCTGCTTGGGCTAAGTACTGCAAGGCTTTTCCTTAGCAAAACTCTCAGCTCAGCCAGCAGATTCCACCTGAGCCTATGGACGACCAAACCAAGCCAAGTCCTTTCCTTCTCCCTCCCCCACCCCATAATAATTTCTGGACAGCTGTTTTCTTAAATATGCCATCAGCATCCTCCAACATATCACCTCCATTGTACGCTGAAATCCTTCTTCCACAGATGTACCATTGCCCCCAGAGAAAACCTTTCACACGAAATTAAGACGTAAAGTCTCAGCACTTAATGATGCAGCCAGCACGTCTGGCTGGCGCCAGAAGGTACGCTCAAGAAGGAAGAGATAGAAGGAAAGCAAAGGAGAAGTACCCTGGGAAATGGGTAGGGAGCAGCTCCTCCAACCCCTGTAATAACTGATGTTTATCAAAAGCAGAGGCGACAAGCAGCTTTCTAGTGGGCACAGTCTAAACGGTCAGATGTCCATCTGTCGCAGCTATGACCGTAGCGGCAGGTTATGCATTTGAGTGGAATTTCTCCCTTTCCCATTAGAGGTTGAAAGAAAACTTTCACAATCATTTAGGAGGCAAAGGCAACTGAAAGGGACAGGTTCATTCAGCAGCTTTCTGGGTTATCAAGCTCCCCTGCAGCTGTCATAGAACTAGGAGGGTTTAGCTGCTTTGGAGAACAGGTGGGATGTAAGAGTAGTATATTGACTAAGGGGATATTTAAGTGAGACTTTCTCACGTGACGGAATATGGAATTCACCCCACAGGTTAGAGACAGGAGACTCTAGTGAGGTTAAGATGACTTTACACCAAGAACAAGGGAAGAAGCAGAAGTGCCATCATAAATTCTCTTTCTATCATAACTTAAAAAAGAAAAGAAAAGAAAAGAAGATCATATGCCACCCATGTCCTGTATTTTAGAGCTTAAACTTGCATTTAGGAGAAACAGAAAAAGCATTGACCGAGCCTCTGTTACATAGCGATACTCCAGGCGGGACCTAGTAACTATGATCTTACTAAATTTTCCCAGTTTTTGTGAGGCAGAGGTTATCCTCAAATCCACTGGACAGATGAGAAGCTGAGGTTCAGCAAGGGCTAAGTCTTGTCCCCCACACCAGCCCACTGGATCCAGGGCCTTCTCCCAGTGGCTGAATTAAAAAGTAGAATGCTCAACTATAAGGAGAGTGTCTATCTGACCATTTTTTTTATAGTTTGCATTTATAATCTACACAGATCATAACATGAGCTAGCTAAAGGAGAATGCCTGTGGCCTCAAGAAAGCTTTCCCTCCTGGTCCAGAGACATGTTTCACAGTGCTGGACAGAAGGTATCATCATGCTGTCTGTCTAGGGTAATCAGCAATGAAGGACTGTTTTTAGTTAAGCCTCCAAATAGGAAGCGTTTCTTTTTGCCAAAGGGAGAAAGGGAAGGCTGATGGGGGAGGGAAATAGTGAAGACCATTGAGGAGAGGCTCTGTCTAGAAAGAATAGAGACCCCAGTCAAGGCCACCCTGGGGAAGAGCTCTTCTGAGAGAAGGATTTACAAGGTAAACTAAGAGCTCCAGGTATACCTTTAATAACTATAGTCACAATGTAATTTATATAATATGCCAAGACTCTTGATATGGAAAGGGGCTGTCACAGATAAGTTATACTCAGCCCATAGGCATAAACTGGGCCATGAGTGAGCAAATCCAGAAATATGGTCACCCTAGTTATACAGTAGTTGTCTGTAAGTACAGATAATTAATTAGATATTGTCCTGGGTACAGGCAAAGAATTCACTCTCAAAAGATTAGAGGCACACCTAAGTTTACTGCCCTTCTACAGATTGACAGTAAGACTCTCTACCACCAAGAAGATTATGATCCCCTTTATTATGGTACTTACTTTGTTGTAATGCTTGCTTTATGGCAGTGGTCTGGAACCAAGCCCCCAATGTCTTTCAGGTATGCCTGTATTTAGTCATTCAAGTAAACATCTGATTTAAGATGGTTGCTGATGCTATTCCAGATCAGTGTACCCAGTAGGAACAATGCAAGCTACATTTTCTCATAGACACATTAAAAAGTAAGAGAGACAGGCAAAATGGAAATTAATCTAAATAATATATTCTATTTAGCCCAACATACCTAAAACAGTATCATTCAAAACACTGTTAATAGGACACTTTGCAGTCTTTTTTTCAGACCAGGCCTTGAAGAAGAGGTAGATTTTGAATGTGACAAGATAGAGGGTCCCAAGAGAAGGGAAAGAAAAATTCTCTCTGGACGTCCCAGATAAAATGAAGAAAACAACGTCAGGATATTTTAACAGGAGACAAGAACGATGACCTTTTTCAGTTTTACTGAGATATAATGACATATAAAGCCCACAATGTTTTTATCAAGCAGAGGGAATTCTGACACTGCATCGGGAGAAAAGGTGGTGAGCAGAGAGGAGAGTGAAGCTGGCACATGGCCCCAGGAAGGAAGTCTGACGTTCTTCATAAAGAAAGCAAGTCCGGGCCTTTCGTAGAAAGAAGAGCAGGTTATGTGCATATGGGAGACAGGAGAACAAATGTACAGTTCTAGGCATGAAACAGAATAAAAAAGAACTCAGATGAGCATGTGAGGCCCCGCAGGTCTGAGTACATTATTCTTTGTAGCTCTAGCATGCAGCACAGTGCTGGTGCAGGGTAGTAACCTCACAACTCTTGGGTGGGTGAATCTCCAGGGATTGATGTATACAAGGAAACTGGTCCTTGGTCAAAGGGAGAGTAACTACCATTTGTGGGAGGTCACCAGGTTCTAGCACCACATGAACTATTGTCATCTGATATAATAACACTGAAATAAGAAATGCTGATCCTATTTTAAGGCTGAAGAAGCAAAGACCCAACATGGTCAAGTTACTTGCCTGAACCTTCACAGCTAAGACACCATTAAAGCTTGGATTTGGACTTGGACCTGTTTGGTTATAAAGCCCACACTTCTTTTATCATACCACTGCTATCTAGCCAATTGGTGACTGCCTTTTGAGAGGAAAAATAATAGTAATAATAGGAATGATGATGATGAGGATTTTCATAGCAAATATATATGCATTACTCGCTAAGTTGCCAACACAGTTCCAGGCACTTAATTCTATGTTAATTCATTTAGTTCACACAACCACCCCATGAGGTAGGTGTTATTATGATCTCAAGATTATATAAGAAGCTAAGGCACAGAAAAATTATTCAACTTGTCAAAGATCATATTGCCCATGAGTGGCTGAGCAGGGATTTAGGACTTAGCCGTTTGGTCCCAGAGTCCACCCTTTTATCCCACCCCACAGTGCCTATCAGGGAAGGTTTTGCACTATAAGCTATGAATGAGGTCAAGTTGTAGGACAGGAATTTGCCTTGGAGACCGAAGCATAATGTGTACCTCAGTATGGATGACTATGGCTGACTGCTTTTCAACTTTGACTGACTGTTCTTTCAGGGTGTGACTCAAGGGAATAAATAGGTCATGCAAGACCTGCTATCTCAAAATGGGATGAAAGGAGAGCCTGAGAACTTCATTATTGACTGGGGTATAACATGCAGACATTCTCAGCACAAGATTTATATCTGACCTCAACAATAACAATTATGGAGACTGATATATGTCAGATATTCAGTAGCAGTTTTGCCAGAAGCCAACAGTAGAATAACCTCTTACCCAATACCACAGTGTAAACTCTCAGAGAAAACAAATATTTATTCCCTGTGTCAGTCATTTGTTGCTCACAGCTAATATTTATGGCATTCCTTCCCAGCACTACCCAGCAGAGAATGCTTTGTCAAGCTTCAGGGATTTCAGAAGCAGCTAGGCAGAAGAGCACTGAAGTTCCCGGGAGAATTTTTTTTTTTTTTAATTTTTTGACTGATTAGAGAGAAGTGGGAAAGGGGGGGAGAGAGAAGCATCAACCCATTGTTCCATTTATTGTACACTTATTGATTGCTTCTTGTACATGCCCTGACCAGAGATTGAACCTGCAACCTCAGCACACCTGGACAATGCTTAATCTACTGAGCCACCTGGCCAAGGTTCTGGGAGAAGAAGCTCAAGTGACCTGCCTGGAGAAGAACATAAATGACCACAACCTGTGCTGATGAGGGCCCTCAGGGGATGGCTTCCATGAGGGACTTGAATGTCAACCAAGATGCACCGGGGAATGACCCAGACTGGTTTTCAGTGTCCACATAGTCATTGAATCCCATGATCTCAAACAAAGCCCTTAACCAGTCCAGGCATCAGCTTTTTCAGAAGTAGCATGAAGGGGCAGGTTCAGTTTCATTCAGTATCCTTCCACTTGCATACTGAGCTGTTCAAGCTCATGTCTACTCCCAAGCAAAGCTTGAGCTCCTGGGCATTCCAGACCGAGTAAGAGCTCAGGACCCCTGGCTTGCCCAAAAAAGAAGCTTTGGCATCTTCTCCTACTTTGAAGATGCTCATCCAGCCTGAGAGAGAATAATTTGGATGTTCCAGAGGAACTTATTTTGTAAACTCTCAAATTCAAGAATAGCATTCTTTAGGAAAAGTATTACCATGCATTAGAGAACAAATAAATGAAAACATTAGAGGCCAGTCTTTTCAGAGAAAGGATCACAATGTAGTCATATGAACCAATGCCAGAGCGTGAAAGCATCTGAATGCCTCACTGAGTTGAGACATTTGCATGTGAAACCGTAAAGGATGAAATATTATCACAAGTGGTTCTGCCAAGGAGGGGAGTAACTTGAGTGAATTTAGAGTAATAGATCTGGAGCAATGCAGAAGTTGGACTATAGAAGAGTGAAATATTTTATTTTTAGTCACTCATATATTATACAGAAACTTATAGAGATCCTCAGCAAATGGTTGTTGACTGAATAAGTGACCATTTGGTTCCAAATAAGAAATTTTTTTCTCATTAGGCATTTTGATTCTAGAATCGGGTGTCCAGTAAAAGAGCATACTTGCCCTTCATTGAACTCATGTGTGAATGTTCAGGTCAGGTTGCACAGCTGGATGAAATCATGAAGGGAAAAAAACACTATCCTGGGAAACTTGGTACCATTTCTGATTTCCTGGGCCTGGCTCTCTCTTGGAATAATTTCACATGCCCAGCAGCATCAGCATGCTGGGTTATACAAGGTAGCAAGCTGTCTCACTGTAACAGGCGTGACGTATCATTCCACTGATGCATGAAATTAAAAAGATGTGGTTTGCTAGAGATACAGCAGATAAACCAAACTTGCTTCTCAGTCCATCTACTTTTATTCACATGTAAAATAATATCAGAAGAAACTGAAGAATTAGTCAGTCTGATTAATTACCCATACATTGGGGCCAATAAACCATTTCATGCAATTCACAGTTGAGGAAGTGGGGTTTTTGGTGTTTATTAAATTCCTACTGTGTGCTTGGCATGCTAGGCAGTGCTAGGCAGTGCCATATAAGAGAAATAAATGGAACCTGCAGAATAGCAGAGAAGGGGCATCTCCTCTAATCCAAGAGGATTAGGGAAGGATCCTTGGCAGAGGCAATGCCTGACTCGGATCTTAAAGGGAAACTGAGAATAAGCCTGGAAGGAGAGAGGGAAAAAGCAGGGGCAGTTATGCAGAGGCAGTAGGGTAGGGCAGCAAGTCATCCCACATTATGTCCCAAGGATGGGACATCAGTTGTAGCCATTGCTACATGGACTGCAAATTTCTGCCAGAAGGTGAAGAGACACAGTGAGCAGGCATCGGAGCAGATGTGGCAAGTGCTCAGGGTTAATCAAGCATCCTGCAGCCAGCATGAGAAATAAATGCCCCAGAGCAATATTGGCGGCAGCTGGCAGGAGATGGCACTGACTCAAGCTCTGTCCTCCTGGAATTAGAGGCACTCGCTGAGTGCTCCTCGCTGGTCCCTCCTCATCCATGGAGCAGGCATGAGAAAGGGGACAGGGAAAAGAAATTAGTAATAGTGTCACCGACCCACAATGAAGAAAGCAATCAATAATTGTTCTACGAAGGAAAAAGAGAGGCGAAGAAGACAGCTATTTGGTAATTTGATGGTTTCTATTTGCCTCTCTGGCTTTGATTTTACAGTTGGGAAGGATGTGAGTGTTATTACATGGCAATGAGGTTGCTATGGAAACTCCTTATTGTTTAATATAAAACTAGCTAAATCTTAGATAAGTTACTGGGAGAAAAATTAATGCTGCCAAAGGCCAGCTCCAGTTTTTGATTGTTTTTATTTTTCTTTTTTGGGTAGCACTCATGCTTGTTTCCCCTGCATAGCCTGCTCTTCTCCTGTAGGCCATCAAACACACATCAAAATGAAGGATGGCTCCAGTCATTGCTGAGCGAGCCCACTGCTATAGAAAATCACCCAGAGCCTAGCGGTCAGCAAGGGAAAAGACTGTGTCCGGGCTGAGGAGCATTCCAGGGTGGCTCAGTCCTGCGTTTGCCATCTAGCACATCTGTGCTTGAATTCCGGCTCTGCTGCTCAGAATGCTGAGGCCTTAGGCAATGCAACTAGGGGAACCTATTTCTTAGTTTTTAAAACGAGAAAAATAATGACATCCATCTCATCAAATTTTGTCAGGAAAAAAGAATTATCTTCTATTGTAAAGTACATAGCATAGTGCCAAGCAATATTTACTGTTCAATAATTAGTACCTATTCTTTTTTCTCCTCCTTTTCCTCCAATTATTACTATGGCTACTGCTGACTTATTAATATTTCAATGTCTGGTTCAAAAGCCAAGATGCCCATCTTTCCTGGCTTCCTGGGAAGACACAGAGCTTGCTTAACCCTGCACACCCTGCGACCGGCCGCTAGTTATCACCGGCGACACTAGCTTGGGAGCGAAGAAGGGAGAGTCACTGACAAGTCCTGAGAGCTTGCTGTGGTCCAGGACCTAAGCTAGGCCCCACCAGCATTACCTTAGTATTTGTTACAACACTCCAATAATGAGAATGTGGTCATCACCATTGTGCAGAGGAGGAAACTGAGGCTCACAAAAATTTAATATTGGCAAACATCCCCACTGCTCAGAAATGTAGACCAGTAGCCATTTGGTTTAAAAACTCACGCTTTTTCACCTGACCAGGCGGTGACGCAGTGGATAGAGCGTTGGACTGGGACACAGAATACCCAGGTTTGAAACCCCGAGGTCGCTGGCTTGAGCGTGGGCTCATCTGATTTGAGCACTGCCCACCAGCTTGAACCCAAGGTCGTTGGCTTGAGCAAGGGGTCACTCGGTCTACTGTAGCTCCCTGATCAAGGCACATGTGAGAAAGCAATCAATGAACAACTAAGGTGCCGCAACAAAGAATTGATGCTTCTCCTCTCTCTCCCTTCCTGTCTGTCTGTCCCTATCTCTCTCTCTCTGACAAAATAAATAAGTAAAAACTTATTCTTTTTCATAGCACCATCCAAGCATTCTAGATGTATATTTTCATAGTTTTTCTTCTGTTGTATTTATTTCTTATAGCCCTGCCAGTCAGCAATTTGGGAGGGGGGGGTCAAAGTGGGCCCTCATTTCTTCTTTCTTGTATTCTTCCCCTTCCCTTGTTCCAATGATAGCACATATTACATGCTCAACAAAAGCCTGTGGATTGAGGTATTGGCATCAAGTCAAAGAAAAGAAAAAGCGAGGAAAGAAAAACAGACGCAGCTGGGTAAGTGGACAGAGACTGACTCAGCTAATGTGTTACACCTTAGATTTCAATGGACAGCCAAGAAAGACAAAGAGAAAAACATACCATGCTTTAGACATACGTGACTCTCAGAGGGAGGAAAAGGCTACAAAGACAGTGGTTATAAAATCAAGCAGGTGAAATCTGAAGAAGATGTATTAGCTTTCCAACTATGTCAGAAGTTGTAAATGAGAAGTTTTTGCACCGCTAGAAAGGGGGCTGAGAGGGAAGGACGATAAACAGAGGTTTCACTGTTGCTGGGGAACACTTAGCTCTCACTTAAAAGTAAGCTTTGGTGCTAATGTTATCAAAAGCCTTCCGATTTCCTGAAATCCTCTTGTTAATAAATGGCTTCACAATTCAATAATTTTACTTCAGTTAATCTATCACCTTGAAAGCACATGCTAAGGAAGCCTAGTAGAGCGCTCTTTTGGATAATTTAATAAATCCTTCATTTCCCCCTCCCCAGCTCCCTCGTCCTTCCAGCAACGACCTTATTTGGGTGACAGCCTTGAATGACAGACAAGGGGTCCCCCTGCACTCTCTGTACAGGGGCTTGTTTTTCTCTTTCCAAGGTGCATGGCGAAAACTTTAAAAGTGAATTATGAGATTATGTCTGGTTTACTGACTAGCAATTGTATTGAAAATTAAAAGCCCACTTAAGAAAAACAAAGTCTAAGAATAATAAGACAATTGAGCGTTAGGTGGCTGAAAGTACATATACTGTGACTTTGGAATCTCATGGAACTGAGCTTGGATCCTGGTTCTGCCCCTTATTTGCTTTCTGAACTTAAGCTCACTGGGCCTCAATTGTCCCATCTGCATTCTATGTATAGGATAACGCCTACTGTGTCAGACTGCTGTCATGCTGCAGAAAGCTAATACACACACAACGGGTTTGGTAGACAGTAGACACTCAAGCAATGGTTCTCTCAGGAGGAATACTACTCTCAGCTTATAGGATTCATTTATTCATCAATGTTTACTGTGAGCTTCTTGCCAGGTAACAGACACTGTGCTAGATGCCAGGGACCCAATATGAAAAGAAAATCTCTAGGACTGAGAAACTCACAGTCCTGTGGGGTATAGAGTTCTCTTTCTCTCTTTTCTCTCTCTCTCTCTCTCTAATAATCCCCCTCTGTCATCTCTTTGCTCAGCCTGACTCCTTCCATCTGGAGATTCCCACCCCAGCTGAAGGTTTATAAATACTTGGTAAGATTTATATAAAGTGCAACACCTACAGCCCCAACTTGCTTTGGTAATAACATAATCCCTTCCATGAATCAATGCAGAACATGCACATTCATGATCTCATTTGGATATAACTGCAAAGCTAGTAAGAATACCAGCCAACACTTAAGAAGTATGATACTACATCTATAACTGCACTATCCAGGTTGGGAGGCTGAGGTACAGAGAGATTAATGGTGGTATCTGACTACACAAGTCCAATGCTTCTGCATGATACTATGTTCTCTCTCCTGATCTGTTGAGAGAACTGGACAGACAAGAATTGCTGTCTTATTGTGAAGATGAGGAAACCGAACCTATACAGAAGAACTAATGTACCCATTGTTCTGCGGTAAGTGACTGGTGGAGACAGAATGGCACCCAGGTGCTTTGTCATTTGCAGATTCATTCATTCACTGAGCTCACATTTACTGTATTCAGAAAAAACATTACATATCCAAAAATCTCTAAGTAATGATAATAATGATGACATCATCCACCAGTTAATGCATACTTCTCCCTAAAAAGTACTGTTGAATGAGGGCTCGATCTCATTTAATCTCTGCAACAATGTTATGAGATAGATCTGGTACTTTTATCATTTTTACACATGAGTGAAGAGCATAGATTAAGAACACTGCCCAAGGCAAAATACCAAGTATACCTAGAATTTAAATCCAAGTAGTCTGATGCCAAAGTTGGCTCTTTTACCTACTTCACTAAACAGCTTCTCTCACCCAGTTATTGGATGCTGTGTACTCATGCATGTGAATATATGTGTCTCCCCACGCATATGAAAAAAACAAGATGTAGTCCTCCATGTAGGAAAGAACTAACATGCAGGCCTGAAGCTCTTGTCTTTAGATGGACCTTCTTGCAAGCTTGATCATAGGCTGATGAAAGAAAACTTTAGCTTTTTAAATAGACCGTTGATGAAAACAACATAGTTTATGCTGAACACCTGCTTTCTTTTTTTGAAGACTAGACTTTAGGTACTTGTTAGAGAGAGAGTGCATGTATGATCAGCCCCCTAGTAAAAACAGTAAGCACTAAGTCTGGAATGTGCTTCCATGAGCACTTAGTGTCAATAGGTTATTCTTGGGCCAGAAACATCTTACAAATGTTGCTATATTCTTCACTGCCGGGGCTAGAATGCATTCTGCATGAGCCCTCCTGGGAGGAAGACCAAGAAGTTTGAACAGGGATGCTTCCAGACTTCACTTAGAGTTTCACTCACTGATTTAGCTGTACACCCTTGCCGGAGCTCTGTAACAGGTCTCAGCCGAGAGCGTGATTGATAGCTGTTGAGTGCTGGGGGTTCCTCTCGTGTGTCACTGAATGTGTGTATGGTCTTGGCCACCCCTGAAACACTGTCTCATTAATAGGATATAAAAACAATTCTTCAGATTAACCAAAAAGTAAATATTTCTCTATTTTTATGTTTAAAAGTTTTTTTAATGTTTAGATCAGTTGTGAAAGATATAATTAACATATAACATTGTATTAGTTTAGGGGTACAACATGATGATTGGGTATATGCATATATTGTAAAATGGTAACCCTAGTTAATTTGGCCACAAATAGTTATAATTATTCTTTCTTTGTGATAAGTACTTACTTCTCAGATCTACTCTTTCAGCAACTTTCAAATATATGACACAGTATCCTTAACTAGAGTCACCATGCTATACATATCACTAGAACTTATTTATCTTATACTTGGAAGTTTATAACTTTTGACTATTTTATTTTTATTTTGACCATATTTTCCCAATTATTTATTCAATAATTACTCATCAAGGACTGCCTCTGTACCAGGGATTGCACTTTGTGTTGGAGAACAAAACTTATATTCCAGTGGAGAGGACACATTACCACACAATAGAGTAAACATACAATAATAAGTTATATATATATGTGTGTGTGTGTGTGTGTGTATAGATAGATGTCATATACATATGTGTATATATAAAATAAAACTGTGATCTGAGATAAAAAGAGAAAGCACTATAAACCATATCAGACTGCAACAGTCTGGTCTGACTTAGAGGTATCACAGAAGATCTCCCTGAGGAAATGACATTTGAGCTGACATCTAAAGGACATGACACCTAGGTGAAGGGAGGGTAGGGAACAGAAGAGTGAGACTTTCGCGGGCTACCTCTCATCTCTCTTCCAAGCTTTAAATCCGGGGTCAATAAATAAAAAGAAGTGACAATCACATGACTGCATAGCGATTCTTGTCGTCAGGTTGTTTTAAGAGCCATAAATGGGACCCGATGGATGTGTTGGGAAAGAGGAATCTTCAGAAAGTTTCTATAGGCTCTTTGTGGGTCAGGTCTTGGCCCAGTATTTTGAATGACTTATGAGAATGGTAAACGACTGTGCTCTCTGTGGCTCTGTGATTTTAAGTCCGATGCTTCTTTCTGGCATGGCTGACAGAGGCTGGTCACGCCTGGGTCATCTCAGCCGGCCCTGGAAATCAGGGCATGCTGTCATTGAATACATTGCAGCTCACCACTGAAAGACAGTTGCACAGTCAGCAGAGAGGGTTCAATCTGTTGAGGAGCAAAGAGGGAGAAGACAGAGGGAGCCAAATTAGCTTCAGTCTTTCTACTTGTTCTCTACTGAGTCTTTCATTCCTTAAAGGCCTGGAGTAGGTTTGTCTGTATTTCAGAGGGAACTGGGCTCAGACACCTGGGTATTTGTTTTAAAGGGAAGGGAGTGTAATTGAACAGGGGCTACAGATGGGCTGGGGTCCAGCTGTAGAGTTTCATTGTGGGGTTGGGACAGGGATAAAGAGTGGTGAAAATTCCCTTTCCTTTCCCCTCTCCCCTGCCATGAATCCTGACGTTCCCTGCCTGACCCTACACTTGTGTGAGCTCAGGCTGGAAGGAGGGTGAACAGGAAATGAGTGAACCTGGGAAGGACTTTCTAAGCAGGGCTGGCTGGGACCTAAGAACATTTCTGTGCTCATTGTCTTTTTCCAGGGTATTGAAAGGTAATTTATAAATCTACCCCCAGTGAGTTTGCTTGGTTATTGCTGTTGTGCATTATAGGTGGTGAATCACATGATCTTTCTTTAGCAAAGAGATCAACTTAAACACCTAGTATATGCCACGTACTTTTCTAGGTGGTATTGGCCTATTATTTAATTCTGAAAACAAATCTATGAGTAGATGTTTAGCTCTGATTTTATAGATTTGAAAACGGGTTCATTTATGCATTTTTCCTATGAACATTGAGTGCTGCATGTCTTATATTACATCATGTACTTCATAGACTGCATTTCATTTAATCCTTATAATGAAGAAAACTTCACTATGTAAAAGAGAAAACTCACATCCGATCTTGTTGTTGTTATTATGTATTTAACACATTTTAGGAGTCAGGCACTGTCCTGGGCTCCAGTTAAGCAGGTTTCCCTGGACCACATAAGCTTAAAACTAGGAAAAGAGTGTGGGGAAACAGAAAGATTAATGCTGCAAGCATAGAGAAAGAGGCAGAGTTGAATAAATACATGAGTATTTTGGTGAATTAATAAATAAATAGAATGGCTGGTGAATTGAGGAGCAGGCTAAATGTAGAAACAGCAATATATTCTCACAAGGAGGGCTGAATATTTTCAAATTCATTTCTAGCCGAGCCTCAGCCCATGAAACCCAAAACATCATTTGGCATGGACGACAGAAAGTCATCAAACGAGGAGAGGCCAGTAAAATGAGGAAAGAAACTCATTTTGTTCAGACTTGTTTTAGCTATGGTTTAACACAGTTTAGGATCATGGCCATAAAGCCCTAAGGAACAATCTAATGTGCTTGAAAGTATCATATTAAATTACATTTCATTACATTTGGCCCAAACAGCATAGCAATATCTCTGTACAATATTTGTAACAGAATGCAAAAATGCACCTTATATTTCCATCCTATTAACCTATTTAAGAACCCAAACAGGAGAAGATGAAGTGGAATATTTTGTATTCTAATGCATTAAACAAAATGTGGAAATACAAAGTAGCATTAAACAACTGCAAATACAATAATAGCAATATAATAGTGAAGCAGTGATTTCAGAATGCAGCAAGTTCACAGAGTTTTATCTACAATATCACAGTGAAGTAAGGAATGATGGCTGGAAGTATAAAATAGAGCTTTAAGAAAACACAAAATTTTCTGCCCATACTGCCCTCATCCCATAAAAAGGAATCAATAAACCTCATTTTGAAAATAAAAAAAAAGCATAGCTAAATGATATGAATAGGAAGTATATATTGATTGCCTTCTCAAACACAGTAGATACTCAGTGAGTTATTATTGTCGAATTAGATGCATATTTCATTCATTCACCAAACACTCATTAGTACCTTCTCTGTGTCAGTCACTAGGCTACTTATACAAAGGTACAAAGGAAATACATACAAGGGCGCCAGAAACAGAAAAGGGAACATGAATGTCTTTAGGGGCTGAGGTCAACCCCACATTCTTCCACATGGTTGATAGAAGTATATTTAGGCAACAGGATAACACAGGCATTCCATTGTTTGTTAAACTTGATGGGTACAACTTTAATTTCACTAAAAAAGCCATCATATCTCCTTATGGTTGAAAGTCTCAAAAAGGAAAACCTTTTGTGTCCAACCATGAAAGATGACTGAAGGAGGGGCATCCTTTGGTGAATGAATCAATATGGCAGAAACACCTGTAAAAAATTAATGTGCTGCTTAGCCAAGTATCAAGTTGGTTAGAGCATTGTCCAGCAACACGAAGACCATGGTTTTGATTCCTGATCAGGGCATATATAAGATTCAACCAATGAATGCATAAATGGATGGACCAACAAGTCAATGTTTCTCTCTCTCTCTCTCTTTTCCTTCTTCTCTAAAATCAATCAATTAATTAATCATTATATTTAAATATTAACATGCTAGAGTGTAGAGTGGGAATAATAGATAAATTATTGATAATAGTGATTGTTAGCATGATTTTACATCTATGCGTTGCTTGAATAGCATTGACCCCATACTTCCACGTTGATATTAGGCAACACTGTGACCTAAGGGCAGAAAGGAATCTGACATTTGTTGAGTGTTTATTAAATACAAGGAACCATGTCTAGAACTGTAGAATTAGCATCTCAGTCAGTTTTTGTAACCAAACTTTATGGAAGCAATCAACATTCCTGATTTCAGACTGGGAAACTGCACAATTTTTCTAATGTCTTCTATCAAAGAAGCCTTTTGTTATTAATCCTATTTAATCCCCAAGCAGCAACTGCCATTATAAACCACAGAATGCCTCTGGGACCTTTAAGATCATGAAAGAAAGGCCTATAGAGTCCAAGTGACTTGCCCAGGGTCACCCAGTAAATGGTGGGTAAAGCCTGGACATGAACCCAAGCCTTCTGACTCCCCTTCTGGTGCTCCAAAAATCAGGCTGTCTCCAGACTCTCACTTCTCCAGTTACAGCCTGTGCAAACAAGGGAGACAGTGCAGTGATAGATTGTGCCTAAGAGCTATTTTAATAGCCCTGCTGTTTTGCTGGTGAAACACAGATGCTGTGATTTGCTCCCCCTGAAGCCTGCAGCCGGGTTACGGCTCAGGCAGCCACCAGATGCTGCTATTTCCAAAAAACACCTGAAAGCAGTCAAGCTTCTGAAGACAGCTGGGAGGACTGACTGCACTATAGAAGTCCTATCACATCCATAGTAGCCACCCTGATCCTTTACTGACATAGGCACTGCACTCATTTGCATCAGGGTCTCAAGACAAATAGATAATTAATGATCCCAGATATTAAGACTCTCCACTTTCATGATGCTCACTTGACACCCAATTCAAGGTCAGTCATGCCTTGAATTGGCCAAGTAGGAATCTATAAAGTAGGGAAAGTAAACAGTTGGAAGAAAGAGGAAGAAATGGACATTGACTATATTTGCACAGTTGCATTTGGTGTATAATGCACGTTTTCTCATTTTATCTTTACAAAACAAATTGTGAAGAAGTTATTATGATCCTTATTTCACAGAGGAGCAAACTAAGGCTAGGGAAGTGAAGAAACTCATCAAAATTTAGCTACTTTTGGGTAATTAAGGGCTTTGACCATTGGTCTAAAGGGTTTCATGCCTGTGCTCTTTCAAGGAAAATAGCAAAGATGACTTTTAATGCTTAGCATGTCTGCCCCTTTCAGATAAAATAACTGACTCTACAATTCCTTGATCAAGTCACCCCTTATCCTATCCTATCCCCATCTCTCCTGTGGTACCCATCTTTCCAAAATGTCCTCTGCTTCCAATTACGTTGGCCCAAAAAGCATCTGTGCTCACTCTTTTGGGGATGAGGGAAGAAGGGACGGAGGGAAACAAGGACAGAGATTTAACCAGAATCCATTTTTATAAATGAGAACCTTTTCACAGTGAAATAAATTTCCCACCTATGGTATCTCTGCATCTCATTCGGTATCCCCCATCTCTTGATTATCACTGTGGGTTGTAATGTACACTCTATTAAATGGGCAATAAACACAGCAAGGGTTATTGCCGCACATAATAGCTAACAGAGATCTTGTCTTTTTCCCTATTTCAGAGCCTTCTGCACCTTCCGCTATAACCTTCCTATTTCCCTAATAAAAAAAGCCAGAAATATGTCCTGATCTATGAGAGGAAGTTTTATCATTTACCCAAATAACCGCACATTTCCTCACAACCCCCAAACATGATGTCCTTCCAATGTCCTCATCTAAGAAAAGCACCTCCATTTATCTGGTTCTTTAAGCCAGAAACCTAGGAATGATTCCTGGCTTCTCCATGTCCTTCACTGCTTCCATTAAGTTCTTCTCAAAATCAAAATCTACTTCCTGAATGTTTTTCAAATCCATCTCCACTGCCAATACCCTAGTCCAAACCAGTAGTGTTTCTCCCTTGAACAAAGAGATCTTTGTTTTGGCCACCCCCTACCTTCATTCCCCATCCATTTTCCTGGCAGTAACCAGAAGAGTCTTTGAAAAATTATAAATCTGATTGTGCCAATTTTCTATTTAGTGGGTGCTAGTATGAACATGGTGGCAAGTGTTCTTCATTTATTTTTACATTAAAGTGTCCACAGATTTTTTTGTAGGTAGAACATTTCCAATAGGTTCATCTCTCCACCCTTACCCTGTGCTCTTCACTTCTGACATTGTTCTGTTTGACCTGTCCAAGGTAACTTTCAGGTTGTTTTCCTTTGGCCTGAAACATGTTTATTCTTTGCAAGTTAGATCATGCCTTCAATGTATAGAGTGGGTAGATGCCCAGATGGTGGGATCTCAGGGATTTCTGTCCTAAAATATCTGCCTCATTTGAAATTAGATCATGTCCACCACCAACACCACCAGTGAATACTTACTTAGTATTTACTCTCTTTCAGAGACTCTACTAAGTTTTTACATACTTTGTCACATTAAGCATCACGAAGTCAAATATCTGATGATTGCAAGAGCTTGATGTGAACCAAGACTCTGAAACTCTAGAGCCTAGAACCCTAACTATTATTTCTTCCCTGATCACTTGCAGCTCCTTGAATGTTCTAGGCTCTCTCTTCCTGCTTCTCCCCCTTCCCCTCTCCCTTGGCTGCTTTTTATGTCCATGTTTGGTATTTTCTGAACTTTTTGCCTACTATATGTCTGCATTTTGTCTTTCTGGCAAACTTTGATTTATCCTTTAATAGTCTCCATGAGACATTCCTTGAAGTCCCCAGACTCCTCTGTGTTTGTTTGTTTGTTTGTTTGTTTTTGAGTTTTCTCACATTCTTCTACCACAACACTCATACAACTATATCATAAATAACTTTTTATCTGATTCATTCACACCAGTAACCACCAGGTATGAAATGAAGAGCGGGCCCCATCATAATACCCTAGGCAACTTGACAAATACGGAGTTTCAGCATCTGCCTTATGGTATTATTGAAAGTAAAAAGTGTTTAGAAAAGTACAATGTATATGGTAAATCATCAATAGATATTTTATACATAGATATTGTCTTATAGTGAATTTCTCAGGAATGAGTCTTGGTAACTGTACTTCACCTAATATATGACAATGAGGAAGACAATACAAGCATATTAATAATTAAGTTGTCCTTTAAAAAACATATTCCAAAATTTTATGAATGTCTATTGTACACTGGGAATTAATATTGTCCCTTTAGAGAGCACTTCAGAAATATATATCAAGAGTGTGGTAATATTTAGGTAACTTGATCCAGTAACTCTTACTTTGGGAAATTTATTCAAAAGAAATTATCAGAAATGCATGAGAATACTGATCTGCTCATTTGTACAAGACAAGGGAATCTATTAGACACCGCATACTATGCTAGACTCTATTAAATATTTAATTATAAGGCAAAAAATTGCAAATAGCCTAAATATATGTTCATAGGGACCATATACCATGAAAGATTGTGTAATTATAAAATATTATTTTTGTGAAACAACTATGACATCAAGTAATGCTGTTTTTTAAAAAAATTTAGAATGCCAAAATGTCATAAAATATAATCCCATTATTTTGCTGTATTTACATGGACTAGAATCCTTGAAGAAAATAAAAAACAGAAAGTCGACAGTATTTTATTTGGATGATTTTATGGGTGATTTCAATCATCTTTAGTTTCAGAAAGTATGATCTTTAATTTATATAATGTGTATATTGCCCACTAGAGAAGAAAATAACTGGTATGATTGAGAGGTGTAGAAGGTACAGAATAACATTCTTCCAAAACGATCAAAGGAAAGACCCTCTCTTCTATGTTCCACAAAGAAACATCTCAAAAGAGGGATGGAGTAAGATTTGATGCAAGTAGCACATGCTTTAGAGTTCCACTGTTGATTCTGTGGCTATGATACTTACTAACAATGAAACCTCAAGCCAAATACTTTCATCTCTCTGTGTCTCAGGTTTCTAATTTAAAAATAAAATAAAAGAATAGCACAACCAGTTGAGGCTCAAGAAATCATGAACTCCTTTTCTTAAGACCCAGCCCCTCTTTCTAAGACCTGGGGTATTTCTCTAGCAATTCTTCTAAATACAAACCAAGCACTGGAAATCTCAGCCCTGGAAGTGAGTAAGTTAAAAAACAAACAAACAAATAAATACAAACTGAAGTGAGTGGCTTAGTCTTCAGACTGTTGTTCCATCCCCACCAGATGGAAATGAAACCCAGCATTTCAGTAAGTGACTTTGACAGCTCTCAGCCAAGATACCAAGGGAAGAGTTCAGTGTCCCGCCACCTTCCCCAGTGATCCGAAGTACCTTGGATTGCCTGTCTTCTGACTCTCCATCCCAATGGAAGGATAGAGGGAACAACTGCATTTATAATTAGTATCTTCATCATTTAAAGTTCAGTAGATTTGTAGTCAATTATTGGCTAAAAAACATTTATTATTTGCAATATATTATTAGTTTATTATGGCTCATTGCTCTAAAATACTTCGTTTAATCCTTTGCAGGTCCTTAAACACAAATATGGCAGCTATTAGCAACCTCTTCAGTCAGGCATAAAATTGTACCCAGAGGCCTCATAAACAATAGAGTGTTTTGCAAAGATTAAATCAGTGTACACAGCTGTGAAGGAGGCCATTAGGAAATGCATTATCATTCTGTTTTACTGTTACTTTGTGTGCCACTGTGCTCTTGTCAATCTATCAGGGAGTCCTGCCCACGCCCCAGAGTGGGAGAGCCTCCACACCTTCTCAGGTAAGAGGCAGTCACCAGCAGCACGGAGCCGCAGCGTCCCCATGGAAGTGTGAGGGACCTGAGATCTACCTGGCAGTCACCCAGGGAGAAGCACTGCATCTCGGCACTCACCTTTCAGGCACAAGGGTCATCCTTGTCACAGGCTTCCTGAAAAAGGCTCATTTCAAATAAAATAAATGTTTCCCTGTTTGATCTTAAGTCTTTATTCAAAAATATCTGCTGCCTCCAGAAAGAAAGGAGAAAGGAAAGAGAAAGTATGATTTACGAAGCCCTTGTTACGTTGTGGGCTCTCCCAGAGAGCCATGTGTTCACTCCACGGGACCCATTTGGTGGATGGCGCTGAAGCCACGGGGAAGAGTGAAAAGGGAGTTGGGCATAGGGTGGGGGAGGCAAAGCAAACAGTCAAGGTACTTCCAGCACTGTGTGACAGTGCAAGGCTTTCTGCTGGAAGGGTGATCTAAGCTGAACTTGGAAAGATAAAGACAAAACATAGGCAATGAGAGCAGCGGGAGCTGTGGGGACGAGAGGAGGGATATTCCAGGCTGAGATCAGCATATACAAGGACACAGAAGTGTAAAGCAAGGGGGTGTTTTATTTCATCAAGTTCTCCCAACAACCTTGCTGGGTGGATGGCATCCTTTAAGGAAGAAAAGCCTCCTTCTGCCCTAATCCTCCATCCCTGACTGCATGGGGTCTGCATCATCTTTTAAAAAACTAAGAATGTAGGCTTTGGATATATGGCTAGTCAGGGATGGCTTCAGCTTTGGTTATTTATTATCCACTTGCATGATCTTGGACAAGTCACTTCTCTGAGCCTTGGTTTCTTTTTTTTTTTACAAAGACAGAGAGAGAGGGATAGAAAGGAACAGACAGACAGGAATGGAGAGAGATGAGAAGCATCAATCATCAGTTTTTTTGTTGCCGGTGCGACATCTTAGTTGTTCATTGATTGCTCTCTCATATGTTCCTTGACCATGGGCTTTTAGCAGACTTAGTAACCCCTTGCTGGATCCAGCGACCTTGGGTCCAAGCTGGTGAGCTTTTGCTCAAACCAGATGAGCCCGCACTCAAGCTGGCAACCTTGGGGTCTTGAACCTGGGTCCTTCCGCATCTCAGACCGACGGTCTATCAGCTGTGCCACCGCCTGGTCAGGCTAAGCCTTGGTTTCTTATCTAAAAAATGGGGCTCATGATACCCACCCCAGAGGACTACTAGAAGACTAAAATAAGATAACATATAAAAAGCATCCAGTGTGTTATCTGTCACATATCTCAGCTTCAAAAATTTTTGGTTTCCTTCCTTCTGAACTTAGGCATTAATTCAAAAGTTTTCTCTTCTAGGAAGCCTTGCAAGATTCACCAAGTGGAGACATTACCTAAGGGAAGGGACATATCCTACATGGGTATTTTCCAAAAAAAAAAAAAAAAAAATGCACACGGGAAGCTTTGGGGAAAGATCAGCTAAACCAAAGTAGTTTTGTGCTCTGCTCACCTAGGAGCTCTCCCAGTGTGCCTTTAAGCTCCTCTCCCTGTACAGGTGAACACCCTGGGCCCTGGGACGCCCTTCTGTTTTGTTCTTGTAGAAGGCTATGGAAGAGAGCAGGCAGGAATGGCAACGCTTGACCATTTTGGAAACATTTTCTCCTGACTTAGCATAAGAAGAAGCAAGAATTTGACCAGGTCTGACCCTCCCAGGAATTTCTCTATCCCAGAACCCATTATATATCTGTGCTCATTGCTTCCACAACAATTACACTGCTCACAAAAATTAGGGGATATTTTACAGCTTCATATTCATATTGAAATATCCTCTAATTTTTTTGAGCAGTACACTTTCGAGCTGTTTCCTACACACACCATCTCTTTTCACTCTTAAATAACATAGTATTTGTCATGTTGTCTTCCAGGAATGGTCCTGCCCACTTCTGCCACAATAAAACTTCAACCTTTAGGACCCAAGCATCATCTTCATAAATTCTCTCACGGACGGATCCTCCAGCTACCTGTCATCCCACACACCACCGTTCATACTTTTACTTCTAACATGTTAAAATAACTGATTCCTGTAGCTGTTCCCCTTAGAATACAGTGACATGTGAAAGGAGAGGAGTTGCAACTTTTTCATCTTTGTATTCCCAGTACTTAAAATAAACTCCAGCACACAGTAAGTCTCTGGTGAATGAATTATGAGTCTTTAACATCCAGGAGAAACCCTTCAAGAGACCCAGACACATGGAAGCCGTCTGACATTTAGTGGGGGCTGCAGTGTGAAAAGATGACAAATGCTACCAGAAGAAATCATCACAGAATTTCATAACCCCTTCCTTCCGGAGAGTTGGCCCCAGTGAAGCGAAGCGAAGCGAGCCTCCACTGTGGTGATTCAATGTGGGCTTCCCCCTCAGTTCAACCCATTCCCCTGCCCTGCCCTCCCTTGTGAATCGGGTGCTTACTGTGTGGCCCCCACCCATCCATTCTTTACCCTTTTCTGCCCTGGTATGGGACCCCGGAGACAGATGCCCAGGAACAGCTTCAGCAGGGCTCCTTTGCCTTTTGCTCTTGGTGAGTTGTGCCATTGAGAAGATCTGAAAGGAGGGCAGGGGCAGTGAGCAAGAACAGCGGGGTGTTACCTCCATTCCCCCTCTCTTCCTCAGAGCCCCTCCTACAGAGCTGTGCCCATGGTGGGATGTAGGTCTGGGACAGCTGCTCTCCCACAGCCTGGACTCTCACCTTCTCAGATAACATCATCTCTTCCCTCTGTTCCTTCAGCTCTGGAAGTGCAACTAGTTTTGCTCTGTTGACTCTTTAGATGCCCCCACCCCTATTTGATCCACGTGGACTTGGACCATGCCACAGCCATGCAAGTGATCCCTGCATTAAAGTACTTCCATTTAATCCACCTGAGATTAACTCTGTTTTCTACCCCCCTTGGATATCACCGGGAAGGACAGAACCTCCTACTTCTGGAGGAGTAGGACCACTGGGACACCTCCAGCTTAAATCGGAGTGAAAGCACTTGCATGTGAGGCCCACTGATGAAGAAAGTGTCTTCGTGATGAGCAATAACTTTAAGAAGTGGTCTGACAACATTCACCATGGGATGGTTAGAACCGTGAAGTGTCCCATTTTGTGCAGCACATTTGGGCTGATTTGAGGGCTGGCAGAGATGGATGGATCGGCAGGAGGAAGGTAAAGGGGAATGAATGAAAGGGTTGGGGGGAGGGGAGTGGGCTGATGGATTTCTTAGTCTTGCATCCAATTTCTGGTGGTCATGCAGATCTGATCTTTTATCTGTTTTGGCAGACAGCACAGTCAAGTGGAAAGAGAGCGAGTTGTACAGAGATTTGAGTTTAAGGCAGACTCATTCACATGCTTGCTGTTGTGCAGCTTGGTTGTGTTGCTATGTTTCCTTCCACAATAAAGAGCAAGTGGGAGAGCCTACCATAGTGTCCCAGGGAGAGCAAGAACTATATAAAAGGTAGTTTCTCTTCTCTGGCTCCTGACTGAACAGATTGATGAATACATGTCAAATGAAAAAATGAACACACCCATCCCCTTTCAACAAAACTTTTGTTGTATCTTAGGTTGAGTTAAAATCTCTCCTATAACTTTTATGCTGTGAACTTAGGCTTGCCTTCTACAGCCAAAGAGAATAAATCTTCTAAATGAAAACCCTTCAAATATTCCTGTTTAATAAATTGAATAAATAGACTCCACTTTAATAAATTTGCCCTAGGTCTGGGGGCCTCTGCAAGGCAGACAATATAAATGAAGATGATATCTACACGAGAAATGCTTTGTGGACCACATGACTGCCAGACTGCCCCAGAGATACAGGGGGGCGTGGGGGAGGTTCATGTTAAATGAGCCAGCAGTGATGGTCAGACATATCAGTTTTAGCCTTTTTGAAGCGAAACAAGATATCATTTACCTTGATGTCTTAAAAGTATATTGTGTATATTTTTTAAAAAATCAACCCTTCCTTTCCTCCCTTCTGTACTTCTTTCCCCCTTTGTTCATTTATTGGAAAGATATTAAATACCTAGTCAGTGCCATGTACTCTGCAAAGCATGCCTCATGCTTATCTCATTATGTCATTCAGTCCTACTCAAAGGGAGACGGAATGTCAGGATCCCTATTGTACATATGAGGAAACTGGATCTAAGTCAAAATTTTCATCCAGGGCACAAGGAGCCACAAGGAGCAGGGCTGGGACTCAGAGTCAGGTGGGTTTGTCCAACAAGTCCTACCGCATAATTTTATCTACCAAAGACTGGGGCAGAGGAAGAGAACCCCCATACCCCAACCCTACACACACTGCATTAAGCCTTGAAGAGTTGTTTGCTTTCAGGCAAAAGGGAAACAGACTGAGCCAATGTGTGGAGATGTTTAAAGAGATGCCTCATTTAGGGAATGGTCCGTAGTTTGATGTGTCTGTAGCACATTGTCCTTCGCTAAGGCTGGCAGGAGGCAGTGCTGGGTAGGTAGACTAGGAGCCAAGTGTGAAGTGCAGGAATGGGACCCAGAGCTAAGGAGCTCGGGCTTCCACAGCTGAGATATTATGGCACCAGAACAGCCCTCCCTATTCCCCCGAGGTTCACTGCTGGCTCTACTGACTTCCACGCTTGGTGGCCTGGCTGCTCACCCACCATTACACTTCTGTCACTACTGCAGCTCAGGGATCTTTTTTTTTTTAGGTTCACCCAGAACTGGCAAAAAAAAACACAAAACAGATATTCAGCTTTTAAATCACTAGAAGAAAAATAAAGTACAAACATAAGATAGCCTATATAGAAAAAGATAGGAAACAAAAGAAGTCCCAAGTAAGGATAAAGAGAAAGCATAAAACAAAAAGACAGAAATAAGACCAAATGTATTAGTTATGATGGTAAATATAAATGGTTTAAGTTCCCCTAATAAAAGATAAAGTCTTTCAGATTGCATTAAAAGCAAAATTCAACTCTATGCTGACTACAAGAGACAAACAGTAAAACAAAGCAAAACAAAAATAATAGGAAAAAAATGGGAGGGGAGAAGTTGGGCAAATATTTATCAAACATACAGAGCAAACAAAAGGAAAGCAGCATTTGGCAATGTTTCAAAGTAGAATTCAGGGTAAAAAGCATTGCCTGAGACAAAGAAGGTTATTTTACATTGATAAAAGGTTCATTTTACAATAAAGTAATGAGATACACGATTACATAATGGCAAAACATATCAAGCAGAAACTCCTAGAAATATAAGGAGATCGTGATAAATAACGATCTTGCCCAAAAAGATAAAAATAGAATACTGGCATTAAGTTATACATGCATGCCAAAACAATTGCTAAAAACTAACTTGAGTACTTACAATGTTCCAACCACCATGCTAAGTATGTATTTACTTGTGCTATCATCTCATTCAACCCACATAATAACCTTATGAGTTAGGAAATTATTATCCCTGTATTAAAAAAAAGAAAACTGCATGACTGGTGGTGGCACAGTGGATAGAGCATCAACCTGGGATGCTGAAGTTCCAGATTCGAAATCCCAAAGTCGCTGGCTTGAGTGCAGGCTAATCCAGCTTGAACACAGGTTTGCCCATGAGGTTGACACTTAGCAGAGCCTGGACAGCCTCGAGGGTCCACTCCAAGATGTCACCCTCACACATAAAGCTGTGAGGTCATCAGCTTGAGGATGGGATCGTCAACATGATCCCAAGGCCATGGCTTGAGCAAGGGCCACTAGCTTAGCTGGAGCTCCTCGATCAAGGCACATATGAGAAGCAATCAGTGAACAACTGAAGTGATGCAACTACAAGTTGATGTTTCTCATCTCTCTCCCCTCCTCTCTCTCTCTAAAAAAATAAATAATAAATAATAAATAATAAAGATAAGAAAATTGAAGCACAAGGAGGTATATTTACCCAAGATCATAAAACAGATGCATTACTATAGAGATTAAGCCTGCTTCTAAACAAAGACAGGTATCTCTGGAACCTGCCCTTTCAACTATTATGTTAAATAACCTCAAAGAAAGAACGCACATCATTTTAAAAGCAAACAAAGACAATGACCTTTTTAAATAATCATAGTATAGGCTATAAAGAAAACCTCAAAAAGATTACAATGGACAGAAAGCATAGTACAAATAGTCTGAACACAATGTAGTGAATGTAGACATAATGACACCAACCCTGACCAAGGTAGAGCTTGTGCGTATGTGAACATGCACGCACCCATACACACACTCACACACTCACACACACACACACACACACTCATACATACACACACACACACACACACACACACACACACACACACACACACACACACCGTGTGGGTCAATCATAGATATGTGATACCAAAAGTCTATATCAAACATTTGCAAGTCTATTTCATCCACTTATTTTGAAGAATCATCAGGACCAAATGTGATTTATCCTGGACTACAGGGATAATTATATTAAAAGAATGTCTCTTACCAGTAATTCAAAGGAGAAAACCCCACGGTCATCTCAATAGATCACTTGTTCTCACTGAGCTGTAACCTTATGAAGTTGAAGGGTAGGATGAGTGGTGTTAATAGGTCCAGGCCAGTCAGAAGGGACTGTTATACTACACAAATTACCAAAAACAATGACTTAAACACAAGACAATGCAGAAATGATCAGGAATATCTAAGCCAGACTAGTAGCAAAACAAACTAAGGTTGAAGGAACCTTCAAAGCTGGTTCTGCATGGTCCCAAATTAAGGTGAGTTCAAGACCTCAAATAGATCTGAAGCTGCCTGCGGTGGTCATGGGCAGGTGGCAATGGTGGAGGTGGAGGTGGCAGCGAAGGTCGTGGGTGTGTTTGTGTGTGTGCACGTGGCAAGGGGGTTGTGACTACACGATCCCAGTTTTGCAGAGGAGGTGCCCATGAGGTTGACACTTATCAGAGCCTGGACAGCCTCGAGGCTCCACTCCAAGATGTTATCCTCACACATAAAAAAAAAAAATGCTACATCAAGATTGGAGGTCATATCTGATATCCCTGAACCTTGATGGTTAACCTTTTAATAAAAACTGCCCACTTTTGCAGCATTCCAGCTTTCATGGTGGGCGGTACCGGAGCAACCAAACGGCACCGCGATTGGCCCATCATGAAAGCTGGAACGCCCACTAGTGGGCGGTAGGGACCAGGTTGACCAGCACTACAAAAGTGGGCGGTTTTTATAAAAAGGTTGACCATCATGGCCTGAAAAGTTAGATAAAGGGATCCTTTGAATCCTCTAGAAATGGAGATTCTGTTTTGCAACATTTTGAACTTGAGCTGTTACTCTTTTGAAAATGAGCTTGCAGCTAAAATTTGGCACAGGATGTTTGAGGCAGGCAGAGGAATTCATGTTTCTCTCCAATATCAGTCGTGGAGCAGCATGTCACCAGGAGAGTCCCCACCAAGGGTAGGGTACAAGCTATGAGGAACAGGCTTGAGATTCAAGATCAATTGACTTCCCAGGTGAGTGTACTCATGTTTTCTTTTTTAAAAATCATATTTATTTTTCCCAATTAAAAATAATATATCCTTTGTAAACAATTCTGAAAAATCCCAACAATGCCCAGAATTAACATCTGGTAATAATTTAGATTGTTTTCCTTCTAGAAATTTCTTTTTTCTCCCTGAATACGTAGATGTGCAGGTATGCACAGATACATGATCATAAAAACAAAATAAAAAACAATTCATGTTTTTTATCCTAGCTTGTTTATTTTATCATAATGGATGAGAAAGGGGGACTGTTTATGGAGAACGGAGACACAGACAGCGAAGCCAATGCAGAACTCCGCTAGAAGGTCTCCTGTTCATTAGGTGAGGCCACATGGGTGGGGCAGACCTCACCAAGGAAAGAATGAGATGGGGGAAAGAAAAGACAGCATCTCTGGACAAATAATTCAAGGAGCATCTCTGAAAAAAAAGGAAGGGGGTGGGGGGAGAACCAGGGCAGAGAGCAGAGGGGATGAAGGCAGAAAGGTCTAATGGAAAAAACTCGAGCTTGGAACTGGATACAGTAGCCCGCACCTTAGTTCAGCCACTCACAAACCACAGGGCCTCACAGGACCACAAGGTAGGAACTAATAGACCCAGGGGCTTAACTCCTTTCCACCTCCACATTGGACTGGATATGTACTCCCCAATCTGCAGGAGAAACCTCAGGAATGCCACAATCACACCGCAAAAGGGGCAGAGCTGGAATTTAATCGCAGGCACCCTTAACTCCAGGTACAATGTGGTTGTTTTTAAATGGAAAACAAAAATCGGCCATTTATTCTAAAATGTAATTTGATAGCTTATGTAATTAGGTCTTAATAGAGACCAAAGAAGACATCATGATTGTAAGACGGTGGGCAAGGGGGAAGGCCACGTGAGGAACCAGACCCAAGAACCTGGCTAGAACCGCCCAAACCCATGCACGCCAAAGGAAACTTCCCAGGAATCCTTGGAAAAGAGCAACTGTCCGTCAGCCAGTGAGATTTCACCACGTCATTTCAGCTCGACCACCCTAGATGACCCTTTAAATCTCCACCGCGGGGTTTCCTTTATAAGACTTCTCTGGTCTCTGTCCCCAGGACCAGAGAATATCTTCTGGGAAGCGCGGTACTAAATAAAACTTTTGCTGTTCCACACTTGGTGGCTACACCCTTCCTTCTTCCTCAGTGGAGAAAAATACCTTACAATGACAGCTGAAATCCTTTGTTTCTAACCATTAGATACCCTGGCCTCTCCCCAGGTGCTAGTGTGTGACCTTAGGATTTTGTATGGAGCCCATTGACCAGGCCTGGGTATACTGGGCTGATACCCATCAGTCTAATGTGACTGTTTATTCCTTTTAGTACACTTCCACCCTCTCACACAAGGATACCTCCTTCCCCTTCCAAATCTCATACAATCTTGCTTCCCAACATCATTTTTTTCACCATTTGACTGAATGGTCTGACCTAGAACTGCTATGCGTGACTTGAAATGTAAGCATTCCTCTTTCAACTCTCTGATAAAAAATCTTTTCCCTTTAATAATGCTCCCAGTGGCTCCTCGCCCATTCCTTTTTATTTCTGCTAGGAGCTTTTAAGTTCGGTTTTCCTTCCACCCCCTTCAAACTCCCCAAGGCTTAGCTTCACAGATGAGGCTCTCTCAAGACCCAATCAATTCCAACATTCAATTAAGCTAATTAAGTTCGGGTTGCCATCGATATATTTCTTAATTACGGTTTAAACATAGGTAAAACCTAGAATTGTTCATCAACAGCCCTTAGCCTCAGCTGAAAGCTAGCATCTACCATTAGAATTCCCGTGGGTCAAATCAAGGGTCTGACAATAGTTAGAAGACCACACGTGTATTTGCATAGGATTTGCATATATCTACATAGGTTAGTCCTTTCACGGTAGATTTTCAATTAAAATGTTATTATTTCAGCCTTGAAATTCTTCTTTCCTGATTCCCCTATTCTTTAGTACCATGAGCAACACCTGTTCACTTTGCTGTTGGTATTTTCCGTGAGAGGACAATAGGACAGTGAAGGAAAAGGACTGTTGCCATGATCCACAGCCAGCTGCGAAAGCCCTGAGCATTAGTGAAAACCTCTGGGATAGGCTGACCCTCGCAACTAGAAGGTTTTCCCTGGTGGAGAGAAGATCCCTTGCATGTCTTGGAATAGCTGCTGGGCTGTTGAGCAGAAGAGGACTGGGACTGCACTGGGTGTTACTGGGCCAGTCACCACCTCTCCTTGCCTACTATCTTCCACCTTGCTCCTGGTTAAAGCATTTCTTTCATGCCAATGAGTCTTTTCTTTGCCTCAAAAACATAGGTACTAGAAGAGTCTTCCTGAAACACAAGATCTGGTCATTGCATTCTTCTTGGAATGTTTCCTTAAAGCTGGAGGTGTAAAAGCCATAATCCTACCATAACATGCAAATCCCTTCATGAAAGCAGTCTGCCTCTCTCCATTTGTATCTCTTGACTCTAATTTGCATCCCGGGTTCCAGCCAAGGTGAACCACCTTCAGTTCTTTAAACTGACCAGATGCTTTCACACCTGCAGGTCTTGACAGGTACTGCTCCTTCTGGCCATCAGAATGCATCTTTCCTTGATATCCTACAAATAGATGGCTACTCCTATGCTGCCTCTTACTTTAAGGACTCCTTATTAATTGCCTTCTCCCTCCTCCATGCTCCAAGTGCTTCCATATTTATTTACCCAGCTCCTCATGTTCCCCTCTTCCTTCAACTGGTAAAACTCAGGCTGTGAAACCCAAAGGGCATTGCCCCTTCACTAGCCCTCATATCACCATTGACAGGTAAATAAAGATGCTCCACCCCTGGATCCCACTTCTCCCTCCTTACATCACTCATTATCTCATCACTGCTATCTTGTTTGAGGCCATCAGGAATAATGTCACACACACACACACACACACACACACACACACACACACACACACACACGACTCTGAGCTATTGGTCAAACCTAAATTCTAGTAACTCTATGGCTTTATGGGCAACAAAATAACCCCAGCTTCTCCTCCTGCCCCACCCAGCACCTGTCTCTGTGATATTTTTCTCCAAAGCATTTATTACATTTATTATTATCTGACACACATATGCAATTTTTACCCATTTATTTCTTATCAGTCTATCTCCTTTCTCCAAAGTGGTGCATGAGGTTAGAGAATACAGTGTGTCCATAAAGTCATGGTGCACTTTTGACCTGTGACCGGTCAAAAGAGCACCATGACTTTACGGACACATGTATTATCTGTTTCATTTATTGCAGTATTCCCAGAACCTAGAAAAATGAATGACACATACTATATGCTCAATAAGTATTTGCTGAAACTTAATATTAGTTACACTATACTTAGTGTAATAGCTATGTGAGTGCTGGTACCATACCTTATAGTTCCTTGTCAAATGGGATAAAATAGAGTATAATTAGTTCAATATTGTCCTTCCCACATACTAAGAAGGGCAGGCCACTAGGAAGAAAATTTTATATTGCTGATTGGGATGATGGATGTGTCAGAAGCTATAAAAAGAGAGGTTAGATCAAAATGCATATAAAAGGGGTTGGGGCTACCTACAGAAAAGCCATTTTGGAGGACAACAGAACAAATAAAGGAAAAACAAAGGTATAGAGTCAGGTGTTTGACAGGAGGGGCTTATCACTTGAGCTGCTGATAAATTAAATAGGCTCATGAGGGCAGATATTTGGAAAGCAGATTTTAAGAAGTTCTTGCTGCACATTGTGTGATGGGAATCTCACTTTGTGCAAGAAAACCCTCAGTAAAAGTTCACGTTGATCTTCGTTGAATGTGACACATAAGAACTTAAAAAGGGCGGGGGCGGGGGGTCATATTTATACCAAAAGTGAAGCTTCAGGACAAACACAGAAGTGATGCTCAATGTTGTTTAAAATAAATGAGTGAATGGATGGATGAATGGATAGATGTATGGATGGATAGATAAAATGAGCCATAGCCAGCAGGAAGAAATTTGAGTGTAGATTTTGTCTCAATATAAAAAACTTCCTGCCTGACTGGTGGTGGCTCAGTGGATAGAGCACTGACCGGGGATGCTGAGGTCCCAGATTTGAAACTCCAAGGTCGCTGGCTTGAGTTCAAGCTCATCAGCTAGAGTATGGTGTTACCAGCTTGAGTGTGAGGTCACCTGCCTGAGTGTGGAATCATTGACGTAATCCCATGATCACTGGCTTGAGCCCAAAGGTGTCCCTGGCTTGAAGTCCAAGGTCTCTGGCTTGAGCCCAAGGTTTCTGGCTTGAACAAGGGGTCACTGGCTCAGCTGGGGCCCCCTGATCAAGGAACATATGAGAAACAATCAATGAATAACTAAAAGTGCCACAACTATGAGTTGATGCTTCTCACCTCTCTCCCTTCCTTTCTGTCTCACTCACTAAAACAAACAAACAAACAAAACTTCTTAAAATCCTAATCATCCAGAACTACAACGAACTGTTACCTCTAACTTTTTTCCTCCAAGAAACAACAGGATAATAATTTCATAAAAAATACTGTGGCAGAAATGTTTGCAGCGGGGATGGCAGTAGACCAGATTAGTGGTTTCCAAACTGTGCTGTTAAGGGGCCAGAAGATTCTGGGGTTTGTATTTTAAAGGTTATTTCCTGAGAGAAGGAAGAGCCCACAATGCGGGATTCTGAGAACTCAATATCTGTTTTAACCAGAGCAGCTCTGATTTTAATTTTGTTACATATTCATTCATTCATTCAACAAGCATGTTGATATTAGATGCCTACCATGTGCCAAACATTGCATTGGTTCTTACAATATTGCTTTAGCAAACAGTTTTAAATTTGAAAACAAAAATCTGGAACTGAAAAGAATATTCTAGAAATGTTACTGGAACTCGAAGACTTAACTCTTAGATTGATGCTCCCACAAGCCAAGTAAAAAAAAAATGTTATACAGTGTACTACTCTGGGGTACTCACAAGTATGCTATGGCTCTGTTTCTGCAGAAGGAGGGAGTGTGAATGTCACCATTGTCAAAGAAAGAGCCCAAAGTGGAAAAAAAGGGAGACCTGAATTTGTCAAGTCACTCTGAGCAACACTCTTTCAATGATTGTTTAATCTTCATAACAACTCTGAGGAGAATATTGTACAGATGACAAAGTGAAGGATCCCAGTGAATGATTGTCCAAGATCATAAACACTGTAAGTTTGAATTTGAACCTAAATCTCTGCTCCTGATGTTGCCATTTTCTTTCTGCCATAGCTGGGAACAGTCAGATGTTTGCAAGCTGGTGGCCTGGTTGCTTCTCAGTCCCTAATATACAGACTACACCTGATGTGCAAGTGAATGCAATGAGCTTCATTAATAGACCAGAGCAGGTTAGTGGTTTGGATATCAGGAGGTCAGTCTGGCTATGGTGGCCACAATGCCGGAGACCAGCAATTGAACAATAAGACCCTGAAAATAACCTTGTTGGTATTCTTCATGTAAAATAATTATGTTCAAACCCTGGATAAAAATCTCCCAAGACATGAAGAAACGCAAGGAAAACCAATGACTTATCAAATCATGGTAAATGGAACAATCACTATATTTTCCTGTACTTTTTGGCTTTGATAAAAAAGAGGAACAGTACATTCAGGATGAATGAGCCCGAGAAGAGGAAATAATCAGGAGGCTGATGGATGTTGATTACTTTCTTATCAAACAGAAGTAAGGTTGTAAGGGCCTCTGTGAATGCATAGCACCATAGGCAGGGCCGTGGCTGAGCTTAATAGCAAGAAGCATCTCAAAACTTGAAGCTTAGCCTTTTATAAATATACTCCTCTTTAATCCACATTCATTCATGAACTCATCATGTGAGTTCCCACCACATCCTCGTGGGGTCATAGAAATAAACAAGGCTGACAATGTCCTTCTCCTCATGGGGCTTACATTCTAGTTCAGGGTCGTTTAATGAACAAATAAACAACTGTTATAATGTCTGACAAAGACAGATGTTATAAAGAACACTAAATCAGGTAAGTGTATGGCATGTGACAGGAGCACTAGGCAGAGGAAGTGTCCCTGAGAAAGTGTCACATGAGCAAAGACAGAAATGGAGTGAGGATGGGCCATATGAACATCTAGAGGGAGAAGAAGGGAGGAGAAGGGAAAAGGTCTTTTGACCTGAAGTGGCAAGTCTGAGGAAGATTAGGGAATCCAAAGTTAAGGACAAACAGGTGGTAGGTGGTGGCCAGATTGTGTCAACCTGCGAGGGTTTGGATAACACTTTGGGTAGTATCTTAAGAATAACATGAAGACCGTAAGAAGTCTGAGGAGGGGAATGATCCGATGTAAATTTTGAAATGATCACTGTCCACTGTGGAGAAGACTGTAAATGGGCCAAGATAGATGGAGAGAGACTGGGAGGCCCTGTGATACTCTCAGGAGGCATGGGTTAGGGTGGAGGGCGTATGGAGTGGGAATACTTCGGGTGCATTCTGACAGCAGAATCAGCAGCGTTAGCATTGGGTGGATCTGTGACGTGAAAGAAAGAGAAGCTTTGAGATTGACTACAGAGACGTGGGTCCAAGCCCAGCTGGGCTGGACTCAGGGCAGAGCTGGCAACCACAACCACAGAACAGGATGAGACCCCTACAGTGAGTATAGCTAGAGGAGAGAACAGGCGGGAGCATTACATCACAGGGACCCAAGGCAGTGACCTTGGCTAAGGAGGATCTTTCTCTTCAGACACTGAGACTGTTTCTCCACAGCACCTTGCACCGTGGAGCACTTCCCACAGCGTGCTATGACCCTCTCACAAATGGGCCCCCTCCCTGCAACAGGAAGAGCCACTCCATAGCAACAAGTTTGCCTTACACATTTTGGTTTTAGCTCCCAGCCCCTTTCAATAAAAGTAGTAGCCATGAATGTAAAATGTTTATTATCAACACCTACAGAAACTGATCATCATACCTCTAACAAAAGGGTTTCAAAGGGGATGTGCTCAACAGATGGCAGGGCCTATGAGGGGTGGGGTGATGCCGTCCAGGCACAGAGCCAGCAGCCCAGAACACAGCCTGGCACATGGAAAGTCCTCATTAAGTGCACATTCACCAACTGAAGGAGGGCTGCTGTGGAGAATGTGGCCTAGACAGATATTTGGTGGGAGCCCCACTCAGCGGAAGCCCAAGCATCTTTACAAGTGTTCACTGACATCACCAAGTGCTGTCTTTCAGATGCTAGAGGAAGCAATGAAGGACCTTCTCCAAACCAAAGAAAAAAATTGGTTGGAGTACAGAAGTCACGAGAAACTTGAAAGTAAAGTAACAATGCAACCCTGGAGTTGGAAATAATTTCAGGAAAACCAAAAGGGCAGGTGATGATTAGCATACCAAAATAAAAAAACTCTCTTCCAAAAATTCTGAGAAAAATTATTAGGTTTGCTTCTTAATATAGCTAAAGAGGGGTTCACCATCCACAGTGAAATAATGACCTTATCATCATGATAAGTACCCAGGAAGTAACATCTGGATTACTAAAAGACACTGTCATCTGGAGAAGTATTCTGGAGACAATGGAGATATATAAAGAATAATAGAATAAGGAGTGATGATGATATTGGTGATGATAACAATGACAGCAAACATTACACATGGCTTTCTGTGTGCCAGGCACTGCTCTAAGTCAACATACAAGTATTTAGAATTTATTGCAATTATGTAAATGTGGAGTTCACAGTTGTTCACAGAAGAAATGACGTTAGAAGTTATCTGGTACAAGGTTTTTATGAAGTCCAGCCAGGGGAAGTGGAGCTAACTACAGACACACAGCTAACTAATGGCAGAATAAGAACAAGATCCTAAGTCTGTTAACACTTAATCATGTTACCTTTCAAAGCCAAATAGAATAAATGAAACAACTACATTTTTAGGAAGTTGCACCTGAGCTGCTTTTGTGGAATTGTCAAGATCTATCACTGGTCCACCCATTCAAGTATGATGGACAAGTACTTCACTTATAGAAGTGTGTGTGTGTGTGTGTGTGTGTGTGTGTACACACACACACACACACACACATATATATATATAAACTCTAGGAATTATTTATTTACATCTCTATTTAAAATATGATGAAGTTATGGCTCAACATGTTAAATAGCACACCCTAGGTTTCCTGGTAGGTAAAAGAATTTCCATTACGATAGTAGTATATTCAATACCCTTACAATAGTATATTCAATACTCTACCTGACATTGAAAAGATAACTGTCCAGACAGATGAATGCCATACCACTTGTCTTAGACCAGCTCCTGCAGAGTAAGGCACCTGTATGCAGTATTGGTCTCAGGCCCCATGATTTCCCTGAGCTCTGTGGGGTGGATAGGTGATAATTAGTACTCAGATTTAACAGAAGAAAACCACTCTCTTTGATGTTATTCACTGACACAATCTCCACCTCCTCGCTTTTGGACCTAACCCCTGCCACACGGGTTCATTTCAAGGGTTGGTTGCAGTATCCAGCCCAGCTGGGAAGCTGGGAAACTTAGGATGGACTGACTGATGGAGTTCATTTCAAGTGCTCTCTCTTTGCTTCCAGGGACTCCTTCCAGTGAAGGCCCCCTGAGATAAGAAGTCAGGGAGACAATAACCAAAAGGTATCTTAGATGTGATGAGATTTTTACCTGATTAAGAAGAAACTGAAGTCGAGGAAACAGTTCACTTCACTAACCTGATGGGTGCTTAGTCACATGGGCAACTTTATTGGAAATCCCACTCCCTGACAGTCAAGAGCTGTGATTCTAAGTATGGAATGTACTATGGCATTGGTCAGAATCCTATGCTAGGAGCACCCCTGTCTCCTCCCACTTGTCGGCAGCCACTTTTATATCAGGGACTTCTGCTGGGGGTTTTCTTTGGAGACCTGAAGGAGAAAGTGGCAGCCTATAAAGGCAAAGGCATGAGGGAAAAGCTTCCCAAGGTGGCCAAGATGTCTGGCCTGTTCTGTACCCTTTAGCTGGGGTGCCAAAACTTGGACTTATTTCCTGGCCTGGACTCCAATTAATTTGTGTCCATCAGCCTGCCTGCTGACTTCTATACAGTGCCCTGCCTCTTGACCCCCGCCTTTACTTCCTATTTTTCATATTTGCTGCTCAGACCGAACATTTGCAGTAATTCCTCTTTTTTGGCTCAGTTTTCCTTTCCAATTGTGTTTATTCTGCTATTTTTAACATTGTATTAATACAAATCATATGTTGAGTCTCCATAGTAGGCAATTTATATTCATTGCCCTCATAGTTTCAACAACTCTACAAGAAAAGTTGTGTTCTTCCCATTTTGCTTATGATAAATAGTTTTCTCATATGCTTACACAGATAAGTGACTTATTCTAGACCTGAAAGCTAAAAACGTGAGAGGCCAACAGGACTTTAACCTATGTTTACTTCACTTCAAAATCTGATAACTTTGCATGATGCTATATAATTCAGATCTACCCTTTGGGTCATTCTGCCCTTGGTTTATCCAACCTAACTAGTACGATTAGACCCTCTCAACCCATTTTATTTGCCCTGGCTCTCTTGGTATTAGAGATGGAATATATTAACTGAAACAAACATAGAAATTAAAGTGAACAAGGAGGGGATAGGTAGATGGGCTTCAACATAAATTCAAATACTTGATTTACCAATATAAATACCAGGGCCATATCTGGATAAAAATAACTATTATTAGACAAAGGTCTCTAGTTAGATTCTCAGTGCTGTTAACCTTCCTCAGATAAAAATAATATTAGCAATAACTTTAATTTGGCTCTTGCATTTATATTGATTTAAAGAATTTTATTATATCCCGAATTTCAAGTCAGCTCCAGAACATTTCTTACTATTACCATATTTCAAATAAGGAAAATAAATCAAAGAAAGGACTGACCAGGTGGTGGCACAGTGGATAGAGCATTGGACTGGGATGTGGAGAACCCAGGTCCAAAACCCCGAGGTCACCAGTTTGAGCACGGGCTCATCTGGTTTGAGTAAGGCTCACCAGTTTGAGCCTAAGGTCATTGGCTTAAGCAAGGGGTCACCGGGTCTGCTGTAGCCTTCTGGTCAAAGCATGTATAATAAACCAAACAATGAACAACTAAGATGTTGCAAGAAAGAATTGATGCTTCTCATCTCTCTCCCTTCCTGTCTGTCTGCCCCATCCGTCCCTCTCTCTGTCTCTGTCACACACACACACAGTCAAAGAAAGGTTAAGAGATGTACTTAAGAATACAATGATTTACTAATATGGCATAGAGGGGACTAGATCATAGTTTTTCAGATGTTTCTATTTGTATTTTTATCAAATTTAGTACACACAAAATATTTTAAAGGGAACTCACATAAGCTGAATACTGAGTTAATAGAGGATATTTATTACCCCCGTGTCTTATGTTCCTAAATGATGCTCATACACTATGTTCCCAATAATAATGTGAAGCGGGTATTATTCTCCATTTTCTAGGTTAGGCAACGGAGGCTCAGAGAATTGAGCAAAGTCATCCAGATTCACAGCATTCATAGAGTCAGGGTCGCATGGGATGTCTGACTCAAAAGCTGTTCTCTCAAGGCTTCCTCATGGCATGCTTTTACTCTCCGTTAAGTTGAAGATGCTTAAAGAATTGCACACAGTATTAGGACACAAGCTCACATCCACACACTTCTGCTGGTTGCTAGGTAATGTCTTTTGGGCACAATCTGGTGAACACTGTCATGGTTATCTGCCAACAGGAGCCAGTAATCAGGATGGCGGTGAGGCAGGGACTTGTTGCCAGAAGACTGAGCCTGGTGTTTAAAAGTCACAGAAATATCTTTGGATGATTAGGATCCAAGGGTCCAACAGCTTTGCAATGACAACATAAATATGTGCTGGATGGACAGGCAACAAATGGGGACATTCCCTACTGCCGTGCGATGAGAAAGCTGGCACTTCTGAGGACTTCCAAAAAATAAAAATAAACATTCCACATGCCAGAAGGAAAAGCATGGCAAAGTCCTGTTCCAACTGGAGATGCTGAATGTCCTTCCCCAGGAAGCTGAGACCCATCCGACAGAGCTGGGGGTAGAGCAAGTCAGGGGGCTTTGGTGCCTTCATGGGTGACCTGCTGAGCCAACAGAAGTGGACTCCTGCAGCTGTGGGCCAGAACTTAAGTCTGTGTTTCCACTGACTCAGAGATGCGCTGCAACGGGAGTGAGGCAGCAGGAGATGCCAGGTGCTGGGGTACCATTGGTTTCAGTAGCATTTGTCCCCAGGCTATGACTGAGCAGACAGAAGCCACAGACTACCTGGTTTGCAAGCATGTATTTAACTCAAAAATATACTCAAGGTCCTGCTCCTCCAAGCTGTGTGTTATTGGGCAAATTATCTACCACCTCTGCACTCATTTCTCTTGTCTATTAAATACAGATGATATTCACTTACCTTAGATGGTTGTTGTGATGATTAAGTAATACTTTATAAGTACTTAGAACCATAGTACACTCTCAATAAGAATTTCTTATCTAATGTGTGTGTGTGTGTGTTTGTGTGTGTGTGTGTGTGTGTGTGTATGTGTGTGTGTGTGTATTCAGGGTGAGACAAAAGTAGGCTTACAATTGTGAGCACACAAAACAGTTTATTCTTGTATTATTATTATTTTCCATCTGAACAACTGTAAACCTACTTTTGCCCCACCCTATATAATCTATTAGACATCACAATGCATATACTATAAAATATATTAAAAATAATATGTGCTGTCATCATTAAAAGCAGGAGAGACACAAGAAATTTAGTAAAAAAAATAAATTTCAGTATTTTTCTCAAGGTAACAATCATTTCTTCTGGAATCTGATCAAATGGTTACTCCTTCTCTGTTTAAATGCTCCCACTGATGGGAGCTCAGCAGCTTCTGTGACAGTTTATCCCATTCCATTTATTGGATAGCAATGGGAAATTATTCACTAAATGTACTAAAGTCAGACAATCTGCGTCTCTATGGTTTCAAACCCCTGGCCCCACTTCTGCTCCCTACGATCACAGAATAAATAATGCTAATAATTATTAAACTCTTACTATATGCCTAACAGTGACTAATCTGAGAAATCTATTCACACTCAATTCTGACACTAATCCCGAATTAGGATCTATTATCTTGATTTTACACATTCATACATGTGCTAGCTTAAAGTATTTAAATTTAGAGCTTGTCTCACTTATAGAACCAAAATTTACCCAACATTATCAATGTGTAAGATTGTGGTGTTCTAGTTTCTAGGACTAAGGAAGAAAATGCAACAAAACTGCTACACTCAGGGAACTTGGAAAGGAAATTGAAAAGGCGAGTTACAGACTACAAGAAAATACTGGCAAAAAACTTTTAGCTGACAAAGAACTTGTATCTGAGATATATCTAGAAATGCTTGTAACTCAAAAGTAAGATAACCCCATAAAAATAGGCACTCCACCAAAGAAAATATATAGAGAATAAACTGTTTGGAAGATGCTGGAAAATCATTGGTTATCAGGGAGTTGCAAGTTAAAAGCACAGTGAGTACGATTATAACCCACTAGACTGGCTAAGATCAAACACTAATCACACCAAGTGTGGGCAAAACAAGAAGGAACAACTGAAACTCTCTTATCCTGTGGGAAGGAATCTGGAATGGTATAACAACTTTGGAAGAGTTCAGTAATTTAAAAGTTAAAACATATACCTATCATACAGGCTGCAATCCCACTTCTGGGCATTTACCTGAGGAAAACAAAAACATATTCTATACAGAGACTTGTATACAAATGCTTATAGCAACTTTGTTATGGCCCCAAACTGGAAACTGCCCAAGTGGCCAACAGGTGAATGGATAAACTAGTTGTGATACACACGTAAGGTAAAGTACCTAGAAATGCTCCAGAAAAATAGAATTTGACATATAATGGAATACTCACCAGCAATAAAAAGGAACAAACTAGTGATACACTTGACAGGATGGCAAGTCAGAATTTATTTATTAGTCAAAATAACTAAAGTGAAAGAAAGAATGCAGAAATTTTATAGTATAAGTTGCCATGTATACAAAATTTTAGAAAATAGAAGTAACTGAAGTGACAGAAAGCACAGCTGTGGTTGCCTGGGTAGAGGGTTGTGCGTGTTTGTTGAGGGGGAAGGATGTCGAGAAGGGACTGGATTATAAAGGGGAATAAAGAACCTTTGGAGAACGATGGAAATGTTTATTATCTTAATTGTGGTGATGGTTTCTCGGGTATACGCATATGTCAAAACATTAAATGGTACATTTTAAATATATATAAATACATCAATTATACCTCAATAAAACTGTTTTAAAAAATCCTGGTGGATGCCTGTACTCATATAAAACGATGGCTCTGTGGTCCGGCCCAGTTTTCTGACCCATCATTGCAACCTGCAGGCTTGGATCACTTGGATAGTGAGGAAGCCTGTATATTCTATAGCACTGGTAACAGATGCTACAGTGCTGTGGGGCACTGAAGGCTTTCCGGGAAGGCTACAGACCCTTTATTTTTAGGCACAGAATTTGTATAGAAGCAGATCAGAAGGTAGAGAAGTGGAGGTAGCATTCAGAGAGGGGAAAAAGAATAAAACCGGCACACAGGCTTTGGAATGATAAATGATCCACCGCACCACAGAGAAAAATAGAAACCTGACGTAAAGCTAGGACTTGGAACATAGTGCATGTGTGATAAGAATCATCATTTGTTCTTCTACGTATCCATCCAATGTGCATCAGGCTTCCATTCCATGGCAGACATTCTAGATGCTGGAGATAGAGCTGTGAAGGAGAGATAAGATCCCTGCTCTCACAGAACTCATATTCTAGTGGAATGAGATGGAACATCAACACATAAATGAAGGCAGTGTCAGGAGGCGGTGTGTGCTAGGCGGAAACGAGAGCAGGGCAGGAAGGCAGTGACGGTGCAGGGACGATTTGTGATCAGTAGTCTGCGATGGCCCTCTGAGGGGCAATCTGGGTAGAAATGAATGAGGAAGGGCGAGCCATGTGGAGAGTGAGAAAGAACATTCCCTTTTGGAAAACAAGGTAGAAGGGCTATTAAGAAGAAATGCAGTGCAAGGGCAGGGGTCTAAAGTAAGTCTGTCCCTAATGGAACAGTGATAATTATAACATAATAGCTGCTTTCACTTACGGTCTTTCCTATACACCATGATCTTGATCAAGAGTGTTCACTTTATCACAACCCCATGAGACAAGTGCTAGTGTTATTTTCATTTCACAGCTGAAGAAATTGAGACTATGGCTTTGTAAGTTGCCCCCACACCCCACAAAAAATGAAACAAACAAAACAAACAGGTAATAATTAGCTGAGGAAGAGACTCAGATCTACCAGGTCTGTCTGACTTTCAATCCTGAGCTCAGAAGCATCCAGTGAACAAATCAGAGTGCATAGTTTGAGGAAGGCTCCAGCAGCATGATTTGGGATAAGTTATTTTACTTTAGTTATCTTCTGCACTGTATCTAACTCCTTCCTTGCTTATTTCTAAGGAAATAAAGTTTTACAACTGTTTCTTATAACAGGGCTTTCGTGTAAACAATGAAAGTGCTACATGAAGATAAAACATTTAGAAGTGCTCCAGAAATATAGACCTGGACATGTTTTTATTCCAGTCACTTCCTCTATGTACAGTACCATCAGAATGGAGGATTTTAAAGAATCTGGCAGTGGGGCACACAGCTAAGCGAATATTTGGAATGGTCCAAGTTACCCTCACTTCTCTCCGGGACAGTGGGTCTTCCTGAATCTCCTCTTGCTCTCCTGTATTTTTTAGACCATGTCAGAGTGATCCTTTTAAAATGCAAATCATGTCCCTTTAATTAGTTATCCTACTGCTAGCTACTGTCACAAATAATGTTCAACACTTCCTTAGGCCTGTAAATGCTTATTTCTCATTCACTAAGACATCCCATCCATGTGCGCCACATGGTGAGTCAGGGACCCTGGCTCCTTCTACCTGCTACCACCTGGGGTCTCAGAATTGTCTCCTGCTAGGAAGCAGAAAAATAAAAATATTCCAGAGACGGCATACCTGCCTCTTCAAACACCCAACTTAGCAGTGTTATACACACATCACTTATATTCAAATTCCTTGGCAAGAATAGCCAAGTGCTTACATCTTGAAAGTAAAGAGATAGGGTAGAAACCATCATCCCCATTTAAACAGCTGCTCCCAGAAAAAAGCCCATATGATGAATGAGTATCACACATTATGAATGCATAAGTAGCTGTCTCTAACATAGTCCCCCAATTTTTTGCTTAAGGTCCACAGGATAAACTTACCTATGAGGCCCTATGTAAGGCAGCTCCCCACCCACACACCCAGAGTCATGCCAATCCCTTTGGCCTCAATGCTCCAGGTACACTGGCCTCCAAATGCGTAGAAATGCACATGTTCCTCAAGGTTCACTGGGTGTGAGAAACTCCCTCCTCCTCCTCTTCTCCTCAGTCCACATCTTCAAGTGCTTTCTTTTCACTTTGGCTCTCCCCCCCTAGCCCAGACGAGGCTAGTTCCTCCTGTTCCAAGTGCTCCTCATGCCCACACTCCCTCATGGGCTCTCTGCCATGCTCTCAGGAAGGTTCAACACACTTGCAATTACTTACTCAGTGTCTAAAAGCACAGGCTAGGAGCAAACGGTGAGCTTTCAAGAGCATAAGTCCTTTATTAACTGGTGGCCTTAACACTTGCCGGTGTATTTGAACTTGCTTTACCACCATTCCCTCATTTATAAAATATGGATAATTATAATCATTCTTCATTGATACCTGGAAGATTGAATTTATAGAGATGGAAAATATCTCGTGCAGTACAAGGTATATACTAAAAGATAACTAGAGGCTACTGTTGTTACTGTTATTACTCCTACTTCCAGGTGGAGGGTGAGCTCCCTGACCATTTATCTGATTTGCTGTTGTAGTCTCAGGACTTACACAATGCCTGGCCACAGTGGGTATTTAATAAATAACTGTGGAATAAATTAATGTTTCCTTTTTTCTTGCCTATGGTGGGCTCTCTTAAAGAAACATGTATCTGTGGTTTGTCACTCTTTATCTGTTGGTCCTTGTTCTGTGAATGAGACAGAATTGCAACTGAAGCGCAAAGCTCCAGAGTGAGACTGTGGGGCCCGGCTGGGGTATCTCCTCACTATTGAACACAGAGGAAGTTACCTCTCCTCTCAACCCCTCAGTGTCCCTGACCGTAAGCTGGACATAAGAACAGGGCATGACTGACAGAGCTCTCCTGAGGGGCGCACAGTACCTGACACAGAGGAAGCACCCATAAGTGGTAGTTGTTACTTAAAACAGTTGTGAGGGTTTTTTTTTTACAACAAAAGTGAGCACAGGATTCATTTAACAAGCAGTGTCCTTCCTTCTTTCCCTTAGATGGATTTTAAAGCCATAATATTTATAGACTCCCTAAATTGAATGTCCCTTTGAAAGCAGGTAGCTGAGAGCAGGCCAAAGCTCCTGGGCCTCATTTATCTGAGGTGATAAAATAGCACCCGACACATCACCATATCTATTTTCATTTTCTTTCCCTTCCCTTCCCTTCCCTTCCCTTCCCTTCCCTTCCCTTCCCTTCCCTTCCCTTCCCTTCCCTCCTCTTCCCTGCCCTTCCCTTCCCTTCCCTCCCATTCCCTCCCCTTCCCTCCCCTTCAGGTGTGGGTGGAAGGATGGGGGCACTAATGGAGGCATTACCACATCTACTCTGAGAGAAGGCATTTACCTAATTACAAAGGAACACATCCTGGCTTCAGACAATAAATGGTGTGTGATGCTTCCATGAAGTGAGATGGATGGAGCTCTCCGTTGCTAACCGGCCAGTAACCGGGGTCATTAATCACACACGCACACCCATTGCCAGTAATGGACTTCACCCTGGAAAACTCCAACTCGCAGTGCCAACGGGGTTAAAGAAAAGGCCTCGCCTGTTATGGAAATACAGGTCTCCCCTGGGAATTAACCCTGGGTGGTTGCCACCCCTCATTCCCTTTTAATTGATTTTCCCTCTTATTCCCTCCGAACTGGCAGGCAGCTCACCTGCCAGCTTCGGCCTGGACCCCGAGTCTTGACCTGAACTCTATGAATTGCTAAGAAGCCTCCAGACAGTAAGAAATTTCCCCCTTTTCTGCCCTTGACAAGAAAAATAAGTAAACCTCAACTGCAGATCCTTTTTTTCTTTTTTCTTTTGTTGCCATACTCCACACCCCCACAGCCAGATCTGGGTGGGTAATGACCTGACATCATCAGCTGGGATTTACTGAGGGCTTGTTCCGGGCTGGGCACGGCACTTTATGCAGGTTCCTCACAATTATTCTAATATCAATCCTAGAAGGTATTTGACGTTCTGTTGTTGTAGGTAAGAGACTGGGGTTCAGACAGGTTAAGTAAATGACTCGCCCAAAGTGGCACAGCAAAAGGCAAAGCTGGGATCCAGATCAGCACTCCAGGTTGCAAAGCCAGAGCTCTTTCCAAGATGCCTGCCTTGCAGTGCCCTACGAGTGTTCTTGTCTCTCTTGACTGGCAGCTGACAGTTCCTGGAAGCCACAGTTGCATCCTTGTTTTCCTCTTGACCAGCATGAAATAGCATTGGTGTGCCTGAGATAATCATGAAAAGTAGACTTTAATTTTAAAAAGGCACTTAAGCTCTGCCACACTGATACTCACAAGGGAGACCCAGTAAATATTGCTTAACATAATAAGTGGGCTCTGCCCAGCTCTAGTTCTTTGAGATTCTCTGGGTAAAGAGGGTGTGGCATGGCTTAGTCTGTTTCCTTTTCATGGGAGGACTATATGATTAGGGAATTTCTAATAAATTCTTCTGCTGCGCAGAGTTTCTGCAGGGGCACTATTTACTTAATTTGATTATGAAGGACATTCCCTTTCGCTGGGCTGTACATTCTCATAAGCCCTGAGTGGTTCTGAAGCAGAGGTGATAGAATGGTATTTTTGGGTGATCCCAGGCCTGTAATAAAATAGCTGAGACAATTGAACTGATTTCTTTTGTGCTGGGAGGTCATTTGCAACAAAAATGGTTTTACGGTTGTCATTCCTGTTCCATTTTGGTGGCAGGAGGGGACCTGATCCATATAAGGCACAGGCAAACTCTCAGTCTGGCCTGCAAGGTTCTCCTTGAGCCTCCCAGCCCCCAGCTTTGTCAAGCTGCCACTAGGGTTACTGACATCTGAAAAGGACCCAATAATGACCTGCTGTGAGGATGGTGCCATGCCTTAGAAGGGGTCCGCAAACATTTTACACAGGGGGCCAGTTCACTGTCCCTCAGACTGTTGGAGGCCGCCACATACAGTACTCCATACACTGACCACCAATGAAAGAGGTGCCCCTTCTGGAAGTGCGGCGGGGGCCCGATAAATGGCCTCAGGTGGCCGCAATTTGGCCCGTGGGCCATAGTTTGGGGACCTCTGCCTTAGAGGATATTTGGCAGCACCAATGGCTTCTACTCACTTCATGCTAGGAGCACTATCCCAACTGTCACAACCAAACTACTTCAGCCACTGTCAAATGCCACCTGGAGGGAAAGACTGCTCCTGCTCCTGGTTGAGAGCCACTGCACCAGGGCACTGGAGTTTATATTGTTCACTGTGTGATTCCCAGAGGCCACCATGGTGCTTGACTCACAATAGGCCCTCAGTAGCCCTGTGTCATTGGAGGAACGTGCTGGGAACCCAGTCTTACGCTCCACAGGCTTCATTCACAACACACACTCTTCCTTATTCACCCCCAGCGCTATTTTTCTCTTCCTCATGTCTTGACTCTTCTACCTCAAATGGTTTTCCTCCTCCTTTTTGATACATTAAAAGTCTGCCTTTCCTTCAGAATTCTATTTCAGCACCACCCTACCTAAAGCCATCCCTGGTCACCCACAGGGAGCATGTCTCACTATCCCATGGCTTCCGGACGACCTGCTATCTCTATGTCTTTGATGGCATCCAACATTTTCTGTGAGAAATGATAATAACCTAGTGTTAAGAGATCAGGCTCTGAATTGAAATTACAGTCCTACCGTTTACTGGCAGGAAAACTATGCAAAAATGCCTTAACCTCCCTGAGACTATTTCCCCATCACTGAAATGCAGGTAACAATAGTACTACCTCCAAGCTCTCATGGAGGGATTATATGCGAGGACATATTTGATGGGCATGGCCAAGTCCCTCGCACATAGGAACAGGCAGTGGTCATTATTCTTCTCTCCAGTAGAATGAGAGTTTCTTAAAGGCACAGACCACTTCTTCCTTATTGTTCTATCCCCAGATTAATGACCAAAGCCTGGTAAAGAGTGGATACTCGATGACTCTAGTGCATGCATGAATAAAGTTCGAGCTTCAGACTGGGAAGTTCTGCAGACAGAGACATGGAGTCTTGCTGTGTAATAGAAGAAAGAAACTAGTCCAAGCTCATTTCACAGGCGCAAACACCAAAGGTCAGGAGGTACAAATAGCTTGTCCACGGTCACTCAAGGTCATCCAGATCTGAAAGTCATGTGCTGGACCTGCTACCTCCATCCCTCTACAGACCACTTTCATTAGGCGAAGTCCAACAGAGCCTTTCTCTCCTGTTTGCAAAGTGGTGACAGGATAAACTTGCTCCAGTGTGTGAGAAAGCTAATTAGAGCTAATTTATTATCTTTCCTCCAAACGAGGATGCTGGATGGAACCTGCTGGAGGCCTGTGCTGCACAGAGAAGTGATTTTGATTATATTTACACATCTGATTTGAAAAGTACACGGAAACCTAATCATAGCTGTAATAACATGCTCATTGGTTCTCAGTAGCCTTACCTTGGCTGCATGATAAGTTTTTCAAGGTGCAGCTTGGGCTTCATCTTTTTTCATGAAGTCTTTTCAGAAAACGTTCTGAGTAATTCAACCTCTCTCTGAGGCAGCCCGGTGAAGTAGACGGTGCTTTGGAGTCAGACAGACTGGATGGCCGTGGGAAGCTTATTTCTGTTTTCTGAGCCTAAATTTCCTCCTCTAGAAGAGGGCAATAGTATCTACCTTATAAGTCCAATATGGGGTTACAATGTATTGGTACATGTACACGACATTTCCAATGCCAAGTGCATACAGGAGGTGCTCAGTGAACATCAATCAGCCTACACCTATGTGGATGCCTAGGTGTTTGCCGTAGAAAACTCTGTCCCTGACTGTGAGCGCTGACACACCTTCAGCCTTAATTCCAGTCCCTGGCCGATAGTTCCACTGGCTAAAGCATCATGCCAATGCACAGAGGTTGCCGGTTCAATGTCCCCCAGCCCCCAGTCGGGGCACATACAGGAACAGATCATTTTCCTGTCTTTGTCTCTCCCTCTCTCTCTAAAATCAATAAAATAAACATTAAAAAAAATTTATAAGTCTCATGCCAAAGCAGAGAAAACATTTTCTGGGAGATGGGGTCTGGAGTGGGATGTTGGAGAACAGTAGGCAAGAACTGGCAGGTGATAAGCCTGGAATGGTATCTGAGGACAAATCATGGAGGATCTTAAATGCCAGGCTAAGAAGGTGAGCTTTATCATATAAGTAGGCAGGAGGAATTGATTAGGAATAACTCTAATATGAATGGACTGATTGGCCAAAATGATAACTATAGGGACATACAAATACAGATATAGTTTACAGGAATGTATATGAATAAAGCTATCTGTGTCAACATATCTTCTGGCTTGTCCTTTTTTCAAAAGCAAGCAAGGTTAGAGAAGTGTATGCTTACTCTTTGCTCACCATTGCAGCCACTGCATGTAGCACAGGACACTGAGGCATTTGATAAGATCTCACTGAATGGATGAATGAAAGGGCTATAACCACTATACTTTGATGTTTGCTAAGTGAAAAAAAAAACATCTTGAATGTGGAGGAAGGTGGGAGGTTTTACAAAGCAGGTGGCATTTAATCTCAGTATTGTAGACAGTGTTTAGCCCTACAAAAATGAGCCATTCTTGGTGATGAAACATACGTACATGAAAAATGTCACTTCTCACGGTTTAGTACTGTGGTGAAGAACATGGATTCTGGAGCCAGAGTTCAAGTCCTAGATCTGCCATTTAACAGCTGAGGGCCTCAAGGCAAGTTCTTTAGCTCTCTGTGTCTTAAATTTTTTCATCTATAAAATGGGAACAATAAGAGTATTTACCTTATAGGATCATTGTGAGTTGTAAAGTGCTTACCAAAATGCCTGGCATGTAATAAGCTCTACATAAATGTCTGCTATTATTGGTAATATCACTGTTGGAGCCTGAATGCAATCAGCAGACAGAACACTGTAGCATCCTATCACACATAAATTGGTTTTTTCTTTGCATACTACATCTGAAGTGTCTACATGAGTCTCTTTGAAACAAATCTCTTCAATACAAATGGAGACCGGCAAGCCTAGGATTCACTTCTGAAGAGATGAGTGGAGGCCTAACCGAAGGGGAATGAGGGAAGAAAGAATATACCAAATGCCAGGATTCAGAAGGGACTGTTCCAAGATATTAATGAGCAGAGAGCAGAGAGAATGGGAGAAACCATAGCAAAACTTCCTGAGACAGAGTAAGAGAAATGGGGAACACCAGAAAGAAAGATGATAAAGGAGAAAGGACAGTTACCTGCAGGCCTGGCCCAAGCACAATGCAGAATAAGCAGCAAGGCCAGGGGAGAGCAGTGTGCTTGTTAAGTTCCTTTGAGAGGCTTTCAATCAGCAGTGGCTTCCTGGCAGGGTGAGGCAGGGCTCCAGCCATTACTGGTTACCCAGAAGCCACCAGAGAAAAATGGAGAAGGAATGCCTTGAAACATGAGCACGGTGCTCGAAGTGATGTGGTTACCATAGAGACCACACTCAACAGTAGCCAGGAAGGGCAGCGCCTGTCCTCAGAGCAGTTAACAAGCGATTAGACCCAAACATGAAGATGCCAGCAGGTGAGTGGAATGAAGCCGCTACATCATGGCTGGCTGTTTGCTAAGATCAAACATGGGAAGAAACAGCCATAAATCAGCCAGGCCACTGCAGCCATTGAGTTAAGTCCAGGGGAGCATGACAGGATTTCTAACCTGTGAGTCAAGGACCAGAAACGACGTCCCAGAGGAACATGCTTAGATGGAGGATGCTTATGTTTCCGCAGACTGGCTTGAGGACTCAAACAAGATTAAAATAAAACAAAATAAACCTGCAACACCAACACACAGAAAGACGGGAACTAAGAATGTGGGAAAGAAAAGTGGAGCTGGGGAAAGCTCAGAAGGTAGTACGTAAAAGCAGATTTCATGCTGTGTTTGGCCGGCATTTGGACAAAACTAAAGATATATCCTGGTTGATAGTGAGCAGGGGGTTCTGCTCAGTTTAGGAGGGCAGAACTAGGATTTGAAACCAGGTCTTTCTCATGGTAGGCACGTTGGTTCTCCACAGCGGGCTGCCTCTTCAGGAAAGTGTCTGAAGGAAGGTGAGCCCATGTGGAACTACCTTCTTTATGTATGATCTCCATTCCAAACAAACAAAAATTAATGTATCCAGGTGATTATTCACTGTGTATTGAGACTAAAAGGGTGTGCAATTTGCTTGAGGCCACTCTGCCTTCTCTAAGTATGTCTATGTACAAAGGTGGGAGCTTAACATCCAAGGTCCTTATGTCTATCTCTTGACCATCTGTAGCCTGCCTTCTGTCTCTCTGTACACCTGGGCTCATTTTTAAACAGCACACCTTCCTGTTTTTGCACATGCCATTTTCTTACCATGAAATGCCTTTTACCTCCTTTTCAGTTTGGCCAATTTTTACTTCCCTCAATTGTTGATTGAGGGCCATCTCTTCTTATTCATTCATTTATCCGTTCATTCAACAAGAGCTAAGTACTCACCAAATGCCCAGGTCACCTTCTGTGAGTCCTTCTTTGTGCTTCCACATAACCTGTGCACTTTCGTCTAACAAAATATTTTGTGCTGGGTCAGGACTGCTCATTGATGTGATTGCTGAGCTCACTAGATGTTAGATTACTTGAGGGCGCATTGTGTCTTGCTCATAGTCTAGCATAGTCTCTAGAACTGAGCACATAGCAGGTGCTCAATAAATGTTTATTAAAGGATGACTAAAAGAATAAATAATGGTATTGCATTTTTAATTCTATCCAGGTTGCTATATTCTAAAGGGAATTCTCCAAGCCATCAAGCTGGTCTAAAATGAAATGTTTTCATGCACATTACTTAATAAAAAGTGCTCTGGGTCAATTGAAAATTTTAAAGTCAATATGAAATTGATCCTCATCAGCACTTTCTCTTCCAAACATATAGACAAAAGGACATTTCTGAAACATATGTATTAGTGTTGCATTTTCTGCTCCAGAGACTCAGTGATCGTTGTCACCTCCAAGTCCAGCCCTCATTAATTTAGGGAGCATACAGCATAATCAGCAGCAAGCTTTTTGGCAGCATAAATCAGAGATCATTCTAGAATTTGGGGGAATCTCTAAGCTGCAAACTAAGCAATTTTCTTTCATCATCTTTTGTCTTAAAAGTCACTGTTAAATTAAGCTGAATAGCTGTAGGAGGTGTTTCAAGGACACTGCAGAATCATCAGCAAATTTGTCCTCTTCAGCTGGGCGGGGAAAGGGTGTAGACAACCAAACTAACATTCAACAGCATCATCTCAGGAACTTCCATCCCATCTTTGCTCAGTTTAACAGCCATGTTCAATGAAGATGTGCCTGGGATGGGGGTAGAGAGGGGGAGCAGTCAGCAGGGGAGAAATAACTTTTCTTGATGGAGGAAACAACAATATAAGAAAAGAACCAAATGTACTGGGTAGACCATGCTTGGGTACAGCATCTGGCACATACACGGACTCATTACTTGAGGTGATGTCTGTAATGATCTGTTGAGACTGTCTTCAGATGCAGTTGGGGAAATGGTTCAAGACCTCTTGCTTAAGCAGCAGGGATATTGATGTGGACTACATGTTGTGTTTTCCCTAAAATTTATATGTTGAAACCCTGATCCCCAATGTGATGGTGGGGCCTATGAGTGATAACTAGGTCATGAGGATGGGGCCCTCAGGAATGGGATTAGGGCCCTTACAAGAAGAGAGAGGAAAGCTGGCTTCCTCTCTGCTCTCTCTGCCATGTGAGGATACAAGGAAAAGATGACTAACCACAAAGCAGGAATTCAACCCTCAGCAGACACTAGATGAGTCAGCACAATTGATTTGTACTTCCTAGCCTCCAGAAGTCTAAGCCACTCTGCCTATAATATTTTTGTTACAGAAGTTTGAACTCAGATGGGTGTGGAGTTATAGCTTCTGGGGCTGACTTTCCTTTAACTCTGTAGTAAGGAGCAGCATCACAGCCTAAGTGCTTCCTTACCCAGAATCATCCAGTGAAAACCTGTTATCCCTTTGCCTTTGAACATGTATCCCAGAAAGAGGATTTCATTTAGGAGGCTTCACTTTTCTCCTAGTTGATAAGCAAGCTGGACATAGACTGGGCCTTGGTTATTCGGATGCTGAGCTGAACTTACAAAGAAAGAATAGAAGAGACTCCCCAGAGAAAGCATCCCCAAATTTCAGGTGAGGGTCATGGCAATGAAGACTCCTCCAGGCTAAAGCTCCAGGTGGCCCTGGTGATGGTTTAGATGGGGATGGAGATCGGGGTGGGAATGGAGGTGGGGGTGGGTATAGAGGTGGGGAATGAAGGCCGAAGAGGATTATAGAAATTTGCAATGAGGAAGGGGTTTTTATCACAAAATGCACTTCTTTGAGTTTGGTGGGAGATATCAGGCTTTGGCTTCCACAATGTTGTAGATAACTGCCCCAAGCTTCTGTGAACCAGGCTAAATTCTGTCTCCCCTCTTTCCTCAGATGCTAAAAGAATTACAGCTAATAAAAGGTGTTGTCTGATACTGTCAGTAACAGACATCACAAGTCCAATCTACCTTAGTCTAGATATTCATAGAGTATGTTTATAGATACAACTGTTAAAGACAACTGTTAAAGCCCCTCATACTTTGACCCTTGGGGCCTACTTAATGCATACACACACCAAATATTTGACAATATGATCACATTTAATGTCACAACAATACCGTACAGAAGGTGATATGATTTCCATTTTTAAATGAGGTTCATAGTGGCTAGGACACGTGCTCAAATCCACACAGCTAGTGGAGCCTGGGCTTGAACCTATTGCCCTAGTCTTGAATTTGTTTTTTAAACTTTTTATTTTATTCATTTTAGAGAGGAGACACAGAGTTAGAGAAAGAGAGAGAAAGAGAAAGAGAGAAAGGGGGGAGGATCTGGAAGCATCAACTCCCATATGTGCCTTGACCAGACCAATGCAGGGTTTTGAACTGGCGACCTCAGTGTTCCCAGGTCGATGCCTTATCCACTGCGCCACCACAAATTCAGGCATAGTCTTGAATTTTTAAATCCACTTAGTTTAGCCATTTTGAAAGCCAGTTAAAGTTGAGATATGTCCTCTCTAGCCTAGTTGAGGATCTTTGTATAAATCCTTCCTCTGGTCTCCAGCCAGCTCATCTCCCTCTCAACTTGATACAATTCTAGGACATGGCATGCACACGCTTTGGCTGTTCCCTCCAGAGAAACTTGGGATCATTCTCCTTCCTAATCAGTCCTGATCCAAAGCTATTCCTCTTTCTATTTCACATTAAAGTTGTTTAATTGATTTGTTTTGTATTTACAAAAGCTTTGCACATTTATCATAATATCCGATTTAGAAAAAATATATACAGAGAAAAATAAAAGTCCTCCTTATTCCTAATATCTTTTTTTATTGATTTTAATTTATTGTGTTTACATAGATTCTAGTATTGCCCCGAATCCATCCCCCCTCCCTCATATTGCCCTCAACATCTCCCTTGCCCCCCTTTTCATAGCGCCCTCCTCCTTCGCTTCAGAATTATCCCATCCTATCATCCCCTTTCCCTTTGTTCTCTTTTCCTCTGGTCCCTTTGATCTCTCCTCTGTCTCAATTCTGTTCCTCGGTTCACATTGTTTACTGGATTCCTCAAATGAGTGAGGTCATATGATATTTTTCTTTCTCTGCCTGGCTTATCCCACTTAACATAATAGTTTCCATGTCCATCCATGTTGTTGCAAAAGGTAATATTTCCTTCTTTATCATGGCCCCATAGTATTCCATTGTATGTATGTACCACAGCTTTTTAATCCACTCATCCACTGACAGACACATGGGCTGTTTCCAGATCTTTGCTATTGTGAACAATGCTGCCATAAACATGGGGGTGCATTTCTCCTTTTGAAACAGTGCTATGGTGTTCTTGGGGTATATTCCTAAAAGTGGGATAACTGGGTCAATAAACATATGAAAAAATGCTCAGCATCACTAATCATTAGAGAAATGTAAATTAAAACCACAATGAGATATCACCTCACACCAGTCAGAATGGCACTCATCAACAAAACAACACATTGTAGGTGCTAACGAGGATGTGGAGAAAAGGGAACCCTCCTGCACTGCTGGTGGGAATGCAGACTGGTGCAGCCACTGTGGAAAACAGTATGGAGATTCCTCAAAATATTAAAAATCGAACTGCCTTATCCCTAATATCTGGATGCATTGTCTTTAGCCTTTTTTAGAAGTCTATGTCTGTATACCTAAACATGTTTGCAACAAAATTGAAATTGTGTTGTGTATAAAAGACTGAAACCTATCTTCATGTGCATATGCATTAAAAACACTAAAAATTCTTTATTTTATTTTATTTTTTTGTATTTTTTAAAAATAAGAAGTGTGGAGGCAGAGAGACTCCTGTATGTGCGCAACTGGGATCCACCAGGAAAGCCCACTAGGGGACGATTCTCTGTCCATCTGGAGCTGTTGCTCCATTGCAACTGGAGCCATTTTAGTGCCTGGGGCAAGGGCATGGTGCCATCCTCAGTACCCGGGCCAACTTGTTCCTGTGGAACCATGGCTGTCTTAGGGGAGGAAAGAGATGAGAGAAAGAAGAAAGGGGAGGGTAGAGAAGCAGATGGTCGCTTCTCCTATGTGCCCGGGCTGGGAATTGAACCTGGGACATCCACACACCAGGGTGATGCTCTACCACTGAGCCAACCAGCCAGGGACATTAAAAATTCTTTATTTAATGACTACATTATTTGAACGTGAAAAACTTCAGCAAAACATTTTCCTCAGTTTTAGGAAATTTAGGTTGTTTGTCTTTTTCAAAATTGTGAGTAATGTGGAAATAAATGTGTTTGCTTACAAATCTTTGTAATTTCTATTTTTAGGATGGAATACTGGGAAAATACTTGAAGTCAAAAGGTATGAAATCATTTCAGGCCCTTCCAGATAATTTATACAAATTAAATTCTTACCAATAGTGTTCTATTCTACTCTGAAAAAATTATTTTTTCTGGAGGGTCCCTTCAAAGTGATAGTAAAGGGCAATATTTTAGATAATCTTGCATTTGTTTGAATAGAAACTGAGTTTAAGGGATCATGTCAAGACATTAATGTATTTTTTTTGGCTGGGCATAGTTAAACTGTATTTCCCAGTCCCCTTACAATTAAGTTGAGACATGTGACTGAATTTTGGCCAACAGAATATTGGTGGGCCTAACCATTAGGTGGCACAGTGGACAGAGCGTCAGACTGGGATGCAGAGGACCCAGGTTCGAGACCCCAAGGTTGCCAGCTTGAGTGTGGGCTCATCTGGTTTGAGTAAAGCTCACCAGCTTGGATCCAAGGTCACTGGCTTGAGCAAGGGGTTACTTGGTCTGCTGAAGCCCGCAGTCAAGGTACATATGAGAAAGTAATCAATGGACAACTAAGGTGTCGAAACGAAAAACAGCTGATTGATGCTTCTCATCTCTCTCCGTTCCTGTCTGTCTGTCCCTATCTATCCCTCTCTCTGACTCTGTCTCTGAAATATATATATATATATATATTTGGTGGAAGGAATGCCTACCACTTCCAGAAAAAGTCCCTAAAAATCTACAGAGCATGATCTTTCTCTTTTTTTCTCTTCTTCAGAGACCCTAGAAACCATATGTTAAAGATGATGGTGATATAAATAAGATAGAAAAAAATGTGAGTTCCTGAATGATTGCGTTAAGAACACAATACACTTTTATTGTGTTAAATCTTAGGTTGGGAGAGGTTGCTGATTAAAACAACTACCATTACTTATCCTAACTAATACGGGGAATGTCTGATTGACTCAAACATCCTCAAATCAAAAAGCCTCAGCTGGTTCTTTGTGTACCAGCCAGGACTCTGCCTTTGACCAGCATAGCTTTTCACAGAGCCACGCATGATCTGTAGACCCTAGTGTCTAACCCAGCGTTTAGAAGATCATAGGGCTTACCTGGGCCTTATGTTTATGGAATGAATAACACCATACAAGAGCCTGGTGATTACTACTGGCTGATACTTAAGCAAGGTTTATATGGCCATCTGGAGTGGATTATCAACTGGCATCTGCCCCCTACCGCTGTAACTGCTTCACACCCAGAACAAGGCCATTCCAACTACACATAGCATCTGTCCACTGCCTCCCCACCAGAAAAGCCTGATGGGGGACCGCCCTTCAAAACAGAGGCCATTGTGCAGAGGAGAGTGGTGTTTCCCAACACAGTAGTGTCTCTTCTTATGACACTAATTACAGTTTGCTAAATGTAAATGGAATAAACAGCTCACCCACGCCAAAGAGTTCCAGAAATGGGCCCGTTGTCTTGACAGTCACCTGGGAGCAGGAAGCTGTTTCTCCTTAGTCTTTTATCTTGTTTTCTTCCAATGCAGTAGTTGGTAAACACAGAGAGGTGTAAGCATAGAAAAGGTGAGCCTGAAATTGCCAATCTTCCCAACCTCAGGCCCTTTCTGTGGGATGCTGACTCTGAGGCAAAGCTGGAGCAGAAGATGTCGCCGGGCTGGTGGGAAGTTTAATTACACATGTGTGCAGCACTATGGTGGCAGTCTGGGAATGCGATTACACAGCTAATTATACTGACACAACACACTCGAGCTTCCTTGTAGGTCCCCTGCCCATGGGACCACCATGTTGTTATTTTGCCACACATTCATTCTTTTCTTCCATTTTAGTATCATTTGTTAAATCTCCTCCCTTTATCCATAGCCTCCTACTCCTTTTAGGACATCCCTAAGAGTCACCACCTTTGTGCAGCCTTCCCTGATTTTAAGTATGATTTGTAGCCCCTAGCATCCAACCTTCTGTCCCCATCCTCATGGCTACATCTGTCCTATGTGTTATCACCATAAGTAGCCTCTGTGACACTATTCTCAGTGTGTGGGCCACAGTTGTCAAATCTGGGAAATAAGACTGATGGGTCCCTAAAGTATTTTCAAGTTTTAAAACTTTCTTTTATGAATTCTTGGAAAAAATTTAAAATATTTTACCATAGTGGAAAGATTGTGGTTTTGACACCAGAAGAGTCTGAGCCTCAACTCAGTTGCTTCTGGCTGAATGATCTGGGCAGGACTTACCCGCCATGTCTCTGGGCCTCAGTTCCCACACCTGCCAATGGCAAGAGCACTGATATTCCTGCACTAGTTTGTAAAGTAAATTAATCTAGGCTGTGCCTGTGAAAGCACTTTATAAATAATGAAATACAGCGTTTATGTTAGCTATATTAATAAAACAAAGCCCGAGTGAGTGAGTCTCTCCCTTCTCAGGGACAACTACCACCACTTCTGGGTTCAACATCTTAAAACACACATATCAGACTCTGAGAATCATGCCCAACAATCTCCACTGCCTCCCTGTCTGTCGAGTGAAGGTCTGTCACTGAGAATCCCCAGGAAGCTTAACGCTAACAGTCGCGACAGCATTGGCAACCCTTTCGTGGGTTCCTACCTTGTGTTAAGCATTCACTAGGGGCACTTGCCACATAAACACATAAACAGGCTGAAAGAATTAGACAGGCTTATGGTCCAATCCTGGATTTGCAAATGAAAATTTATGTGATCTTGAGAAAATTGCTTCACTTTTAGAATTTTAGTTTCCTTGTCAATAAATCAGTGGCGATACTGCCTACTATGAAGGACTGCTGTGAAAATTTAAACGTGACAGCCCACTTACAGCACACAGACACAAGACTTGACATACAGAAGGCACTCAACAAAAATTGGTCTCTTTCTCCTACTTCTCTTTCCTTTTTACCCCCAAGAACTGTAGAATTCCACAATATAAAACATCCGTGCAAATAAATAGATGTGTGACAGACGCTGGGTGTCTGTGAGGGGAGGGACATCAGAGACTCTGCCAGAATCTCTATTGCACTATTACAATGGGGCCTGCGTGAGCCTCTCACCCACTGTGCTCATCACCACGATATTTTACAGTGAGCATTTATTTTTTATTAAAGAAAAAGACTATTCTCAATGATGCATGTGATAAATATGCCAGCTTTAAACCTTTTAGAAATATTAAAGGTTTTACAGCTGCAATGTTTGACAGACTTGATTAATCCTTTCCACAAAGACATATTCAGGAAGATAGCTCTAGTTGGGTTTTAAAGCTCCAAGAGTATTCTTTGATAAAGGTAAAGAAAAGGCAAAGAGCTTTTAAAAAGAGAGAGAGAGCTTCTCATGCCACGCAGAATAGACAAAGAATTCGGAGGCAAGGAAGGCTTCACAGTCGAGTGGAGGGCTGGAAGCTGGGCTGGGAGAGCAAGGGGGAGAACAGTGCTTGACAATCGCTCTCCTCTGCAGGAGCTTTCAAATGGCAGGCACACGTCCAGCCTGACCACGGGACATTCATCTGAGAGTTTTCTTCTCTGCTGGGTTCCAAAATGGATGGTGTGGGAGGGCGCACGGCTGGCGCGGACCAACAGTGGTACAGACTGCAGAGCGGAATGAAATGGAATAGACCATCGTCCCTTGTCCTAGTTCAGGACTGCTCACCAGCCCACTGCCTGTTTTTTCTGTCACCAGGGTGATTTCCTTTGAGTATCGCTCCAATCCCCAATTGGAATTTCAAGTTCTCTAAGAGCTAGGAATCATGTTTTGGTTATATTTTGCCCTTCAGCACCTATCCCCACTTTTGAATATAATCAGTGCCTAGAAAACACTTGTTGAGTAGGGTTGGTGTTTAATAAACCCTTGACAAAATGGTCTTAGGATGTAAGTGGGGCAAAACCCCTACTTAAGAATGATGCTTTAAAAATTACTAACAGATTCCAGCTCCTTCTGACTCCCATCTCACCAAAGAAAATTGAGCTTAAAAACTAAGCTGTTGAAATTTTCAAGTAAACCCTCATTTGACCATCAGTTACTGAGGGCTACGACCATCCCAGGTGACTTGGACATGGCTCCTACCTCAGACACCATGCCTGGTAAAAGAGACATCATCATGTGGGAGATGCTATGATTGACATGTGTATGGGGAAAACCTCGCAGGTCCAGGGGAGCACCAAACCCAGAATTTTCCTTCATGGTGGATGTTAGAAAAAAAAAAAAAGTTTTGAGAATGAATGGCAGACACTTGAGCTGAACACTCAAGGACTATGGGAAGAGAGCCCAGGGAAGGATGCCTGCCTCCTCATATTGTGCATACAGTCTTGATCTGTGAATTTCCATTTAAACTCCAAATGGAGCACTTGCTCTGCTATCAACCTCCCACACAAAACCTCAAAGTGTCAGCCAACTCTGCTCTGCTTTCTTTGACACCCAGGTCAATCTCCAATGTCAACTCCTACTTCATTTTTATGGAGGCATTTCCCAACACAAAACACTGACATATTTGCCACAAGATATTATGGGGGCAAAGGTGTAATTCAATTATGTGATTTAATCAGTTCAGATGGCTAATGTACATGGATCTCAGGATACAATCCAGCTTTCAACCGAGGGCGAATAATTGTTCCATAATTTCTTAATTCTCCCACAAGACAGTTTAAATTAAAGGATGTCAATTTGCAAAGCCAGACTGCATTGTATTCTTAAATTGGGCCTGAAATAGCCACGCGATGAAGGGTAATAAGGCAGAGAGCAGAGCCCAGAGTGCCTGGTGCTGTGCAAAATTGTTTAATACAGTCAGACCCTTTAATCTTCATATCTACTGATGCAGAAAGCAGCATATTTCTGTCACTTATGATAAGAAACATTACTTTTTAAATTCCTTGGTGAGGCCTGCAGATCTTAGGCAGCCAAGAGAGCAGGAATCTCTCTTTCTGTGTCTGGAAACAGTTCTTTTTTTTTTTTCCGCTTAAATTGGTTTTATTCTAATCCATTTAGTTTCCAATCGAAGTCAGAGACAAGCAACCCTGAATGGAACCACGCAAGAGAACAAAGGCTTGTGCCTTTCCGTTCTCTGAGTCTACTGGCTACCAACGCCTTGAATAAGTCAGTGATTAAACAAATAATAGACCTGAGGGTATTAACGATTATAGGACAGGGAGTGAGTCCCAGAAAGTAAGAGAATTGGAACAGCTGTTGAGAGTTACAAAATCATGATCCAAACTGGAGGGTGCAGTGGCGGGGAGAAGGGGATGATATGAACTGTTTTCATAAAAGAACCAAGCAGTTGACTCACACGTGTCCTAGAAAACGGTTTGGTCAATGTGTCCAGGCTGGGCAGGAGTGTTGCTGGGGAAATATAGGCTCCAAGGTCCCTCGGAGAAAGTGAATGATGTTTTCCCAAGATTGCCAGGGCCACGAGTCAGGAATCGTCATCGAGAGAAGCCAAGAACATAGCTGCAATGAAAAAAGTCTATGTCAGTTTTGAAAGGAAACCAGTGAAGGAGAAAGAAGGATGAAGTACACAGTTGTCACAGTGGAGTTCAGAGTGAGTGGCTCAGGATGAAGCATCATTCTGAAGTGTATGTGATGCATGGAGGAGGGCTCGGGCACTGAGATCATAAGAACTGCGCCAGGCTGAACAAAAGAGGATTTGTCTGTGCCTCTGTGCCAAGCATGGGCTAGGTCATAGGGAAGGTACAAACTAAGCAGAAACACTCACCAATCTTTATTTTAAAATTTTGGATTAGAGTATACATACACAGACTAAAATTCAAAAGGTACAAATTACACATTTTTCACTTGAGTGAATCTATCTCTAGGATAAATGCCTAGAAGTAGAATTATTGGGTAAGAGAAACATCTTTTAAATCTGAGAGACTGTCAAATTGCCATCCACAAAGACTGTACAATTTCACACTTTCTTTAGCAATATATGAAAGGATAACTATCCCTTACCTCACAGTTCTTTATTTGGAGAGTCATGAGGTACATATAAGGCATAATAATGCTAATATTTAATGAATGATCATAGCATTTTAAGTACAGTTTTTTGTCTCTATATGTATTAATCCATTTATTCCTAGCAGCAACCCACTGATGTAAGGACCATCATTAAACAGATAAGTAAACAGAAACAAAGAACTTAAGAATCTTGTTCATGACCACAGCTATGAAGGGCAGAACTGGGATTGTAACCCTGGCACCACCTGGCAGTTCTTCAAGGTGCAAGCTCTCAACCATTAGCATTTATTTCAGGAGATGGGATGTTATCTCTACTATGCTATAATAGGTACACACAAATAGAAAACCTGAGGTGGGGGTGTGTATGAAGGAAATCAGAGAGGCCAGTTCTTTCCATTTTAATGAGAGTAGACACAGGCTATTAACTGGGAAACTGTTGGGCTAGAATGATTGATAAGCAGAACTCTAAGAACACATTGACACATTTTTCTTTTTTTTTTTCTCACCTCTTTCCCTGTAAAAATTATTCTATAAATGTTCATGATGAATTAGAATGGTTAGAGCTACAAAAAAAATGAATGTGCTGTGTGGTCAAACAAACATGGCACTTTAAGTAATATAGACTGGATTCAAATCCAAGTTCTGCCATTCTTCAGCCAGATGACCTTAAGCAAGATATTTATTTTTCTGAACCTCAGTTTGTTTCAAATGGAAAAATATAAGCCTAACACTCCAGAAAGATTTTTTATGACAACTAAGTAATAAATATCATTAATGATGAACAATTTCTACCTCCCTATTTGATCTTATTCCCCCAGCATGTCTTTACTAACTCTCTGCTTTTATCAAATTAGTCTATTGACTTTTCTTAAACAGGACAGAATTTTCTCATCTACTTGCATTTCTGCACTCCACTCTCTTGCTGAAATACTCCCCAAAGTCCTATCTGTAGGAATTCTACTGTTAAGCCAGCTAGGTCTGCATCAGATGCCACCAACTAAACAAAGTGCTTCTTGACCAGACACCTTTGCAGTAAACTACCTCTAAGTGGTTTGAATTCCTAAGTATTATCAAATTCCTAAGGACTATTAGACTCTACTCCTTTTAAGACATGAATCATTATAATACCAGCAGTTAACAAATGCTTTAGTACATACCAGGACTGTTCTAAGCACTTGATATATTTTCTACCTCAGTTAATCCTCTTCACATGTGACAAGTACTTCTATTATCCTCACTTAGACATAGTCAGGAATGTCAGTCACTATTTGTAGGTCTTTGCTACACAGTTGGACTGAAGACTCAAAGGGGCAAAAAGGCTATGAGCATAAAATTTAAATGTGTAGGCTTAGATGTCAAAGAACCTGGCATCTAGTCTTGGTCCTGACCCTACAGCTGTGTGATACTTGGCAAACTACTGAATACCTCCAGGCACCCATTTTAATTTGGAGAATGGGAATATCTACTTTGAAGAATAGTTATAACTATTGAGTTAGCTCAATTGAGTTAGTAGATATAAGAATTTGAAACAAGGTATGGCAAATGCTGAGCACTTAAATGTCAACTTATACAGTGTGTCCATAAAGTCATGGTGCACTTTTGACCGGTCATCAGTCAAAACTGCACCATGACTTTATGGACATTTTGTATTAGTATTTAAATAGTTATATAAGTTTTCCAAAAAAAGGCTTGCTTCACAAATTTGCATGCCTGTTCCCCCTACCTATACCACCTTTTCCCAGCATCACCATCATTGCACTGCCAACTCGAAGAACTTAATGCCTAGGTCTCTAAACTTAGCTCTAGCATTGCCTGCCCCCTCCCTCTCCAGGGAAAGCTCCCTCTGTCGCCTCCTCATTACTTTATGCCCAGTGCTCTTGTACCACTCATCTCACTGGGCTGCAATTTTTTGTTATGATTCCTGCTCAGAACCATGAGCTCCCTGAGGATGGGGACGATGTTGTAATTCTTTCTAATCCCTTATACTTTAGCAGAAGCTGGGTGCACAATATGTTCTATTAGATGAATACATAGATTTATTAAAAGAATTAATCAACTCATAAGGAAGAAAAAGTTACCAATTCTTAACTCCCTACTATATATAATTCACTAAAAAGGCAATCAATCTCCCAACCAAAGCTGAGAAAAGAAACTACTAAAACTGTTTTAGAAAAATAGAGGAGAGGGTTCTGTCAAGGACCAATGGCATTCCTATCAGCCACAAAGGCACGCACCACGCTGCCATGCTCTTGATGTTTTAGTGACCGATGATACAAATTAAGAGAGTCACCAGCAGTTCATAAACCCAGGACACTAACAGACACACTGGCTGCTCAGATATAAGCTGAGCATTATGAAAGTAAAATAATAATGAACTCATAAGGAGAAGGGCAAGTAAACATTCTATTAAAAGGAGGAAAAAATTCCAAATGAATATAATCTCCTCCCATTACATTATGAGCATTAAAATTAATGGTGTTGGTTTTTTTCTGTTGTGTGGGTCGTCATTGCATTTAACAAGCTGAAGTTAACTTCATAGGGTAAAAGGAAATAAATTAAATGTGCTGGTGTCTCAGGAAACTTCATTTTCTGAGTGAATAGCCAAGTTGATGCACATCACCAGAATGTCTGACAATCAGTTTTCCATACTGGTGTGTTCTAAATGAGAAAAGAAGCCAACTCTTTATTTAAATTATACTGCAAATCACTTCTTGCCTGCTGAATGGCATTCAGCTGAGGTAGGTGGCTTTGACTGTAGGACCCCAAAATATAACACTGGCTGATTAATGTTAATTTGAAATGTTTTCTTGGGGGTGTATGAGCATACAATATTGGTGCATGTGAAGCTGAGGAAATTTTACAGTGGGTGACTGACTCAAAGGCCACAGCATATTTGCCATCAGATAAAAATGCACATTCACAAACATACCAAGACAAGTCAATTATTCCCTGATTCACTATTCCCTGGGTCCCTTTGTGTAAAGCAAACTGTTTATGCTCCCCATCAGATAGATACACAGAATCATAGTAAACAAGCCCCTGATTCCACTATGCTATATTATATTTCCCAGGGCACTGTCCTTGGTGGAAGTCATTAGTTTTTTTGTTTGTTTGTTTCTGACTTATCAAAACAGACATTTTGCTAGTCAGCTCAGTTTTACTACCAGATGTAAGACAGTTAGAAGACACAATTTTGACCAACTGAAAGAAAAAAAAAAAGAAAAAAGAAACAAAAAATTTTTTGTAATCTTTTGGTTTTGGTGACAGGGAATTTGTATTTCTCTTTCTTGATTACTAATATGTGGACACAGACTAAAATCAGTGCATAAAAGCTTATGATTCTTTTGCCCGCTCCCAACTTAACAGCTCAAAAAAGAGAAAAAAACAAAACAACAAACCAACCAATCCTTGGCTTTTAATTACTCCCAATACAATGCACTTGAGTCAGATCATTCAAAAATAAGAAAACTAATCAGAGCCAACATCTGAAAAAAATTAACATAAGCCATCATATTTCACTGGTTAAATCAGCAGTGCTATTTAAGAAGAAAATAATACTCAGTGTGATTCTCCTACCCTGGCGGGCAGCCCTGCTCCTGGGTGCCTAGTCACATGGACCATGCCCCCTGTATATTGTCATCATTGATGGTAAGGAGTGTGTGGTATAGAGCTGGGAGTGTCTGAGCTCAGACAGTCAGGCATGGAATCCAAGTAACTGTTCACTTCCTTTAATGAGCCTGCATTTTCTTCTTGCAGGGTTGTTGTGAGTATTTGAGATGAATTAAATAACTTGCGTTCATAAAGCAGACACTCAATAAATGAGAGCTATTATTACAATGTCTTTAAAACAGAATCCCTTTCTGCATTTACCATGTTTCCCCACCATACTCCCATGATGATCAGTGAGTAGTAATTGGGACACCAGTTATCAGTAGGTCTAATGGGCTCATGTGTATAAGCATAAATGGCCAGTGGGCCATAAGGCCACATTTTCTGTTGTGTGTTTAAGTCTATGTATTTCAGTAACTGAAAGCTAATGGGTCTTTGACCTTTAAAATTACTGAGTACACTGCTCTCAAGTGACAGGATCTTCTCTTACCTGACACTGATTTGCAAAATTAGATATCTGGAGGGCTAAAACATAATTTTTTATGAACAAGACAACAGTGTAACAAGCTGGGGGCTATCTTATGAAACGACTCCAGCAAAGTCTTGGTGGCCATCAAGTGACCAGCCTTCTGCCATCACAGGCTTGTGGAGCCATTGAGGACCTTTCTACAGGGGAACTATGAACAGGCCTCTGAGACAAGGTTAGAGAGCCATAGTGAGCACAGGAGGTGCTCAGCATTTAAGAGTAAACCAATGGCTCTCAAACTAACTATCAGAATCACCAGGGGGACATCACAAATTACTGAATTTCGGGCTCCTCCAGACCTAATGAATCAATCACAGACTCTGGGAGTGGAGACTTTACCCTGGAAAGTTATTACAAGCTCTCCCGGTTATTGTAATGAGTAGCCCAGAATGAACAACAACAACAACATCACTGGAGTAAAGAAAAGTTCTGATTAAGAAATGGCTGATGTTCATCTTTCTTTTCATAAGAAGGCTGAAAAATGTGGAAACAACCACTGGAAAAACAGAAGACAAGGAGGAGAAAAGTAGGGGAGCAGAAAGAATGGGGTAGATCTCACGGTGGGGGGGGGGCAGAGGGTAAGTGGTAATTAAAGCAGGGGGTGCTGCCGCCCTGAGGATCTTGCAGATGGCAGCCAGAGCAGGTCTAATCTGGGGGAGAAAAGCTGGATAGCAGACATGGACACATATACCCTCTCTCTAGCCTTTGAGAGGGTGACACTCTTGGGGGAGGGGATGCAGCAGAAAAGGATGCATGGGGAGAATGGTGCGTAGATAAATTGAGGAAAGCGAGTCACTTCTGTTGCCAGACCTATGGCCTCAGCTTTTCACCTCTGACTGCTCTAACCTCTCTCATACCTCTGTACTTTTCCGTGTTCTGTTCTGTTCACCTAAAACGCTCTTTTCTCCTTCTCCACCATGCAAATGCCATCAAATATCACCTCTGTGAAGTCTTTCCTGATTTTCTCTGGCACAATTAACTATTCACCTATTCAGTCAATTAGCATTTCTCTGAGAATATTTTGTGAATTCCCCTTCGATAACTCATCACTACTCATCACAGACTATTTAGTTTGTGGTTTTTGCATATACCCTTGCTCCTGCATGCTCAATTCTGGCCGTTCCCCTGTGTTTTATCTCTCATCTCTGCCCCAGTGTCCAGCACTAAGTATAAATTCAGTATCTTTTTAAAGAAGCCTGCAGTGCTGTAGTAGACATGTGTTGCTTTAGTCGACACAGAATTCTTCCTGCCAGTGGCCCACCCTATGGCATTCTGGAGGAACTGTCAATCAAAATGACATATCTGTCCACTGGCCTAAAGGGTTATCATGTGACCCAGACAGGGTAATTAAAAGTCCTCTCACAAGAACTGATGTATGGATATTAAAGAAGAGGGCCCCTGTGCCAAGACCTGTAAGGATTTTACCTGAGACTGATAAAATTATCTTGTTTGCAGCAAGTGCAGAGATTCCTTTGGCAGGAATGAATATGGGTAAATGTTGACACAGTTAGAAACAGAGAGAGGGAGGATCAGTAAGTGGAGAGAGGGGCTGGTCCCTTATGAAGTCATTTTAGCACCTGGATTCAAACATACCCGATATCCACAACCAGCACTCCATGTGCCAATAAATTTATAATTTGAATTCTGTCACTTGCAATTAATGTTATTTGCACCGATTCAATTATATAGAAATAATGATTCTTATGACAAAGCCCCTAATCATAAACTATTACATTTGATTATTCTATTTAAAAAATCAGTAGATTGTAAGTTCTTTTTATTTATTTATTTATTTTTTGACACAAAGAGAAAGAGACAGAGAGAGAAACAGACAGGGACAGATAAACAGGAAAAGAGAGAGATAAAAAGCATCAATTCTGCATTGTGGCACCTTAGTTATTCATTGATTGCTTTCTCATATGTGCCTTGACCAGGGGGCTACAGCAGAGTGAGTGACCCATTGCTCAAGCCAGTGACCTTGGGCTTCAAGCCAGCAACCTTAAGGGTTAAGCCAGCGACCATGGGGTCATGCCTATGATGACATGCTCAAGCCAGTGACCCCTTGATCAAGCTGGTGAGCCCAGCGACCTCAGGGCCTTGAACCTGGGCCCTCTAGGTCCCAGTCCAATGCTCTATCCCCTGTGCCACCACCTGGTTAGGCTGTAAGTTCTTTTTTAAACAAAGGTTTTCAAACTGTTCGATACGGTCCAAGGAGGGCTCTCAGGGAATAGATGATGGATAATTGAAAAGCAAGTGCCAGGGCTTTGCTCACTTCTTTTTTTTTTTTTTTTTTTTTTACAGGGACAGAGAGAGAGTCAGAGAGAGGGATAGGTAGGGACAGAAAGACAGGAACAGAGAGAGGTGAGAAGCATCAATCATTAGTTTTTCATTGCCGTTGCGACATTATAGTTGTTCATTGATTGCTTTCTCACACGTGCCTTGACTGCGGGCCTTCAGCAGACCGAGCCACCCCTTGCTGGAGCCAGCGACCTTGGGTCCAAGCTGGTGAACTTTTGTTCAAGTCAGATGGGACCACACTCAAGCTGGCGAGCTCGGGGTTTCGAACCTAGGTCTTCCACATCCTAGTCCGATCCTCAATCCATTGCGCCACTGCCTGGTCAGGCTACTCACTCCATTTTAACTGAAGTAACTCACTTTATTTTGTTTTGCATATTGCAATTCTATAATTTTACTTAAGAAAAAAGATCCCATTGCTTTTTTGAAAAGGTTTAAAAACTAATGCATTAAAATATATCCTCAAAAACAGTATAATATTTTAAATAAAAAGTTTTCATACATAAAAGAAATTGGCCTTCAGCAACCTGAATACTTTGCTTTTATTGAATAACTCATTCTGTATGAGATCTGGGGAACTGAAGTGTTGCTATAATTGAACCGACGGCTAGAGACATTAGACAAAGATGGAAGGATACCACCACCGTTCCTGGGACCTGACAGGACATTTTGTCATCAAACCCTCAAATGACAGAAGTAGCATCAAATGCTTATTGAGTGTGTTGCAAGGAACCCCTTGAGTGTGCGTAAGAATTGAAGGATCTGCATCAGGAAGTTGTTGGGAACCAAAACAGAGAGAAACTACTGAAAGGAATTAAGAAGAATGATAGCAGCTTGTTTCATTTAGTTACCTACGTTCAAAGCCTGAGTCACACTTCACTCCTCTGTCTTCATTTCCCATGGTGTCCTGCTAGCCTGAGTTGTCTTCTAGTAATCCCCAAGTTTATTTCCTCCTTTTTACCTCCACTGCCTCCAGTCTCATCTTTCCTCTCAGGACAGTTTTAAGATCCTCCTCCACTCTGGCTCATCCTGGCTCTCGCCTTCATACAGCTGCCATGTTGAGCTTCCTCAAAATCTGACTGCAGCCCTGGCTTCACTGTGGCAAACCTGCCAATGAATGGGGTTCAGCCCTCCTCCTGTGGCCTTACTTGTCTACACTGTCCCTCCTTGTCCACTGCTTCCTGCCTCAAACTCCACAGCCCCACAAAGTATACCTGCAATGCCTTACCTGTATACTTGCTCTTCAGAGATATACAGCCAGAGCTCATGAACACTATTCTACAACGGTTCTCAACTTTTAAAATTTGCTCAAAAGAGTTACATGAGGGTCTTATTAAAATGCAAGTTCTGATTCAGTAGGTCTGTGGTAGGGCCTGAGATTCTGCATTTACCAACAAACCCACAAATGACGCTGACACAGGCGCTGCTGGTGCAAGGACCGTACTTTGGGTGGCAAGATCTGTGCTCTACTCCAGTGGAAACCTCCTGTAAACAACCTCCCCTCACTCATTTGCTCTAACATATTAGGTACATCTGATAGCCTGTCCTTGCAATCAGATGATGATTATAATAGCAATTAATACTTACTGAGTGCTCACCTTGAACTGGGTATTGTTCTAAGCGCTTTATGTTTATTAATTCATTTAATCAGCACAATCACCCTACAAAATAGGTTATATTAGTATTATCACTTTTATTCTGTAGGTAGGAAAATGAAGCCCAGAGAGGTTAAATAACTTCCCTAGGGTCACACAACTGCTAACGAGGGGAGGCTGGCTTAGCCTCAGGTCAGTGGTCTCTGGAATCCTCACTTTTCTGTAACCTTTACCCTATGCTACTCTTGGAGATTCTCAACTGACAGAGTCCTGCCTACATTGCCTTAGCTCTTTTGCTTTTCCTATTCCAACACAGAACGGCTACTACAATAAGCGGTTTACTTTTTTTTCTGTGCCCATTCGATGGTAAAGCCAGGAGCCTTTCTGGTGTTGCTCAGAATCCTAAGCATCCTAGCAATTTCTGGCCTATAGTAGATGTTAATTACATATTTCCCACCTATTGAACTGTATAAATATATTCATAGAATTTATCAACTTTCCCGTCCCTCTCTGACAAAGATTTCTTTATAGCAGTGGTTTTCGACTTTAGTTCCACCATAATCACATAGAGGACTTGTTAAAAACACTGATTGCTGGGCCGAGCCTTTAGAGTTTGTTTCAGTAGGTTAGAGAGGCACATGAAAACATGAATGTCTAACAAGCTCCCAGGTGATAATGCTGCTGCTGCCCTGAGGACTGCACTTCAAGATCCATGGCTCCATTTAGTCCCCACAGAGTCTCCGTTTCCTTCCACAAAGGATCCTCAGGCACTCAACATCATGTCATATTTCAGGAATAGATGTAGAAAACTGGGACCACTGGGAATGTTTACCTCTCTGATTCAGGAGCATGAAGGAAGCATAAAATAAATAGCATAGTAGTTTACTAACAATGCAATCAGAGACTGGTTTTATTTTCTGAAGGAGAAACAGAGAAGTCCAGTGAATTTGCAAATGACATGTAAAGCAGAAGCCAAAATCAAATGTAGAGTTTAATTCTCTATAATCCAGAGTCAACTTGATAAACTTTTGCATTTTTGGTGTACTGCAATTTTTCAGTTGGAGTCTGTGCCAGGCAGCTGGGATAGAGTGAGAGCCAGACAGTCCTGGTCTCTGCCCCAGAGAAGTGAGTAGTCTAGAGGGAAAGGCCGGCAAGACACAAGTGAACAAATAAAGACATGAAATAATTACAGATTGGGAAAAGTTCTAATAGAAAATAAATACTGTACTTGCTGGGAAATGAGCTGTGTTAGGCTTGCTCACTTGTACAGCTAGTGCTCGACTTACTACCACGATTGGTTCTGACAGACCGGTCGTAACACGATTTGGTCGTAAGTTGAGTAGGTTATATGTACAATACTGTGAAATGATGTTATAAAAATCTTTAAGTCATATTTTGTCATAATTTTCTTTCATTATTGTTATATATCATACTTTTCTTTGTTCATTTTATGCCGTTTGTATCATCTCTATACCATTTTGTTTCTTATTTTTACATTCATCAGGTTTAAGTAAAACACTGCATTACCAGTACAACTGGTTTAATATTTGCAAAACATACAAAATTACAAAATACAGGGGCATACAAAAACTGCTCCAGACGCGGAGCAGTCGTGGCTAGTGACTGTGGTCGTAAAGTCAAGTGGTTGTAAATTGCATAGGTCTTAAGTCGATCAATACCTGTACTTTGCCTGATTAGTACATGAGCATGTGGCAGCACCATGTGTGCATCTCTATGTAGAGCTATGGGTGCTTTCCCTTGGTGGTGATTTTCCCAGATCCCTTTCCCATGACTGTGAGGGGCTGGTTTTGCTGTTTGTTTGCCTGCTGCCATGAGAAGCAGTTTCCCCTGCCTGTTTGCTCATCCACTATTGTGAGACTATTAAAATGGGAGTGACCCAACACTTTATGGTTCCACAGTTTCCCTACCATCTGCCTGAATCCAATGGGAACCTGCCTGGCTTGGACATCAGCATTACATCTGGCATAGTCGGCAGGATTCAGATCAGATTGGTATAGAGACACCTCCACCCTTGAAGGGTAAGATTCAGGAGTGGTCGTTGTTCTCCAGCATATGGCTCCCTGCAGCTGTCCTTTTGGGGGCTGTGGGCTGGGTGTTTTTTACAGCCCTAAGAAAAGAAAGCTGTGTGCAAGAGGCTGCCTAAGGTCAAAAGCTCCAGGATGAGCTGCAGACTGAGTGCTGACAGCAGCAGGAACTGCACAGTTGCTGGAGAAGAAGACTGACCAGGTTCAAGAGCTTCAGTGTAAAGTGCAGGTTGAAAATCAATGGTGCCTGGAACTGGAACATCACTGGAGAAGGAATTATAGGTTCACACATTGCAATTTTTCCTAGAAAAGCTGAACGTTGGCAGTGACAGTTGTTAGAGAAACAACTGTGGGTTCAAGAGCTCAAGCTTCAGCTTCAGGCTGAGAGCCAGCAGCCACAAAAGCCAAAGCAGTTACTGAAGAAAGAGATGCATTTGTGCTGACAGAGCAGCTCTGAGTCAATGGTTGTAGTCATTTTATGACTCCTCTGAGGAGGAGGAGGTTTGGGCTGAAACTGTCACTGGCAGACTCAGAGCCCAGTCAGTGATCACCCAGAAGGTAAAAACCCAGCAGCCAAGTGTGCCTCAGTGGAAGGCACAACCCCCCCCCACACACACACACACATACACACATACAGGTAATTGAGCACTCTGTGGTCCAGCCCTACACCCAGACAGAGCTGATGGAGTTAGAGGAAAAATTTATGCAGAAACCCACTGAGCCACTGGCAGCTTGGTTGCTGCAGTTGTGGGACAAGGGGTTGATGGCATCATGCTCTAACGAATAGAGATGGAGAAACTGGCCACCTTACCACACACTCCTCCTTGAGGCAGCATCTAAAGAACTGCAAGACAAACCCAGGAACCATGCCCTATTAGAATGTGTGATGGCTGCCATTCGTACAGTCTGGCAGATGCTGGAGACTTGCCAGGGGCAGTGAGTTGGTGACAGTCATATACTGAGCTGGAGCAGGTCCTTTAGGAAATAGGTATAAAGAATTCTGCTTTCAACCGATGTCCTGTGGGCCAGATGAGGAAGTGTTTGTGGAGGGATGAGGGACCTTATTCTCTGTAGTGTCCTGTAAGCCCTTTTTGGGTCCCTTGTGCTATCTTGAACCCCTATGTGGGGCAACCCATCCACATGGTTACACAGATTTAGGGAGCTGGAGATAGCACTAGACCATAAGGCTGTGAGGGCTGCTACCCATGCTGGCCCCTTCCAACTAACAAGAGAAATAGGCCTGTGAAGGTTACCCATAGATGTGGATAGATTTAATTGCAGTTGGGGCAGATAGGGAGAAATTAGATGGCAGGTCTAATAAAATCCTGTTAGAGCTCTAGTGGCAACTTGAGTCAGAACAGAAGTTCTAGTCACTGAAAAAGAGGGGAAAGGAGGCAGTCCGGCAGTTGCTAAGAAAATGGCTGGTATTCGGTTGCATGGTTGCAGGATTATATGATGGAGACAGCTGTGGGAGAGGAGGATTGCCAAGACCCATTTTCCCAGTTTGAATAAGAGGAAGGCTGAGGGACCCACCTAACAGGGATGGGGGAAGTTTGGAATTGGCAATCCACTGGTCCCCTTCTAATGTGCAGCAGGTATTGGGGTTATAAGACAATAGGTGCTTTTTGCAGCAGCTAAGAGAACTGTCAAGTTGGCATAGGCCTTGAATGTGTTTGACCCTGCCAAGCCTTGTAGGCCTGCTGAGGGGTTTGGATGGGCCTGTGGCAACAGAGTACTTATAGAAAGGTGCTGAGGTCCGTTACCAAAGAGTGATGTGGCTAGTGGCCTCTAATGGACTTTCACCTGAGATGATTTGCATAGATAGCTGGGCGGTCTATCATGGACTGATTATTGAGTGGTATAATGGGCCCTTGGGCTGACTATGACCATAGGGAGGCACTGGTTCCCTTGCTGGATAGACACACCAAAGACACTTTCTTCAATAGACATGGGCTTGAACTCTACAGGCCCTCCCACCTACTGTGTGGTAGGGGGCGAGTGGTGGGCCTCCAGTTAATTCCCTGGGCAGAGTGCTCAGGGAGACATTGTGAAGGGCACATTTATAATCATTGTGTAACTAGTGCTGTTGCTATAGGCTCTGTTTATGTAATGTAACTCACTCCTTGCACAGGGATCACTACACAAGATACCTGTTGCACAGATTGTGGGGCTAGCAACCCTAAAGGAGTGGATTTTTTGGAAAACAGCTGTGTTAGGCTTGCTCACTTGTACTTTGCCTGATTAGTCCATGAGCATGTGACAGCCCTACGTGATTATAGTCTATGTAAGGCTACGGGGGGTGGGGGGGGGGGGTCTATGTAAGGCTACAGGTGCTTGCCCTCAGGGCAGATTGCAGATCACTTGCCCATGACTGCGAGGGGCCAGTTTTGCTGTTTGTTCACCTGCTGCCATGAGAAGCGATTTCCCCTGCCTGTTTGCTCATCTGCCGTTGCAAAACTCTATTAAAACGGGAATGGCCCGATACTTTATGGCTCCGCAGTTTCTCTACTATCTGCCTAGCCTCGGCCACCAGCATTACAGTGATAAAAGAGAAAATAATGGGGGGAGGGTAGTACTCCTAGCTGAAACTGAGTCCCACAAAATGAGAAAATGGCAACCTTTTGAATAGCCAGAAAAGATGGCTATTTGGATGGAGAAAACCACACACCCAAACACTGTGGTCTCAGAAAAAGCTTGGCATGTTTTAGGAACCTAGAGGCGGCCAAGGTGTCTGAGGCATTGGTGTGAGGCAGGCCTTGTATGAACGGGAAGAATCTGGATTGTATATTCAGTGCAACAGGTTTCAGCAGAAGAGGGTCATATGTCATTTGCATTTGAAAAAGATCTCTGTGGCTGCTCCATGGAGAAAGGTTTGTACAGGGCCACAGCAAAGAGGAAGGCTCAGTCCGAAGTTACTTACAGCCTGTTCAAATAATCCACTTGCGTCACCCTGTTTACAGATAGCATATGTTAACTGGTTTGGGCTAATTGTACCAAGTCGCTGCAATGCAGAACTCCAGCTCGCTGGAAAATTCCAGGGAAGGCTTACATTGTAAGCTATCTTTAACAGGGTGGCTGTATACTATTCCCAGAAGGAAAAATTAAAATAACTTTGACCACCATGTTGATAGTGAAGTACTTTTTTCTTCCTTAAAAAAAAGAAGTCCTTTTCAAATTATAAATTAAATTCAAGTCTATGAATGACTGTCAATCACAATGGCCAACACTTACATAGTGTCCATGCACCAAGCCCTGTTGTACTAAGCAGTGATACATATTTACTCCTTCAAATCCACACAACAGACCCATGAGGTAGGCATGATGATTTTATCATCCCCATTTGATAAAAGAGGCAGCTGAGGCCTAGAAAGGGGAAGTGATTTGCCCAACGTCCCACAGCTGGTAAATGTGGGAACTGAGGCTTGAAGCCAGGCAGTCTGACTCCGGAGTTGTGGCTTTAACCACTGTCTTATTGCCTCTAGAGAATTTGCAAAGTAAAAAGTGACACAGCTAGTATGTCAACGAGAGGGAGGCCCCACATTTTAAATTTTGTACTTTTAGCACAATTCCTGTCATAGAGTAACGGGGTTCCGAGGATGAATGGATGCCAATATTGAGCTTCACTACCTGCTATCTTGGAATAAAGAAAAAATTCAGAGATAGAAACTGAGTGCTGAGACAGCCTCCTCAGTCCAGTCATGTATACAAACACAAAAACACATGCTGCTGTGTTTTTAAAAAGGAGCTCAACAAAATCTTAGATAGCATTACATCCTGTGGGAAAGTTACCGAAACTCAGTTTTCCTAAAAGAAGGACGAGAATATTTTATAGGAAAGTATGCACATAGCTACATCAAACATTGACACCAAAACCTAGTGAGTGTATGAGCCAACTAAGCGCCTGGCTGGCAGCAGGAACATGGCCTAATTCACCATGGTGTCACCAGAGCCAAGGACAGTGCCTGGCACACAATACATGAAATAAAGCTGGCTAAATGAGATGCGCATACGCCTTGAAGTTTCTGCTTTAGAGCTTACTAGCTGTGTGACTAGCTTGGTCATGTCGCTGAACCTTCCTCGCTCTCAGTTCTTTCATGAGTATACCCGGCATGATATAACCTACGCTGCATCATTATCATGTCTGTGGGGCACAGAGTAAAGATGCGAGGTTAATGCTCAGCCCAGGATCTGTATACTCAGTACGTGGTAGCCTCTACTGCCGATCTTATTTAATACTGCTACTATTACTATTGCTCTTCCATGTGTGTAGACCTGGATACCAGCATTAAGGCCAAGTTAGAAAAAAAAAGGTTTTGTCATAAAAGCACAATTATAGTCAGCTTTTTAATAAATATAAAGAATATATTCTGTGTCACTAAACAGAAAGTATTGGGCCAGAATGAATTGAGAGAGAAATTTGAGGGACAGGGTAGTGGTTAAAGAAACAGACTTTAAGCCAGACCCCAGCTTCACCAATTATTAGCTCTAGAATCCTGAGTAAGTTACTTAACACCTCTGGGTCTCAGTTCTCTCATGTGTAAGATCGGGGTATTCCTAGTAACCTGCCTCGTGGTTATGTTGCGTGTTAAATGAGATAGTATACACAACACATTTAGAAGTGCCTAACAGTACGGGAGCGCTAAATCACTGTTAATTACTGTGACAATTATTTTTGGTTTTCACTGTGTGTGTAAGTAAAAATAAGGAAGCTAGCAAAAGCATGACACACTGGGCTCCTGGCTTGTGTCGGCATGTGGCTAACAATGCAACCAGCTCTAAAGAAAAGAGAGACTTGGCCCCTCTCATCATGGTCCAGAACAGGGTGATTCAGATGCTGTCTGGCAATCCTAATAGCTACAGGCTGGCTATTTAATGACTTACAAAAACAACAAGAAAGAGGAACCATCACTTGATGCCTCAAAGTTACATAAAATGAAAGAGGAGGTTTGAGTGTGTAAAAAAAGTATTGTTCCATTCTGTAAGGCAATTAGTGTAATCAAGAAAGATTCCACACAGCACGCTGGTGTATCCGGGAACTCCTTTCTCTGTTCTATCAAAGGATAATATATATTTTCACCTTCAGAAAGGTTAGGTAATTATAAATGTATTCTCCTTACTCATAATATTTTAAGCAAGTAATTGTTGCCCATGGGAAAATGTTTAATTATTTCTGATGAACAGTTGTGGCACGGAAACAAGAGAACATGACAGGCAGAGTGTGGAAACCGCGGCCCGATTCTTAATTGTGTGGGAATCTTGTCTTCTCATTGTGAGGGGGAAAAAATATCCCATATTGATTTTTCTCTCAATTGATTTCACAAAAATTTCAGTTTAGCAAAACCAAGTCTCTCCAATTAGAGCGTCTTGACTTCCTTGGCTAGATCCTGCCTCATGCCTTTGTGACAGAAACCTGACACCTTGTAGAGCTGGGCTGCCCGGCTAGCCCCTCTCAAACACTGCGGCTTCATAACTGGACCCCTCGCATCCCCTGGGTCAAGGTTTTGAAAGGGGGATAGGGCAATGCAAGAGGATGCAGCTTTGGGATTACACAGAGGGAAGGAGGGGCCATTTATTACTCTTTGTACAGGAATGGAGGAACATCAAAGGTGCTGGGGCTTTGGGCACCTTGTAGATAGGAAACACCCTGTTATGGCTGGGAAACCCAGCACCCAGCTGGGGAGGTGGCTGGCCAGAAGCTACACGGCAAAAGTAGGTATTAAAAAACGGCCTGTGGATACCAAATACAGTCTCTTTGGGAAGGGAAAGAGAAACAAGGTGAACTGGGAAGTGCACAGGTCTCAATCCCAGCGGCATTGACATGGCACTCTGAGAACTGGTCCTGAAAAAGAAACTGATTCCCAGGACACTTACCAAAAGGGGCTGATGGGTAAGAGAAGGCAGCTACAGGCAAGCCCTGTCAGGTTTCTTTCCCTGCCCATGGCACCTATTGCCCCCACACAGGGTGGCATTACGGGGCTAAAGAGCAAGCAATTTTGGAATCACACAAACCTGGCTTCAAGTCTGCCTTTTACTCACAATGAGGTAGAGTAGGTATCGCTACCACGTTACATATTTAGGAAACTGAGGCTCAGACAAGTTAAGGGGCAATGTGACTGGACTTCAACCCATCTCATTTTCATGCCAATCATAACCAACAGCTGGAATAATTCTCTAAAAATGTTCTTTTACATTTACAAAGTGGTTGTAACTCTTAAATCAGTCATTTTTGTTCCTTAATACTTAATTCACCTGTACATTAGAAACTGCTTATAGACATTATGGTGCTAGTCAACTCTCCCTAAAAGAAATTTTTATCAAGATAATTGTAGATCCACATGAAGTTTTAAGAAATAATAGTGAGGTTCCAGGTATATAATAGTCAACTTTTTGATGAAAATTTTATATCAAATATGGGAGACCCTGGACCAATGGACCTTAATAAAAAAGGAAAAATAATGTCAAGCAACAAATAGAGCAGTTAAGTATGTAGACTTTAAAGCTCTGTTGCCTGGGTTCAAATCCAGGCATCACCACTTCTCAGCTTTATGATCTCCAGTGACTTAGGAGGTCTCTCCGTTTCCACACTTGTAAAAAAGGATGCTCACAGCCACCTCACTGATAGAGTTATTGTGAGATTAAATGAGTTTAATGCACAGAAGGTGCTTAGAACATACAACAGGCTGACCTTTGATATTGTGTATATATTAATTCAGAAAACACTCGAATCTTTCCCCACCTATTCTACACCCTCTTAGGATAAGATTTGTCCCAAACACCAGAAATAATGGTAGAGCTTTTTTGTTTTCACTTAAATAACATTTGCATAATGGTTTTATTCATCTATATCATCAATAAGTGCATTCTTTCATATGTAGAAAATACAACTTTTTTAACACCAGATTTCCCTACTTGTGGGGAAGATATTCAAGGACACCAGCAGTTTCTTACAAATATGGATATTTTATTCCTTTCTTTCTTTTATGAAGTCTCCAATAGAGAGTGCATGATTACAAAAAAAAAAGTTTCCTCTTGAAATAGAAGCTATTTCCTAATTTCATCTATGTGTGAAGTTTATGTGTTCTAAACTGACAGAGATGGGAATTGCTTCTGGATCCTGCAGGCAAAATGAAAAGTGTATGATCTGATTCCATTGTTAGATGTGGAAGATCTTAGAAAATTCTCTCCCTTTGTTGTATTCAGGAAATACCTCTCAAAAGAACACAAGCCGTGTTTATACCTGTGTTATAGACTGGTTAATAATTAGGGCAGATGAAGGTTTTACAAAGCAAAGGGCAAAGCAATTGAAGGTGTCTTAGGTGTTACTGAGTTCTACTTCCATTACCCCATACACTCACCTACACAGACCACCACCATCTCCACTTGCGGAGGAAACCAGGAACCAAAAAAATGTCAATTACATGCGGCTCTGTACAAACCACCCGAGGAGTGAACGACAGGCAAAACAGTCTTCAGAACCCTCTTGATCCCTTTGTTCGACCTTTATCTTAACTCTAACACAATGCACAGCCTTTGTTTCATGATCCTGCTCCCTGACTCGACTAGAATATTTACCCCCTCGACACTCCATGCTCAACACTGAGTTTTTCTCAGTGGCTGCTCAGGAACTATATTCCCACTGAAATCAAATACTAACCTCCCTTCTCCCGACATATGCTTTCTATCTTAGGCTATCCTGCCAGCTTCCAGAAGTCCTGTTTTCCAAGAGTGGATTTATAAAAGGCAGTGCTGAGCTAGGATTGGAAATAGATATCACAAGTACCACCAAGCACAAGAAAAACGGAAGGCACTGAGCTAGTGGCCTGGAGGCAATGCCCCCAGAGAGGGGGTGCTTGGGCTGTGCACTGTGGGACATCAGGGGTCCCTGAGAAAGACCTCATTTTCCTGCTGCATCTTTATTTGGGAGTGGGCATAGGAATTATCTGACCACTTTGGGAACGTGAGCTTTGTTATCAAGGAATCAGCCTCCAAGAATAAGGAATGCCCTGCTCTAGGATGTCAGCTAGTCTCCTGGGAGTTTGAGCCACTTTAGCAAAAGACTGCAGGGGTCACTCTGAGGACACACTGGCTTACCTTTTCTCAATGAGAAAATACACTTCTTTCACAAGAGTTTGGACCTTTATCCATCTGGTCAACCAGAGTCAGCATTTAAGTCCCTGACCTTATTCCATGGGGACGGAGAGTATAGTATCACTGTTTATGATAGGTCTCCTTAATAATATTCCTCCCTTCAGAAGGCCTTCCTGACTTCCCAGTCACCCTGATTTATGCTTGCAATCCCAGCCAGTATATCTCAGTGCATTTGTAATCCCCTGGTCAATGCCTCCTCTTGATAGATTAACAGTTCCATAAGGGCAGGGACTGTACTTTCCACTTCACTGTTATGTTCCTAGAACCTAGCATATTTCTGGCACATAGCAGGTGCTTAATAAACACTTTCTGAATAAATAACTATAAATGAGACAAGGTACTTTTAAGACCAAGTAGTTTTTATCTGTATTAACTATTTTGTTCAGTTCTCACATGATCCATAGAAAGAAAAATCATTATCCTAATATTTACTAGTGAGAAAAACTAGAAATGAAAAGGGTTAAGCTGCCTAGCAGCAAGGTTGAGAATCAGTCAAGTTGGGACTGAACATCCAGCTCTGTTGCAACAATTAGGTGACCTTCCTCTTTGCTCTTTCCTTTCTCTCTCTACTCACTTAACCCCCAAAGATAAACTTAGAATCACCAGCACCTTCCATCCCCCACACCTGCTGTGGGGTCCCAAGTGATAACTGCAAAAAAGCATTTGCTTTTGTTCCAAGGAGCTGGGAAATCAATGTATTCATTAGCGAGCTCCCCCTCCCTGCAATCAGCCAGGGAGACGAGGTGCCGGGGCATGTTCTCTGTATTTCTCTTCAACCATCTGTGACTAAAAATGTTCTTTAAAATCTACTCTTCCCCAAGTTTCACAATTATGATTTTGTCTCATCTTTATGTCCCCTCCCCAATTGACACTCCCACCCCTGAAAAGAAAACCCAGACTGTCATCCCAGCCTGGTGATCTGTTCCTCTTGCCCTGGCCCTCCCCAGTCAGCAGGAAAGAGATCTAGACACAGGGGCCAGGTTTAGGTTTCAAATTTTTGTGTAAAAGGAAGGCAGGCTTTCACCATCAGTGATCATCAGTGCTCCCAAGTTTGTCAGGCACTGTGTTCATGGCTTGTTAGTTTAGACACTCCAAAGAGAAGGCAGATGATGCATGTTCAAATCAGACAGTGGCTAAACCTGAGCCTGCATAACCCTAGCTCCCCCAGTTGTCCTGTTCCTTCTGCTCAGGGCCAACCTCATTTCCTAGGGTGCAGGCCGATGAACCAACATCCAGATTAAACCAAATCCCAAATGATGTTGACCTAGGATTGTAAGAAGCTAGGAAAATTCCTTGGCAATGGAAATGGAGAAACTGAGACAGATAGTTGAACAAACAGACTTCATCTAATACCCTGATTCACCTGCTCCTTCTCTCTTACATGAACACCCCTTAAAATGAAGCCCTCAAGACAATGAAGTTCTGATCAGCATCAAATAATATTAGAAACAAAGCTTCAAGTCTGTTGAGCACAGAGACAGAGTTTTGGTCAAACTAGAGATAACATCTAGATCTCAGTTGTGTTTCAGTTCCAGGCCCAGAAAATAACAAAACCAGATGAAGTGATGCCATAGCTGACATCAGGACCAGATGCAATGATGAATGACCCCCTACCTTAGCACCAACCAATCAGTAGGGACCATGACCCTGACACCCTATACGCTCATTTTGATGAATCAGTATATTAAAGAACACACCTGGAAAGCTGATAAATCTTCTATTGTGATCCTTCTCTGAGACTTTCCTTAGAAAACAGATAAAAATCCTTAAGACCAAGAACCCAGTGTGTGCTCTCTCTCAAGAGCATGCCCATGCCTTCTTTCTTCAGGAGTGTATCTTTGCTTTCTTTCTACTAAGCTCTAACAGTCTGCATGAGACTTGCAACCAGTGGAGCAGTCATCAGTGGCAGCTTTTCCAGGGCTTACCCCTGAACAAGTCTCCAAGGACCCTTCTTTTCCCTCTGTAACTTGTTTCCTGAGGCTGTGCAGCCCAAATGGCTCACTTCGTCTGCCTCTGTGACTTTCGTTCTAAAAGGCCAAGACAGCTCTCTGAGCAGCCTGCTCAAATCTTCTCTTCAAGTATATTTTTGCTTTGCATGCTAAATAAACTCTCTTGCATTAGAGTTCTTGACTCTGAATTCTTTCTTGGCCAAATTCAAGAACCAAGAGCCAACATTACCAATAACAATCTAAGTTTTAGAGAATTCATTATACACCCAAAATCTGGTCTGTATAGGCTCAGCCACCAGAGATAGTGCATTTCTTACTTAAAAGCGAATTTAAACCTATGTAACAGTTGCAATTGTAACACAATAAACATCTGAATACTGCCCTGTCTATCTAGATTCACCAACTTTTAATATTTTGTCACATTTATCTTATCTCTTTCTTTGTGTATCTTTATTTATTTTCCTTAAACAATCTGAGTGTAAGTTGGCAACTTCATGACTCTTTAACCCTAAATTATTTTGCATGTATTTTCTAAGAACAAGGACATTTCCATAAATAACCACAGTATTATGATCTGACTCAGTACATTAGAGAACTAGTATCTAACATACAGTACATATTTCAATGTCCCCAAATGTCTTTCAATATTTCTTTCTTATGTAGGATTCAATCAGGAATCACATTTTACATTGAATTATTATTTCTGATTAGCCAGTAATGTGAAATTGGTCTTCAGCCCTTTTTCTTTTATGTCATTGACACTTTTGAATAGCATAAACCAGGTGTTCTTCAGAACAATCCTCAGTTTGAGTCACGTGACTCCAATTAGGCCCATCATTGGTGACATTAAATTTATATGATTAATATGGTGTTCGCCGGTTTTCTTGCTATAATTTTACCCTTTCCTTGTGTAATTAATCAGTTCTCTGTGGGATGCTATATGAAAGCATATGAAAATTCTTATCTCAAACAACTTTTAATATGGTGGTTTAAGCGTCTCTTAATTATGTTTACCTACATCAATTATTATACCAGTGGTTGCAAAACTGTAGTTTTCTGAATCTACCATTTCTCATGCATTACCTGGTTTCTTTTATCAAAAGAGCTTTCCCTCTCCTTCTCCAATTTTTAGTATCACTTTAGCCTATGGATTTCTTTTTGTATTTTCGGTGTGTTAGAATCTATTGCTATCATTATTCATTCCAATTGAATACTGCAAAGGGGACAATGTTAAGTATTCTAGCTCCCTTCCCATTCTCTTTCTCCCCAACTTCACCCACTTGAGACTTCACTTCCTGACCCCTCTTATTCCCTCTTGGCTTTTATTCCTGAGAGGGAACCTGAGAGATCCCATGGAGAAATCTGAAAGTGCATTATGATGCCTATTTTCATGCTGAGCTTCTTGAGGAATGGGGTCATATCTCCTCATTGCTGTGTTCCCAACCACCAGGAAGGTGCCTGGAGGGTAGTAGGTGCTCACTAGCTATTGTGGGATGCAGCCAGGTAGGATGACTGCAATGTTGCACAAAGTGGCAGCTCAGAATCTCAGACAATCTTTATTATATGACAGTGACAGACAATTCACCTTTTCAGACTACTCAGAATAGCCTCGTCTCCTGAGAAACTGAGAAAAACAAACAAACAAACAACAACAACAACAACAACAAAAACCCCAAGCCATATTTGCTTAGACTTTTCCATGAGATGTGAATACATTTATCTGGTGTTTTTAAGCCACTATAATCCTTGGTCTGTCACATGCAGCTGAATTTATATCCTAGATGATACATTCCCCTTTATACTTTATGCTCTAGTCATGATGACTATTTCTGGTTCCCTGAACACACTACTCCAGGGCTTCTCAAAGGAATCATCTGGGAATTGTCTTAAAATTCAAATTCTGATTCAGTGGGACTGGGGTGAGGACTAAGACTCTGCATTTCTAACGAGGCCCAGGTGAGGCTGATGCTTCTGGTCTGAAGACAACACCCCACTTTTTAAATAGGAAATCACTACTCTGTTTCATATCTGAATGTACTTGCAAATGCTGTTCTTTTTGCTTCAAACCCTTGCCTCTCCTTGTGAATTTAGAACATTTCTATTTATTCATTAAAATCGTGCTCAGGGTCATCTCTTCTTTCATTTGCCAGCTGGTTGGTGAGTACCTACTATGTGCCATCTCGGATTCTGGGATCCACAACTGTTCAAGGCAAGTGAGATTCATGCTCTAAGTGAGAATTTTTATACTTTTTAGTAGAAACTACAGAAGAGGCAAACAAACCAACAAGAAAACTGAACACAATGAGAAAGCAATCAATGAACAACTAGGGAGCTGCAATGAATTGATATTTCTTATCTCTCACCCTTCCTGTCTGTCTGTCCCTCTCTTTGACTCTCTCTCTCTGTCTCTGTCAAAATGATAATAATAATAAAATAAAATAAAGCAGGCAGGACTAAGGATAGTGAGTGATAGACAGCCATGAGCAGAGCTAGGAGGAGTCAAGGGGTAGGTAATATAGGACCTTTGGCCATGGTAATGTATTAGAATTTCATTTCAGCTGAAATGGGAATACACTGGAGAATTTTAAACACAGGAATGATAGGATTTAATTTACATTTTTAAAAGATTACCCTGGCTGCTCCATAAAAAAATGTATGGTTATAATAGCTAATGATAGTAAGCTACATTTATTGATTGTGCTTATTATATGCCGGGACTTACTCTGAGTACTGACACAGTATATTAACTCATTTAGTGCTTACAATAACCATATGAAATAGGTACCATTATTTTTCTCATTTTATAGATGAAGAAATTGAAAAAAAAAAGAGTTTATAAACTTGTCTAAGTCCAATAGCTAATATATGTTAGAGTTACAACTTGAACCCAGGCAATCTGGCTTCAGAACCTTACACTAAACCACCAAACTCTACCTTAGGAGAAAACAGGAAAATAAGAAGACTCATTAGGAGGGACTCAGAGCAATCAAGGGGAGGGATGTTGCTGGCTTGGACTAGAGCAGTGATAGCCAAGGTAGAAAGAGGTGGACAGATATAAACATTATTTCAGGGTTGCAAATGGGAGTAGGAGATGTTGAAGGATTAGGAGCCATCAAGATTAGTTTCTAGAGTATTGGACTTCAAGCCGATTGGTGGAGAGTCCATGTGCTGAGATGGGGAAGGTGGGGAGAGAAACATGTATGATAGGAATTCAAGAGCTGTGCTTTAAAATACATAAATTTTGATACGGTTATTCTAAATACAAGTGGAGAGGAGGTGACAGTAGATATAAATGCAGAGTTCAGAACAGAAGTCTGGGGTAGAGATGCCAATTTGGGAATCACCAGCATGAGTACAGTGCTCGCCACTACGGGAGTAAGTGTAGCTCAAGAAGAGAGAGAGGGTCAGTAGCAAACCTGGAGCTCCCTAACATACAGAGACTGAGAAGAGGAGAAGCCAGCAAAATTGATAGAAAGATGATGGCCAGAGAAGTAGGAGGAAGGAAGACCAGTAGGGTGTAGTATTGGAGAAGCCAGGATAGGCAAGTGTATATGGAAGGGTGGGCAGAATGGTCTTGGGCAGTTAAGTGAGAGAAAGGTAGAGAAAAATCCATTAAATTTGGGTTTGCGGATATAATAGAGTCTGCCATTGTCTGAAAATATTCCACACTTCCTTCTCCCTTCGTAACAGTATCCCCACTGGGGCATAATACTATTTAGAATAAAGATCTCATTTCCAAGTCTCTCCTACAGCTAAGTATGTGCATGAAGACAGGTTCTGTAAACAGAAGTGTTATGAGGAAGTTCAGAGAAGGATCCTCTAAAGAGCTGACTCAACAGGCAGAAACTCCCTTGCCTTTACTGTTGCCTGGAATGTGGTTTGAATAGTTGGAGCCCCAGCAGCCATTATGTATGTAGAGGAGTTTGCACAACAATACAGTGTGTTCAATAAAAATAAGGAACACTTACCTATACAGTGTTAGGTTCTGCCTTATATATTTTTATTTCTTTAATCCACAAAACAACCCTATGAGGGTTATCTTTATTTTACATAAAAAACCCATGGGGCACAGGGAGGTTAAGTAACTTGCCCATGGTCCCACAGCCAGAACATCACAGAACCAGTATACAAACCCAGGCCATGTGGCTTAGCTCATAACAACTCTGCCATACTCCCTGAGATGAGGGTTGCCTCACTGTTTCATTCAGCTACATGCAGCTGCTCTAGTGCCAAACAGAGAGGGAGACAGTCAGACTCCCCAGAATTGTGGTCTGGATAGCACATATTGATGGATTATGGACTCTGCGTGAAGACCAAGGCAGGGGGTACTCAGGAGGAGTGTGGGATTTGTCATGTTCAGAACCCAGTTTCCTCTTCTGTAAGTTAAAAGCCCTGAATAAGATGACTACATAACTCGCATCTAGCTCTGAAATTCTGCAATACACTTGGTGCTCAATAAATATTTGTTGAATAAATAAATTAATAGCCATGTATGCACAAAGGCAATAGACACATTTTCTTAGCAAACATATATAAATAAGAATCTAATATACATTATATATTTGCTAAGCAAATGAATTGTGGAGGCAAAGAAAATACCTAGATCTTTGGGAAGAGAAAGGTAAAAACATACATACATACACACACACGTGCGCACATAGCATTATTTTAGAATTATATCACATACATATAAAGTGAAAACACAACTGCTTCATATCATTGGATAGTCTCTGTCCACATTTTGGAGGTTTTGCATCTGTGTTAGGATGATTTACCAGGATGTAAGCAGGTTCTCAGCACTACCACCGTGGACATTCACGCATGGTGCAGGTGCAGAGGCAGGGGGCTGCACATAGCACAGCTATCTGGTAGTCACAGTTCCTTAGACCAAAAACACAGGAGAGAGGTGGTGAAGAGAGAACGGACCGTGGAGTCATCAGAAACCACAAGGTCTCCTGACCTGACTGCAGAGCCACTTCAGGATCTTTGTGAAAACATGCTGATATTTACTAGCACAAGCTCCCATGTGCCTGATGTGTTACATATTCCAACCTAATTCATAGGATTTAATAAGTGTTCACTTTAAGAACAGTGATTATATCCCAAGCACTGTATGTGTGAGAGCTCGTTTCAACCTCTGGATGACCCACTATAGTGAGGAGAAACCTGAAGCTCAGAATTCAGTGGCGGTTGCAGGACCTAGATCTGCATGAAATCTGAGCCCTCTCGTCCTCCCCACCATCTGTTGGTGTGTGGCTCATAGAGATAAAGCACTGTTTTCTTCCTTCTCAGAGCTGCCCAAAGAAACAGATTTTGGGGGGCAGCTCTCCCAGACGACCAGGGCCTCATGCAGAAGGGACCTCTTAGCCCTCTGCTCCGGTGACTCTCTCAGCCTCCACCCTCCCACTTTGGCTGCGACACGATGCCTGATCGGGTTACCCATCCTTATGCCCCATGCATTAGCTAAGCCCATTTAACCTGACACAACTCCACTGACTTCCTTTTCAACCAGCGGCCCAACGGCCAATTTAACCGATATGGATTTATTGCTTCATGCTGGAGAGGAGGGAGGCAGGAGGAGAAAGGGAGAGAGGGAGGGAGCTAGCACCCCCCCCCTTCCCTATGCTGATGGGCAGCCAGCTATCCTCTCTGCCAGCAATTACTGACACTAATTAGCAGCTTACTACAGATCTGAGGGAAGAGACTGACACGAGCGATCCCTGCCTACCACATCCAGAGTGCGCCGGAGTCTTCGGGATAGGCCCCTATCAAGGGCCTGTCTAAGAAGAACTTGGCAGCTCAGAAACCGAGCAGATTGGAAGAGGTGGAGGGGGGGGGGGAAGGATATAGAAAATGGTCTCATAACCAGGGGCCGTTCCAGTTTCTCGCTCCCAGCTTTGGTCTGGCTGCGGCGGCCTCAGCTGAGGCCCTGGGCTTCCATCAGGAACTGCTCTTGCTGTGGACAGGCAGCTGGTTGCCAATCGTAGAGGCATATGGCCCAGATTCACAAAGCCAAGTCATAACCCTCTGACCCAATTATATGGATTATCACAAAGAACAAAGTAGTTGGGATTCGGTCATTGTGCTGCTCTGCACTTTAGGAAAGGGTTTTGGGAACCAGGTCTATTTTCCTTCTTTTTTTTAAGCATGACTGTTTTCCATTTACAAGTTTAGAATTCAGAGGTGAGGAAGGAGAAGAAGGCTCCTAGTGAGTAGAGGGTTTAGGTTTCTGAAAGGGAAAGATCTGGAACAAAAGAAAGTGAGCAGAGCTAGTCAAGGGTTCTAGTCTTGGTTCCGGTTTCATTGCATGTATGACCTTGGTCAAGTCACATTTCTACTCTGAGACTCCATGGTCATAGCCGTCTTCATAAAGTGAGGAGTGAATTACCTTCATTTTCTCTGAGGTTTCATCCAGGGTGCCCATTTTCAGGTGACCATGCCCCGGAGTCCCATTATGGTGGTGAAAAACAGGAAAATAAACTCATAAAATACTATTAATTTCTTTGTGCAGGAGAGTCACAAATGTGGTGGTTTTTGTTTTTGGTTTTTATTTTGCTTTATTTTTCATGTCAAATTGACTAAGAAAAGGATCAGATATCCCCGAATCTAAAAAGTGAACAACATTGACTATATGACTTTATATTCTTTGGTGAGAGAATTATGGGGTGAAAAGAAGGAAAGAAAGAAAAAAGAAAGTGTAAAATTGTGGTTCCCTATTGTAGCTATCTGCTGGGTAAGAACTGTTACTGAATCCATGTCATTTAGCAAAAAAAAAAATACTGCAGAGAAAAAAAAATACTGCAGGTTTAGTATCTTAATTATGTAGATTTTACATTCAATGAACTCTTGCCAAAATAAATTGCGTATATTATCTGAAAAGTAAATGTTAATTAAAACTGTATCTTGATAGCGTGCGTGGTTCATAAGACATTCCAAGCATATGAGATTATATGGCACACATTAGCTACAATCAACTCCGACTGAAGGTTCGGGTCATTTCAATGATTCATGTGAAGGCAGACAGCATTAGCTGGTTGGTGCTGGCGTCTGACGGCCGTGCTCAAATATTTATATAGAAGATGCAGCTTGATCCCAACTTATTTTTCCAGATGAGCGGTGTCTCTGCCTGTTCCAGAATCTCATAAATAGAACAGCTGACTTGAAATGCCATTAATTAGCTGTTTAACAGAAAGTTACCCAGCAATTGCTGCATCCAGGTTGCAAAAAATAAAACTCTCAGTGAGGACATGAGACTGGGGAACAGACACAGCGAACAGGAGGTCACCATATTCATGATTTGCCTCTCTCCCTCTGCTGCCCTGAGCTTGAATGATCCCAAGACCATACTATCATCTATTTACCCTGATAGGTGGGTAATTGCAGTCTTAAGCCCCGGCATCTGGCGACTTATTTTTTCTTTTTTTTTTTGAACATCTTCGCTGCTGAGCAGTGTACGTAAGGAACAAGATCCAAATGCGGCAGAATTGATTCTTCCGCCCTATCCAGGAGGCACTGCTCCAAAGCCGGTTCAATGATAACTGTTTAGACGTGGCGAGATGAGTACCTGGGGAACAACCGTTCCACAGCACTGCTCTGGCAGGCGGGAACTTACTTTTCTTTCGTTGCCCCCCCCCCCAACTCGCTTTCCATTTTAACAGTCAACTGTGTGTTGCATGTAAGTGATCTGTAATCAACGGAACATTAAAATGCCAAGTGTTAAGAAAAGGTCAGGAGAAGGTTTGCAGACAGGAGCCTGGAGCCACATCGTGGCCACAAATGGCAGGGCTGTCACTTCTATTGTACCTCCAGGGGCAATTCGCTTCTGTGTTCCTACCAGTACATACCGCTGTGGAGACTCAGGTGTGCTTGGCGAGCTGCTCTCCACCTGCCTCTGAGAATCATTGAAGAATGGCCTTTAAATGTTGGCCTACATTATGGAAGTTCCTTAAGCACTAGCAGCTATGGAGGCAAACAGACCTGGGCTTGCGTCTCATCGCTGTTTAGGAGATGTGTGATCCTTTTAGCAGCGGTGCACAGTTAGGATCTCTGGCCTCTTTTGGCAGTTTCCTCTCTTATAGTGCGAAGCCTCTTCCTGGATCCCAGGGCCAAAGCTTAGCAGCATCTCCACTATCTCAGCAACCAGCCAACTGGTGCCCCTGGGACCCCAATATTAGCCATGCAGTGTTAGCACAGCATTCTCATTACCAACCAGGGGCCTTCCTCAGCAGCTCAGCGCTTCAGCACAGTGTGGGGACATCCCAGCACACGGCACGCGGTACTTACGCAGCCAGGTAAACCTCCTCACTGACTTCAGAGCAGGCTGGTTCCCCAGGCCCTTGGCAGGGCAACTTACCAGGAAGGAACTGCCTGCTTGGCACTGAAAATACCCCAGCTTTCCTTATTTCACTCAGTACATGTGGTATCTGCTTCCTGTACTCACTAATCTCTGACCTACCTCACCTTTCCCTTGCTTTACTTTCAAACTTTCAAATGATTTTATAACTAATCTCCTGTATTAAGATTCCTCTGTAGGAAATGCCAAATGTGGTTTGTCTTCTTCCGACTGGACCCTGACCAATATGCATGCTAGACATTTGAACGTGGACATTGAAACCTGAGGGGGAAGGGAGATTAAGAAGACTATTTTAAAAGTCAATACCTTTAATCCAATATTTCTCCTTCTGCAAATCTAAAAGTGACCTACCCTACCTCCTCTTCTTCCTTCAAGCTTCACTTACATGTCAGCTCCTCAAAGAGGCTTTTCTGGTCTTTGAATTTAAATGACTTGCCTCCTCATAGCATTCTTTCCTTTACAGCGTTCATCACAATTGGCAATAAAATCATTCTGTCGTTCTGTTTGTCTTTCTCTCCAGTGCGCAAAAGCTCAGTCAGAGCAGAAACAATAAGTGTCTGTCTGATTACTGGTTTTACTGCACCTGGAATAATGCTTACCTTGTATAGGTGCTCAAAATTTTCTGTTAAGTGAATAAATGAATGGTCAAAGATGTTCCTGGTGGCACTGCTTACAAAACTACAAATGATCTAAATACCCACTATAATGAAAATGGGTAAGTTTATGAAAAATCTACTCAATGGAGCAACATAGCCATAATGCTTATCCTGATGTAAATGTTTCTCAATGTGTGGTCCATGAGCGTCAAACTCGCCTGGAATGTTTGTTAAAATTTAGATTCCCAGACGCTACCCCCACGCTTGCACAAGTTCTTCAGATAATTTTCATACGCCTTAGCTCTGGGGAATCCCTGATCGAACAAGTAAGTATTCATGCAAATTGCAAAACTTTTGCACTAACCTAAAAAATAAATATTACAATTGTGGTTGGGCAAAACAAAAATAAAAGCATACAGCCAAGCAAACAAACAAACAAACGAGGACAATCACATAATTAAGTTAGATAAGCATGTAGATAGTTATATAGGAAGATAAATAAAAAAACAACAAAAAAAACCCTAATATATCAACTCTTTTATTTTTTTTAATCTGAGAAAAAGACCGAAAAGAAAGTACATCAAAATGTTTCTTTGGTGAATGGCAAAATTACTATTTTGTCTTCTTTATGATTTTCCACATTTTCTGCATTTCTGATAATAAGCATGTATTTTGCAATAAAAAGAAAACAAAAACAAAAATGGCACCAAACCAAGTTATTATGTCTTAAAAGAAAAGAGATGGTTAGCAGATTGCCCAGGCCATTTGAAAATTCCAGGTCAGGATCTCCGATCTGTACGTCCCTGGGTTTCTTCCCATCCACAGAGTATCTGATGTGATCACTTTTTTAAGTCTCACCCTGTCTGCATTAAAACCCGAGCTTGGCAGCTGGTAAGCCATTGAAATTTCATACTTAAGACATCAAAGCTTGCAGCCTTGCTTTCAATTTCCCCCAGCTCATCTTCTTAGGAGAAAAATTTCTTGAAAGTACTTGATCCCTTGAAGTTATTGGGCATCACATTGAACCAAAGCCCCGCTCAGGATGGCAAGGCCACGTCGGAGAGAGCCCAGGCACAGGATATTAAAGGCTTGGGTATGTGCATGACACAGAGGGGAAAAGGAACCAAGCAGCCCCTCAGCTCAGAGCCCCGGGAGTCCAATTCCAAACCGACTGTACAATTATTGTCACGGGAGGAAGAGGGAGGATGGCAAGTGTGGCAGGAGTTAATCTTGGGAGAGACTTCCTTTGCAGCCCAGTCTGGAGCCTACCATTACCCAGAAACAGCATAATCACATGCTATTAGGCTGTCTCCCAGGAGAAGGTTTTAAGGTGAGCCCTTTAATATCCTTAAAAATAGAGTCCCGCTCAGCTGAGCTGCTTGCTGGGGACAATGCTTCCAGCCTGCTGCCAGTTCTTACTGGCAAGTCTGTGCCAAGACCCCAGGTCTTCCCTCTTCACTGCCCCATAAAGCGTCACTTTGCCAGCCAGGTGAGAGAAAGTGATTCCTATCTCCCATACATAAGCAAAAGTGCTCCCTGACAGGGCAACGTGGGCTGTGCCAGCCAATCCGGCGGAGCCGGCAATTTCACAGGCATTGACAGAGCCCAATGCAGTCAGCAGGGCTGGCCCTCACTCTTGCTCTCCCGACAATGAAATTGCCATAACGACATTGGCAGTGGCACTTTCCCTGTTCTCCTGACTCCAGTTTTCCTGCTACTTTTAATACATTTTTAACATAGGTAAACCTCTCCAATGCCCAGATTTCGTCAGGTCCAAAAACCAGGAGTTACGAACAAGTGTGAGTTTCATAGCCTGCCATCCAAGTCCTTCCATATTCTAGCTCCAACCAGTATTTCTTAATGTGCAGTAACAGCAACCAATGTGTCTATGGACTAGGCAATACGCTTAGGACTTTAAAAAAAGTGTAGTTTATTTTGTTCTCAAAATAACCCTATGAGAAAATAATAATGAGCTGCATTTTACAGAAGAGGGAACTGAAGCTCAGAAGAGGTCAAGGAGCTTACCTAAGGTTGTTCAGCTAACCGGTAGGAGAGACACAGTTGGACTCTGGCGGTGTGATGCTGTAACCCACACATGTGCACCAGTAACCGCTAAGCTCTACTGCTTCGCAGTGGTCCCTGGAAGGAATGGACCCCCACCAGTCAGGCCAATCTGAACACTTTTCTCTTAATGTGTCTGCCCCACTCCTCTGTTCTCATCTGAGTTCTCCTTTTCCCCACCAAGAAAGCTTGACATGTCAGGCCCCAGGTCCACAGCCAGATCTGAGGCCCCAGGGGATTCACCCCGTCTCTGCAGGGTAGGCCATTCTTGGGTGGAGGTGTCTGTCCCCGAGAATACAATGTTTTAAAACTTGGATTTATGCTTTAAATGAGTAGATGACATTATGTGAATTATATCTCATTAAAGCTATTTTTAAAAAAGAAAAAGAAAGCACACAGGGACATTGTGTAACAATAAAACTCTATCTACAAAAAAAAGTGGATTTCAGACTTCATGTTAATTACATGAAGGGTGGGGGTGAGGGATGGTATATTTTCAAGACTCCGGCCTTGGAGGAGGACAGACCTCAGTTTGAATCCTGGCTCCTTCCGTTCACTGAGTGCCCTTGACATGTCACTGTGCCACCTGGGGCTCAGTTTCCTATGCTGGGAAATAGTGACAGGCCGCCTCCTGCGGTTGGGAAGAGTTAAGTTCTAGACCCGTGATGGCGAACCTATGACACGCATGTCAGCACTGACATGCGTAGCCATTTTCGATGACTCGATGACACTTGGCCACATGCGGCCGCATACCAGAGAAGTATGGGGCCGCATGCCGAGAAGGACGTTTCATCCTCGGCTCCTGCACAGCCAGGTGCTGTAGCTGAGGATAAAACATTTGCTGTAGTGTAGATACTCTGTGCCGGAGGTCTGTAGGCCAAAACAACAGAACTCCGGCACAGAGCATCTAGTTCTGGGACTTCTGGTTAGGCCATTTATCTCAAAGTGACACACCACCCGAGTTATGCTCAGTTTTTCTGGTGAATTTTGACACACCAAGCTCAAAAGATTGCCCATCACTGTTCTAGACAGTTATCTAGCATGCCTGACACAAACAGGCACTCAAAATTGGGAGTTTCTTTCCAACTCCAGCACTGTGTGTGAAGCCCTGTGTTAAGGTAAGGGCTTGGATGCAAAAATGAAGAAGTCACCCTCCTGGCCCTCAAAGGAGCTCCACAGTTTACGGGAGCTTATCAATGTGGACATTCCCGTATGTATGTGTGTGTGTGTGTGTATGTATATACATATACGCAGCATCATGGGAAGGTACTGGAAGGCAAACAGCACTGGGTGGGAGGCAGCCAAGGTTTTCCCAGAACCCAGAGGGACTCAGCTGGAGCTGAGCCTTGGAAGGTAAAACGTGCAGACTTTACATCAGACAACCTAGTTCTCATCCTTCCTACACCCCTAATTGCTGAGTGACCTTAACAGAGCAAGTTGACCTCTCTGAGCTTTGGGGTCTGTTCCATATGAAAAAAGAGGTCATAACACTTAACTTGCAGTATTGTTGTGAAGTTCACAGGAGATAAGAAGCCAAAGTGTTATGGTGGTGAAGCTTGGGGTGAGTTAAGGGACTAAGTTGGGGGTCAGATTAGGGAGAGTCTTTTTAAACATAAAAAATTAGCTACATTTAAAAACAGACTTATTAGGGGTGTGGCAATTACTATGGGTTATGAGATACAGTCCTCACAACAACCCAGTGGGATGGTTGAATTGGCCGTATTGTTACAGGTGGGTTCACTGAAGCAAAGAGAAGTAAAACATAAAATAAAATTAAATAAAATAAAAATAAAAAGTTAAAAGTCTGTAAACCTGATGTGCCAATGATGGAAGTAGTTCAGTGTGTGTGTGCTTGTATTTAAAACAAATCCATTTGAGAGGACTTATTCCTAATAAGGCCCAGGGGAGGCCAAGAGGACTGGACATCTCCACATCGTCACAGCCGCCCTCCACCCAGGCTGACCCAGATTTATAGTTTATTTTCCCTAAGTTGCTTTTCTAAGTGCTTCAGGTGTACTATCTGATTTACCTTTATGACATTCCGATGTAGTTAGAGGCTGGCAATATTATTTTGATGTTACCGATGCAGCTATTAAGTCTGAGAGGTGAGCTAGCTTAGTCCATGAACTTTTACCACAGAAAGGGTGAATAAAGATCATTTAGTCTGACCCTCATGCTGGGGTTGTAATGCCCTCAACAGCATTCTTGACAAGGTCATATCCAGTTAATGTCTGAATATTTCCAGGGACAGGGAATTCACTGTAGGAGAGAGAACTCCGAGTGTGGACTTGGGGAAGCCGTTTTTTGGCAAGGCTAAGTTGGAGTCAGATTGGACTTTGACATCTGAGACACCTGGGTTCATATCCAAGCTCCACCATTCACTAGCTAGGCAAATGGTCAGTCTCTCCAGGTTTTCATATCCTTATGTTAAAACTAGAATATAAAATACCTACTTTCTTAAGTTGGCTTGGTGATTAAATAAATCATAGTTATCAAGGTACTCTTGCTAATAGAAAGCAACACATACATGCAAGTTATCAGTATTTTCACTATTATCATGAAATCTTTTCACCTTGACAGGTATCATCATACATATTGCCGGACTGTAAACTAGCATTTGGGTGAACACAGTAGCCCATCTTCTTTACCAATATTTAAATATACACATTCCTTTTGAGTCACAAATTCCACTTCTAGGAATTGACACATCTACTTTCACATGTTGTTAACACACATTCAAATATATTTTTTATCACCACATCATTAGTAATTTAAAAATACTGGAAAGAACCTTAATGTCCTTCAGCAGGAATTAATTAAATACATTACAGTATGACAATACAGTGGGATACACTGTTGTATTGTTAGGAGAATGGAGTCTTCTATATGTGCTGGCATGGACTAATCTCTAAGATATATTATTTAGTGAAAAATGTAAGCTGCAGCACAGGATATACTGTCTGAATCATTGTATTACCAAAGTAAAGTGAAACCTATGTATTCTTATTGATCAATGTCACCCTATCAAATTTAATTTCAAAATAAAAAAATAATTTTAAAAAGTAAAGTGAATGTAAAATACCCACACATGCACACATGGATATTCTTAGACTGTGTCTGGGAAAACACATGAGAAGTTGGGGCCTCTTGGAAAGGAAATCAGGGAACTGAGTTTTTACGGTATTTATTTTGCACTGCTTTAATTGCTTTTTATAAGAACACGGGCTCCTTTTATAGCATCAGAAATGAAAGCACCGTAAAAATGCTGATTTTTAAAAAAAAATTTTCCGAAGTTAGAAGCAGGGAAGCAGTGAGACAGACTCCTGCATGCACCCAACTGGGATCCACCCGGCATGCCCACCAGGGAGCGATGCTCTGCCCATCTGGGGCGTTGCTCTGTTTCCACCAGAGCTGTTCTAGCTCCTGAGGCGGAGGCCATGGAGCCATCCTCAGCACCCGGGCCAACTTTTCTCCAATGGAGCCTTGGCTGCAGGAGGGGAAGAGAGAGATAGAGAGAAAGAAGAGGAGGTAAGGGTGGAGAAGCAGATGGGCGCTTCTCCTGTGTGCCCTAGCCGGGAATCGAACTTGGGACTTCCACATGCCAGGTTGACACTCTACTGCTGAGCCAACTGGCCAGGGCCAGAAATGCTGACTTTTAAACTAGACTTTAGGTTCCAAGAGGGCAAAAACACATGACTCCCCTCATCTCAAAAAATGGCCACTTTTGTGCCACAAGGGCCACCCTCAGAGCTACCCTGTCTCTCCTGTCTCTTGCATCTAATCATCCACAGCTCTGCTCTGCTGCACTACACACATAGATGCAGAATCTGATTATTCCTGCCACTCTGGACTGACCCACTGTCCTCTCTCACTCAGACCTTTGTGCTAACCTCCCCATGGGTCTCTCACTTCCCAAAGTCTCTTTCTCCACAGAGAAAGAAGCCCAACTGAACTTGTTTAAAACTGAAGTCAGATCAGGTCAATTCTACATTCAAAACCTCCCAATAGCAGAAATGTCCCTACAATGGCCCTAAGAACCCATCAGGCTCTGGACCTAGCCACCCCTTAGACCTCATCTCTTAATTCACTCATCTTGCTCATTCTACTCCAGCTACAGTGGTCCCACAGTATTCCCTGAATTCCCCGCCACCTTTGCACCAGCTTTATCCTTAGCCTGGAAGATATTTCCCACATAGATCCATGTGCTTGGCTCTCACTTTCATAAAGATCACTCTACCCACTGCTTCCCATATCTATAAAACAGCACCTCTATCGCTCTGTTCCCACCTCTTGCATAGTTCTTCCACATGGCATCATGCCCACCTGACACTATTTAATTCATTTGTTTGTGTAGTTTCATCCCCCTCACTAGAGCAATCTTCAACACCATTTTCAGCACAAAGCACAATGGTGGGTACACGGAGTCACTACTAAGTGCCTATTAACTTTAGTGGGCCCTGTAGTATAAGAAAATGAGAACTAGGACAGAACAAGGGGACCTGAACTCTTGCCCTCGCTTAGTTATGCCTTATGATATTATGCAGATGTTTCTACTTTTTTAAGCCTCAAAAGGTCGGAATGGCCTGCAGCCCAGTGTGTCTAAGCCTCTGCTGGTCTCTGAAGGTTGTAATAGAGGCATCGTCATGTTCAGTATTTCAGAGCATCAGAAAGGTTTTTCTAAAGTGTGTTCTATGAGATAATACTTGCTCCTCCACAAATAAAAAACCCCAAGGTAAAAATTTTCTTTCAGTGCCAATGGGCTTATTTTCCAAATTTATTTTTCCCAGAACTTGTATATATATATGGGCATGTGTGTGTCCATATGCATGTGTATGGTTCATCTCATGAGATAGGTATTCACTGGAATACACGTAGAAAAGGGCTGAACTACTTACATTCACAGCCATGACAAGTTCAATGGATAGTACTAATTACTTCCACATCAGATGGTATAGGCTTGCCATTATGTACATGGGGAAGGAGGGAAAGAAAGATGGGGGGAAGGGATATAGAAATGGAGGGAGGGCAGGGCTTGAGAATCGCTGTACAAGAGAGAGAAAGAAATTAAAATGAAGAGAGAATGAAGAAGCTGAGTAGAGTGCACAGCCAGAGAGCCTAAATTTCTAGGGAGGCTTTGCCCTGAGGAAAAACCATCTTGTGAGATGTTCCTATTTGTTTCATGAAAGCTATATCCATGGACAAGGAAGTTGAGAAATGCATATGATGATAATTCCCTTGTGAAAACAGATGATGACCAAAAGCATGATAAAAGTTCTTGGAAGTTTTATAGTTAAGAACCCTGTTTATCTTTGTATTCCTAAACTTCCTTTTGACTATAAAACTATTTTTCCTTTTTTCCCCTTTCTTCCTTTATGTTTCCTTCTTCTCTCTCTCCTTCCTTTCCTTTCTTCCAACCTCCCTTCCTTCCTTCATTTCTTGTCTGAATGGAAACAGAGAATATAATTTAGAGAACAAGGACAGAGGACAGAGACTCAGGTTGAAAGCCTAGAATAAGCCCACGTCCGATGAGTCACTACATCTTGAAGCTTTCCACCTGACTCTCCTGTCTATAAAGAGGTGGAATGGGAAGAACAATAGGAACAGAAGTCTACAAGCTTGCGTCAGTTTTGTACACAAGGGCTGAAACAGGAATTTCCTGTTGATCCAATAGAAATAGGAAATGGTTTTGCCTGAAAATAAGGACACAGCAAGTGAGTGTGTCTCGCAGTGATGAGCATGATGTGCAGTCTAAACAGGTTGACTGTACGTCATCCAACACCCAGTTCCTGAGACAACAAAATTGATGGCATCAGGTTGGCAAACACACCTGTCCAGTTAAGCATCCACACCTTAGGGGCATCAATAGTGACAAACATCAGACGAAGTCCTGATTTTGATCCCAGATCTCTGACTGACAATTAACAATTCATTAATCAAGGGGAAGACTGATCCCTCACTGAACTCTCAGTGTCTTCCACCAACTTCTTTTAGGACAGAGAGTAATGTCTTAAGCCAGGACCTAGTACAGTCCTGAGGTATATTGAACGAATGTAAATGGATGAATAAATGATAGCAGCGAATGAACCTGAGTCTCAGAGTTGTCCTGTGTATAACAGGCTAAAACATAAACCTCACAGGGCTATTATGAGGACTCTGTTAAATGGTAAACACTTCTGGTTTCTCCTCTACCAGAAATAGCATTAATAAATAATAAATAGCATTAATAATAAATGCCTCCAAAACATGGAATGCTATTCCAGTTGGAATGGAGAAAGTGCAAACACAGGCCATAAGTTCCACTTCCAAATTTCATGCAAATGCAAATCAAACATAATCCAAGAGAGGGGAGAAGAATTAGCGAGAACATGCTTAGCAGACAAACATGTGGGCACTAAGGTCACTGGACTAACAAGCATCTTCCTTTCAGCGGCCACCTTGCGAGCTCAAAACATGTTAAACAAAGCTGAGTAGAAGTGTGAAACATCCAAAAATAAATAAATAACCTTTGAATAGCATCTTGACTCTTGTAAGTAAAGCAGTTTCTTATGATTCTCTCAATGAATTTGTGTATTTATTCATAAAGCGGTTTGTGAGCACTTGAGTGTGAATCAGCCACTGTGAAGATACCCAAGTAAACCATGTATCTCAAGGATCTGATGGGCTGATGGAAGAGACGGTTTGAAACTTGTCTAATTTGATGTGTGTAACTACCCTATAAAAAGAATCAGATATAACATCAATTTTACAGTCTCATTAACTGAGGGACAGAGTTTTACTGATTGAGACCTCCAACTCTGCAGTCAGGCTAGATGTGTTAATCACTGGATGGGACCTGGGGCAAGTGACATCAATTCTCTGTGCCTCAGTTTACTCATCTGATAGATAGTAATAATTGGTCCTCCTTCAAGTGGATTAAGTTAATGTAAGTTTAAAAAATGTTAACAAAATGTTTAGAATATACAGCCCCTTCATAAATGCAAGTTATCATTTTATTATTTTTATTATTAACATTATCAAGAGTACTAGTATTTTATGTACCTAAATTCACATGATTAGTAAGTTTCAGAATGAGGCCTGACCTGTGGTGGCACAGTGAGATAAAACATCATCCTGGAATACTGAGGTCAACAATTCGAAACCCCAGGCTTGCCTGGTCAAGGCACATATGGGAGTTGATGCTTTCTGTACCCCCCTTCTCTCTCTCTCTCCCTCTCTCTCTCTCTCTCCCCTCTCTAAAATGAATAAAAATAAAATCTTTAAAAAAAAAGTTTCAGAATGAGACTCAAATCATCCTCTAAGACTAATAGCTGTGTACTCTCCATGTAAAAACCTGGGTTGATAAACACAGAATCATGGGATGAAATCGTGGAAAGAAACTAAGCGGTCATCAACTCCAGTTTCCCTTCTAGATACTAGTGGTTATTCTGTCCCTGGGCAAGATCTTTTACTCAATACTTTAAAAGTTAACCCTTACGGACCTGTTCACAATTTGAAGAGTATGACTTAAGTTCCACTGTCACTTTCTAACTTTGCCCATCAGTGAGTCATTGTTCAGACTCCTGGAGTAACAGAGAACATCTTGTCCTTCTCTGTATGAGGACCTTTTAGAGCCCATGATTATATTCTGACAGGTCTCTAGAATGATTAACAACCAGCGTCGCCAGCATGAAATGGGTCACACTTGAAATACATGCAGGCAGTGTAGAGGATTTATGGTAACATGGCTCATCCTAAGCAAAGGGGCTGTGCCGTGTTTATTTACTCATTCAACATTCATCAAGTTTTGTTTATGCGTCAGAAACGGACTAGACACTGTGGTCAGAGAGAACAGAACACAATTTTTGCCCCCAGAGTTTCAGACTTGAAAAATGCTCACAAGCTCTCCAGGCAAGTATCTTCTTTCTCCATGGTTCAAAAGAACATGTCACCTGCTTCAACTGTCATTTTCTAGGGTAGTAAACTGAAGCCCAAAGAAGTAAAGCAACTTAATTAAGGTCTCAAAGTAAGTTAACAGTAAGCTTGACCAGATGTCTCAAGCAAGTGTAATCCTTTATAGATAAAAATTGTAAATGTTCATAGGCTGATGATGTAAAGAGATTGTGGGTTTCCCTAGAGCCTATCCTGATTTACTTTGACCTTGGACATGGGCTTGCTGATGAGTTTCAAGACTGTCGTATGAGATGTCCATTTCATCTCCTTGACAAGAACTCTTTGGGGTATTTAAAAATACATTACATGCTGTGATATCTGGAGCATACTCTCATGTGGTTACACAGGAGTCACGGCTCCCCTCCTCACTCTGCCACCGAGACTGTGTGATTGACGGCCTGAGTGCTGGTGACCCTGGGCCAAATCTCTTAATGTTCTTTCCTCCTCCACAGAATGGAGAGGACAATGGGAGTTTCCAGGCACACTGGTCCATTGTGAAGATGGATTGTTTCTCCATGCCCATAAACTTTCTGAGCTCTGCGGAGAAAGGCACCATTATTATGATCCCCTCGGGAGTCCCCCTTCCTTTGTAACAAAAGTGAAATTGTACTTTATCTCATTAACTACACATTATATATTGGTCACCTACCAAGAACTTGCAAGATTGCACATGTAAATTAGCCTGGGCCTAGAGGCCTGAATCCCAAATGGAACCAAAGGCTGAGTGAAGTGTGAGAAACGTGCAGCTAGGTGTCCAAGGGTTTGGATTCTCAACTTGGCTCTGCCTCCTGGCTCTGTGTGGCCTTGGGCAAACATCTGGACCTCCTTTTTGTCTCCCTGGCTTTTATAAAATGAAGATAGTGATGCTATTCTTGTTTTCTCTGTGGTGCAGTATGGCTACAAGGCTCACACAGGAACACAGACATGAGGAAACTGCACATAGCAGAACCATATGTGAACGTCAGATATGACTGTTACAGAGGGAAACTTATCTCAAAAGTAAATAAGTCATGGGATGAAATCTTGGGACACCAACTTTCCTCAAAATAATGTCATACATGAGGGTTAGGTTTCCAGGCAAGTTATAAAATACCACTTAGCCCCAGATTCAGAAACAAAACTCCATAGGGAAAAAGAAACAATTTTCATTATACTCAATCTCTTTTGATAATAGTTTCTCAGGAAAAATAGACTCCAAAATTTAAATTTCCCAGAAGACATCTGCCTTCCCAGCAGTCTTAACTAATAAGAGGCCACAAACTTAGAAACTGGACAGGCTGAGTTCAAGTCTCATCTCTGCTACTCCCTAGTAATGTGACTACAGGCAAACGATTTAGCCTCTCTTACCTCCAGTTTCCTCATCTATGAAATGTGGTTGATGATGACTACCTTGCAACCATGAAGGGAAGCTCGCTGTAAGTATCACAGTCAACACAGTTCCCTTCTTAAACCTGAAGAACTTGCTAACTCTTTTCATTTGCATAGAGAAGGCAACTTCTCCCAGCTCTACAGCACTGTCTTCCACAAAGCCTGAGACCGGAGACAGAGGACAGCTGCCCACAGGGGGAGCATTCCAGCCTCAGTCTCCCCATTGACCATACACATGGGTAAGTGAATAGTAACCATCAGGCTTGAAGGAACTATCCACAGCTACCAATGTCACTTCCTCATTCAACAGGAGCAAACTAGTGGCCAAAGCTTTTCCAGCACAGTGAAACTACTCTGTTAGATACTCTCATGGTGGATCCATGACATTATACACTTGCCCAATCCCATAGAATGTACAACACCAAGCAACAACTCAGAGGTAAACTATAGACTTAGGTGATAATGGTGGGTGGGTATAGGCTCATCAACTGTAACAAATGTACTACCATGGTGGGGGGTGTTGATAATGGGGAAGTCTATGCATGTGTAGAAACAGGAGGGATATTCCCTTCAATTTTGCTGTAAACCTAAACCTGCTGTAAAAAAATAAAGTCTTTAATTTGCTGTGCTGAACACACAATATAATATACAGATGATGTTTAATAAAATTTTCACCTAAAACCTACATAATTTTATTAAGAAAGTTCACCCCAATAAATCCAATAAAAAACAAAAAAATAAATAAAGTCTTATAAAAATTCCCTAGTGGCATTGGAATACAGGACTTTTCACTGTCAATTCAGTTCTTTCACTAAAGCATATTTCATTCTAATCCCAACTGGACTGTAAATAAGTTCTTACCAACTTAAGAATTAACAACAAATCTAAAATCACATTACTTGAAACATTGCATATGATTTAGGAAATGGTGGGATTCAGCTGATTTTCACTGGTTTGGCAGAACCGATATCTAATTTTTTGTTGAGTTTGGAGAACTGGTTGTTAAAATGGGACTTGTAATCAGGGTTCTCTCTCAGGTGGGCGCCTGGGCAGTCACCTAATGTGAAAATCACAAATTTACATTCCTTACTCCTTTTTAATGTTCATCTGCACAACAGCATATTCTAAGCACCCATAATAATGTTCATTCTATCTATAGGTGAAAATAGTGGATGGAATTATGCTTGTAATATTTATTCATTTCATAAAACACATTTGATGAAATACTACATTTCAATTCCTTTGCACTTGTCACTTCAGTAAACAAACATATAATGTAGAGAAAAACTGCTAAACAACCAGGGGGTGACAAGCTGTCATTTGTTTCATGTAATGCTCAAAATTCCCCTGAGACATTTTGAGTATTAATATTTTTTCATTAATATTTAAAAACTCCTTCTTATAACATAATCTAGTTATGTGTACCTCTTTTATTGTTCTTATTTAAGTACATATTAAATGTATGAAATAATAAACTGTCCTTCGGTATATATATATTTTATACTTAAAGTGGTCATTAGGGTAGAGAACTGGTTCTTAAATTATTTGAATCCCACCAATGGTTTTAGGCTCCCAAAATGACTATTTAAATTATCTCTATTTGAAAGGCTAGTTTCTGTTTAACTATTTTTTTTTTTTGCTATTTCCCCAACATTATGCAAACTTTCAAACATACAGAACAATTTTATAAAATAAATATCTATATAACTACCACTTAAAATTTCACTTGTATTTGTTATATAACCCACCTCTCCACGCCTCTAGAACATCTATAAATTCACCTTAGTTTTTTAATTTATTTTAAATTAAGTTCTAGATATCTGTGTACTTTCTCCCTAAATATTTCATAATTTATTAGCATAAATATTATTAACTAGAGCAGGGGTTGGGAATCTGTGGCTCTTTTGATGGCTGCATCTGGCTTGCAGACAAATATTTAATAAAAAAAAATAACATTAAAAATATAAAACATTCTCATGTATTACAATCCAGTGGTTCTTAACCTTTTTTGAGGTACTGAACCCACCAGTTTCATATGCACATTCACCGAACCCTTCTTTAGTGATAAATAAAATATGATTTTTTTTCCAAATTCAAGACATAGATATATGTTTTTTTACTGGTGCACAAAATGAGCTGTGCATGAACATCACCTTGCTCAAAGAACAAATCCAACAAAGTGCATGAACTCACAACGAATTACGGTATTACTTTATTCTGGCCTCCGAGGCAGAGACTTCTCCGAACCCCTGAGACTGACTCATCGAACCCCTAGAGTTCGATAAAACCCAGGTTAAGAACCACTGATTATATTCCAATCATTGCCTACTGCTCATGTTCATGGTTGCAGGTGGCTGGAGCCAATCACAGCTGTCCTCTGGGACAACACCAAATTTTTATGGGGTAATGCATAACGTACATGGGTCGTACGTTATGCATTACTTCCCTTCTTTTAATCAAGTAGTCAGCTAGCTAATTGCAGAAACCCTTTTGACAAAGAAGATAGCTAAAAGAAAAAAGGATGAGGAGTATCATACTTCTCAGCAGGAATGAACAGAGGAATTTGCCTTTGTGGAGAGAGCAGGTTCTGCAGTGTGTCTAATATGCAATGATAAAATTGCATCGATGAAATGGTCAAATAGAAAGTGGCACTTCGACATATGCCAAACTACATTTGCATCAAAATATCCAGCGGGGGACAGCAGGAAGAAAGCATGTCAAGAGCTACTTACTGTGCAGAGTGCAAGTTAATCAATCAGCAGCAACTCCGTGTTTGAACCCAACAAGGTGACTGGAATTCGGCTAGCTTTGCTGGTGCTTTAGCAATTTTGAGAAACAGAAAGCCATTCACAGATGGGGAGTATGCCAAAACATTCATGCTTGATGTTGCCAGTGAACTTTTTGACGACTTTTCTGATAAAGACAAGATAATCAAACAAATAAAAGACATGCCTCTGTCGGCAAGAACTGTTCACGATAATACCATCATGATGGCAAATCAAATTGAGGCAACACAAGTGAAGGACATAAATGCAGCACCATTCTTTTCTCTCGCTTTGGATGAGTCAACAGACATAAGCCATCTATCCCAGTTCAGCATGATTGCAAGGTATGCTATCCCTGAGACACTATGTGAGGAAAGTCTTGCTGTTTTGCCTATGAAAGAGACAACAAGAGGGGAGGATTTATCCCAGTCTTTCACTGAGTTCACTAAAGAAAAAAATCTACTGATGGATAAACTTATTTCGATGTATACTAATGGTGCTCCGTGCATGGTGGGGAAAAACAGAGGATTCATAGCGCTTCTTTGTGAACATGAAAAGAGACCCATCCTAAGTTTTCACTGCATCCTTCATCAGGAGGCGCTTTGTGCTCAGATGTGTGGCAAGTAGCTTGGTGAGGTGATGTCACTGGTCATTCAGGTGGTCAACTTTATTGTTGCCCAAGCTTTAAATGATCACCAGTTTAAAACACTGCTGGATAAAGTTGGAAATAATTACCCTGATCTGCTTCTGTACAGCAATGTGCATTGGTTGTCAAGAGGGAAGGTGCTCAGCCATTTCGCGGCTTGTCTGAGTGAAATCCAGACTTTTCTTGAAATGAAAAACGTCGAACATCCTGAGTTAGCTAACACTGAGTGGCTCCTGAAGTTCTACTATCTCATGGACATGACTGAACATCTGAACCAGCTCAATGTGAAAAATGCCAGGTGTTGGAAATACAGTCTTATCCCTTCAACAAGTAGTGTTTGCATTTGAAAACAAGCTGGAACTCTTCATCGCTGACATTGAAACAGGTCGTTTACTACACTTTGAAAAACTGGGAGAGTTGAAAGATGCATGCACAGCAAGTGACCCTGCTCAACATCTTGATCTCCAGCAGCTAGTGGGCTTCACATCTAATCTCCTGCAGTCATTTAAAGCGCGCTTTAGAGAATTTCGTGAGTGCATTCGTCTTTTTAAGTTCATCACCCGTCCACACGAGTGTGCAGTGGACAACACCAACCTGAGTTCCATCCCTGGTGTCTCTGTCAGAGATTTGAGCTACAAGCTGCTGACCTGAAGGCCTCAGACATGTGGGTGAATAAGTTCAAGTCACTGAATGAAGATTTGGAAAGACTTGCACATCAGCAAGCAGAGTTGGCGAGCAAACACAAGTGGGGAGAAAGGAAAACACTTCAACCCTCAGACTAGCTGATTGTCAAAACTTGGAATGCGCTTCCCGTCACATACCACACACTGCAGCATGTGAGTATTGCTGTACTGACGATGTTTGGCTCTACCTATGCATGTGAGCAGTCTTTCTCACATGTAAGGAACGTTAAGACCAACCTACAATCACATTTAACAGATGGAAGTCTCAATGCCTGCATGAAGCTTAACCTCACCACGTATCAACCAGACTACAAAGCCATCAGAAAAAGCATGCAGTACCAGAAGTCGTATTAATGGTAAGAAGTACTTTATTCATCATTGGTTAGCAACAGTATAACAACGTTATCAATAAGAATTCAGAGACTTACTGTACTTTAAAAGTGTTGGTTTTACATAAAATGCACACATTTACTTGTATTTAGTGTTAAACATATTGTATGGCTCACACAAAATTATATTTAAAAATATGTGGCGTTCATGGCTCTCTCAGCCAAAAATGTTCCCTGCCCCTGAACTAGAGTTTGACATTTATTTGCAGTGTTTTTCTTTAGAGGTAAAATATAAAATGCAATGCATAATTCTTTCATGAACTTCTCCCTAAGTTTTGACAAATGCATATACATTATAATCAAAGCCCTTATCAAGATATGAAATATTGTCATCATTCCAGAGACCCATTGCTTCTCAAACTCCAAATACAATCATTTTTGTATTTTTTTCATAGTAGGTTCTGCCTGTTCTAGAACTTAATATAAATGGATTATACAGGATATACTCTTTCATGTAAATTTTCTTTCACTTAGCATAATGTATTTGAGATTTCCTCATAATATTGTATATATCAGCAAGTCTTCCTTTTATTGCTGATTAGTATTCATTTGTATAAATATATCACTGTTTGCTCATCCATTTTTTTTTTTTATTGATGGACACCAGCTATTTCTAATTTTGGCTAGGAAAAACAAGTCTGCTATGGATTTCTTGTAAAAGTCTTTCATAGATGTGTTTTGCTTCCCTTTGGTTAGTGGCAAGTTGTAGGTCCTCTTGGTCATAGATTAGATATATCTTCAGTTTTATAAGAAACCAACAAACCCTTTTTTCAAAATGGTTGTACCATGTCACACTCCCACCCATAATGTATGAGTTCAGTAGTAGCTCTACACCATTGTCAACATTTGGTGGTGTCATTTTTTTTCATTTTAGACATCTTGGTGGGTGTGTATCTCATTGTGAGAAATGGATTTTTAAAATACTTAATGTTATCTGAAAATAATTTAAATAAAATATTGATGAGACACAACATATTTTAGGGAGTTATATTTCTAGTTGTATTATTTTTGAATGTCTGGTGAACTAGAGGGTTAAAAGAAGGAAATGTCATGTTCTATCAACGTCAAAAATTGTATCTGATGTAATATTCCTCTGTTGCAGGGACCCTTCCCAAAGCCTTATATGCATAACGCCCGGTAACTAGCATGTATTAAGTGATTACTATGTGCTAAATATCAAGCACTCTACTGATATAATTTAATCTTCTCTACAACTCTGCTGAGTCTGTAGTGAATGTTAGTTTTTATAGATGAAGAATCTGATTTGCCCAGACTAGTAAGTGATGGGGCCAGAGTCTGAACCCACATCAGTCTAACACTAAGACCCACACTCAGGACATGGGACAGACATTTCACTGCCACAAGATCATCCTGACATGAACGACATTATGCCATGGATCCTTCTCTCTGCATTTCGCTCACATTTCCAACCCTCTTTAAAGTTTCCATCTGAGCAAACTGTAAGGCAGGGTTATGACTTTGCTGGCTCAGCGCTCTGCTGGAGAGAAGAAACAAAATTCCTAAGACCCAGCAACGAGTCTATGTCCCCTAAGGCAAGTCATTTCTGGCTGTTTCAATTTTATTCACTTAGCAACTTCTGAGACTCCATCTCCTATTCCTTCTCTGGAAGTTAAACTCAAGGCCTCATTGAGACACACACCTCCTGCCACCAGGTTCAGGCCCTATACTGTCTAACACCTGCCGCAGAGGATAGTCAGAGCGGCAGCCTGGCACTTGAAACACCACAGCTAGGCTCACATGAGAGATGGGATTCAGCAGTTAGAAACATCTGTTCTGGAGTCCGAGGGACCTGCAGTTGACTCCTGACTCAATCATATTCTGGCTGTGTAACTTCTGGTAAGTCGTATTCTCTTGCTGAGCCTTACTTTCTATATCTATAAAATGGGAATGATAACCCTAATAATATGCATCTTGGAGCTTTTGTGAGGTTTCTTTGAGGTAATGACTAAAATATTCACCACAGATCATAACCTAGTGCTCAAGAAAAGTAAATATTATGATGATGGAGATTTAATGGTGTCTGTCTTCATTTGAGATAATTAACAAATAAAAATCAGTGATGCTGTAAGGGTAGTGAATGTCTACTGGTCAATTTTAGGGGAACAAGAGAACTAATATTTACTCAATACCACTTATTGCTGGATTAACTACATTAATATTTATAATGATTCTGTATTTATAATGATTACTATTCCCATTTTATAGATGATGAATACAAGTCACAATATGGTTAAGTAACTACTTAGGGCAATAAGGAATCAGAGTCAGGATCACCATCAGGAAGAAAAAATGACCACATAAAAAGTTCTTGGCCCTGGCGGATTAGCTCAGTCAGTTAACAGAATTCTGAAACGACTAGGTTGCAGGTTCAATCCTCAATCAGGGCACACATGAGAAGCAACCAAGGAATGTACAACTGAGTGGAATGAGCACTCCCCTTACCTCTTTCTTCTCTCTCCTTTCCCTCTCCCCCTCTCTCTCTGTCTCTAAAACAAAACAAAAAAATAAATTAAATTCTGTCCAGATAGCTCAGTTGGAGCCCCGTCATGAGTATGAAGGTTGCCAGTTTGATTGCCCGGTCAGGGCACATACAGGAGCAGCTCGATGTTTCTGTCTCTCTCTCCCTGACTCTGAAAACAAACAAACAATATTGGGCTGTCCATGGCTGCTGGAAGAGCTGGGGACAAACTCTTACTCAGCATGTAGAGAAGGAAACTTAAAACAGGTCTCAATTATTTCAGTGGAGGGAGCCATAGCGTTAAAGAAAGATGTAAAAAAAGAAAAGAAAAGAAAAGAAAGAAAAACATGGGCTCAGTCATTGAAAGATCTGCTTTTAATTTCATGCTATATGAAGTTTGACCTTGTGGCCGTTATTTGATCACCCTGAACCTTGGTTTCTTATCTAGAAAATGGGCACATTTTTGGAGGATCACAAAGGCAACTACATAGTGAAATATAAAGCTCTATGGGCAAGTTATTCCTAAGAAGACAGAAGCCCTTTAATTATCAGCCTGTGAATGGAAGGCTCTTCCAGCCATATCTCAAGCTTGCTAATTGATTTTCCATCTGTGATTATCGGCTGGAACCTGGACCTCAGTCACATTTAACTCCGACAATATTCTGAATTGATCCATTCCTCTGCCTCTCCCAGTCCAAGAGACCAACAGTTCTTGCCTATGTCACTGATTTAGGTCCCAACTAGTCTTCCTGCTTCTCTGTCTCTTTATCTCATTAGAATCCTTTTTACTTTTAAACATATAAAGTAGAATATGTCACGCACCTACTTGGAACCTATTAGGGGTTTCTAGTTGCTTCTATAATTAAGTGCAAACTCTTTTGAAGGGCCTAAAACACCATCACATCCAGGCAGTAGTGGAATTCAAATAATTAACAACTGGTTTTCTGCCCTAATGACCATTTTAAGTATAAAAAAATGATATACAGAAAGGTAGTTTATTATTTCATGAATTTAATACTTAAATAAGAATAAAAGAGCTACACAAAACTAGAATATGTTATAAGAAAAAGTTTTAAAATATTGATGAAAAAATATTAAATAATACCTGACAAAAAGCAATAAAACTGTTATTTAAGATATTTCCAATGACAGCTTGTCACCCCCTGGCTGTTTGGCACTGTTTTTCTTTACCTTATATGTTTGTTTACTGAAGTAACAAATGTGAGGGAATTAAAATGTAGTATTTCATCAAAGGTGTAATGAATTTTATGAAATAAATAAATAAATACTACAAGCCTGGTTCTATCAAATTTTTTTCAGCTATGGACAGAATGAACATTACTACAGGAGCTTAGAATACGCTGTCGTGCAGATGGATGTTAAAAAAGAGTAAAGCGTGTAAGTTTGTGATTTCCACATTGGGTGATGGCCCAGGTGCCCAACTTAGAGAGAACCCTGATTACAAGTGCCATTTTAACAACAGGTTCACCAAACTCAACAAAAAATTAAGTATCAGTTCTGCCGAACCCGTGTGAACTGGCTGAATGTCATCACTGGATCCAGGGCCCTGATGACTGCCCTCTCTCATCCCCCCCCCTTTGTTCTGCTGTTGATCTGCTTTGCTCAGCCATAATGGCCTTCCTGCTTTTCTGTGACACAGCCTGGCCTGTTCCAACCCCAGGATCCTTACACCAGTTCTCCCCTCTGTCTATGATGCATTCCCCCTACATTTTCACATAGCTGTCGCCTCTTGTTTGTAGCCTTGGCCTAAAGTTCTCAGAAATGGCCTCCCTGACTAGTGCTAATTAGTCCCTGTTCCATCATTCTGTTACATTTATTCATGACCACTATTTGATACTGTTTTGAGTTAGTCATTTTTTTTTTTTACTTCCTAATTGTTGACCTGCCTGGCTACAGTATAAGTTTCAGGAGAGCAGAGGCTTGTCCTGTGTGTCTCCATACTCCTATGCTTAAAATTGGGTCTCGCATGTAGTTTTTGCTTGGTAAGTATAGCAGGTCCCAAATAAATATTTCTAATCTTGGAATGGTGTGGTAGTGGGATGTAGCCACTCTGGGAAGGAGCCCGGGTGTAAACTATCTGACCATCCCCAACTGATCTCTGTCTTGGGTTGCTTGGGCTGGGGGTGAGGGGTGGTAAGAGAGGCCTGAAATCATTTGATCAGTTGACAAGCCATCCAGCCTGAAGTCTTTTAGCCAGCATCCCACTTGTATCAGAGATGAATGGCAAAACTGCTCATGAGAGAAGGTGGAGGCTAAGCTAGAGTTGCATGCCCACAAAAAGCCATCAGCACTACAGCACCTGCAGTGCCCCCTGAGGGTCCAGCGCCAAGGGAAGTGGGTGGGGAGGTGGAGAGGAGGCTGGAGGGAGGTGATCTGGAGAAGTTACAGGACAAGGGCAAGCAGTCAGGGATGTTTAACATATGAATTTGGGTTGGGGGGACACAAACATTCAGCCCACAACACAGAATGCCCCAAGAACTATCTAACAAGCCAGATGTACACTGAGGTTTGCTCAGTTTAACTCAACTCACCACATTCTCTCCCATTTTAAGAACTTTGAGGTGCTGTTCATCCTTTCACAAAAGTTCTCCCTTCTATTCTACCTGTTCTCCACTCTTGTCTCTGTCTAACTAACTCTTCCTTGTCCTTGGGGTCTCTATAAGTTGTTTCTTGCCATGGACAGGTAGCTCAGTTGGCTAGTTTCATCCCAAAATACCAAAGTTGCAGGATCGATCCCCAGTCAGGACACATACAAGAATCAACCAATGAATGCATAAACAAGTGGAACAACAAATCAACATTTCTCTCTCTCTTCCTCTTAAGTCAATAAAAAGATTAAAAGAAACATTTTTTCTTTTTAAATTTAGAACTTATTTCTTTCAGGAAACCTTGGCAACCGCAGGTCAGGGAAGGCAGAATCTGTAGCTATTCCCCAGACCTGGACTTGTCTTCCCAATAGGCTGCTTAAACACCCCAGCATCCCTGAGGTGCTGAGCACAGTTGTGCTGTTCTTACAAAGCATTAGGACCCCCTTGTACAGATGTGGTAAAAAAAAAAAAAAAAGGCTATGTGAGGTCAATGAGCATGCCCCTGATACATAGTGGGATCAGCTTTCCCACTGAGGTCTGGTTTGGGGCCAGGTTTCTGTGTGACTACTGCTCTGTCCTGCCCACCTGGCCCTGGGTCTAGGGAGCACACGAGGCTCTCCAGAAACATTGTGCTCAAGAAGCTTCACAACAGATTTTATGAATCTCTGTCCATTTTATGCAAGTATAACAACACCTGAAAGGCTGGAATATTACTATTATTTATACAGAAGACCAATCCTAAAGAAGTAATGATAAAAACAAATGCACAAACTTTGGAGATTTCTGGGCTTGGTTTCATTGAGGGAGGTAGGTCCTTCTAAGTCCAGGGGAGCAAATTTTAGGAGACTGAGAGTCAGTCATTCTGCCTACAGCATGTGTATACTCAGCAGATGGCTTGCTGAATGAGTAATGCTTCCAAAAAGAAAAGGTTTTAGAAATTCACAGGAAGGTGTAGATTTTGCTGATATTTGCTGCACTGGCTTTGTGTGAGGACCACCTCCCTAAAACCAAATTCAGCACTGCTCTAGCATCTATGCCTTCCTCTCTCACTCTATGGAAAAGGCAGCCACAGGGGTGCAGAGAGGTTAAGTGTCTTGCCCAAGGTCACCCAGCCAGTGAGGAATAGAGAATAGGGTGAGAACTTCAGTCTCTTAGTCCAGTGCCTCTTCAACTTAATGAGCGAATGAATCATCTGAGACCCTGTTACCAGCCAAATGCTCCTTCTGTGGGTCTGGGGCAGAACCCAAAGTTCTCCCTTTCGAACAAGTGGCCAGATAACACCAATGCCATGCTCCAGGGACTGCATTTGCATAGCAAGGTCCTAGTCTAGTTGTATTCTTCCCCGTCCTACTCCCTCTGATGTGAAAATCAAAGGCAAACAAAGAATAAAAGTGCTGAGTCCCAGCAATGCCCAATTCAAGAAGCTCTTACATGAGAGCGTGAGGCCCCCAGGAACTAGTTGCCTACCAACCTTCCCACAAAGGAATGGTAGCTTTTCATTTCTGGACTGCTAGGTGTAGTTACTACAATCACCACGTGATGAGGAGAGAAAACCCTAGCAGAGATACCTAATATTTGTTTATGATCCATCTGCTTAGCGACTGTAAAGTTTCAGTGATTTGATGAGCATCTGATTACTGGGAGTGGAAGAAAATGCAGTTTGTTGTCTAACCTAACTGAATATTCATGGGCCTGGAGCAATCCCCTCCTTCAGGACACTTAGGCATGATATAGGACAGCTCCCCGCCCTGACAGGATTATCAAGTGACTATAATTAAAACACACTGCAGGATTCCCAAGTTGTGGACTCAAGAGCAGATTTGGGTCTCCTGACAGTAGCACATCAATAATAGTGCCTGACCCTGAAGCTGCTCCCCAGTTTACAATGTGCATTGGTATTTATCACTTTATCTGCAGAGCGGAGGTCCAGCAAGATTGGGATACAAATAATTGAGTCCAGGTTCTAGCAACTCACTTACTGGTAGACAATATTTTATCACCTCTTTGCATCTGTTTCCTCTCCTGTTAAAGACAGATATTAATAACAATACTAACTCCAACAGCTGTTACAAGGATTAAACAAGACCATGGATGTGGAACATGGTAGAAATTATGAAGACCAAAACACTTACTACTGTAGCCAGTATTTATATCTGGCATGAGAAAATTGGGTAGTGGAAAGGGTATGGGGAGTCTGGAGATTTAGATAGTAATCTCAGTAATGCAGTAACTCTTTGAGGTAACTTTAGGCAAGTCATTTAACAATTTAGAACCTCAGTTTTCTTATCTGTAAAACGGAATAGGTCAAGTGTTGTCATTTTTTTTCCTGGGCAGGTGAGGCAATATAGTGGACAGATGTTACCCAGATATTCAACATATAACCAATAAAGTAGGGGCTGAGTGGCTACCAGGATCATTTGGGCCAGTTTTGCTCTAAGTGCAAGGTGGAGCCAAGTTCCTCAATGCCATACTTGCATCATTCCTCACAAGCCATGCTGTGGGTTGACTTAGCACCCACCCCAGGGCACACTATAATCAGTCAGTTGGTCAGTCAACAAACACTGAGCAGCTGTAATGGGTCAGATTCCATGCTAAGCTTGGGAGTACACCCAAAACGGAATAAGTAAGATCCAAACTCCCAAGAAAGCTTTACTCTAGAGAAGAGATAAGACAGATAAATTTGAAACTACAACTAATAACATAAGGTAGCACTCTATCTTCAGGTAGCATAACGTTGACCCAACGGAAGGCTCCATTGACCAGCTATGTTGCAGCTCAGTATGATCATGAGACTAAGTTTCAGTAAAAAAGTAGAAATGATGTGTGCATCATTCTTTTTTTTTCAGAGTTGCTTGCCTTCTACTTCCTCTTTTTTTCCATGGGTTGGACCCTGGATGTTGTAGTGATGAGACAACTCTGGCCATTCAGAAGAGAACATTACCCTGGGGAATGGCTGGGCAACAAGATGGAAGGAATTGGGACAATGGATGACATACAAGGGCAACTTAGCTGTCTTGAATAGTCTGTTTACTCTGGTTTGGTGAGAGAAAACATTCTATTTCACTTGAGTTACTGTACTTTGGCCTTAGCTGCGCCCTAACATAATAATGTATTATATGTTAAGCTATAAATAGCCTGCAATCATGGCTCATTAATCCAATTGTTTATTAAATATCTACTGAGCATCTATAAAGCATCAGACACTATGCAACTTATTCTCATATACATTACTGGAGTTAATTCCTGTAACAATGTGAAGCCAAAGATTACTGCCATCAGCATTATACAGTTGAGGAGGTGGTGATTCAGAGGTCTAGAGTAACCTGCTGGAGGTCACACAGCTAATAAAGGGCTGACCAGCAACCAAAAGAAAACCCTGATGCCTGTCTAAAAAAAGTTACATTCTTTCCATTATACCTACATAGCACCAAACAAGAGCAGAGATATTGAATTATAAGACATTGTCTTTTTCTTAAGAAATAATGCTATGATTAAGAATTCAAGAAACAATGAGAATATAATGCAATAGTACACCCGACTGCACAGTCAATTATGCGATAAAAATCAACACAAGAAATTATTTTTTGAGCTGTTACAGCTGAACCAATTTATAATAGGCTGATACATGTTGGAGAGCAAAGGGTTCCTAAGGCTCCATTGGAAGAAACCCATAGTGCATGGGAAAAGCCTACTCAAGAAGCACAAATCCTGCCCCTGTCCCCTAAATAAGGAGTCAGGGTAAATTGGCCCTCATCATCCAACATGCCTATATTTATTATGTGTATATGAGTACAGCCCATAGCAATAGAAATAACAGTCATTATCCATCAGGAATATTCACCAGTGGGAAAGCACATAATTTATAGGCAGTGGCTGTGAGAATGTTCCCCATCGTCCAAAAGGGCCATAAATTACAGAAGGAGATACACAGACAACAATTCTTTAGACATGAGAAAGGCAAGAGCAGTTTCATATTATGCAATTACCTAAATCTATCACCCACCACACTACACCCAAGATTTATGTAAGAAGAGAGCCATGTTTGGGCCCAGGGCACTTTCTCCTGATTTATAAAGAGACATACAGAATGGGAGAAAGGGCCAGTGATGGTTCTGCTAGGAAAGAATGAGGCTGATGGGGACCCGGCCTGCTGCTGCCTGAGCAGAGGATAGAGATGGAAGTAATGCTGAACTCCTTCGCCCACCACTCTAAGACTCAGGAAGTAGTTCCCTCTAAAACACAAACTGAGCATGTCAGACAAGTGCTGACTACCTTCTCAGCCTTCCTATTGACTCATATTAAAGCCCATATTGCAAACCACAGCACTCAGAATTCTTCTTAATCTCTTCCCAGTGGTCTCTACCAGCTTCAAATCCCACAGCCAAATCTTACACTCACCATACTGGCTTTGTCTTTCCTCAAACTGAGACTGCCTTTCACATGTCTTACCTGGTACTTTGTTGGGCTGGGAATTTCCTACTTCACTGTCCTGGTCTCCGTCTTGTCTGTATCTATGCCTCATTCTGAGTTCAGCTCAAATATCTTCTCCTCAAGCAGGCCTTCTAGAACTGGCTGGCTCTCTGGTACTCATTCAGCAACCGCTCACCCTGTGACTACACTACATGTAGGCCTGAAAGGGTTTCTTTACATGTATGTACACCACACAATACATGTAAAGGGCATGTCATCTTAAGGGCACAGACTTCAATGTAGAGAAAACCACAGTCTTTGGAGTGATTCCACCTTGAATTTAAATATAAAAGTCCAACACTCAACCTCTTCAAAACCTTGGGCAAGTTGCTGCACATGTCTGCTATCAATGTAAGATGAAGATAACATCTATCTTGCAGTGTTGGTATCCTGATTAAATAAGATAATGACAATTAAGTGAGTTTTTATTATGTGTGTGTGACAGAGACAGAGAGAGGGACAGACAGGAAGAGAGAGAGATGAGAAGCATCAATTCTTTGTTGCAGCACCTTAGTTGTTCATTGATTGCTTTCTTATATGTGCCTTGACCGAGGGGCTACAGCAGAGCGAGTGACCTCTTGCTCAAGCCAGCAACCTTGGGCTCAAGCTGGTGAACCTTGCTTAAACCAGATGAGCCCACGCTTAAGCCAGTGACCTCAGGGTTTCGAACCTGGGGCCTCTGAGTCCCAGTCTGATGCTCTATCTACTGTGCCACTGCCTGGTCAGGCTTAAGTGTCTTTTATTCAATTAATGGTAATTTGATCCCTTCCCCATATCCAGGTCTGTATTATAATGATTAGTACAGTTTCTGCCATCTAGTATGTCCTCAATAAATAGCCAATGACTAAATAAATCAATAACATGACCTGCAAGTTGGGATTTCTTATGTAAAGGTGTTTTAAAGGTTGACTTATTATTGGCCCTAGTCCCTGGAACTAGGGGACCTCCAAGAATAGAAAATTTCATGGTTCCTAGCTTTGGTCAGAATCAAAGTTATCAAATCGGCTTGGAAGAGTCTAATAGCATCTACTTGGGTTAGTGGAATAGCATTTCCACAAAACATACCAATGAGCATGGCAATACACTTTAAAAAAATCTATTTCATCTGTTTTCTTGTACCTGGCCAGGGATCCAGTGATTCACTCTCAGCTTCTAACAACATCTCCCTGAATCATCCACTCACACTGCCTCTCACAGAAGGCAGAGCAAGCACAGAAACATAGAAATGCAGACTTCTTCTCTCTCTGCCACAGTCACCATTATCCTGGTGAGATAGTGAAACCTGAGAATTGAGAGACCTTGTAGGTTACCTACTCCTATACAGAATACCCTGTAAGTGATCTTTCAGCATCTTCTTAAGAGTGTCAGTCCCTCCCAGTCAATGTTATGACAAATCTGATTATTGAAGGTATTGCGTGGAGTTGAGGTCTCCTTCTTACAACTTCTATACTCTAGCCCAATTTTTTCCACTCAGGGTCACAAAGAGGTGATTAAGGAGTCACCCTCTAGTAGTATTTTCTCTATACTAAATACTGTCTAGGATTATTTTAAATTGCTGTTCTACTGAATCAGAAGTTTATAATTATGCCCTTTCTTAGGAATTCTCCTCTAAGTGTTCTCCCTCAGTGATTCTGAACTTGGAGAATCCAATGAACTCTTCCTAAAAAAATGCATATGCATACCTACATAATAAAAACTTCTGCATTTGATTTTAAGGGGTATATAGACCCTTCAAAGCCTCCCGAACAGTCCCAGAACAGAAACTCTCATTCTGGACTGTGATTTTCTTAAAAGTTTGGGACAGTACCTTAGTCATCATGATTTTAACCTAAGGCCCAGCACAAAGCTGGTACTCAGTTACTGCTCACGTAGTGAGACAGTATAAGTGAGCACCCCAAGGTGCCACAGACTGGGTGACAATTTTTCAAGTACTTCTAATCCACCGAGACAGGTTTGTAAATTGGAGACTGCTACCCCATCTTACCGATACAGAAACTAAGTCCCAGAGCTCACATAAACACAAGTGATAAAACCAGACCTGGGATCCAGGCCACCCAGGTTCCACCAAGTCCCATTGTCCCGCTAAGCAGCCACCACCATTTTCCATCTCCCAACCTGCAGATTCCCTGTAGCTCAGAGAAGTCGCAGAAGGCTTTATTAGAATGGAGTCATGGTGGTGGTGGTGGGGGTGCACTCAGGGTGGGGAGGAGAGCTGCCTGTGGTGCCTTGTCTTCCCTGAGGAACGGTAGAGCACTAACATGCTGACTGATGGCAGGCCACAGCACCCCGCCCCTAGACTGCTGTTACTCCACAAACTCAAAGACTTTGCTGTTGTTGATATTTTCTTTGCCTTTTCAGGTCTACTCTCTCCAACTTCTTACCAGGATCTGTGTCCTGGGAAATTGACAGCAAAGCTGCACCAACAGGCTTTTTGCCCTCTGCTTCCTGTTGGATTCAGACAATAGGAGGCATCATCAAGAGATGGAGGAGGGGAGGGGGGAGGAAGTCTGATATTTACTTCCTGGTTTTCTTCATAAAGGTTCATGGCAGCTCTTATAAGAGGGGCCTTTCCCCAGAGCTACCTTTTCTGGATTCTGGTAAGTGTCCCTTCCTTTACCCTTTCATCCATAGAGGGTGTAGCCCAGAAGTCCTATATTATCTCTTGTTGGTTTCCCCAAACACTGCCCACACCTTTTTAACAGTCCCTTTAACAAACATTCTTCACCTTTTCCGGTTTGAGTTACTTGCTGGGACCCCATCTGACACAAATGCCTGGCGACCACTCCAGCTGAGTGACACTGTTTAGCATTTATATGCAAAGAAAATGAATCCAGAAGTCCTGAGTTATTAAAGCTAAAAATCTCCTTAGAGTTCATTTCCAAGTCCTCTAGTCTATTGACTAGAAGCAACCAGTGAATGCACAACTAAGTGGAACAACAAACAGATGCTTTCTCTCTCTCTCTCTCTCTCTCTCTCTCTCTCTGTCTTTCACACTTTCTCTGTCTCTCTAGAATCAATCAATTAAAAAAATGTATAAGATGCTGATAGGTACACAGGGGGTCAGGAGAAAAGGCGATTTAGGTTGTGAGGTGGCCTGAGCAGAAGCACAGATCACATTTCCAAAGTAGAAGAAGCCGTGGCCTCCTTGAGAAAAGTTTGGCTGCTCCCACAGCAAATGCAGAGCTTCCCCATTTCCCCATGCCCTTGTCTTCAGCTCGCCTCTCTTTCCTCTGCTCCTCGTAAGATGTGCTCAAGAAACACCATGATGCATCTCACCTCTAGGCCCTTGAACATGCTGGGTCCTCTGCCTGGATCCTTCTCTCCTCTATAAACTTCCCTCTCACCTGTTCCCTGACTTTCCCCAAATCATATGCTTCCTTAGAGAATTAGCCCAGGCATAACTCTGGAACCCCTGTTGGGGTAGGAGGCCCTGTTCTATGGTTTCACAATAATGTTCATACACATCTCCCCCATGACTGCTTATTCAGTACTAGACCATCAGTTTGCTTGGCTTGAGGGCAACAACTGAGGCAATCATGTCAGGACTCTCAACACTTAACAAGGTACCTAACAGGATTAACAGGGGCTCACTAATGGCTATTGAATAAAAACTAAATGAATAAAATTTTCACAGAAAGTTTTAATAGGCTGTTGAAAATAGTAATAATGTATTTGTTAAGTAAAAACAAAAGACAGGTTCTAGGATTGAATTCACAATCACCAGTGCAGCAAGCAAAACACAGAGAAAAGACTGGAAGGAAACAGATCCAAAGGTAACGCTGGTTTTTCTCCGTGTTGTAACATTGCTAGTTACTGTTATTTTTGTCTTTAGAATTCTCTAAACTTTAAAATATATATCTATAATATACATGCATTGCTTGTGTAATAAAAAACAAACAAACAAAAAAGAAAAGTATTTTAAACAGTTCCTGCGGGCATTTGCTGCTTTCACCGCTGGCATCTACTCCTTGGTGTGGCATTAACACCCCAGCTTGGCTTTAGAGGAGCCAGAGTTTCCCGCATTCTTAATCAGTGTGTCTTGAGTCAAGCTAATCCCAGCCCAGGCCACATGAGTCCAGAACGCGGCCCAGGCTAAGTCGCTCAATGCAAGCCTCAGCCTCAGCGACTGAGTCCAGCTGGGAATGTGACCCAGCAGGCCAAGTAGGGCAGATGAGAGTCACTCCTGAGTCTTTTACATTAGCTGAGGAGGAAGGCGATGCTCTCTCTTTTGCTCAGGCCCTAGAGCGACCGGAGTCTGGAGGTGGGAGGGGACCCACCACCATCCGGAGTAAGGAAGATGCTAACCTGGAGGAAGTAGGGCCAAGAAGCAGAGTCTTGGGTCCATGACTGGGTCCTAAATCAAACCAGGCCTGAGGCCTAATCTACCTCCTTGAATATTTTCTCCTTCACTTTCTGTTTAAATATAATTAATATGATACTTTATACCCACAAAAGGCTACTAGTCATAAAATAAGCATCCATTTGCTCACCTCCAACACGCCTTTATACTGTATTGACGATGAGCTCCATCATAGGTCTGTCTCCCACCTGCCCCTCCAGCAACAATCCCCATCCTTAATGTTGTAGTAAGCAATCCTTTACTTTCTTAAAAAAAAAAAATTGACCACATATGCACATATCCCTAAACAATACATTATGGTTGTATTTTTGTGCTTTATAAAAATAGAACCATACCATATATGGTCTTCTGAGAATTGCTTTTCTCACCCAACATTTGTTTTCCCAGATTCGTTTATGTTGTTAGAGGTAGCTGTGCTTCATTTCTCTTTGGCACTCTAAGAATTTGCATCTCTCTTTATAAAAAGAACGTTAATAGGAATTGCAAAAGTGCCAGCATCTTCCAAGGGAAAGGAAGGACAAAGAAACTAGTTGTTGACAACTGTTTTCTAAGTTTCAAGCACCATAGTTGTCACCATAGATACACTGTCCCTGATAGCCTCAGAATGACATCTGTAGGATCATCACCGCCTCAGAGAGAAGGATATGGATTACTATGTTTTCAAGTTGAACGAGTCAAATGCAGGGATGTTCTGTTCCCCCTTTTCCTAATTCACTTCCAGACCACTTATCTTGTACTCTTCACAGAGAAATTTAGGAAGCCTAATAGTTCAGTGAGGAAAGCATATGAAAGCATCTCCTTTCAGTGCTTAAAAGAGAAGGCTATGAGGCTAGACTGGGTTCAAATCCTGGTTCTGCCCATTTTAGCTGGGTTCAATACCCAAGTTTTCTTATCTGTAAAATGGGGACAATCATAGTGTCTACCTCTTTGCAGTATTGTGCAAATCAAAAAAGTTATCATACCAAAAAACATAGCACAGTGCCTGGTACATAGTAAATCCTCAATAAATGTCACTGTCTAGCTTTACTTCTCAGACATTGCAGATTGTATATCTCTCATCTTTGATCATTGCAACTGCTTTCTAACAGGCCTCCCTGATTTCTCTGAGCCCTTCTGACATTGCCAGAAGGGATACTTCTAAAACAATAAATGTGATCACTTCACTCTCTTGCTTACACCCCTCACTCTAATCTGTCAACCAACAAATAAAGTTCTTACATAGACATGATCAATACATACTGAAGAATTGCTGATCTACTTATGGCTCCCAAAATATACAGTGTGTTTTATGCCTCTTTGTCTTGGCATATAATGTTCCCTCTGCCTGGAATGCTCTTACCTGTATCTGATTAGCTCATAGTTTCAAAACTCAACTCAGATATTGCTACCCTCCTCATTTTAACTCAGAGGCAAACTTCTCTCTTTTAAACCGACAGCAGGTTGAACACATGGCCCCTGTTGGATAAATCTCATGCACTACGTTGTTTCCCTCGTTCTGTTCCCCCCTCTGCCTCATTCTCTTACCTCCTTGAGGGCAAGGCCTGTACTTTCTCCACAGCTCATCTGCCATTCTTAGTTCACAACCAGGCACCTCATATTACTTAAGAAGCTTTGTTCAGTTGAATGCAGAGAAAGTCCTCAGCTGTGCTGGGTTAAGGAGCAAACAAAAAGAGAGGCTTGGAAGTATGCTACTCTGATCAGAATGACTATAATTTCCCTGCAGACGGGGGAGCTGACATATTAGCATATAATTTATTAGACCCCAGCACAAGTTTATTTTTATAGGCAGAGCATCTATTTTAATGCTTATATATATATAACCAGTTTTCAATCTGCTCTTTTCCCCCAAGAGAAAATCATGGAAAGAATCAAGGAAGAATAAAAAACAGGAGGGGGAAATAAGTCTTCTGTGTTACTTTCTTAAAGCATACCATGGAGAAAGAGTAGCCTGATTCATAAGGAAAAAGGCAGTACACTACCTTTGGAAATCGAGTTAGCACAATGAATAAGTTGGCTGGAATATTTTCACCTTGTGTATCTTCTTCGAATTACCAGTCTGGTCACTGTCTCAATACTGAGTTGCCCTGTTGTTTCAATTCTGTGAAGCTCCCTAATGCAAAGCTCTTTATAGAAAAACTACAATGTGATCAAAGAAGCAATAAACCTTGGAACCAGAGATTTTATATTTGAATTCTGAATCTGGTACTTCCTACCTGGCGAGCTTTGGAAAAGTGACCTCATGAAGTAATAGTTTCCTCATCTAGCAACTAGACAACAGTATAATTCCTAGGACAATTGCAGTGATTGAATGAGGTAGAGCTCATAACACAGTGCAGCACCTGGTACTTGGTGGACGCCCAGTAAATAATAAAGGTGGTAATTGTGGGGTTAGCATTTGAACCAACTCTTCATGTATTCTTTGGGTACAGGCATGCCATTCAGCCTGGTCTTCTTACAAAGCTGAAGACAATCTTGAAGGATGGTTTTCTTGAAAAGCTTTAAGAGAGAGCAGATTTATCCTGGTATCTAAAAGAAGGTGAGCGTTGGTTTCATAGAGGGCAAAAGTAGATCATTCTGGTTAAAAAAATATAATATGACTGTGCTAACAAGTTCCCAGCATTCATTGATTGATTTTTTCATTCATTCATTAATATACCCCCTTCTCCATTTAACTGGACATGTAGCTGTATAGCTAGGAACTTCTTTGTCACTAGAATAAATTCTGAAGATGGGCTATGGTAAGAAATGTTGCTGTAGATTACTTCCTAATATGAATTTGTTCTGTATGTCTTCTTCCCCCTTTGTGAGGACTGGCATGGGGATATGATAGAGGAGAGTCATCTTTGCTCATGAAGACAATGGGGGATGGTAAAGCAACAGGACTTTGTTCCTGGGGACCTTGTGGAACACAACCCCCTATCCACGTGGACAGCCGCAAAGCTCCAATTTTACATGAGAAGGTAGCATACCTTCCTTCTTGTTAAATCACTGCTGTTTGAGCTCTATTATAACCAAACCAACATCCTAACTAATCATCCCTGAGAACATATGTGGAGATAGAAATGAGTCTAATATGTGTAGAGACAAAGAAGATCCTAATCTGAGTATAAAATTCGGTGGGTATCTGAAAGGAATGGGTAAAGGCTAAGAGGTGACATTTCTCATCTAGATTCCCAATCTAGAAGAAGGGTAAGAATTCTGAATTGAGTGTAAAATAAAGCAACCACATTCTCAGGTCCACCTGAAGAATGGAATAAGATTAAAAATAATCCAGAAAAAAAGAGCCAAGAAGAACCATTTTTCTTATTTCAATTCAACTCAGCATCAGCTCAACTCACAGAGGAGGAGGAGGGCTCCAAGGACAGAGACCAAGGCACCCTCACTGAGGGATAATGCACTTTCTGTTAATGGTCCATCTGCACAGATGGGAAACCAGGATGAATAGAGGCAGGCCAGTTCACTCTGAAGAGCTGTCTTTAAGCCCTGACTTGCTCTGACCATAATCACTTTTCCATTGTTCTAGTCTCATTTCCTGGGACCACATGGAGCAAGCCAAATCCTTGCTTCAAATAACAACTGTTCCCGTTCCCATGTGTGAAGATGGGGCCTCACACCTCCTTTATCTGTTCCTCCCTAGTCACGTATTTCTCATTCTGTCTGTGCACACAGACTCCCACCAAAGCTGTACAACCATGGGCAAAAAAAGTTTCCTTCCTAGGCTGTTTCTTTATCTGAAAAAATGAAGAAGGTAGACTTTTCTAATCACAGGTCCTCAAATTAAATACTTGCAGGTGTTAGAGAGCACAGAATAATGATGACAGTGGAAAACTGAAAAGTATATCCTTGATGTAAGAATGTTAATGTTAAGATTTGAGGGATTATTTTTCCTATTGTTTACTTGGTTTTTGTTTTTGGCTTTAAAGCCCAAAAGAACTGAAAGGTAGATATAGACAAGTTTCTAACTTCTGGTCTGAGTGAGTCGAAGGCCCCCTCTAGTTCTCATATCCCATGATACTTTTAAATTGTCCCGTTTTACCAGGTGGATTCTAACCGGCCTGTCTTTTGAGCCAAAGGGAGCAGGGGTACCCTTGTGCTGCACACCCCCCTTTGCTTCTCCAGATCACTTTTTTATCCTTTTCCATTTTGCTCTGTGCCTGGGAATCTAAATTTTAGGAAATAATATCAAACTGAGCACCTTGACGTCTGACTTCTTGTGATTGGTCAATGAGAGGCATAGAATGGGACAAGAAGGTGGAAGGAGGTAAAAGCTGTTACACCCCAGCTCCTTCCTTATTGGTCTGCCAGTTGCAGGGCTGGGTCCCTACACTGAAGGCCTGTCTGCTGGCCTTCCTCTGTAGTTACATGTGTCAGTGTGTCAGGTAACCCACCCTCATCTTTTCTCTTAAAGGCCAAGAAACAGAAATGGCTTTCCACTGATGATAGCCATTGAATATTTCACCATTTCATTTTGATTTTCATTAATCCTTCCCATACCTCTGTAAAGAGTCCCTTCTCTAAAGCCTCTTCACATTCCCTTCTGAGGGTACCATGTTCCCCGCCAGAACTCTACTTCATTATCAATTGATATCAATCAATCTTCTGCCTGATGTACTTCCAATGGGGGAATGAGGGGTCCACCCCAAAATGTCTAGATGTCTTGGTCTTCAAAACCTAATGTACAGGATATAGTGTTAATTAGATGCTTGCGGTAGTGATCTATTTTTCTGTCTTCCAGCACCCTCCTTTCCAGGAATAGTTGAGGAACAGCTTCTTCCTTGACCTAAAACATGTGAAAGTACCAACCATAGTACCCCTTGCCCTGGCACAAAATGGGCACATGACCCAAGTCAGCATAAATTCTCTTGGGGTTTTTTGAAATGGAACTAAGGGAAGAGGGCTCATTAGTAATGCTAGAAAGTGGCAGGTCTGGGAGTGGCAGTGGTCAAGTTTCATCCTCAAAGAGAAAGTTGGGCTATGATAGGAGCCCAGTGCAGCTAAATCAGAGGAAGAAGTAGAGTCCACATGGGACAAGGTTGGTTGGTGTTTGCAGATCAGGTTTCTGTTGTCCTGAAAGCTCAACCACAAGCCTATCTTCCTGCAGTTCGCTTCAGTTGACTGATCTGCTTAAATTCCTTTGAATGTAGTTTCTCTCTTGATTAATACATCCCTCACAGAAAGGAAATTCAGAATTAGTCTGCCTCCAAATGACCAGGGATAGGACTTCTTGGAGACGTAGTCAGTTCCATATGGCGAAATGTCTGCTGGATCCTTGCTTTTGTGTGGTGCTTTGTGGTTTATACAACGCTTTCATACCTACTATCTCATTTTATCCTTACACTGGGCCTGGATGACCAACATGACAGGGAGCATCATTTACCATGAACTGAAATGAGATTCCTAAGGCTCAGAGAGGCAAAAGTCCCACTTTCAATCTTTAACTTCCAGTCTTTAACTTGGTGGGACCATGCACAGCCTTCCCTTAGAGAGGCACAATGGTTGTGTTCATACAATATTTTCCAAATAGACCTTGGCTTATAGCCACATCTTAGTTTGCCACTGCCTCTTCTATGTTTGAAGATATTGTTTATGCTCTGTACCTTAGGATATGCAGGCTGGTCTATTCCCACCTCTAGCTTGAACTCTGGCACTCAGCTTTTAGCCTATTGACATGCTGTGTATGTTGAGGCTTGTGGCTGGTCTTGTCTCTCCTGACTTAACCTCTCTTGCCTCACCTGAGACATCTCTGTCTAACCTAGTGCCATGAGCAAACCCAGTGGGCATTGCTTGTTCTGAACTGGACTCCAATCCCAGAAGGTTAGGTAGCTAAGGTACCAGTTAACCTGACTGAGTTCAGTTCTTTCCACAGTGTCTCCAATAAATGCAGATCAAGGCTATACCCAAGAGTAGAGCAAGTGCTCTCTATTCAGAAATTTGTACATGTAGATTTTCCCTAATGATGGTGCCTTTTTGCATGCATGCTCTGTAATCGACAACTCTTAGGGTAGAATGGATTTTCTAGTTTTACTTTTAGTCACGATAATACAATCTCATAATAAAAAAGTGTGGAAATTGGAACAATACAGTATGCTCGTTACAAATGAGACAAAGGACTGAAATAGAGGCTACAGCCCAAATTAGCACCAGAGCAACTCCCACTGATGAGGAAATTATCCAACTGCAAATTACACACTGTGCTACTCCACAAGCTCCACTGAAATTTAAGGTATTGCATTAATCAAATGAAGCAGGAAAAAAAACTAGAAAAACATGCACCAATGTGAAGGAAAAAAATATTCACCAGTATTTGCAATGTGCCTACTATGCACCAATTTATATCAGTTTTATAAATCCCTTTTAAAAATGTACAAGATCTAGTGGATAGTGAAATTCCAGGAAATGAAGGCTCTTGACCATTGTCTAATTCAAAGTTATTAGATGGGTCAGTTTAGCTTCAGTTGAGTAGAATTGATCAGAAAAAATATCTGCTGTATCAAAAGAAGGGTATATATTAGGTTTGATTACCTTAGACAAAATGCAATAAAACAGTAGAAAGTATATAGATCACCAGACATACCTGTCAAGGTCCCAACAAGAAACTAGTGAAACCCTCTAATGAAAACAGCTCAAGGAAGCTACTAGCAGGAGCAGGCTAGGGAAGGAAACCCTAAGGGATGGGGTTATAACCCAGTCCTAATAATAGGGAGGCTAATACCCTGGTTGGAATGGAAGAGTTGGGAGAGAACCATGTCAGAATCCTAAATGTGAGAGTTCTGTAGAGTAGCCCCCACTAAAGGATTAGCATCATCTGGGACACATCAGTCCAAGGTGACTTCACAGGGAGGGAACTCACTCTTCTCCCTCCCTCTTCACCCAGAAGCCTTAGAGCACCAGAGCCCACAGATGCATTACACAGAAGTGAATCTCTGGGGAGGGGACAGAGTAGAGAATGGTTGGGAGAGAATTTATTTGAGAGAAGATATTCAGCACACCAAGAAGTTCAGAAAAACCAGACAGGATAAGGAGGTTGCAGCATGTTTACCTTCTTGTAACCATGAGAATGAGCCTCATGCAGACAAAGTTTGACCAAAATAGCTAAGAAGAAATGTTAAGTAGGTTCTTGTCTATACAAGTCCAGAGTTCAGAGTAGAAGTTCAGGCAGGTGATTAATATAAACCTGGGTGTTATCAACACATAGATAGTATTTAAAGTCACAAGATAGGATGGGGCTACCAAAGGAATGAGTCTAGACAGAGAAAAGCAGAATGCTGGAGCACTCCAGAGTTCAGTATTTGAAAAAAATAAAATACATTATAAAAAAACAACCGTAAAGTAAAATCAGGGAGTAGTTGATGAGGCAGAAAATAAAGCATCTAATTACACTGCTTAATGGGCAGAAACCAGAAAGGAAGGAAGGTAGTTGAGTCAATGGTTTCCAAATATAGGTAAGAACTAGGGCCTTGGAGTTTTGTACCAGACAATCTATACAACAAGACTTCCAAGAAGTCTGTTTGAAAACTTGTTGATAATTGTGTCTGGCTAAAACATATTTGAATACAAGGTATGGACCACTTTGCTATGACAATTAATATGAGTTATTGCAACTTTTGTTCTAATGTGATGTGATCTCTTTTTTTTTTTTTTTTTTTGGCTGTTTTTAATCATCTTATCCTAGTAGTGATGATTCAGGTAAGTTGGTAGAAAAACATTCATTCATTCATTTAACAAGTGTTAGTTTCTAATACAGTATAAATGCTGGGCACACAACAGTAAATAAAGTGAAGAGAAATTTCACCTCCAAATAGCATTCTTCCCAGCAATCCTCGTGTAGGCGTGGAAGGGCAATGGGGATCAGACCTCAGCCTTCTTACATACCAACTGCAGTCTAAGACACCTTAGTGTCTTCCTCTACTAGTGCCTCATCCAGAAAAGACAGTCAAAAGATGTATTTTGGTAGGGTTGCCCTAAACAAAGTGTCACCAACTGGCTGCCTTAAACAACAATTTTACCATCTCAAAGTTCTGGTGATCAGAAGTCCGAAATCAAGGTGATAGCCAGGTTGATCCCTTCTGGGGTCTATGGGGGTAAGATCAGTTCCAGGCCTTTCTCTGTGGCTGGCAGGTGGTTGTCTTCTTCCTGTGTCTCTTTTGTTCAGATACATTTGTCTGTGTCCAAATATCCCGTTTTTATAAGGACACCAGTCACACTGAATTAGGGCTCACTTTAATGTGGCCTCATTTTAATTTGTTAACTGTAAAATCCATCTCAAAATAAGGTTGCATTCTTAGGTAGTGGGGATTAGGACTTCAACATACCTTTGGAGGGGAGGATACAGCACAACCTATAACAGAATACCTGTCCCTGTGTCAACTATTTGGATGGGTCTGGGGCTGCTGGCACACAGAAGAGTGGTTAGTGCTCACACTCTGGACCAATCTGTTCACTCCAGGTTGGTTTGTGAGTGCTTCTTACTGACCTGGGTTACGCTACTTAACCTCTCTGAGCTCCCACTTGGTTGAAAAAATGAAACCTTCCTTATAGAGTCATTGCAAGGGTTCAATATATCAAAATATGAACCTGGCATATTCTAAACAAATTGCAGTTATTATTATAAGCATTATAAATGCTTATAGAATAAATTTATGCATAAAAAGAGATAAGGGAAATAGAGGCTTTTATAAAAAAAAATAGTACTCTAAAAAAACCCAATATTCAAATTTTAAAATGTTTTTAAGGTTTAAAGATCATATTTTTAATGTTTTATTTATTTATTTTTTACAGGGACAAAGAGAGAGTCAGAGAGAGGTATAGATAGGGACAGACAGACAGGAACAGAGAGAAATGAGAAGCATCAATCATTAGTTTTTCCTTGCCCTTGCGACAGCTGACGAGCTTTTGCTCAAGCCAGATGGGCCCGTGCTCAAGCTGGCTATCTCGGGGTCTCGAACCTGGGTCTTCCGCATCCCAGTCCGACGCTCTATCCACTGTGCCACCGCCTGGTCAGGCTAAAGATCATTTTTTGACATCCTCACAATAACCCCCTTTGGTGGATCCTGTTATTCCCATTTTGCAGATGAGAACATTAAGGCCCAGAGAGAGATGTAAAATAGTAGGCAAGAGATTAGAGTGGTTACATTTTCCCCAGATATCTTAGGCATAGTGCTCTCTTTTTCTTTTCCTCCCTCTGTCATCCCATAACTCTTCCGCCAGCACACTGAGCATGCCGTGGTAAAAATGATCCAGACAAGAATCTGTCCACAGGAATTTAGAGCATCTCTGAGCTCCTTGCTGAATAATTAAAATCCTCAACACACTCAGCCTTGGATCGGTTTCCTAAATGCCTTCATGCTTTGGAAGCTGGGGAGCTTCGCTCCTCGGGGACCTTTCTGTTTCTTTTCAAATCCAAAGCAATGGACTTGAAAATCTAAATCCAAAAAGCTAACAAAGACCTTATTAATTGTGGCTTCTTTATAAACAGTTTTTTTTCCCACTCTTTCCTTCCCCTCCCTCTAGGCAACCCTTGCATAAAAATATCCATTCGCCAACTGTTCACCAACTGTTCTTCCTCTCGCTGGCGTACCTTGTACCTCATTCTAAGATGCCAGAGCGCGCATTTGCTGCAGCCCTCCACACTGCTGGGCTCGTGGCCATCAGATCCTGACACAGGGAAGCACATGGGAGAGGAGAGAGGGGCGTGGTCTCTGGCAGAGGAAGACCCGGCCATGTGGTGATTAGGCTAAAGTGAGAAAGTCATTGCCCCTGTCATGGCATTTGGCATCAGAAAGACCCAGGTTTAAATCCCAGCTCTGCCGACAGTTGCTGTATGTCAGACTGAGATTTGATTACTCTCTAAGTCCAAACTGGCTTTCCCGCAAAGGCAGAAAATAACTAAGAATTGTCGTGAAGATTAAATAACCTTGTGTGTGGGATGGCCTTGGTATGTTTTACACGCTCAACAAATGTGAATCCCTTTATCTCCCCCCCGACTCCTGAGGAGCCCCCAACCCTGTGGTCCAAGGAGAAGAAGACACAAACTCACAAAAAGGGAACTCTGTGCTTATGTTAAATGTTCAGAAAGTGCTATAAAAAGCTGCCATAGGACAGTATCCAGTGACTCACTCAGAAAGAGGAAATGGCTGCATTAGAGTTCAGAGAACAGAGAGGATTTTGGAAGCTGAACAGAGATCCTCCATGCTCTGCTCAGTGAGTCTGGTTCCAGTCCAGCCCCCTCACTTACTACCCAGGTACACTGAGGTGATGCACTCCTTTGCTCACTCCGCAAACATTCAAGGTGTTGATACAGGCGACGGCTGAGCCGCACAGACCCAGATGAAGGCACTCGAGCTTTGACCTTCAGAAGCTGGCAGAGGAGCCTACTCACAGAGGAACCTGTTTGCAGAGCCACCTGCAGACTGGTAGCGGCAAAAGACAGACAGAATCACGTGGCTGCTAAGGGAACAGTCCTGAAACAGTTGGACAGACTGAGGAAAGATTGGCTCAACTAGTAACTGACACTGCGCCTTGGCAAGTGGCCTAACTTCACTGAGTCTTGTTTTCCTCACTGGAAAAATAAAAATTTCTTCCCCGGGTTGTTGCAAAGATTAAGTGACATATGCTTATGAAGGCATAGTACATAAGAGTTCAATAAAGGTTAGCTGGTATAAGTCAAGGTAAATATGTCTATACATATACTTTTTGTTTTTAATTATGAAAGTATGTGCACACACACACACACACACATATATGGAGAGAGAGACTGTATGTATATATACAATCCGGGGGTGGGCAAAAATAAGCTTATAGTTGCAAGGACACAATCCACTTTATTCTTGTGTTATTATTTAATAATTATTGGATTACTTATTTGTAGAATAGCTATAAAACTCCTTTTATCCACTCCTGCATGTACACATGGTATGCATATTTATATTATATATGTGTACATATATAGATTTTACATCATACTGTAGAAAGCCCTTAACCTTTGAAGTTTTCAATTTCCTTCTTTTTAAAAGTATCCATTTGGTCTGCCTCCCTGTGACACATCAGCCTTCCCTTGATCTTACTCATCCACCCCGGGCATCATCTCTGGTCAACTGACTCCCTCACCCTCCTGTCATGCTGACTATTTCCAGGAATCACTTCCTGAAACATCTGCAAATCTCCAAATTCATGAGGGTTGTTATGACAGCAAGCACATCAAAAGTCCATAAAGAACTGGCACTAGGACCCAATTTATTTTACCGAAGGGTCAATTCTATTTATGAAATGCTAAGGCCGGAGGATGAGGTAGCCAAGTATGCTTAAATTTAAATCCAGGCAATGAGGGACTCAGCCTGTCACGGCTGTCTTATAGCCTGGTTCAGCTACATGGTAGATAAAAAAGAGGATTCAGAAGCCAAATGACCTCAATTCAAATTATAACAATTTCTCTGGTTACCTAGACGACCTTGTGCGAGTTACATAACCTCACTAGGTCTCCTTCTACTCATCTCATCTTTAAGTGGGATCTTCACAGCGCCTACATTACGGTGTTGTGAATATGGAATGTGATAGCACCTGGAAACTAATTTTTACTGTACCTTTCTGGTATACAATGATTTCTCAGAAAACCTTAGTCATTGTTAACGTTATTCCTTTTATTTTTCCCTGGGTATGAATGTATGTGTAATGGGGCTGTTTCATTCACAACAATTCTGCTCCATTGAAGCCATTTCCCTCAATAAGCTTTATCCATTAGGCAGTGGATATGCCCCTTCCTATTATCCTCTCACCACTTAAGAGAAGAATCTCTTAAACATTCTTTAGCTATAGTCTCCTTCGAACATGGTCTGATTCAACAGATGCATTAGTACCTTCTCTGCCTAGCTCATCACCAGAAGGTTTGTTCAGTGTCCCATCTGCCTCCCAAATTACATTTGCATTGAGTCCAGTGTTTCCTGTGTGTTTTCTCACAGACACTCCTGGAGAGGTTCGGCCTCTCACATATGTTTGTGCCTTACTAGAGAAAATGTGAATGATAAAGTTAAGAATCCCAACGGTTCACTCTTACTGATTCCCTTGATTTCATCCTGCCCTTTCTCACTTCTATAATTTTATATACCTCTGTGCCTGCTGCGTGCCCCTACCTTTGGCTCACCTTGACCCTCTCCCATTCACCTGCCTGATTTCTTTCATGTTATTCAAGATGAAGCTTATATACGACAGTATCCAATTACCCATTTATTCAATGGTAAATGTTAGAGCATGACCTACATGCCAGAGACTATGCCAGGAGCTGGAGATAAAAGCTGAGCATGATAAACGAAGTCCCTGCCTTCATGGAGCTTAGAATCTAGAAGCCCAAGAGATAGTGATGAAATTATCTCACAACTAACTTTAGACCAGGACAAATGCCATGGAGGAAAAGCTCATGGTGCCATGGAGCATATAGCAGGATGACCTGGTCATATTTGAAGGGTCAGGGAAAACATCTCAGAGGGAGAGACATTAGGCTGGTTTAGGTATCGTCCTTGGACGTTTTCTATTAAACTTAGCCTGTAGCCATTATTGCGTTTACCACGGCACATTGTCATCCTCTCTCTATTCGTTCCTCTCTTTTCTAATAACTTGAGGACTTCTTTCAAACTGGTAAAACATTTATTTCTGGGGGGCCTGTTATAAGCCTGGTGCTTAGTAGGGGCTCAAGAATTGGTTATTAATGATTTCTTTTTATTATTGCTGCTGTAAAAACCATATATGTTTAAGCATAACATTTTCTCTCAACCCAATCCAGGATCAGTCCTAAAATATCAAGAGACCCTGCCACACACTCATGCTGCTGCCCACTTCCCCTTTCCCCTTAATCATCCATGGGAAGAGGTGCTGTAACTCCAAATTAGCCCCAGGGCAGCTCTCATCGGCTCTGCCGCCAAGCTCATATCGCATTACATTTAATACATGTGTATAATGAATGCTGCACACATTTGGCAGTGCTTCTGTGCACCATGTCATTATAAGCCGTATTGACAGCAAACAAGTCACATATTCTCCCAGCGAACACTACAGGAAAAAGAACATATAATTTTGTTGTTGTTTGTATGCTTTTTTTCCAAGGCACATTGGACACCATTTGCCTTTCATTAGAAACACCATGCTGACAGTAAAATCACATACCCCCAACACACAAAGAGGAGAAAAATAAGCTGCTTGGGCCCCCTGTGATGGGGAGGAGCTGTGGCATGGCCTTTGGGGAGGGGATCGGGGTAGCAGGAGAAGATGTTTTCCAGGGCTCTGGTGGCTCAGAGCCCATAAGAAGGGAGTTGATGCTTTCTTGCCTTCTGGGGTTCATCTGTGTCAAATTGCCCTGGAATTTTAATCCATTAAAATATTGCCTCATTAATTCACTCTCTCATCCATCCATCCATCCATCCACCCACCTATCCATCCATCCATTTATCCATCCATGCATCCATGCATCCATCCATCCATCCAACAATGTATTTTGAATTGCAACATATTCTTTCTGGAATTAGGTTAGGAAGAAGTTAAGAATGCTAAAAATATACTGAGCTCTTACTATAGGCATTTGCTATGTATTTGATTTTCAAAGAAACCCTCTAATGACTGTTTCACAGATTTGATAATTGAGCCTCAGAAAGTTAAAGCACTTGGCTCACAGTTAACAAGAGAGAAAGAATAGGATTTGAACTTAGGCCTATCTCATTATAGAGAGTAAATAAATGAATAAATATTTTCCAATGTCTATAGTGCAGACACTGTACACCCTTCTAGTATAGATCAGATATTGTAATTGTTTACATCCCTGGCCTCCCCACTAGGTGAGCTCCTTTATTTAGTCATTTAATGTGTGCTCAGTGGTATCTCTGTGCTGAACACTGTGCCTTTCCTGAGAGTAGGGTTAATGTCTTGTTTATAGTCCTAGGCTACAGCATCGTGCCTGGGACAGAACAGAAATGTCAAAACTATTGGTAAAAAAAGAGATGAAAGGAGTTTTCTGTCTAGTGGAATACAGGCATATAAATAATGAACTTGGATGGAATGAGGTTAAATACAGATATACATTATCTACCGGAGAAACATTGACAAATAGGTGGTTAATGGCAACAAGAGAAATTAAAAAATATATATTTTACCAAAGAAGAATCACTTTAGCTAGTCATGTAGACTGAGAATAATTTCAATGTGTGATGACTGGAGCGAGCATTATTAACAAAGGTAAAGGGATATGATAGTGGAGGTCACGTCATAGGAAGGGTGAGTAATGAGGTAGGAGTGTTAAATTTAATGTTGAGTAGAAAATAAGGCTTGAAAGGTAGTTTGGAGCCAGAATATGGAGAGTTTTGAGTTTTCTTCTCTCCAATACAACCAAACTGGAGACACTCATAGAACAAAGAACATAGCATTCAGAGTTTGGAAGTGCATTTATCTCTCCATCCACCAGTGTTTACTGAGAACCTCCAGATCATCCCAGCAGCATTCAGTGAACTGGTAATGCAAATGGAGAAATGTGCAGTCTTGTCCTCAGGGAGATCACAGTCTGTAGGGGAGACAGACAGGTAAATGGAGAACTGTAGTGCAGCCGATTAAATGCCAATGGTAAAAAAAAAAAAAAAAAAAAAAAAAAAAAAACTATAAAAACGAAAGACCACCATGCACTGTCTGCATGTTGAGGCAAACTTCTTCATCTTTCTTGGGTTTGGTGTCTTCATCTTTAAATGAGGCTTGAAGGGAGAGATAAAATCTGATAGATTCCTGTAACAACTTGATGAGCTAATGTTAATTTTAAAAACTGGCACTGTGCCTGGCTCACAAGTGATCTTCAATAACTGCTTATTCAATGCACAAGTAGATAAGTAGTACAAGATATACACAAAATTCAGCAGTGTTATATGGAGAATGAGTGAGGGTGAGATTGTATTGAGTGTTAGAAAAGAACTTTGGTACTTCTTTTTTTTTTTTTTTACAGGGACAGAGAGAGTCAGAGAGAGGGATAGACAGACAGGAATGGAGAGAGGTGAGAAGCATCAATCATTAGTTTTTCATTGCCGTTGGGACACCATAGTTATTCATTGATGGCTTTCTCACATGTGCCTTGACCATGGGCCTTCAGCAGATTGAGCCACCCCTTGCTGGAGCCAGCAACCTTGAGTCCAAGCTGGCGAGCTTTTGCTCAAGCCTGATGGGTCTGCGCTCAAGCTGGCAACCTCAGGGTCTCAAACCTGGGCCCTCCGCATCCCAGTCTGATGCTCTATCCACTGCACCACCACCTGGTCAGGCAAGTTTGCTACTTCTTAATGATAAATCTTGACCAGTTATTTTAAGGAGGCTGTGATTAATTAAATCTGCCTGCAATTTTTATTTATTTTTGGTAGCTTGTTTCATCGTGGTGGAGTTTGTTTTCTGACCTCTTGAATCTGGAACAGACTCGACATTTATTTTGACCATTACAATGCAGGAGAACTGACTTTTTGTGAGTTCTGGAGACTAGGTCTCAAGAGGAGAAACGTTGCCTTATCACTACCATGTAAGGGATCTGGTGCTGCTTTCTATAGAATCAGAAACCACAGGGAGACAAAATGAGGCAGCCCAGCCAACATCCAGAGTCAACTACTAGGCATGTGATTGAAGTCACCTTGCATCTTTCAGCTCAGCTGACCCTCCAGCAGTATGCAGCTGCATGAGTGAGCCCAGGGAAACCAGGAGAGGAGCTACTTAGCCAACCCACAAAATTATGAGAAATAATGTACTGTTGTAATTTTAGGTTACTGTATACACATATAGGTTGAGTCATCACTATTCTGAGTCTAGGGCAAGAACGTCAAGGGCTTTTCAAGTTTCAGCTTTAGGGGCAGGGCCACTCGCTGCCATTACAATCCACAGTGTTTGTGAACCACGGGAGCTGTCCTAGGTGCTGACTTCATGCCTTGCCCACTTCCTTTTGACTAGCACTGTCCTAAGTGCAGACCACATTTGTTAAGCAACAAGGGACCGAGATAACCTACTAATGCTCACCTGTTTGATTCTAAACAGTGTATCTACCGTTGTCCACTATATTGTCCACTGTCAGGGCTGTGATAAACAGTTACAATCGCTGGGAGGATTTAACCTAGGTATACCTGAATTGGGTCATAATCTCCAGGAGATGTGCTTCCTTGTTTCCACGAGGCTCCTGAAAGACTTTCCCATTCTGAAAGTCTTAGGGAGGCAAGGTAAAGAGTTGTAAAATATCTGGTTTGGACTTGGAGCAGTGTAGTCAAGAGTGCAGCTTCTGGAACTAAACTAATTGGGTCATTGGTTGCATCACCTTGGAATATTTGGGGGATTATAATACCCACTTTAGGGGTTTTATGAGAAAAAACTGTTTAAATACATATAATATGTATTTAAATAAATTAATATATTCCATGTGTTTATAAGAGGACTCAATCCATAGTAAGTGATGAATAAATATTAGGCATTTTAATGAAGGTGGTGAGCAAAAATTAAAATGACTGGTTACAATGATGATGAAAAAAATGTGGTTTGACTCCCAGCTCTGACACTGCTAAGTTATGTGAGTATATCTTCACAAAGTTTTGATGTTTTGTTATATTGTGGTGATTAAATGAGGAAGTGAGAGCAAAAACATGGTACAAAACAGACAATAAATACATAATCTAAATGGTATTTTTTCTCTTCTGGGGCTTCCTGCTTTCCTAAGACTCAGAAGATCCTAGAATATTATCTTAAAGTGTGTGTGTGGATATGTAACAATAGAAAGTTTAAAGGTCCTTAATGAAATAATAGTCAATTCATGGAAATCATTCTAGGGTCTCCTGTGCCCTCCCTGTCAGAGAGAACTTCCTCGTAGTCCACTGCCAGTTGCCTTGCTGTTACAAAGCTTTTGAGATGGATTAAAACAATAGCATCAACAGAGGTATAATTTCCTTTGACCCCTCTTTAACTAGCTGTGAACCACAGGGCTTTCCAAGTGGTGACAGAATCAGGGAAGGCAGGAGGAGAAGAAACCTATCATCTGAGTTCCTGGGATGAAGTAGTACTTACTGAAAACCATTCTGAGTATCTGGGTAAAAGATGCTATGAGTTTTTCTCTTGTCTCTTTTAAAAACAAAACCCTGTCTATTGACCCATTGCCAATTCCAGCCTAAAAAACTGGCATGAATGTTTTAAGGGTAGGAAGAAGAAAGTAAAAATTTCAAAATTGTGGTAGAACATAGATAGGTGCACGAAACAAGAGGTCTTTGTTTCCCACTGCCATAAACTATTGTGTGAATGTGTGTCCTTTAAGTCTCAAGCTTCCTGACCCTTAATTTTCTTATTTGTAAAATGGGGGTTAGGTTAAAATATAGCTTTTATTTGTCAAATGCCTACCATATGCAGAACTTCACAACAATACGTCTGAAGTAGGTATGTATATGCCAAAATTGCAAATCAGGAGACTTAGAAAGCTTAATTTCCTCAAAGATACAAAGCTTGAAAACAATAGAACCCAAGCATTCATCGATCTAGGTCTTTCTGAATTCTTCCACTGCATCATAAGACCTCTCATCTTGAAAACCTCTTCAAATGGCATACATGTTGTCATTTGTATACCTTTGAATTTTTGGGTGATCAAAGGCCAAAAAATGACACATACAAGTTCTTAAAACTTTTTCATCATTCTTATTTATCTAGAGTTCCTGAGGAATAATATAAAAAATCTAGTTGCCTAATCATCATACATATTACACACACACACACACACACACACACACACACACACACACACATATTCACTTTTCAAAGAATTAGCAAAAATAATTTAATAATTTAGTATTTCTCTACCAATGGCCAAGAGAGCCAAGGGAGTCAAAAAAATTTTACAAAGAATTCAAGAATCTGCATATCTATCAAATATTGTCTAAAAATTAAAAAAATAATGTCTTGGCAATATATAAATTAATATTTATCAAATGCATAGATACAGCTCTATAAATGTTAATGTGAGTGTTTCTTTATTATATTTGTATCTACTTAACATCTAAGTTCATTTTAAAATGGCCCTGTGCTATTTATTGTAGCTTTTATTTAGAATCATGTTGTAAAGCCAGTAGCTGTGGCCACCATCACAGCCGCCTGGCTCTTGTAGGTTTGCATTTGATCTGGACAGATGGTAAAGAAACTGTAAAGCGAAAAACTGATGGTCCATTTTCCTTTATTCTAGACTCGCACTTAGCAAGCGAGTAAAAACACACAGCGGGAAACACTTCCCTTTCCATTCAGAGCTTCCAAAGCCACTGACTCATTCAAGTTTTCCCAGAATCAAAGGCAGAGGTGAATAAGACCTCACCAATCTTCTTCACCTCTGTCCCCCATCTCCTTCACCTTCACAAACTGGTTTCTCCTTCATCATTCCGCCATTTTTATTGTGTCCTCCACATGGCCTCCCTGCCATGCTACACCATGGGCTCTTCCTCTCTACAAGAACATGATCACTCCCCCCAAAATGGCCTTTTAGCTCCTCCTTTTAAAACTTTTCAGGGAGCCAACCCCCTCCTCCAGCACACATTAGCATAACCAAACCCCTTCCCAAGCAAGAAGGGCAATTAGCTATATCACGTGAGGGCAGCAGCCATCTTTAACAGAGTGAGCATAAATTAATTTATCTGCCCAACACACATGTCTTTTCTCATCTAAGCGATACCAAAGTATAACTCTTACCATGCATCATAAAACATCTGATGTTAAGAAGGAGTCCTGAGTCTAATACAGGTTAGGAACTGTTTCTTTACTTAGAAGATTACAAGGCTCTTAAAAATATGTTGGCTCATTTCATTCTGGCAATTAAATCAACAATTATTGTAGAGTACCTCTGACAACAAAATTCTTTCTAGTTACTTTTCTGCTTAATTGGATTCAGGAAAAAACAGGGATTTACTATCGTTCCATTTTAGATCTGTTTTCTGCTCTGGAGGTTATAGTCAATAAATCCTGAGTGCAAAGAAAAATAGATCCTAACTAGAGGAGAGAGAGAGCTTTGCTTCAGAAGCAGAAAAAAAAGAAAAAAGCATGGACAGAGAAGGTCACAGGCATGCATGCTCCTCTCCTTCAGAGGTTTAGCTTAGCCGGTGGGATTACTCATAAACCTGTGCAACATGTAGAAAATGCTACCATTCCCTCACTGATTCTCACAAGATTTCTTGCTGAGATGTCTGAAGCCACAATCATGAGAAGAGGATATCTACGGTACTTGAGGAAAACTGTCATTGCTAGTGACCTGTCACCTTTGGAGAACATTTCATCTAAAATCAATAGACTATCCAGAAGATGCTGGAAAAATCTGGCGCTTACTCACCATGAGCAAGAAATATAGTCTCTTTGAATCTGAAGACCACAGTCACTGCTATAGACTAAGTGTTTGTGTGCCCCCAAATTCGTATTTTGAAGCCTCATCCCCATGGTGATAGTATTTGAAGGTGGAACCTCTAAAGTGGTGTCAACCTGGTCCCTACCGCCCACTAGAGGGCGTTCCAGCTTTCATGGTGGGCGGTATTGGAGCAACCAAAGTATAAATAAAAAGATAGATTTAACTATAATAAGTTGTTTTATAAAGATTTATTCTGCCAAACTTAGCAAAAATCTGACATAAGTACTTGGTAAGTAATTATTATTATATGCTTTAATTTGCTGTAACTCTGCTTTATAAATTTTATAAAGTAAAGTTACTTCCCTACTTTATTAATCACCATTACTGTGGAACCAGTGGGTGGTTAGAAAATTTTACTACTAACAGAGATACAAAAGTGGGCAGTAGGTATAAAAAGTTGACTACCCCTGCTTTAGAAGGTGATTAGGACATGATGGCAGAGCCCACATGAATAGGATTACTACCCATCTAAAGAGATCCCAGAGAACTTTCTCACTCCTTCACATATGTGAGGACATAGCAAGAGGAAGCTTCTATGAACCAGGAAATTAGCCACCCCCAGACAATGAACCTTCCAGGGCCTTGATCTTGAACTTCTCATCCTACAGAAACATGAGAAATAAATGTTTGTTGTGTAAGCCATTCACTTTATGGTAATTTGTTACAGCAGTTCAAACAGACTAAGACAGCCACTCAGTTCCAAATTCAACCTCCCAGAATCTAACTGCCTAAAGTAAACATTTACAATTCTTTATACATCAGGAACATGGATATATTAGATGTCTGGCCCAGTGGTCTTTATGGGAACTCAAAATGTAATTTTCAACTTATTTGTGCCTTGAGGTCTGTCACAGAGATCCTGGGCCTAATAAGAAACCCCCTATATTCTACAAGAGACAAAAAGAAACTTCAGTGACCACATATATTAAATATTAATTGTCCATGGAGAAAAAAATACTTATCTGAAAGCCTCCTGGGCTTCAGATCCCAGAGTTATTATTCATGGTATTATACGCAGAACATTTCTGCCTTCATGATTCTGTTTATTCCTCAAGATGGCAATCCCAGGAAATGGTATTATATGAACATTACTGTTTAAAAAGGAAAAACAAAACAGAACAGGTACTCTGAGAGGTAGCTTTGTTCAGGCACAAGCCAAGTCAAGGTTTTGATCTTCTGGCTCCTGCAACTGTATTGTTTCTGTTTGCTCTCTGTCTTCAACCATCTCTGATTTCTCCTTAGCTTGGATAGAATTGCTCTTTTGTTTACAAACTCCCTTATCTGCTTTTTTGTGCATTGCTTATCACCACTTTTCAGTGTCTTGCAATTTCCTCCCTGGCTTTTGTTGAAGGTCAGCTATTTACTCCTATTTCTTTACATCTGATTTTGAGGGCTATCTATTGACAGTAATATTTGGCTTGTCTGGAGTGCAGGCAACTTGTAAGAAAGAGAGCGTAATCAGAGGAAAACAGCATCCTTCTAAAAGTCAAGAGGCCTAGATTCCAGCCACAGCCATTCATTCTACTTACTGCTGGGTGACACTGGGTGAGTTGTTCAAACTATTGAGGCTCAATTAACTCATCTTTAAGACAGGAATGATATGATCTTATCTCTATCACAAGGTGGTGGTGAGGGTTATGAAGCTAAAATGAGATCAGAGATATCAAAGTACTTTCCTGATTGTAGATAGCTGCATTCTGGCAAGGTATATAATCATTTTATACCAGAGATCACAAAGCAAATGTATTCTGGACTCTAAATAAGTGGAGTAGGCAGGTTTAATAAAAGTATGAACTAGAACCCATAGGAGATACAGGCCCTATCAAAGGCAGTATGTTTTAAATATACAGTAATATTAACCTGGTAGCCAATCTAGACACACATGCTGCTCAAATTGGCCATGTAGGACACTAGTCTGTGAGTCCCATTTTCATGACTATATATATATATACACCAAATAGTACCTATCACTTAAAAAAATGTCATATACAACCAGATAGTGGTATTCTTAAGTGTGGGTAAATGCCATTGAGATTAATTAATAAACACTTATTCAACAACATAAGCAAATTCATACTAGCATTTTGTTAGCATACAGTTCTCAGCCAATGGACACTAAGCACATACAACTATCCTCATGGTAAGTAGAGGGTGAGCACATCAATTTTTACCTTGAAGAAGAGCTTCATAAACTTAGATGTTGGGGAAACAAATATAAAATAGTTTCAAAGATAAAACAGACAACACAAAGGATGTAGGTATAACTAGTTATGTAATCCGATGAAGAGGACTCCCCTATTGTGTTGGCCTCAGGATCTAATGCTAACCTGGATTTGCAGGGAAAACAAGAAAGACCTATGTTGTTTATATATACTTACTCAGCAGAGCAGCAACCATGTGACTTGTAGTATCTTGGTGTGGGGACACAAGAGAGGTGCACACCACACCAAGAGGTCCTCACATTTACATCTAGCCCTAAAAGTCATATATAGATGTGACCTGAGTATGTACACATACACACATACATGCATGCATGCTTACCACTAAGTAATAATCTGTACACTTCTCTATATGGTATATACCCATATATACACAGGTCCTAGTCCTTGGAACCTTTATTAGCAAAAAGGGTCTTTGCAGATATGATTAAGTTAGTCATCTTCAGATGAGAGATTATTCTGGTTATCCATGTGGGCCTAAATGCAATCACGTAAGTCCTAATAAGAAGGAGGCAAAGAGATCTCTCTCATACACATGTGTGCATGTGCACATGCACCATAGGTGATGTGAAGACAGAGCAAAGAGAGATTTGAAGATGCTGGTCCTGAAGGCTAGAGTGGTGTGGCCCCAAGCCAAGGAATGCCAGCTGCTACCAGAAGCTGAAGAGACAAGGAATGACTCTCCCCTGCAGTCTCCAGAGGGAGCATGACCCTGCCAACACCTTGAGTTCCACTCAGTAAAATTGATTTCTGACTTTTTTCCTCAAAAAACTGTTGAGAGAATAAATTTCTATTGCTTTTGGCCCCAAAGTCTGTCCAAATTTGTTGCAGCAGCCTCAGGAAATGAATACAGTACATATATATTCTACACAGGCACATTGTACAGGCACATCAAATGAATATCAACTTTAAATGTACAAAGTTCGAATACGCAAGAAACACATTTCCTGGAATTACCCCCTTTATGTATCCTTCAAAATGGCATCATGTTCCATCTATATAGTTGCTCCAAAGCTTGGGCGTTACCTTCAGTTTATCATTTTCCCTCAAATCTGACATAGTCCATTAAGAAGTCCTATGAGCTCCACCTCCAAACCATCTCCAATCCACTCACTTCTTCTTCACCTTCCCTGCTACCATCATCTTCAAAGTCATTCCTGCTTCTTTCCCAGACTACTGCAGCCTCCAGTCTTTCTGCTCCCATTCTTGTCTCTGTATGACTTCTCCAGACAACACCCAAAGTAGTCTTTTAAAATCCTTAATGGGATTATTTTATATCCTTAGTGTAAATCCTCCCAACATGGTTTCTCAATTATTGCAAATACATACATTTTCTTAACCTTACCTACAACTCCCTGTATGATCTGACTTCCCTGCCCCTCTCCCTGACTTCCTTTCCTTCACACTATCCTCATTCTTCATGGTACAGGCACACTAGCCTCTTTATGCTCGTGAAATGTGCCAAGCTCATCTCCATCTCAGGGCCATTGTGATCGCAGTTCCCACTAGGTCAGAGTCTCATCCTGGGCATCATCTGACTATACCCTTCACATCATTCAGATTTCAGCTCAAATATCCTCTCCTTGAAGATAACTTCCCTAACCACCCCTATCATGACCTATGTCACTACCTATTTTATTTTCTTTATAACAGTCCCACTTAGAAGTATTCTGGGTACCTGTTGATTTATTTGCTTCTTTACCTCCCTGCCCCCTACAAATACAGGCACCACAAGGGCAGTGACTGTGTCTATCCCGCCAGTAGGTCTCCAGGGTTCTCAACAGTGCTTGCATATACTGGACAATCAACAAATATTTATCAATTTAATGAATCGCTCACAAGCTTGGTTGGCAACCTGAATTATATGTGAAGATGTTTAAAATGACCAATTCCATGAATTTCTAGGCAGTAGGGCCCCACAATTTATATTTAAAAGAGATCCTCATGTGATTTCATAGATAGCTAGGATTTTAGCTGACTTAAACACCTAGCCAATGTGCAAATCCTTTGTACACATGCCCATAACTCACACCTACATTCTTTTCACATATACCTTCTATACCAGACATTACATACACACTTATGTACCTACCCTTTTTCTGTGTTTATTACGTACACTGCATATACAAGTATAGCATATGCTGATCTTTATCCAGTCATTATTGTTGTAACAAAATTACCACTTATAAAGGTTTACACTGTTCTAGGTTCTGACCTTGGTGTGCAGACTATAGAAAGGCTCAGTCCCAGCTCTGAAGAGTTCACAGCCTCCAACCACCAACGTGTATCTCGCAATCCAAGATAGAGAGTGTTACGAGATACGGCAGCACTGTGGAAGAGATACAGACTGGAGGGCAGGAGACTTGGCCAGGTTGAAAAAGTCATATGTAAATTGAAGCACACAATGCATGTTTTGTGTCCTAAAGGATAGAAGTTATCTAGGCTGGGAGAAGGGACTGTAACAGGAAAGTTTATCAGAGATCCAGAGAACAGAATGTGCAAGAATAAAGAATTAGGGCTAATGCGATCTCAGCGAGTTATGGACTTCTCAGATTTCTTATTCCCAGATTAGACTCTGGAATTTGGGGCAGAAGCAGCCTATCTCCCTTCCAGTTCTGAGGCTACCCTGTGTCATAGAAAGCAGTACACCATTCAGCAACTACTGCCAAACCAGCCCAGGAATAAAGGGTTCTCCTCCCGTCTCCTTCATGTGAGGGGAAATCTTGCCCAAGGCACAAGCAAGGCTTCAAATTGTTGTAATTTGAAATTTCAAACTATCAGATGCAGTTTTGCTTCCGCCTGCCATCTGCTTTTCCAGCATGCAATGACACCGAGCCTGTTTTTATTGTGTTTGTTCAAGCAAGTCCACCAGTGAAACATTAATAATTTTGCCCAGTGCCTAGGTGGTTTGCGTGCTTGGGATGATATCTGAACATTCATCAAGCTCTTCAAAGTTATGAGCAAACTAATTTTTCTCTTTAAGCAGGGAGAGATGAGGGGAATCTGGATTTTTATTATTCGTGCGTAACACTAAGTGACACTTTCAACTTTCTCTACACAGAAAAAACAAATGCATTGCTATTGGCCCCAACAGCAGATACACTTTATAAAGATATAGTTTCCCATCCAAGGCAGGGAAGAAGGAACCTGTGGATTACAGTAAGATAAGACAGAATGGCCATGGCTGGTTGGCTCAGCGGATAGAGAGTTGGCCCAGCCTGCGGACATCCTGGGTTCAATCCCTGGTCAGGACACACATGAGAAGCAACCATCTGCTTGTCTTCCTGTCCCTCTCCCCCTTCTCTCCCTCTTCTCCTCTCGCAGCCGGTGGCTCAACTGACTCAAGCATCGGCCCCAGACAGGGGTTGTCAGGTGGATCCCAGTAGGGGTGCATGTGGGATTCTGTCTATTTCCCCTCCTCTCATTTAAAAAAAAAGATAAGATAGAAAGTGGGTACCACATCTAATGCCTCATTCCTGTGCTCTTCATAGGCAATTAGACACTAAGTCCTATTGAGTCTATCATTATTCTTGCCCCTGCTCCCCATTCCCATTGTCACTGTGGCCTTTCCCAGGTAATCTGGGTTACCCAAGTCTGCTGCCTCTGGTTTCCTAATACTCCCTAACTCAGTTTCCCATGCCTCTGCCAAGCCATCACCAGAGATGGAGTGGGTTCCCCACTGCCCTGAAGATGAGGTCCACACTCTTTAGCATGGTTCACAATGCTCATCTCTCCCTCCATTTCCACATGAGCGTCCTATGCCCCAGCTAGTCATTATTCCCCTGCTGCAACATACCCAGCAGGGTCTGCACAGGAAAGAACATCTACAGAGCTATACAGTGTCCGGTTGATGGCATAGTTCTAGAAATGACAGCTGTCATTATGGTCACACTTGTTTAAAAAAATAAAAAAAGAGTGATACCCAGCTTTCTCTGGTTGATCTCTGTCTTCATTAAAGGAATTCATATCTTCTTTAGAGGAATAAAACATAGATTTACTGTACTGTTTCCTTCCACATTGGTGCCAGGGAAGAATGGCTTCTAGCCTCTAAACTGTACATTACAGCCCACTTTACAAAGTGGCTAAGAACTCAGAAACCAGGACATCTGAGTTGAGAGCCTGGCTCTGCCACTAATCAGCTCTGTGAATCTGGGGAATTCACTTCACTGCTTTGTGTTTCTAATTTGATCATTCATGGGCATAATCATAAGTACCTACATATCAGCTTCAGGCAAGATTAAAAGATGCAGTCACTATTGAACACTAAGACTAGGAGTTGATATATAATAAACACTACATTAGCAACTGAGTACTAACCCAGTGTATACATAGCTCTGAAAGTAGATTTGCACATTCTTAAAAGGAACCAAAAACTCTTATCAAGTTGTTTTTTTTCCCCCTGCCTGTAAATCTCTTCATTTATCATTACTCATTTGGAGAAAGATGTGTCTTTTTTAAGCCTTCCCTGAAAGGCTACCTCCTCTAGGATGCCTTGAAAGGTAGTGGAGTAGATTGAGATTTGGGGTGTGAAACACTTTCCTTTAAGTTCAACATTTTAACTTTCAATCAACATAATTTTGAGTAGGTTGATTGGCCATCCTGAGTCTCGTTTCATTCATCTGTAAAATGGGGAGAAGATCACCCTCTTTGCAGGGTGGCTGCATGTCCAGTTAATACATTTTAGTTCTCTAAATTCTTTCTCTTGATCTTTATTCAGAGTGGAGATTGGTTAATCCTTTTTGGTGGGCTCCCATTAAAATATATAAACTTGTGTTATAGCCAAAGTCACCCTATTTTTTGGACTGAAAGTTAGGAAGTGTTTATATCTTGCCTTGACTACTTTAACCATGCCTGACTAGTGTCTGTTCATTTATTCTCTAGTTTCCTCTCTATTCTGAACTGTTGCCTAAAATACGAACTGATCAAGCCACTCCCCCCAGGAGCAAACTCTGATTGAATCTTGTTATCTATTAATCAAGTTCAAACTCCTTGAAATGATGCCTAAGGTTCTCAACGTCCTGCCCCAAGCTTGCTATACCAACCCCAACTCTAGCCACTGCCCCATTCTGTGAGTCTTCATTGCTCTATTGGCCCCAGAAGCAGCCATGGGATCTAGGTTTTGGTTCAGGAGTCACTCTACCCAGAATGCCCTTCTAGTACCTCCTCACCAACTAAAATCCTACCCCAAAATCTATGGCCCCAAAGCCTCTCATTATCCCCATTCTACCCATGCCCCGACCCCACCACTGGAAGAAATGAAACCAGTTAAACAGGGAGACTGAAATCTCAGAGCCCACAATTATCAATTGGTAAAGAGGGGTCTCACACCCAAATTTTCTGACTCTCAATGTTTTAAACACACATTCTCATCCCCATCCTATGCTGTTTCTGCCCCTACTTTCCCCAAGCTCCTCACAGACTTATAATAACCAGGAGCTCCAGAACTCTCAGGTACTGTACCTATCTGAAATGTTAGTCATACAGGGTCATTCACTGCTTCTTTTGTTTCCCTTTTGACTTCTGACAAAAGTGTGCTGAAAGGAGCTCTCTCATACCTTGGTGGCAGAAATGTAAGTGGACAGAATTTTTGGAAAGATATTTGGCTGCATATATTAAGAGTTTGCAAAATATTCATACTCTTTTATTAGCCATTCCTTTTCTGTAAATCTTTTTAAAGGAACAAATAAAAACTACACATACACACACAGAGACATAATACAAGGGTGATATTACAAGAAAGAATTGGAATCAACCTACATGCCTGACAATAAAACATGGCAGTGGTTACGAATCTCAGTTCTAGAATCAAAGAAAACCAAAAACTACCACCTAATACTTAATAGTTGTGTTATCTCAGGTAAATTATTTAACCTCTCTGTGCATGAGATTCCTGATTTTTACATTTATCTCTATAAAGGAATAATAGCAGAACCTATGCCATAGAGTTACAATGAGGATTGAATGAGATTTTACAAGGAAAGAATTTAACTCAGAGCCTAACATACTGCAGGCTTTCAATAAAAATAAGCTATAAATAAGAAGTACTAGCAGTAGAAGGAAGAGGAGGAGGAGGAGAAAAAGCAGGGGGATAATAATTAGAAGACACAGCAATTGGTTAGAATATTATGCAGTTATTAAACATTATGCTTAAAGAGTTTAAATTAATAATTCGGAAAATGAATTAATGATCAGTAAAAAAAACAGGATCAACTTTGTGTATAGTAATAATCTAATATAAAATTTTAAATCTTAGAAAACTGCTGGAAGACACTGTACTTAATGTTAGCAATAGTAATACCTTTGTGATGAGACTATGCACGTGTGTGTAGGGGTCTGTAATTTTTCATTATCTTGGCTTTATATATATTTATTGTCTGTGTATGCCTATCCTTGCCCAAACAGTATCACCAATACCCTGAAAAATATGGTAAAAATTTTGTCATAACTTTCCTTCATCTCCAGTGTCTCCTGACATGAATTCAATACTGAGCCAACAAACCTTACTAGTTGAACAGGCAGCAATGTCCTCATGTGGAAAATTGAGACAACGTATGTCATGGGTTCTTCATAGAGACTACATGACTTATTTTACTGAAGATGCCCAGGATAGTGCTTACAACAGAAAACTGTGCAATAAAGATGCGCTTCCTCTCCCTTGTCTTATTTACTTTTTTGCTTTATTTTAAAGTATCCCAACTGATTTTTAAGAAAAAAAGGGGTCTCTGAGAGCCATTCTGTTACTGGCCTCTAAGGAATAGCTTTTGGATCAATGGCCAATAGGATTTTGATTATAAGAACATGGGTTCACAAAGAAAGGCTACTAACTCCTTGCTGGCCACCATAGGTTCATAAGATCTGAGCCAGGGGTCCCCAAACTACGGCCCGCAGGTTGCATGTGGCCCCTGAGGCCATTTATCTGGCCCCTGCTGCACTTCTGGAAGGGGCACCTCTTTCATTGGTGGTCAGTGAGAGGAGCACAGGATGCATCTGCACCCATAGTTCCCATTGAAATATTGGTCAGTTTGTTTATTTAAATTTACTTGTTCTTTATTTTAAATATTGTATCTGTTCCCATTTTGTATTTTTACTTTAAAATAAGATATGTGCAGTGTGCATAGGGATTTGTTCATAGTTTTTTTTTAAGTCCGGCCCTCCAATGGTCTGAGGAACAGTGAACTGGCCCCAGTGTAAAAAGTTTGGGGACCCCTGATCTGAGCACTGAGGAGGATTAGGTTCAAGTTCTACCATCTGCTCTTCGAAAGTTCTCCAGAGTCCCTTTGTGAGAGCTCACTGGCACTCAAGTAAAAATCTGATCCCCAAAAATGTAGTTGATGGAAAAATTTTCTCTCTTCCATGATAGGAAGTTAACCTTCATTTCTTGCTCCTGAGCCCGGCAATGGGGGTGTGTTATACCCACCAGGGGGGCTCTTCCTGGTAATCAAAAAGTCCATTTCAGGATACAGAGTTTGGCTTTTTCCTCAGGTGAAGTGTGGGTTTATCCTGGTGATAATTTAAGTTAGATTTAACACATTTTTCATTTAGTTATTCAGCATTTAAGTGGGCAGTTACCATGCACCAGATATAGGGAATGCAAAGATGAATTGCCATTTAGACCAGAACCTGTTTTAGGTAAAACACACATATTAAGCAAAAGGATCAACTGTGCGGTTTATTTAAATGATCACTGTGCTTTTCTAGCCTGTATGTGAGAGAGGTATACCAGGAGTCATGGATATAGACTCAAAACATTCAAACCTGAGCTCTATTGCTTCTTATATATCTGTTTCTGTGTCTGTTTCTTTATGAAATGCAACAGCAAGCTGGTGTTAGGATTAGAGCTAGTCTATGTATATCGCTTAACAAGCCATCGTAGCATGATTCAATAAGCAGTGGTTAGTATTATAGTTGTGGTTTAATATCTTTAAGAAACTCTTTAAGAAGGTACGCACCTCATCTTTCCTAAGCTGCCTTTGAGAAAGCAACATTACCATCATTAAGTCAGATGACTCCCCCTTTTTTCCTTACATCCATTCATTGCCTTCCACTACTGGTTACTGATTTGTTTCTGCTTTATGCTTTTAATTCTGGCATCTCCTCCCCTCCAAGAAGATGGAATTGAATACTGGATGAGGATGAACCTTGCCTGAGAGCCTGTGTATGCCAGGAACTGTGTTTATAACTTTCACCAACATTTTCTCATTGCATTTCCATGGCTGGTCTTGTGGAGGGCATTATGGTCCTGCTTTGTTAAGACAGAATGGAGGTTCAGAGAGGAGGAGGGACCCCAAGTCACAGAGCTCTTAAATTGTGAAGCTGGCTTGCAGCCAGTTCTGCCTGAATCCAAATACCCGCACTAACAGTACGCCCTGAGGCCTCTTGTCCATTCCCATTACTCAATTAGGTCATTGGCCTTTCTTCTGGAGGAAGGCAAAAGAGAGAGAGATAAGCCTTCCAATGCTCAATCTTGCTAAGTCAGATTTCTGACACCCAAGATGCACATATCCACTCAAATCCCTATCTGAGAGAAGCCTTACCCTTTTGCATATTAAATAAAAATGGAAGATTCAAGGGTTTAAAATGACCTGGTCAAGCCCACTCAGAAAGCTTGTGGTAGAGTGAGAATCAGAAAGGGTCTCTTTCCAAACATAGGAGTAATCTGCTTATTCCAAAGCAACTGAAAGATTCAGGGCAGAAATCCAGCCAACATGCTCTGGGCACCAAATGATGGGAAGCCCAGGTGGCCAATGAGCTCACTGGGCAAAGCATAAGAGAACGCAGGCTGGGCACAGAACTGCCTTCTGAAGTACAAATATGAATGCTAGACAGCTCTCCGGTGGCCAGCAAGTCAGAGCAACAACGGAGGTTCGCAGGTTCACAGGCAATGAAAGAGCAGGGCAGGGAGGGCACAGTTGAACTTGTCATACCAAAAGAAGAGTTGCCAAGGAGGACCAGAGCCCCACCTGTTCTGGGGACAGGGATGTCACAGTCACTTGTCAGCAGCTAGAGGCTCACTCACACAGAAATCTGAAAATAGAATGTCTCCTAAGCATTTTTTTTCTAAATTTTCTTTGCAGAGCCTCCTTATTCTTTCATAATCACCTCAAAGCAATCCCCAATAAAGTACTTAAGTAAATTCAAAGCAATTAGAGAGTCTATCTACAGTGAGCCCAATATACGTCTGCAGTGGTTCTCTGGAAAATGGCTCAGTATACTTTTCCCTCAGAATAGTGTTATTTGTATAAGGAAAATGCTGCTCTTTCCCAGAGTATAAACGCACACGTGCGCGCACACTATGACAAATGGATATAACATCTCAAGAGTGAAATATGGTGTTGTGGGTTACAAGCCAAAGCGAGGCAGTACCGCTCCAGTAAGCACTTATAAATTGTTGCAAACAATATCAAGAAACAGAAGCCTGCCCTGGTAAAATAGCAGCTGCAGGATTTCAGGGCCCTGGCCTAGCTTTAGAAAAGAAAATTGAAAACAACAAAATCCACTGCTTCAAATATACTGCTGGATCTCCAGGGTGGTCTTGTGTTTCTAATTAATATTTCCCACTAATTATGTTCATGACGGTAAGTGTGCAAAATACAGAACTCATCCGTTTCTTCTGCATGGAGCTGGTGCTGGGGTAGGGAGGGGAGGGACACAGTCTAGGAGGAAGGCTGGGCAGCTTCATTGTGATGCTAAATAATGCAACAATTAAGAATATAATTTTGGAAGATGTCAGCTGCCTACTTACTCATAGGACTTCTAGCAAATTAAGCAGTAGGTGAGTTAGCTCATTTAGTGAGATCTAAGAGTTGGGAGGTAAGGTGTTTTTACTTTGCATTTGTGAAACACAGTTCTCGACTACATGCAAATAATTTGGGCACCCCAACATGCCATTAGCTCAACACTCTGTGCTGCTGAAAGCAAGGAGGTCAGCTGCTTAAAAGGGTCTGTGACTCGGTTAAAGTGCATTTCTTTTTTCTTTCTCCACCCTCTCTTTCCCTCCTTCCCAAATGCAGTTGTCCAACTTGGAAAGTACACATACACAGTTCAATAAAGCAACTTTGGAAACTACAGCTTTCAAAAGTCAGGGTTAAAGGAGGTAGAGGAGAAACTGGATTGAAATCCTACTCTACTGTCTTTATACCTGTCAGCCTTTGTTTCTGTATCTGTAGTATGGAAATAATGACATCCATATTACAATTTTTCTGTTTACTAGTTAAATTCCTTTACAAGGTGGTATGTCTTGTAGACAGGGGATATATGATATTTATCTCTGTATTCTACTAACTATGACTGTGCCTGAAACATAGTATGTATTTAGTAAGTATGCTAATAAGAAATTAATAATTTTTAAAGAATGGGTGAAGAAATGTCTGATGTGAAAATTCAATGAGAAAAAATATGTCAAGTTGCTAGTGAGGTTCTTTACCCATAGTAGACTCTTAAAAAATGAAAAGAGCGGGGAAAAAATGGCTGTATTAGCTATACCAGGATTTATTAGGCCTTGGAAGAAGAAGTCAAAGTTTCTTGAGCAGAGTTGTCTGCTGACTAAATAGGGAAGAATATAGAAAAACTTGTGGCCAGTGTTCTTCAACTGCAAGCACATAAACTCAAATGAGAGCCAGGGGCTCTTAGTGTACTCAGAAAGCCTGTCAACAACAGAGTTGGTCAAGCCTTGTGCCAGAGCCTGCACTAGAGACTTCCCATCCATCACATTAGCAGGTTGTAGCCTAATAACCCTGTAAGACAGCTGTTGTTACCTTTTCTGTTATAAATGAAGAAATGGAGGCCCAGAGAGGAACCAACTTGTTCAAACTGAGACAGAGTTGACTGTGAATATTTCCAAGCAGTAACTTTCCCACTTGACATAGAGACCAGTAGAGGACTCACCACACTGTACTGTGATTGCTCTCGGCTCACTGGCAGCCTGCCAGCTGACAGTGAGGAAGGGAAGGGACCATCCCCCACCAGTCTCACTGTCCACCCTCCCCTCCCCAGTCTCTCTGACCGAGGGCCACATGCTCTCTGCTGCTTCATCTTCTTTTCTAGTGAGGAGACACCAGTTCTGAAAATTCCCATGTGTGACACAGAGCAGGAGGCTTCCTGCTCTTGAACTTCCTCAGGGCGCTGTCTTCCAAAGCCATCTCCTGAGGCTGATGCCAAAGATATGTCTTTTCCACAGCTCTCCAGTGAGCTTAAGACCACTGAAGGCCTTTAGCAACTATTACTTATTCACACTGTAATTACCTACCATTTATTGAATATTTACTACATGCTGGGCACAGGGATTTACATGCATTATCTTATTTAATCCTCACCCAAAAACCCATGAGAGTTAATATTATTATCCCTAATTCCTAGATAAGGATACCGAGGGTTTAAATAAATTGTTCAAGGTCACTCAGTTTGTAAGGGGGAGAGCTGAGATTCAACATTAGGTTTTCAAAGTCCAGGTCCCATGCACAAACTGTTCCATATTGCCTTTATTAGATGGCAGTGTTATAACATATTGTGTGTGTGTGTGAATAGAACTAATATCTTTCTTTCTGGAATGTCCATCTACTGGCCGTGGTTCTTCCCCTGGAGCCACAAATAACAAGGTGACTCTTTTTACAAATTGCTCTTCACACAATGGGAACCCCGGCTGCATGCCCAGCAGTGGCCTTTCCAGTAGACAGTTCCACCCGGCCCCACACACACCCGGATTCTATTTTCTATAATGGTATAACCCAGTTATGTGTTTCGTTGGTTTATTTGCCTTTGGCATGATGCCGTTCACTGACATGCTCTCATTCAACACCACCACAACATTATGAGGATGGCTTGGTTCCCTAGTTCCAGAGATGAGGAAGCGAAGACTCAAGAAGGGGAGGTTTACTATCCAAGGGCAAAAGATCCATCAAGTAGCAAAGCTGAGAACCCCAGGATTCAAACTCAGGGTTTGTCTAAAGTCAAGGCATGTGCTCCTTCCACTGTGCCATGAAACCCCTCGAATGAATGAATAAATGCATGTAGGAATGAATAAATGAATGAATGAGTGAACGAACAAATGAACCATACATGGTAGAGTGTGATAAGCACCTTAAGAGATGTTCAAACAAAGCTAATGGTATTCGGTTCTGTCTTTACCACCAGGTCTTTAGTGAGGCTGCACTAATTACCATTTTTATAAGATGCCTGCCTGCTTCGGCTGGTGCTGAGAAGTTTCAATAGCTGGTGGAGGAGTTGGGGGAGGGAATGGGAGTGCTGTGAAGCGGCCCCTGGAAAGCAGAGCGATTTCTGTACATAAAAACACTGAGGTTACTAATGGGAGGGGGAGGCCACAAGGATGAGCATACTTGGGATGCGACCGCACGCTGGGAGCATCTGGTGAGTAGAATTCATTCCCCTTTCATTCCTGAGATGGCAATTAAGTAGCTAATATGAGAGAAAACTGGCAACTGAGCTAGGGGCCAGGTGAGTACTTATAAGTCCAGTTGTACCCAGAAAAGACTCACCTGTGTTAAAAATGAAGACACCCTGGAGGGGTGAATGAGTGAAGGCTACATGTGGGAGGTCTCAGCTTTGTAGGCAGAGTGGTGAGAGAAGCAAAAGCTTGCCCCCATCTGTCTGGACTGAGCTTGCCAAGGAAGGAGAGCCCTGAGGTTAGCTCAGCAGGGATTGGACACCAAGAACACACAGATCCTTCACCATCACACAAGCCTGGGTTCCAATGCTGACTCTGCCCTCGTATATCTGTAGCTATGTCATCTTGGGTGAGTCACTTAACCTCTCTGAGCTTCATTTTCTTCAAATGGGATGCATCTCAGGTAGGGGGTTTGAGCATTATAGATGACCACGGATACTAAAATTCCTGGCCCATGGCAGATCTCAAGAAACTTGAGTTCCCTCTTCTTGCGAGGAGCCCCACACAGAGCAAGGACAGGTTTCTGTCACTGAGACTCATTTTTCCCTCAGCTTTTCCTTGGCCTCCAATAAGCTGGAATCCCCTGGGTCTTTTACCTCCTAAGATTATAATTCAAGCTCAGCACAGTGCACATTGAGCAATGGAGTCTGCAGGTTTCCAGTGGAGAAGTTGAGGGGTGGGGTAGAGCGGACTTGAGAAAGAGAGAGTTGGGGACCCCAAGCAGTGCTCCTAAGACTTTCAGTTACCTAACAGCCAAAGTACTCTGGATCCTCTCTACAAAGTAAAATGAATGTAAGTACTAATTTTTGAATCACCAGGCATACCCAATTTGGGCTTCTGCTGAGGGTGGCTGAGAAGCAGATCTCAGCTGGTTCAATTCTAGGCTCTTCCATCTCTACACTTCTCAGGACGCTGCTTTCCTCAATTCTCAGAAGCATTTTCAGAGGTCATCTGAAGTCCCCTCTGCAGTCAGGTGAGCCTGGCTCCAAACCTTCGACCTGCCACTTACTAGCTACATGACCTTGGGCGAGTTACTTAACTTCTGTAAGCCTCCATTTGCCCCTGTATAGAAATGGGATAATGATGCTAATAGACATGAGGATGAAATGGGTGAATGTAAGTAACAGCACCTGACATGGAGTCATTCTCTTAGCCTTCCTCCGGCTAGAGCCCTACAACCTGGTTGTGCCTCCCAATCCCGCCTTTCTCACTTTGTCATTAGCAGAAAGCACTTCGATAATTATATGAGAAACAAATAACAAAAAGAACCGATAAGCAGAGATGATTAAATCTATTTTTCTTTTGACTCAGACGGGGGTGGGGAGGGTGGTGGAAACATCCTGCCCTTGGTCACACAGCTAGGAAAGGATGAAGCCGGGACCACAGGCAGAATGTCATGATGCCTAGGTAGCTGTCTCTCCCCACACCAGGATGCCCTCATCTCGCACTTTCTTCTTACTCCATTTCTTTGAACAGAAAGGTTTTGATGGAACCACTAACGACATGTATGAATTTCGAAGCAGATAACCATTTTAAATGTGGGAAGGAAAACATTAAGATGTCAAACCCAGGGCTGCTAAATGAGCATCTGTGGCCCACATGTGGGACACTGGGGACTGGAGGCTCAGAGAAGTAATTGCCACAAATAAGATTCAACTGGACATTGATTTATTCAGCCTGTTTGCTTGATCTCCACTTTGAGCTTGTGCAATCTGCTCTTCCGCTTTGTCATTCCTTCCCAGGAACATGACCCCAGATCTTTAGGATGGAAATGTGCTCACCCATTACCTCATTAATTTCCGAGGCTTTTCATTATCATCTACACCCTTCTCCCCTACCCTCTTCCCCCTCAAAATTCAAAGCATTGGTGGGAATGAGACATATCATGTACTATTTCTCCATGATATGTCAGGATCTGTATCCGTCATTGGCAACCCTGACTGTTGCAATTCAGCCACACTAGGCTGCAGTGCACCCTGGAATGCATCGATAAGAAGGTGCCAAAGGGAAGAAGCCGAGGCCAGGAATGAGGAGCCGGTCAGAGGTGTCATCAGATCCCAGGAGCCGGTGTCTGAGGGTGATAATAAACTGAGACTTCACACGAGTCTAAAACAATGATGCTGATGCAATACCAGCACTTATGAAACTCTTGATACATACATATGTCATCACATTTCTCTTTATAACCCCCTACAAGGTAGACTTAGAGATGAGTGACCTGCCCTAAGATGGCATTGGTGGTAAATGACAGAAACGGGATTCCACCCCACCGAGGTCTCCTTACAATCCCGGGTTCTTTACCACTACCCAAGTCCACCTTTGTTCAATTTTCCTCAAAGCAGAACAGCATCCATTTGTCAGGCCCTTTCCTGGTTCAACTCTCAGTGTCTTACATACATACGTGGTTTCTATCCTTGCAACAAGCCTAGTAGGACCATACACAGAGGCTCATTTACAAATGAGGAAACTGAGTGGAGGGAGGTTAAGCCACTCACTGAAGGGCACCCAGCCTTACAAGGCAGAGGACAGGCCTCAGCACAGGTCTTTCTAAGCATGAAATGCATGTTTTGTCCACAGGACCTGATGACTTTGCCAAGAGGGCCAGATAAATGGGACTGCCTCAGGAGAGAAGGCCGCAGACAGCATGATAAATAAGGGGCATCAGTGCCATGGCCTGTATGATCAGGTCCAGAGGAAGGGCCTAGAAACAGGGTGCTAGACTTGTGGACTCTGGCAGAACAATCTCAGAAGGAATTCCCGAGAGATAAATGAGAGGCTCTGCCATCCCTACTGTGTGTGCACAGGGTTTGGGGTGCTCAGATATGTACCCAGGGCTTACCCCAGACTCTTTGAACTCCAGAGCGTTCTTCCAGGCTACACCTGGTGCTGGCTGAGGTAGAGAAGAATTATCGTTAGTGGAGTTTCTATTGTGGTCAAGTGCCATGCTCTCTATGGTGCCATCTTCAATTCTTTTAACAGTTCTGGAAAGCAGGTTTTGTCCCCTTTTCCCACTTCTTACCGTAACTTCCTCTTGCTTAGTAAAGTGCTTAGCACATCCAGACATATAACAATGTGTGGAACTGATTAATTCATTTTCAGTTCTGCTGGCCAGGAAGAAAAAAGCAGAAGTTCTTAATAAAGTTTTGCACCATATCCATTGAGAGTTGAATAATTCTCAAAAGTACTGACAATCAATAACTTTTCCAGTAGCATAAGATATGAATGGATTTCTGTATTGGAGCTGGTCTTGCAAATATCATTACTATCATGCTTTAATTCAATGAGTTAAATTCAACAAGCATTGACTAATATACACCCTTCACCAAGTAGTGTGCTGGTGATACAGAATAAATTATGGCTTCTGCCCCTAAGTCATTCCTCATGGGCAAGGTGCACTTGTAACAGTCAGGACCCATAGTGTGAGCAGCGCTGTGACAGCAGAAGTACAGAGACTGTCAGAGGGAGGCCCAGGGAAGAGAGGCACAGGACCAGGCTCTACAGGCCAGAGAAAGCTCTCTAGAGGAGTTGATGGCTAACAGGAGGCTTGCATGCCCAAGAGTTGAGAAGGTAAAGTTGGGGAGTCCATCCCAGGCAGAGAGCCCTGCAGGTAAAAAACACAGAGGAACAATACAGAATGTTCATCGCAGCATGGTTGAAGGTGGCCAAGACATGGAAACAACCAAAACGCCCTTCAATAGAGGATTGGATAAAGAAGATGTGGTACATATACACAATGGAATACTACTCAGCCATAAGAAATGATGACATAGGATCATTTACGACAACGTGGATGGACCTTGATAACATTATACTGAGTGAAATAAGTAAATCAGAACAAACTAAGAACAGTGTAATTCTATACATAGGTGGGACACAAAATTGAGATTCATGGACATAGATAAGAGTGCAGTGGTTACCAGGGGGAGGGGAAGGGAGCTCAGAGAGGAGGGTAAAGGGAGGGGAGGGGCATAAAAAGAAAAGGTGACAGAGGACAGTTTGACTTTGGGTGATGGGTATACGACATAATTGAATGTCAAAATGATGTGGAGATGTTTTCTCTAAATCTATGTACTCTAGTCGACCAATGTCACCCCGTTAAAATTGCCAATAAAATACTAAAAAATAATACAGAATAAAAATCTATAAGCAGTTAGCCAGAGCTCCCTGCGCTTGGTGACTATCCTTTTACAGAGTAGAAATAGCCTTTTTCTCTTATTATAAAAGTAACACAATAATGTTGAGTGAAAGATGCCATGTTTAAAAAAGTACATACTAGATAATTCCATATACATAAAGTTCAAAGACGGGCAAACTTAACCCACATTGTTATAGGACAGCATTGTGATGACCGTGGTGGAGTAGGGAGGATGGGGCAGGATGGGGCAGGATGGGGCTTCAGGAGTGCTGGGAATGCTCGGCTTCTTCATCTGGTGCTGGGTACAGAGAGTGTGTCTATTCAAGAAAAGCCATCCCGTTCTGTCAATATGACTTGTGCAGTTTCCTGTGTGATGTCTAATACTTCAAAATAAAGCTTACATCAGAAAAGGTATACAAAAATTATTGAAAAATAAATTAGGCAAGGAAGTTAAAGACGCAGTGAAAGTGTAACTCCACTGCCCAGGATTGATGAAGGAATATTTTGTTCCCTGTGCTTCTCAGTCTGGTCTAGAGGAGGAGGAGGAGGAGAAACAGTATCTGAGTTTAAGGATTTGCCCCAGAATAGTTTCCCTGATAAGAACACCTTCAGCAATTGATCATGGTTTTCAGGTAGGGGACATGTTTTTATGAATGGATTCTCCTGCTACTTGTCCTAACCTGTCCCAGAAGAGTGTGCAGCTTCCCTTTGATGGTGCAGAAGCCCTGCATAGACAGGTGTGATGCTGACAGGATGAATCAGCAGGGGGATTCAGGTGAGTGCAGGGAGAGAGGGGAGGCCTGCCCATGAGGAGGCAGGTGGGAGCCTGGTCCACAGGACCTCAGAAGTCTGGGGATGGAGTTCTGTTTTTGTTTATTTGTTTTTTTTTTTTTAAGTATAGTGATAAGTCCTTGGAGGTTGTTGAGCAGAAAAGTAACATAAATGAATTATTGTTTCAAAAAGGTCAGCTGCAGTGGTCAAGAAAAGCAGTCTAGGTGGCTCGAATTGAGGTGATGGCAAAGGAGATTGAGAGAATAACAGTCAAGACAGCGGCTTAGACTAGCTGGTGGACTGGCTATGGGAGAGCAGGGACAGAAAGAATCCTGAGGTAATTCAGCAGACCATTGTGGGGAAGTCTGAGTAAAAGTCAGTGTGGGTAGAAACTCAGAAATCAGATTTGAGATATCAGTCATAATAATATGAGATACTTGGGAGACATCCATTTGAAAATTGGCAGAAGGCAACTGGAAATCCACATGTGAAGATCAGAGGAACGCTCTGGAAGGGAGCAGTGGAACTTCTAGCACATCCACATATGCCGCTGCGTTTCTCTCTCACCAACCCTTGGGTTATAACTGGGAAGTTCATTCCCACAGATGAAGAAACTGAGGTTCACAGGGACTGAGTGTCTTACACCAAGCCCCATGCCAAGTCAGCATTGATTCCTGAAACAGGACCAAACTTACTATGCTTATTCTCATAAGCTTTCAAGTCAACCCAAATAGCTTAAGCTTGGCTGATTTTTATTGTGAATATGAATTTCTATGTTCTGGGAGAGGCACTTAGGAGCCACCAGGGTATGGCCTGACTGGTGGTGACATAGAGAATAGAATGTCAACCCAAAACACTGAGGTTGCCAGTTCGAAACCTGAGGTCGTTGGCTTGAGGATGGGCTCACCAGCTGAAGCACAGAGTCTCTGACTTGAGCACGGGGTCATCTACACCATCCCAAGGTCTCTGGCTTGATCCCAAAGGACACTGGCTTGAAACCCAAGGTCACTGGCTTGAGCAACAGATCACTAGCTTGGCTTGAGTGGCTGTAGGTCTGATTCTCAGTCAAGGTACATACAACAAGCAATCAGTGCACAACTACAGTGAAGCAATGAGGAGTTGATGTTTCTCTCCCTTCCTGTCTTTCTCTCTCAAAAAAAATTTTAAAAAAAAGAAAGATAAAGAAGCCACCAGCATAGGTAGTATGTAGGCACGCTTGACATATACTAAGGGACCTAACCCTACAGAAGCTGATAGTTCTTGTGTCTGCTTATTATAGTTTGTTACTTCCCTTTCAAATTGGTATCAGACTGATGATTCTTCTACTGTGAGAGAATACATTTCTAGCCCTCTTTCTGTATTTCTAATATCTTGTTTAGGAGCGGATTTGGTTCATTACCCAAGTAAGGTTTAGAATTATGTCTGTAGGAGAGTACTATAGGAGAGAATTCTTTACTCTCTTGTAGACAATCAGGGAGCTTCACTCTCTAGTTCCATCCAATTCAGGTCAATGAGAACTCATCAGGCACTACTACGCAGAGCCACAGAGGCAGCTGATCTAGATAAAAGCTCAGCCTTTGACTGTTACATGCTCTCCAGCATGCATTACTGTTCCTTCATGGATCTGATGACATGTTTAATTATTTGTGCAATTTTGTGTTTAATGTCAGTCATTCCTGCTAGATCATTACTTACCACTGTATCCCCAGTGCCTAGTATTTTGATTGGCACACAATAGTTTTCCCATTAGATATTTATTGAATGAATAGAAAGGAACTCACAGCTGAACAGATAATATAGACAAATGATACAGACACAAACATATTTCAGTACAAAGATTATTTTTGGATACTCTGGGTCTATGTCCCTATCTTGAAAGGCTTACCAGTCTCTCGAGTGTTGATGCCCTGCTTTGAATAACCTCAATAGATAGGACCCTATGATCTCTGGGTGCCAGCTACTTTCTAGGACTCCCACCAGTTATGAGTTTCTTTAAAATAACATCCCACAATGATGTGTCCCTTAGAATGCAAACTTAGGTATAAAAATGATTGGTGGCTGGCACTATTCTCTGCAAGACACATACCTGGGCCATTTGTTATGCATCTCCATGTCTTACAGGAAACATTCAAACTCCCATGGATCCTTATAATGGTGTTTTACCATATTTCTAGATACTGTGTTCTTCTTGCTAGGTTAATTCCATTTATTTCAGCTGGGTCGGTGTCCCTACTATGGACCAGGAAATCAAGTTCCCCCTCCCCAGCTCAGACAAAGTTACCTGAGAGAGAAGAAACTACCAGGTATGAACTGCTACCATATGCCAGGAGTATTCTTTTATCACAGCTACAGTGCTAGGTAAGTCTCAGTATACCTTTTTAAAAATAAAAAAAATAATAAACTGAGATTTTACAGAAGTAATATAACTTATCCAAGGTCCTGTAGCTAGAATTGGAGCCTGGAGTTTCCCCTGACCACAATTAACATTTGATGAACAATCTTGCCCTGAAACAACACATTTGGGTACTTTTTACTATCCCTCTACTTGCTCCCAATAGTCTATGGTAGGGTAAAAAAAAAGGATGAATATTTCAGAGAGGGTCAGAAATCTCTGACCACTCTCCCAGATAATTCAATTTGTTACTCTATTTAAAAAGAAAAAAAAAATGCAGATACAATAATAATACTATTGCTGGCCATGTCCTGGAGGGGAGGGACCCACGAGGTCTTTCCAATGAGCAGATAACATATTTAAATGCAGTCCATCAGTCAGTAATCTGCTGCCGCCCTGTCCGTGGAGAGCTGCTTTATTGAACATTGTAATTGCCTGGATGCTGTTATTCATTTCTGTAGCTGTTGCTATTAATTAAATATTTTTGTCAAAAGCTCCCCGTGACATTTCTTGCTGCATTCTTGAATATCTGATAAGATATACAGCCAGTACATTGGTACCCGCTGCATTCGGCTGATAGTCTTGTCCTAGTTTCTAACCCTCAAAACGCTAAAGAAATGACACAGTTTTCGTGGAATGAGGACTTCTATTGTTACAGGATTTGGGGTGGGGTGGGGGTGGGGTTGGGGGGTTAGAGAGAGTGCAAGAGTCTTCATAAAATAGATGCAAATGTCACGTTTTAGAGCTCATTGTGCTGGTTCAAGCTGGAAATCAGGCGAGACCTTTATTCAAAGGCTTAGCCCTTTCTTTAGGTCAAAGAAAGCTTAACTGAGCTGGTTCCTGCAATCCCCACCCCAGGAGAAACAGGCACTGAGTCATTCATTTGGGGATGTTTAACCAGCATACCTGGAAGTCCTGCTATGTACCAAGCCCTGTGCTAGGTGTTGAACTTACTAAATTTAAATAATAAAAATGAAAACAAAACAAAACAAAAAATCTCTGCCCTTTCAAAAAAAAAAAGAAAAGAAAAAGAAAGAAAGCAAGCAGAGTCTGTTGGGGCACACAGGCAAGCCTACCGCCCTAGAAGACAGGCTTTAATTCCTGGCGCTCAATAATGGCAGGAACGGCTGAGGCTGCCGCTGACTGTTAAGGAAAGACAGCAAAAGGTACAGGACAACGGGACTAAAGTGTACACAGACACGGTATCCCAGCTGAGGCAAAGCTGATGTCTGCATGTAGATGTGATGGGCTGGAGATTCCTCCGGTCTTCCACTGATCTGAATTAACATGTATGAGGATTTTCAGTTTTCCTTGAATGAGGAAGAAATCTAAGACCAGAGACTTGGGGGAGAAGTGCAGGACATCAATGGGAGAGGATGACATCTGTCCTCCACTTCATGTCCAGTCCGGGTTGCCGCCTGTATGGGCATAAATGTGCGGCCAGAAGCTGAAGCAGGTGTGTCCATAAGAGGGTGCGAGGCTCGGGACACGGCTGCACTGCTGTGGACGCGGTGCATGGGTGCATGGAGCGCTGCCCTGTGGGAGTGGGGGTGCAAGACCACCTCCTTCACAGAGCCCGGCTAGGGATGCAGATTTGGGGGAGGGGGGAGTAAGCTACTCTGCATGGCCCCGTGTTCCCAGTTGGGCACAACTGCGGTGTCAGTAGAGAGGCTCCCTCAGAGGGCTTCAGACCTGGAGCACATCCAAAGCCGGGGTGTCAGGACAGGAGAGAAAGGGGGCAGATATGACATGTCGAGCAGACAAACTGGTTTTATGAGAATAGAAGCACCCCTTAGACATACCTGTAGATTCTGAGTGTGGGGACCACCCTGGAAGATGATGGCATTCTTGGGAGGAGGAGCTGTCAACCTGAAAAATTTGAATATAACTGTGTACAAGATGTGGCAGCCTTGGGACATTCCGATTGGTTAGTGATTTTTAAAAAAGAAAAACAGAAAGAACTCAGGAGAGAGGGAGATAAGTGAGACCATTGACACAAGTTGAGAATACACCACTAGAACTCCCTGAGCAGAGAGCGGTGCCGCAGAAAGGACACTGTGGGTCGGGCCGTGCTGGTGCTTACTCTGCTGATAGCTGTGTGATGGGGAGCAAGTTACCAGCCCTCTCTGGAACTTAGTATCCTTGGCTATAAATTAGAGGCAAGATTATTTTTCTGCTCTTCTGGGACCCGGAGCTACTTATAGGTGCTCAACCTTATGTAGGCCAGAACCTCCAAACACCAGGTGAAAACATCAACATAACAAAGTAAGAGAAGAGCAAAAGTTAAGGTTCTCATGGCAACTTCAATTCACCATCAGCCACATATTGTTAAAGGAGCTTTTCCTGACAGTCTACCTACTGTGCAGGAATTGTCAGGGACTCTTTGAGGGTGAGGGTGGGAGAGGCCCCAAAAGCAAGATTAGCCAACTATTTTAATGAGATTTTTAATTAATGCAAACATTTTTGGCAACACTTTCAATGAAGGTGCCCAAATAAAAAATGCATTCATATTTAATGAGGCGCTGTATTTATTATTTATGCAATAATAAATGCTTGTTATTAATAAAATATTGCTCAGTCATTAATTCTCAATAAATATGGTTAGAGTAATTAGTATTAAAGTGACACAGAACACTTCATAATGAGAAGGTAATTTTCTCTACATTTAATGGATTATTCAAACAAAACCTAAATTGCAGTTATCAAGATTAAGACCCTCTAGGGAAAGGGATAAGGCAGTTATAGTATAACCTTGAAAACTTTGAAAGTTTAAAAACTTAAAATTGAGGCCAGCAGGTGTCTTCAAACTGTTATAAAGAGTTCAGATTTTTCAGGGAAAAGGGTATAGAAGCCTAAGCAGACCAGCACATGGAGGGATGGAATCTAGGATTTGACCACAACTAAACTGTGTGATCTTGGCAAAGTCATTGAGATTCTATGTGCCCTAGTTCCTTCATTTGAAAAATGAGGATAATTATATCTCTGTTCAGAGTTGTGGTGAGGATTAAATGAGATTATGTATTTTTTAAAAACCTAGTGTTGTTTCTGGCACAGAGTACGTATTTGATAAATGATCATTCAGGCTTAAACCCATAAATAATAATGTGTTTTCCATCTGTGTAGTAAAGGGGGTTGTAAATTCTGTTTCTTGTGATCCCAAATATTGGAAACTTAACTCACCTGTTAGGTTAAAATTCAGATTCCTCATCTTTTCTCAACATTATGACTATAATTCCTGAGCCCTTATATCAGTCCTTTCTGGTTGACCTGAGCTGCTTTCATAGATGTCAGAGCACTTTGCCAGCATCTTACTTCTGTTTGAGACAATGCAGAAGAGTGGAAAGTTTAAGTCTGAAACTCAGGACAACTCTCTCCCTGTTCTAGCTCTGCATGAACTTTAGCCAGTCACCCACCTCATGTTCATCTTCTCACATGTTGGAACAAATAATGTCCACGAGCCTCTCAATGTTTAGCTTGTTGGCTCTCTTTCAGTAGTGGGTTCTTAGAAATTCTCTTATTAAAAGATTTGTTTTAAAGCCAGACCATTCATGGGGAGAAAATGCTACTGGTGACTCTAGAGGGTCCAAAGGATTAGGATTGAGGGAAGAGACCCCCAGTGATTAGCTTAATACAGCACGACTTAGAGAAATATTGTGGAGTGAGGGCTGTGGAGAACAGGGTGGGAGGCTGAGGACAGGGAATTTCCAGCCAGCAGAAGAATCTGACTCTGAGAGCACTGATCAAATGCAGAATCATAACCATTCATATCTCATTTAGTTCCTAGATAATGACCCCACTGCTGCTGGGAGGTGAGTTCATCAGCCTCCAGTGCAATTTGACAATTTCCAAGTATATTATTCTGTGTGCCAGGTGCCAGGCCAGGCACAGGAATGCTGAGTGGAATATATCATTTCTTCCCTCCAGAACCTTGCAAATGAACAAATTATTGCTTTAAGTATGATCAGTGCCAGAAGAGAAACAGAATACAGTAGTATCTTTAGAAAACTCTATTCTGTCTGTCTTCTGAACAAAGGTAGGAGGGGAATAAAAGCCCTTTACAAACTCTCTTAGAAAGTTTTTGCCTATTTTGGGTTGCTTCTTTATAACTTTTCCTTGGTAGTTCTGTAAATGCTATGTCCACTGCTAGAGGCAGTATAGTGTAAAGGTATATAGGTACAGGATAGTGTAGGGCCTGGAACCAGGTTGAGCTGAGTTCAGATCTTGATTCTACCTTTTCTAGCCTTGTATGTGACCTTGAACAACTTAACACCTGGTGCCCCCATTTCTTCAGCTGTAAAGCTGGGATAATAATAGTCCCTTCCTTACTATTTGTGAATTTCAAATGACTTAGTATATCTAAAGCACTCAGAACATACTTTAGTGCCTAGCATATACGAAATGCTCAATAAGTGTTAACCAATAGTATTGTTACCACTCTGCCCATTTCCCCAAATTTCCACAGGAGAAGCACTTGGGTTGAATGCTCTAAATTAGATGCTAAATGATATATTGAAAGGAGTCTGAGTTTTTGAGACAGTCCGGCATGAGTTTGAACTTACCATCTATTGTTTATGTGCTGATGGAAGCTTTAGAATCTGATTTAACCTCAATTCTCTCATCTGTTAAAAACAATCAAGAATAAAATGAAGATGGAATCATGGAAATAATATATTACCTACCTAGTATGGTTGAACACTGGAGATAAACAAAGTTAAAAACAGATTTTGTATTGATTTGTTTTTGGTTTATGTTTCTGCTATAGGATTTATTATAACTTTATATATGCCCACAGATTTCCAGGAAGGAGATAGAAAATTTAGGATTTTCCCAATTCTTTTAACCATAGAACTCTCTTTTTGAAAGCATACCTATTAACAGTGTGATGAAAACTGACATTATCCAGACATCCTTTGGAAACAGTTAATCTAATTTAAATCATTCCTGCTTCACAGATGGTGAAAATGCAATTGCATGAGTGTATTAGTCTGCTTGAGATGCCATAACAAAATACCATGGACTGGGTAGTTTAAAGAACTGAAATATAATTTCTCACAGTTTTGCAGGCTAATATCCCAGGTCAAGGTGCCAGCAAATTCTATTTCTGGGTTTAATGCAGCCAGGGTGTGAAGGCTCTCTTCCTAGCTTATAGGTGACCACCTTTTCACTGTGTCCCACATAGTCCTTTTTTTATCAGTGTACACAAAGAAAAATACGTTGGTCTCACCTGACCTGTGGTGGCGCAGTGGATAAAGTGTCGACCTGGGAACACTGAGGTCACCAGTTCAAAACCCTGTACTGGTCTGGTCAAGGCACATATGGGAGTAGATACTTCCAGCTCCTCCTCCCTTTCTCTCCTTTTCTCTTTCTTTCTTTCTCTCTCTCTCTCTCTCTCTCTCTTTCTCTCTCTCTCTCTCTCTGTGTGTATGTGTGTGTGTGTGTGTGTCTCCTCTCTAAAATGAATAAGATAAAAAGAAATTAGAAAAATACGTTGGTCTCTATTTCTCACGTCATAAGATTACCAGTCCTATGGGATTAGGGCCTCATCCACACAATATCACTTAATCATAATTACCTAAAGACCCTATCTCCAAATACAGTCACAATGGGGGTTAGGGTTTTGATATGTGAATTTTAGGGGTCACAATTTAGTTTATAACAGGAAGAGCAAGTGACTTCCTCACTAAGGCTACACAGTTAGTGGGAATAATTGAGACCAGAACTCATAACTCCTTGCATGCCTTCTGACATTGCTTCAGTGACATGTCCTAACTGATTGGTTGAGACATTTCTTTATTTGTTCATTTGCCCTTCCTGCACCGAGTGCCAGTCATGTGTAACCCACTATACTAGGCTCTAGGATGGCAGAGAACGAACCCATTGCTCTCCACTGGGGAACGGAAATTCTAACTAGAGCAGCAGACATGTGAACAGAGGTTCAATGCACTGGCTCAGAGCATTCTGAACCACAAGGTGCTTATCTGAGCCCACCAGCATTTGACAGTGCCTGGCGATGGGGGGCTGAATATAGAAGCTGGAGTCACACGCAGCCAGGGTGCGTTTCTGGCACTGCAATAACAGGCTGCATGGCAGCAGGCAAATGACTTAACCTCTGCCTGAACCCCAGTTTCTTCATGTGACAAATACGACTTTCTAGAGTAGCTTAGGAGTAACTATATATATGTATACAAAATGTCATATTGCCTGGCACATAGTGAATGCAAGAAAAATGTTAGTTCCCTTTCAGCTTGGGGAGATGATATTAGAGGGTTTTTAGGCAACAATATCCGCAGACACTCCTTTTTTGGACATTAGTAACAGATTTAATGCATGAGCTTATTAACAAATGTGTGTGTGTATCAGTTCTAGGCTCCGAGGCTCCAAGGCGCAAGGCCAGCTCCTGTCATTCATCTGCCATTTACCGTTACCACAGGGGGTGATCCCACTGAGCCAGACATAAAGAAGCACACATATTTTGTAACTAAAAAGCCATTGGACCTCTTTAAAAAAATGGTAGCACTTATGTGCTGCTGTTAATATAGTCATAGCCATTTTTAATCCTCACAGTTCCTGAGCAAGACCAACCCTCTTTTAAGAGAACTGGTCCTTAATGAGCTACCATATTTGTGCCCCCTACCATGGTCCCGGATCCCGGGCTAGGTATCTAGGCACATTGTCCCCTTGATCTGCAGAGTCAAACAGAGAGGGAAGTCTTATTAACACTTTATTTTGGTGAAGATACTGAAGGTCAGCAAGTTTAGGTGTGGCAGTGGTTCTTCAAGTGTGGTCCTGGGCCAGCAGCAGCGGTGGCACCTGGGGACATGTTATAAAGGCACACTCTCAGGTCCCAGCACAGGCCTACTGCAGCAAAAGCTCCAGCTGTGGGGCCAGCACTCTATAGGTGATTCTGTCACCTCTACAAGGCTGACAGGCAGAATGTGATGGGAGTGGGATTGGTGCTCAGGTCCACCTGACTACAGAATGGGGTCTTTCTCAACTAAGGGTAATTTTGCCCCTAAGCAGACACTTGGAAATGTCTGGAGACATTGTTTTGTTGTCACAACTTGAGGATGGGGGTGCTACTGGCTTCTAGTGGGTAGAGGCCACGGACGCTGCTATACATACAGCCCCTCCCAACAAAGAATCAAGCAACCCCACATCAGCAGTGCTTAGGCCCCTAGTGTACCCCTAGTGCTTAGACCCCTGGTGTACAGTGTTATGCTGCCTTGTGAAAGACATTTAAAAGGGGAAAAGGGTGAAGAGAAGATGGGAAAGCAAATAACAGAGGGGAGAAGGGAAAAAAGAAAGTCTTGACCCAAGAAAGATTGAGAGAGGAAAGAAGGGGAAGAGACGGGAGGGGAGGAAAAGGGGAAAAAAGGAGGGAATGAGAGAGGAGGGTAGGGGAGGGAGGGAGTGAGGGAGGCAGGAGGCTAAATGACTGATTTGGAGAACGGTCAGGGGCAAAGTCTCTCCTACCCTTGGATGTCAATAAACTGATGATGAAAATGGCCATTTTAAAATCATTGTGCTGGAGCCTGAGAGCTACAGAGAATGGAAACTAAATAAGTCTTCAGTACGTCATACTTAGTGGAACTTTTGGACGTGAAATGTACTTAAAAAATAATGTGGCATTTCAAAAGCATGTTGTCCCCTGATAAGCCAGGGTCTGGAACCAGAAAGAAAATATCTGTATGGACAATTACCAGACTGTAACAGCCGATGAATGTGATTTGTAACTTGCAGCTGCTATATTTATTTCTGCACATTAACATATAGACGTTTGTCACCTCACCAAACGCCTTTAATATCTTCTCTCTCAGCGTGAGCTCCAGCTTGCTGTCTTCTCGCCTCCCACTGCCTGCTGGATCTCACACCTCTCAGCCCTCTTCTCTCTCAAAGCTCCCCTCTGCTCCTGCTGACTGTCTCTCCATCTTTCTCATTTCTCTCTTCTCACTGCCTGTTCTTTTTTTCTCCCTGCTTCCTGTCAATCTCTTTCTCTCCTACCTTTCCTCTCTCAATTTTTTTCTCATTATCTTCTCTTTGCTCTCCCTATCTCTTCCCCAATTTCTCAATCATTCTAGTTTATTTTTGTTCTGTTTTCTCTAAATCATTATTATCTTTCTGCTTCTCTTATTCCCACCCCTCCTTTCTCTTTTCTCTGTTTCCTTCATTTCTCTCACTTTCCTCTCCTCGCACCCACAACTTTCCAACATATTCCACACCCCTCACTTTATTTTTCCATCCACTCCCTCCTTTCTGTCTCAGGTAAACCCTAACCAGCACTTAGAACTCCACCCCTCCTCAGTTCCCGGCAGGTGTGAGGATATGTGGTTTTGGAAGGGGAGTAGTACCCCTTAGGATAGCAGGGGTACTCCTAAATGTGAAGGAATAAGAAAACAGATTACCACTCTGCTGCTTAGGAGCACCATGGCCTCCATCTCTGACTGGTGGACAAAAGAATGACTCCCAAAGATATCAAGTCCTAATCTTTGAAACCTATAGATGTTACCTTCTAAGAAAAAAAAAAAAAAGGTCTTTGAAGATGTAATCAAGGGCTTTGAGATAGAAAGGTTATCCTGGTGGGTCTGAAATGCAATCACAGTGCCCTTATAAGAAAGAACAGAGATGTGAGGCAAACAGAGAAGAGAAGTCAATGGGGAGATTGAGGTTAGGAAGTGGAGTGATGTGGCTACAAGCCCTGGAATGCTGGCAACTACCAGAAGCTAGAGGAGACAAGGAAAAGTTTCTCCTCCAGCGTCTCTAGAAGTGGTGCTATCTAGCTGACACCTTGATTTTTACCCAGTGATGCTGTTTAGAACTTCTGGCCTCCAGGACTTAAAAGGATAAACTAGTATTGTTTTGAACCATAAAGTTTGTGGTTATTTGTTACAGCAGACACAGGAAACTAATATGCTGACCTTAAGTCTTAAGCCATCCAAAATTTTAAGATCCGGATTTTCAGATCGTCTCTTTTCTACTAGTCTGTTCTCCTTCCTTATCTGATGAATTGATAGGGGCCTGTGTTTTAATCTTAGATGACATGTTTTCTTTTAAAATTGTGAGGGATTTACATATTTTGGTATCTATAGGTTATGAGTTAATTCTACAGTTTTTAAATATAGTAAATTTCTAAACCTGCCTATTTTCTGCCACTTCATACATATCCATTAGCCTGAAACCCACATCCTTTACTTCCCTGCTGTACTGGGATACAGGAAACAGAATAACTCTGAGTCCAACAGACCTAGCTTATGCCTCAGCATCTGTGAGGTCTGCACAGTTATTATGGCTCTTTAAACCTCTCAAGTATTATCTATAAAGTAGGGATAACAGCTTCTCTTTAGGTACGAGAGGTAAAGAAATCAGTAAACAGAAAGTGAGGGATATTATATAAGGAGATCCATACATCTTAAATAAATGACTTGATACTGATTGATGCAGAGCATACAGAGTGCATTAGACAGCATATATCTAGCAAACAAATGAATAAATAAAAAATAAAACTTTGGACCCAGACAGACCTGGGTTTGAATCCCAGTTCAACCACATACTGGTCCCCTATATTTGGGCTAATTATTCATTTTTTGAGTCCTTTTCCTTCATTATTATTATTATTATTATTATTATTATTATTATTATTAAGTGAGAGGCAGGGAGGCAGAGAGACAGACTTCCACATGCGTCCTACCAGGATCCACCTGCAAGCCCCCTACCAGGGGATGCTCTGCCCATCTGGAGCCGTTGCTCCTTTGCTCAGCAACTGAGCTATTTTAGCACCTGAGGCGAGTTCCATGGAGCCATCCTCAGTTTCCCGGTGCCAACTTGCTTGAACCATTTGAGCATTGGCTGTGGGAACAGGAGAGAGAAAGAGAGAAGAGGGGTGGGGGAGTAGTGGCAAAGCAGATGGTTGCTTCTCCTGTGTGCCCTGACTGAGAATTGAACTTGGGACTTCCACAGGCTGGGCGGACACTCTACCACTGAGCCAACTGGCCAGGGCCTGAATCCTTTTCTTCATCTGTAAGATGGGGCAATAATACTATTTAGTATATTGGTTGATTGTTGTAAGGATTAATTAAGATGTGTGGAAGTGCTCCTAATAGTGTCTGGCATATAGTGTGTGTTAATGTTATAAGTATTATTAATAAACTTCATATTGTGCTCATTTTATTACCTGTAACTTCCTGGGCAAATCACTTAAGTACTTAAATCCTCAAGTGCCCTGACTATAAAACAGGGGTAGCTGTCCCTTGCTCACTGGTAATTGTGAGGATTTGATGAAGTCACAGAGATGACAGTGGCTGGCATTGTGACAACAGCACAGCAGGCATCGTAATAGTTCCTTTCTCCTCAGACCGGTGAGTGTATTGTGCTCCTCTCTGCTTCTGGACGAAAGAAACCTCAGAGAATAAACTGGATTTTGACAGTTTCTCTTTCTTGACATGTTTTAGATAGCTGGCCTTCAATTCTATGAAAGTGCAACTGACCTTATTTAAAATTTGTATTGTACGAAGGGCAAGATTTCATTTTACCAGACAATTTCTTCATTTTGCCAAAGTGCTCAAGGATTTCTTTACATATGCAATTCCCTACTTTCTTCTAAAATATGATTTGAATGAGGAAATTTCCATGACACCGACTTGTTAGGGCCCCTTTAATTGTATCAATGACATCTGTGTAGGTCAGGACTGCTCTGCAATGTATGGGGCGGCTTCAGTCTTAAATCAGCCCCTCCTGCACCCTGGGTCCACGGCAGTACCTCCAGCTTAGACTGAAAGTCCACTGGGTCATTGCTTTCTGACTGGCATCTGTGGATGCTTCCCAGGCAGACTGGCCACATGGGAAATGTTGCTGGGCATCACTGTCAGACGACTGCTTTGAGCACCTGTTGGCCTTGAAGGTACAACCGGAAAGCTGAAACTGACACCGCCCCTTTTCACAGTCCCTGTCCAGTTCTGCTCTGCCTGGTTCGAAGTGCAGAAGGCATCTCTCTTTGCTGCCAGTCTCTGCCTTCCTTGGCCACCACCAGCTCAAGCTGGAAGATGGGAGGTGGGGGTCGGAAGACTGGGGAAATACATTAGCATATGTAATTCATCCCAGACCTTGTGCCAGGCCATGCGGAACTCTGCTTTTGAGATGGAGGTAACAGATCCAAACCACGCAGAGGAGCAACAAACAGAATCAAAACCAAGAAGCTGGGAGAAACCGACAGAGATCAGAAGTAACACTTCACGTGATTGAGTGATTCCGTTTTCTGAAAGGCTCTCCCACTCACACTCATACATTCATTTTTCCCAGCCAGCTCGCAGAGGTCAGTAATCATCTGCATTATTTTTCATATATTATACATAAGTATGCATGTATGAATGCATACTTATACAAATACTTATATATTTTCCAGTTGCAGAAATTGAGGATAAGTGCTCTGGCCAACCCCACAGTTAGCTGGTGGCAGAGCTGAGATCCAAATGCAGCTCTGACTCCAGGGCTGGGGATACTGTGCCCCTTACCTTTGAAAGCTCTTGGTTTACCTGCAAGTCCCTGGCCTCAACGCAGGCAGGGCTCACTGGGACACAGAGTAGGAAGGAGGTGACTCAGTAGTTCATCTCCAGGGCATTTTATTAATAAGGGATGAGAGTCTCTGCAGAAAGCACAAAGGAGAAAACACTGAGATGTAATTAATTAGAGGAAGGCCCGGCAGCGGCCACTGGCTGGGACGATGCTTAGGACAGAGGCGCAGAGCACAGGGAGTCAGACTGCGGGGCTTCACCTCCTGGTTCCACACTAACCAGCTCTGTGAGCCACTTAACCTCTCTTTACCTCGGTGTCCTCATCAGCTTAAAGCAGGCCATAAACATACTGTCCGCATAGAGCTGTTAGGACGAATGAACCAAAAACCACATATAAAGTTCTTAGAACAGCACCTGTGTTGCCATGAGCATGGGATACAGGTTACTATAATTTTTTCTCACCCATGTTGGCATAACCCTGCAGCTGGTCAACTCCTCCTGCCATCGAGTTGATTTTTAGGAACGGTTTCATTTAGGACTGGTCTGGTTTTGAAGGCAGGGCTGCCATCCCACAGCCTGCACAGGACCTACTCTTGGGGCACAAGCAGGTGCTCCTAGGGACGCTCCAAGGACTGGACACCCACTCCCCATAGGAGCTGGCTCTCACCAGGATTTCCTTTAGCAGGTGGCAGAGTCCTGGACATAGGAGCAGACAGCCTGGAGAAGGCAATGGTTCTCAACTGGAGTATATACATCAGATTTCTGGGTCCCACTCCCCGAGCTTCTGAGCCAGCGGGGCTGGTGGAGCCTGAGGGTCTGCATTTCTAACAGATGACCCTTGGAGGCCTGCCCACACCCAGGGGTGGGAGAAAGTCCTGGGAGGCCTGTCTCTGCTTCCTCCTCACTTGGTGTCACTGTTTAACCTCTGAGCCTATGTTTCTCCATCTGTGAAAGAGCAGAACATTACTGACAGAACTGTTGTGAGAGCAGAATGAGATTATCCTTTAAAAAAAATGTTTACATAGTGCCTGGAGCGTAGTGAGCATCCAGCCACATTGCTATGCTGCTCTGTCATTATTGTTCCACACAGTGCTGTCGAGACAAGGCAGCCAAAGCCGGCCTCCGAGAGGGGCTCCAAACAATCCCCTATAGAACTGGGCATGCATGTTCCACCTAACCCAAGGCCAGCCTCCCGAGTGCAAAATAACCACATTTACACACCAACTCCCCCATCCCCATTTTTTCTTTTTTAACACAGTCACACATCCTCCCACGGACAATAAAATTTATATCACAGCCTTCTCAGCCACAAGTAAGCCATTTGTTACAAGAAATCCCTGTTTTGCAGATGAGGAAACTGAGACCTTTATCAGACTAGAGTGACTCAAAGGTATGTGCCCACTTTTGTTTATAACTTCATCGCATTCTATTTTATAGCTGATAGAGTTCACCCATTTCAATTGCACAACTCAATGATTTTTTAGTCAAGCTCCCCAACTGTGTCATCATCACCATAAATCAGGTTCAGAACACTTTCATCACCCAAATCAGATCCCCAGTGCCCATGACCTTTGATCTGTCAAGGATGATACAAGGGTTGAAAGTGCCAGGGTCAAAGGGAGGCATGACAGGCAGTGCTGAAATATATGAATCTCTCCAAACAGCCAGACCAGAGCCTGAGACTCAGAGCCCTGGGCTGGTGTCTGGTGGCAGAGGGGTCATTGTTATTCAGCACACATGAGGCCCACCCCCGAACAAGGCTGAGAGCCTCATGGGTGTGTGGCCAGAGGACATTGTGATTCCACGGCCACAACAACTTCAAGCAAGGCTGTTTGAAGAGAAACCAGCAAACACATTACATCCTCTTGGGGATCTTTGGACCGGATACCCAGAGAGTTGGCTGTGGCCAGGCGCGGTCCTGTGTAGCTGGCCTTAGCGAAAAAAATAAAATAAAATAAAAAAGCAATGCCTCAAGATCCAAGACTAGATAAAAACACTGAATAAGACATAAATAGCAAGATCCCTTCTGATTCCTCCAGTCACATGAGCTCAGCTGCATGCCAGCTGTATTGGTTGATTATTAATAATAGAAGCAACTACCATTGTTTACAAAGTAATTTGTGATCATACATTATACTGAGATATCTTTGTCCCACTTATTATGATATCATTTAATTCTCACAACTTCTTGAGGCAGGGATGCATATTGTTTATATTTTTTCCATGAGAAAATTAAGTTTCAGAGATGTTAAGAGACTTGCTCAAGTGCACACAATAAGTAGGTGACAGTGCCTGAAGTCTGGTTCCAAAGCCTATGTTCTTCCCAAGTAACACTAGTGACAAAAACAGTGACAGGAGATCGTGGGATCAGTGTCTTAAGAGATTTTGGAGTCCTCATCTGTTTTCTCACTTATGCTTATGGCAGTCTGTTGGGCTAATAAGTTTGTAAAATTTGTATTTTTTGAGTTTGCTCACTTTAATTGTTACAAAATGGCGCTGGGCAGCGCCAGGTATATGTGGTCTGTGAAATTGCAAACTAGTTTCCTACTTGGGAAGGGTCACTGTTTTACTAATGTTTGCTGGAGGAGCGAGCTTTGTGGCCCCAGCCAATTTTGCAGAAGGAGTGGAGAGAATGCAGAATGCTGAAGAAGAAGCCAGTTTGTACAGAGAGATAGAAGGTGTGCAGATGGGAAACCAGAGGTGAGGGGCTTTGGGAGCCCTTCTGAGGTGTGTGTGTGCCTTTGATTCTAGGAGGAACTGGAGAAGATTCTCTTGGTTGTGGAACTGGATAGTGTGTCAGGGTTTGGGGAGCCACTAAAAGAGAGGGAAGCGGTCTTCCCTGTGTGTTTGCTCGTCTGCCTGTGCAAGACTTTAATAAAGAAACAGCCCACCATATTTTGGCTCTACTGTTTCTTAACTGTCTGCCTGAATCGCATGAGAACCTGCATGGCCATGACGGCAGCAGCCACCGGCAATACAGAGTCCTGTGATCAGGGACCATTTCTGCCTCTGTCCCCCATTGTGTCCCAGCATCCAGTGCCATGCCTGACACACACAGGACATCAGTAAGGACTTACCATTTTACCATTGACGAGCTTCTGTAACGGGACATAACAAGATACTGAAATATCCTGGCTTTGTCACTCAGAGGTTGAGTGACTGGTAAGTTATTTCTTTGTGCCTCAATTTCCTCATATGTTAAAAAAAGACAAGAGAGAGAGAAGAAGGAAAGGAGTCGTAAACTTCAGAGACTTTTTGGGAGGATTAAACATGTTTAGCATTGTGCTTTGTACAGTCAGCACTCAAAACTGCTAACTCTTACAGGTACTGTTAGTGTTCCTATCGCAGAAATGAGATTTCAACTCATAAAGGTAAACCATCTTAGCAAAAGGCCAAGAGTAAAAAGTGGCCAAGGATGTACATGGATCCCTATCTCTGTACTTCAAGGAACTCCCAAGTTTTTACTTGACCTTAAAATAGTACTTAATAAGTGTTTGTGGGCTGGAAAACATGCCTAGACGCTGACTTGGAGCCAGAAGAGCAAGTACTGGTACAAACCAGGGCCCAGAGCACTCATGATGATGACCACCAGGGAGACTGCATGGGAAGCTCAGGGGTGCCAGGAGGCAGGGGCATCCTTATCTCCCCTGGGAATCCAGAGCCTCCAGAAAAAAAGGTGCTTCCCAATGAATCCCTTTTGTTGTTTTTTTTTTAAAATATATATTTTTTTAATTTTATTTTATTCATTTTAGAGAGGAAACACAGAGAGAGAGAGAGAAAGGGGGGAGGAGCTGGAAGCATCAACTCCCATATGTGCCTTGACCAGGCCAGTACAGGGTTTTGAACTGGCGACCTCCGTGTTCCCAGGTCGATGCTTTATCCACTGCGCTACCACAGGTCAGGCCTGAATCCCTTTTGTAAGCACCTCCTCTCTGCCTCCCCTCCCTCAGGAATGTTCTGGTGAAGGTGAAACAAGTGAATTCTGAAAAGAACAGTGAATAGTTGCCCTTGTGCATTGTTATGCAAATGCTACACAAATTGGAGTCTTAAATCCGGCCCTAATGATACCATCCTGCTTTGTCTTCCAGCTTCCTTGACACCCATTCTGAGATGCACTATACAGATGTTAGTTTATTATGTGCACCAATAACTCACTCTGTGTCTCAGGGAGGTGGGCTCTGAGCAGCCACCGCCTCAGCCCTGAAGGCAATAGAATGCACCCTGAGAAAGATGTGTGCTTTAAGCTCTTAGCAGCCCACAATTCAAGTGCTTTCCAATCAGGCCCCAGCGGCAGTCAATCCAGTGATTGAGTGATGGCAAGCCAGAAACAACAAGATCCCACAAAGAGGCTGATTAAAAGCTCACTCGAAATTTGGAAAATAATAATTTTTAAAAATGATAACATTAAAAAAAAAAAAGAAAACCTTAAGATGCACAAAGAAAACCAATTTAGTTTGAGCCAATCCTTCATCCTCAGAAGGATTAGAAGAAAGGTTTAGCTTTCTGCTAAATGTGGAGACGGCTTTGCAGCCAAAACATAGAACATCCTGCTAATTATTCTTTCAAGCTTCAACATGTACTTTATTAATCTTCCCTCCCACGTTAGCAGCCGCAGATGTAGACTTCACTGGGCGCGTAAGCAACAGAACTTGTTTGAGTCCCGCATGTCAGCTGCACCTTCGATGTCTGCCGCACTAGGGCGGGGGGTATTGAAGGGGTTCAGAAATGGAAGTCACGTCAATCCTGTTTGGTGTTATCCTTCTCCTTCCCAGAGATAACCTGTCTTTAGCATATCCCAGTATACTCAAGATAGAAAAGTGTGGTGTCTTCAGAGATTTGCTCAAAGAAAGAGAGACAGCTAGCTGAAGGAGGAATGAAAGCAGGCTACATAACACCCTCTCCTGCCTGAGGATCTGGAAGATGCTCCCTCCCCACAATGGATACAAAACAGAAACAGCAAAATAGTACAATAAAATACCAAGCACACGGACACCAGATATTTCAAATTCAAGTTTATTTTTCTGTTTGGGGGACCATACTCAAATCTTTCATGCATCTGTCCATCTATTTTTTTCACTTATAATCAAATACGTTATATTATTTAGTAATTATATTACCTACAGAATTGGTATTGAGGGAGCACTTACTGTGTGTCAAATACTGCTTAATGGACTTAAGCAAGTAACCTACAAAAAGCCCTCTTCTTCAGAAGAGGGAAGGAAAGATGTAAAGCCAGTATCCAGGGCAACCATCACAGCTGCCTCCCACCCCCATCAGGGTATTTCCGACTAAGCCAAATGTATGGCCAGTAGCCAGGGCCACCATCACAGCTGCCTGACCCACGCAGGTTCGCATTAGATTCGGACAGTCCGTAATAAAACAATGGAGTCAAGAACTGGTGATGTTCTTAGGGTATATTCCTATAAGTGGAATAGCTGGGTTAAAGGCAGTTCGATTTTTAATTTTTTGAGGAATCTCCATACTGTTTTCCACAGTGGCTGCACCAGTCCGCATAGCACTGTTCAAAAAGAAGAAATGCGCCCCCATGTTCGTGGCAGCATTGTTCACAATAGCGAAGATCTGGAAACAGCCCAAGTGTCCGTCAGAGGACGAGTGGATCAAAAAGCTTTGGTACATATATACTATGGAATATTACTCAGCCATAAGAAATGATGACATTAGATCATTTACAACAAAATGGATGGACCTTGATAACATTATATGGAGTGAAATAAGTAAATCAGAAAAAAACTGAGAACAGCATGATTTCATACATAGGTGGGACATAAAAGTGAGACTATGAGACATGGACAAGAGAGTGGTGGTTACGGGGTGGGGGGAGGGAGGAGAGGGTGGGATAGGGAGGAGGGGAGGGGCACAGGGAAAACCAGACAGAAGGTGACAGAGGACAATTTGACTTTGGGTGACGGGTATGCAACATAATAATGATAAGATAACCTGGAGATGTTTTCGTTGTACATATGTACCCTGATTTATTGATGTCACCTCATTAAAATTAATAATAATAATAAAAAAAAGAACTGGTGAGCCATCAGCTTTAATTCTAGCTTGCACCCGGCGAGCAAGCAAAAACACACACTGGGCTCCAAATCCCATTCATTCAGTGCTCACAAAGCTACTGACTTATCCAAGTTTCCTAGCATCAAAGGTTTCTAGCTCACCAGACTTATTCACCTCTGTTCCCGATCTCCTTCTCCAGCACAAACTCTGCACAAACTGGCCTTAATCTGCTCTCCTTTCTAATGCTAATCTCAGCAACCCAGAGAGAGCAAGCTCCCGGTCTGCCCCATTTTATAGTGTGGAAATCCCAACCTTTAATCCAATCTACAAACAAGGAAATCTCTGATACAAAGTCACTTATCTGAGACATACTGGGAGGATTCCTCATGAGAATGTACCACCCCACATCATCCAATCAGTCAAGGGTGTGGGAAAAGCTTACTCTTAAAACTTGCACGTGGGCAGCACCATCTTTAACAAAGTGAGCATAATATATTTTTTTATCTGCCCAACAAAAGAAAAAGAACCAACATGTATGGAGTGCCCCTCTCCCATGTGTCAGACACTGTGCTAGAACTCTCAGTAACCCTTGCATGCTGGGAGGCAGACATTATCTCCAGTTGCAGGTAAGAAATCTGAAACTCAGAAAGTCTGACTTACAAAATCACATAGTTAGGAAATAGTGGACTCAAATCCAAAGCTGCCAAACTCCTGATGTAGGGTTTTTTCCAACTCCAAATGACAAAAGCTTAGGATGTATGGATCATGTCATAAATAATTATAATACAATAAGGTGACCAGATGTCCCGCTTTTGGGGGGACAGTCCCAATTTTTAACAATTTGTCCCGCATCCCGCAGCGTTTTAAAAAAGTCCCGATTTGCCTGACCTGTGGTGGCGCAGTGGATAAAGCGTTGACCTGGGAACACTGAGGTCGCCAGTTCAAAACCCTACACTGGTCTGGTCAAGGCACATATGGGAGTTGATGCTTTCAGCTCCTCCCCCCTTTCTCTCTCTCTCACTCTGTGTCTCCTCTCTAAAATGAATAAAATAAAAAGAAATTAAAAAAAAAAGTCCCAATTTTTGGAAAAAATGCACGAAAAGCTAGGGAACAGCGGGAGAACGGGAAGGGAATATACGGTTTTCAGTGGGGAGACCCCACCTCCACCTGGAAGCGCCCGCACTGCTGCAAGAGCTGGCTGCCCCGTGCAGGGCCCCGAAACAAAGAACTTTGGGCAAGACATACCTGCTGGGGCAGCGGCTGTCAAGTCCCCTAACTACCCATAGACCCACGTCCTGGACACCGGCGTGTGGCTCCAGGCTCCAGGAGGCGCAAGCCACTCAGTCTCCAGCAGGCGTACCCACTCGTGCAGCTCTGGCATGGCTTTCAGGACCGTGTAACCCGATCCCTCTGACTCGCTCAAAATTTCCCATATAGTAGTATTTCCAAAAATGATCTTTTTAATGAGGTATCATTATTAAAAAAAAATGGATTGATAAGGAAAAGGTTAAATCCTGGGCATCAGCAAAAATCACAATTGAGAACAAATGGTTAGCAATATTTCATCATTTTGAAACAAACCATGTTCCATACAATAATGCACTAAAAATTGTGGAATATGCGCTGTCTTTACCAGGAACTAATGCTGCGACTGAACGCGTTTTTTCTACGCTAAATAAAATGTGGACATCAGAAAAATCACAATTAAGTGTTGAGACTTAGAAAGCCATTTTGTGTGTGAAATATAATTTAACAAATTCTTGTGAAAAATTTCATGACCTTTTAAACAACAACAGCAATCTACTAAAAAATATTCACTCAAATGAGAAATATGCCAAATAATAAAATAATACTATACATAATTTTTAATGTATTATATTTGTAAATTGTACTTATGTTGAAATTTAAAAAATATATTACAATACTATTTTTGCATTCTATGAAAAATTTTTTTGCTCGATATAGACCAAATTTTTAATCAAGAATCACCCCCCCCCCAGGTCAATGGTGTCCCGCTTTACCAATTTTAAAATCTGGTCACCTTATAATACAAGGAGAAGTGATAAATGCTTTAAAATCAAGTGTGTAAAGCATTATGGAAAGTTAGAGATAGAGAAGATGACCAGCTTGAGGGTGGGGTGTTGGAGAGAATCTCTACAGGAGGAAGAAATTTACCTACATTTTACAGGGATTAGACATATGGTGATTAACATTAGAAAGGGCAGATATAGGACAGGGAACAACCTGAGCAAAAACATGGAGGCTGGGATGCATGGATTACCTTCAGAAAATCAAAGAAGTTCAGAGTGTGAATGAAAATACAGAAGAATAAGGGTAGAAATGAAGTGTTTTTCATTAACAAAGGGTGAAAGAAAATTGGTTCCACCCTTTACCTGTAGTAAACTTTGAGAAATGTCTAATTTTATACCAATCTGAGACATATCAATGAGGCTAAAATTAAAGCCCCTTGTTGAATATATTCAAGTCCTAGCATGGCATCTGGGATCAGAAAACTAGATGTCTAGACCCAATTCTTAAGGGCATCCATCAACAACCCTGAGCACATCACCCTATTTTATTGCAGCTCTGTTGTGGTGGCATTGTTCTGAAAAACTCACAATCCTAGGGGTTGGGTCAGGTTAAGCATCACAAGCCAATCACACAGCAGGACAATTAACAGAAATATTTAAATAATACCCATTATGTACTAATGTACTCACACATATTCCAGAAACTATACACACACCTGCTAATGTGAGTTCAGTCCAGAAATATACACAAAGATTCTATCATTTTAACCCTAGAACAACTCTGAAAGACTGTTGGGCAGATGAAATATATTATGCTCACTTTGTTAAAGATGGCGCTGCCCACATGGAAGCCCATCACCCAGGTGATATTAGTTGCCCTTATGCTTGGGATGGGCATAATTATATTATTGGGTGTGGGGGACAGGCTGTAAACAGGCAGAGTCCTTATAGCCCAAGGTTTAGTTTTAAGAGTAAGCTTTTCCCCCACACCCTTGACTGATTGGATGATGTGGGGTGGTGCACTCTCATGAGGAATTCTCCCATTATGCTTCAAATAAGTGACTTGGTATCAGAGAATTTCTTGTTTGTAGATTGGATTAAAGGTTTGGATTTCTATACTACAAAGTGGGACAGACTGGGAGCTTGCTCTCTCTGGGTTCCTGAGGTTAGCATTAGAGAGGAGAGCAGATTAAGGCCACATGGAGGAGAGGAGAAGCAGCCAAGATGGCAGAGTGCTGAGGAAGAAGCCAGTTTGTGCAGAGAGAAGGAGATGGGGAACAGAGGTGAATAAGTCTGGTGAGCTAGAAGCCTTTGATGCTAGGAAACTTGGATAAGTCAGTAGCTTTGTGAGCACTGAATGAATGGGATTTGGAGCCCAGTGTGTGTTTTTGCTTGCCCGCCAGGTGCAAGCTAGAATTAAAGCTGATGGCTCACCAGTTCTTGACTCCATTGTTTCATTACCGACTATCCGAATCAAATGTGAACCTGCACTGCCCCAGCGGCTGTGATGGTGGCCTTGGCCACTGGCTTTACACTCACACTAGCCATTTAAATTGGTAGTGATTCTCAATCTGTAAGCTGTGCAAGACTTCAGAAGTGTCTGGCTGAATAGTGAGCAATGTTCTAACTTCATTTTTGTTATACACTACATATTGTCATTATGCAGAGTACAGCTTGCTGGGCTTCATACATCATTAGGATTCATCTTACCTATTTTATAGGATATATTATCATTTACACAATATGTAGTTGTTAGGATAAAATGAGACAATACATGTAAAAAATCTTCTGATAATATAAGTATTATAAAACAACAACAACAAAAGACTCTGTTCCTCCTTCAGAGGAAAAGTTAAAAATATTTTCTTTAAAATAGTTTTTTATACACTTGTCCTGTGCTTCCCACTGTGATATAAATTTCCAAAGGGTTAATAATATGTCTACTTGACTTTGACATCACCAGAGCACCCAGAATAGCACATGATATTTCCAAGAAACTCCAAAGGGTAGTGAATTAAATTATAATTATAATCCCTCATATTTAATAATAATGATAATGATGATTGCTAGAGTTGGTTGAGCACTTACTTTGTGTCAGGCATTGTATTAAAGGTTTTGATATTTATTAATTCTTGTAATTCATATGACAACCCCAGGAGGTAGCTCCTACCATTTTCCAGATAAGGTAGAGGGAGAGAAACAGCACTCAGACGGTCAGTGGCAGATCTGGGACTCCAGCTTTTGCAGTCTGATACGTGTTCCCAAAGCTTCACTCTGTTAACAACTCTTATCTAGAATATGTGAACAGTCCTGAATCATTCATAAGCGTCATCACATCTATTCCCTCCTGCAATCCCCAAATCAACCCTCTAATGTAGGCAGGATGAGTCCCACCTTAGAGATGAAAATACCAAGGCTCAAGGCCACATGCTTGATTAGAAAGCAGCTATATTTTTTTACTACAGAAAAAAGTATTATGTTTTGCTTACGTCAGGAAAAAAAAAAGCATATATCTGAAAAATTCCAAGAATTCTCAGAGCAATTACAGAGTCTCTTGGTACACACACAACAGAACCTTCTTCAAAGTGCCACACATGCTTGGAAGAACTCACACATAAAGGCATAATTTGAACACTTGTCGGTTTTACCCCCTTGTTGCAAGAGAAGAAGAATGTTTATGCACACACACAAAAAAAATTTAGCTGCATTTCCCAGTTTAATTAGTTTTGTCAAGTGCCTGCAATGTGATTTCCATGTTAATTTCCCCATATCCCATTTCAGTTTCTTTATATTCCACTTCAATTATTTGCTTAAAAATTGAGAAAGGCACAATGACTGCGTTCAAATTCCACTCGACTCAACTAACATTTACTGATGTTTCATCATGTCCTAGCCCAGCAGAGACCTCAGAAACACAGCACATGGGCTTTCCCTCTCCTTCTCCCTCTCCCTCGGGTGGCTCTCAGAGACATCTCTAATTGATTAGTGCCCCCTCCTCCACCCTACACCCAGCCTGGGAATTAGAAACTTCAAGATCTTTCTCAACAGGGCTTTCTGGGCAACCACTACCAAACTGATTGATTTGCCATCCTAATGTTAGATATTTTCTTGCAAATTCCCTTCCCATTTAATTCTCCTAAGGTTGTGGCATCTCCATTTTTGCATTAGTTGTAACTGTGCTCACAGAGGCTAAGTATCCCACCCAGTAGCTAGATATGACACTAATGAGAAGACTCCCTGGCCTCTTACATTTAGTATAAAAGTCATCAGGCCTTTGCTTTATGATTATCTGTGGGCCTGGCCCAGCGTGGCTTCGTTTTTCTAGCCCCAGAGGGGTAATGCAAAAGGGAGTAGACAAAATAATCACTACCAGGTACGACAAACCCTGGGTGGTAAATGAATGTTCTCGTTTTACTCCATGCAGCAACCTTTATTCTGTCCTTTATAAATGAAACTATGGGATCTGGAAGGAGTCCAGGAAATTAGCTGGTCCAAACACTTTATTTTGAATCAAGGTGCAACATCATCTCATTTAATCTTTACATCCCTAATCTCTGAGGTAGCTGTTGTCATCCCGATTTTATGGGGAAGCTGAGGTACAGAGTAGCTTAGTAATTTGCCTAAGGTCATATAATTTAATATGCAAACCCAGATTTTCTATTTTATAAGCCTGAATATTTAATCATTTTTTTTTCTGATCTCTTCTCTCTTTTCCCTTTAGAATGTAAATATTTAGGTAATCAACCAAGTAACAATTATTTATTTGTTATTTTACCTCCTTTTCTATTCACCCCCTCCAAAAACCATTTTATTGAGCAGGCAAATGCAACTATACACTGCACGTTTATATATTTACTGCACGTTTATATATTTAGCCACCCTGGGTACTTTTGAGTGGGTCCGGAACTCAGATGTTGTGGTAATTAATAGAGCTGCTGAAGCAAATAACCCTCACATCTCAGCAGCTTAGCACAACAAAAATTATTTCTCACATTACAATCTGAAGCATGTTGGAAGGCTCTTCTCCATGAGATGACTCAGGAACTCAGGCTCTGCCATACTGTATCTCTGCCATCACTGGGGCCTCTTCAGAGTCCTCTGCTGGGTTCCCCTATCTCACCCACCAATAAGCAGGAAGAGAGAAGAATGGCAGGTGTGACAAGGTTTAGAGCTAGACCTGGAAGCAGTGTACATCTGACAAACTACTGGTCATCTAGACAGTCTCACCTCTTAGCCTCTAGGGTATAGACTGATTAGATGCTTATGGTTCCTCTTCCTCGGTACATAAAAAGACTACTTCATTTCCCAACTTCCTTTAGAGATTGGGGCCATGTGGCTGGGTTCCAGCCAATGGAATGTTCCTGAGTCACCCCTTGAAGAAGATACCCCCTACCCACTTCAGACTGTGGTGTGAGAAATAAGCCTTTGTTGGGTGAAGCCATTGAAATTTGAGGATTACATTTGGGAACAATTCTATTTTCATTTTCTGTTGCATGAGGTTTTAGAACTTTTTCTATATATTTCTGCATCGCTGATTCCAAATATAAAATCTGTATTTTGTACATGCTCTAGTTTCTATGTAATTTTAATTTCTTTTTGTTACAGTTAATGGCATGCATTGGTTTTTAAATTGAAGTTAAAGGGCAATAACTCTTGGATTGAACATAACCACAAGGCAATTAATGTCTTACAAGCATCACTTTTACATAATTGTAGTTGTTTTTAAATGTAAAAAATTATTATTTGATCAAAACACCCTCTTCTCTTGTTTTAAGATTGAATCATGGCTTCTTTGAGTAGGCGTAAATGTAAGAACCTTCTGTTATATATGTGGCTGTTACACACTTCAACGTCAAAAGTGCAATATTTTATAATTTGTGACATGTGCATATATTACCTATTTTCAAGTTTCCATTGGCAATCAAGACAAGAACTGGGGGAGGAGCAAGATGACGATGGAGTAGGCAGACGTACCAACTTCCAACTCCCAGACCCAAAGTGGATTATAACTCAATTTTAAGAACCATCATCTGGATAAACCAACTTTGAACTAAACTGAGTGGACTCTTCAACCAAGGAACATAGAAGAAGCACATTGAGACTGGTAGGAATAGCAAAAACACGAAGAGGGCTGCCCAGCTCCCCAGAGTGAACGGCAGCCCGCAGAGACCTGCGTGGCGGGATGAGAGTTTGACCGAGAGGGGGGGGGCCTGGGTCCCAGGAACAAAGCCCCAGCCTGCAGTCCCAGAGCCTAGAAGAGGTGTTTGGACAGTATTGAGCTGTGAAACAAGTGAGGATACTGTTTGTGAGAAAGAGACAGTTTTCTCAGACCCAAGATTCTTTTTAAAGGGACAGCGCAAAATACCTTTCTCACAACCACGCACCCGGGGCTCCAGGGAACTGGGACAGAGCAGAGGACCAGAGCAGAGGGAAAAGAGTGTGGACTGAAGGCACAGGTACAAACACTCTGAGGGACAGCCACCCTAACCCCTGGGCTAAGTCACTTCCCTAATCAAAACCAAATATTTCCCTTGGAACTAGCAATACCAGCAAAGGGAGACAGGACACTAGCCAAACAAGCTCTCCCGCGGCAGTTAGAGCAGAGCTCCTTAGAGGGAGGGAGCTCCCAGGCCTACCGTATAGAGACTTAGGGCCCTTCCTACTCTGCTGAGGGTTGCTGAAGGGATGGTGGTGGCAGGACGCTAAAACGTGGTTCTGTCGGCAGGGGCGGAGGCCCAGCCGGTATGAGCTTGGTCTAGCCCCGCAGGGGCAGAGGGGACGCGCAAAAGCGGCCCTGCAGCTGTGGGCCCGCCTGTAACCCCACCTGCGGGGGAAAAGAGGGAGGCCAGGAATGGGCAGAGATCTGCTCTGCGGCCCTGTGCAAGCCGGCCCTGACCGCAAGGACAGGGCTAGGACCAGGGATGGGCAGGGGCTCGCAGCTAAGCTCACACCAGCAGCCACGCCCGGTCCAATAAATGGCGGTGTGCTATCCTGCGTGCGCAAGTTGGCTCTGAACGTGGGGGTGGGGTAGAGCCCGGGATGAGCGGAAGCTCGCAGCTGAGCGCACGCCAGCAAACATGCCCGGCTCAATAAACTCTGTTTTGCGAGCCTGCGCAGGAGGGCCCTGGCCTTGATGGCGGGACTAAAGCTCCAGACGGGCAAACCTCACAGCTGAGACAACGTCAGAAGCCCCATCCAACCCGTGAAACTTGGCGAGCAGGCTCTGACCTCGAATGCTGAGCAGAAACAGGCTGGGTCTGCAGCTGAGCAAAGATGCTTACCTCTACCCTTGGTGCTGAGGCTTGTGGCTTGAGTGACAGCCCTTCACGTGGAAGAGAGGCAGAAATCACAGCAACAGACGCAGTGGGCCGGCGCAGGAAACGCCCATACTCAACTGTCCTAGGCAGTGGCAGAGGGGGAGGCAGGCCTGCAGACAGACCACACCTAGAGAACACAAAGACAACACCTAATGGACTCCAGTGGCCACAACTTGCTTATACACAGACAAAATGGGCAGGCAGAGGAATGCAAACCAAATGAATCAAGAGAAATCCCCAGAGAAGGACCTGAATGAACCAGATATAACCAAATTACCAGAAGCAGAATTTAGAATAATGATAGTTAGGATGTTCAAAGAAATTAGAGCAACAATGGATAGTCACTATGAACACCTAAATAAAGAGATAACAAGTATAAAAAACAAAATTGAAATAATAAAAAAGAATCAGGCAGAAATGACAAATACAGTATCAGAACTGAAGACCACAATGGAAGGAATTAAAAGCAGGATGAATCACGCTGAGGATCGAATAAGCGAGTTAGAGGACACAATAAACAAAGGCACAGAAGCAGAGAAGAAAAAGGAAAAGAGACTCAAAAAATGTGAGGAAACTCTAAGGGAGCTCTGTGACAACCTGAAGAGAAACAACATTCACATCATAGGGGTGCCTGAAGAAGAGGAGAGAGAACAATAATAGAAACTTTCTTCAATCAAATCATAGCAGAAAACTTCCATAAATTAAGGCTGGGAAACACTCCACACGTTCAAGAAGCACACAGAACTCCATTAAAGAGAAACCCAAAAAGATCTACACCAAGACACATCATAGTTAAAATACCAAAGCTAATGGATAAAGAAAAAATTTTAAAAGCTGCTAGAGAAAAAAAGACTAACACCTACAAAGGAGCACCCATAAGGATGACATCTAACTTCTCAACAGAAACACTTGAGGCCAGAAGGAAATGGCAAGATATATTCAAAGTAATGCAGAACAAGAACCTACAACCAAGACTACTCTATCCAGCAAGGCTAACGTTTAAAATTGAAGGAGAAATAAAGAGCTTCCCAGACAAAGAAAGCCTCAAGGAATTCATTAAAACCAAACCAATTCTGCAAGAGATACTAAGGGGCCTGTTGTGAACAGTTCAAAGGGAGGAAAGAATATAGCAAAAAAAGAATACAGCTTAAAGAATAAAATGGCAATAAACAATTACATATCAATAATAACCTTAAATGTAAATGGATTAAATGATCCAATCAAAAGACATAGGGTAGCTGCGTGGATAAAGAAACAGGACCCATACATATGCTGTCTACAAGGCACGCACCTTAAAACAAAAGATGCACATAGACTGAAGATAAAAGGATGAAAAAAAATATTTCATGCAAATGAAAATGAAAAAAAAGCCAGGGTAGCAGTGCTTATATCTGACAAAATGAACTTTAAAACAAAGGCTGTAGTAAGAGATAAAGAAGGACACTACATAATGATAAAGGGAACAATTCAACAGGAAGATATAACTATTCTAAATATCTACGCACCAAATATAGGAGCCCCGACATTCATAAAGCAGACTTTGATGGATATAAAGGGTGAGATTAACAGCAATACTATCATAGTAGGGGATTTCAATACCCCACTAACAACACTGGATAGATCCTCAAGAAAAAAAATTAATAAAGAAACAGAAGACTTAAAGGATACACTAGATCAACTTGATTTAATAGATATCTTCAGAACTTTTCACCATAAAGCAGTAGAATATACATTCTTCTCAAGCACTCATGGTACATTTTCTAGGACAGACCACATGTTAGGACACAAAAATGGTCTCAATAAATTTAAGAAGATTGAAATCATATCAAGCATTTTCTCTGATCACAATGCCATGAAACTAAAAATTAACCACAAAAGAAAAACTGAAAAATACTCAAACACTTGGAAACTAAATAGAATGATATTAAATAATGAATGGATTAACAATGAGATCAAAGAAGAAATAAAAAAGTTTCTAGAAACAAATGATAATAGGCATACATCAACTCAAAATTTATGGGACACAGCAAAAGCAGTACTGAGAGGGAAGTTCATTGCACTACAGGCATATCATAAGAAGCTAGAGAATGCTCAAATAAGCAACCTGACCCTGCATCTAAAAGAACTAGAAAAACAACAGAAAATAAAATCCAGGACCAGTACAAGGAAGGAAATAATAAAGATCAGAGCAGAAATAAATGACATAGAGGCTAAGGAAACAATACAGAGAATCAATGAAACCAGAAGCTGGTTCTTTGGAAATGTAAACAAGATTGATGTACCTTTAACTAGATTCACCATGAAAAAAGGAAACAGGGCTCAAATAAATAAAATTAGAAAGAAAGTGGAGAAATAACAACTGACACAACAGAAATAGAAAACATTGTAAGAAAATACTATGAAGAATTCTATGCCAAAAAATTAGACAATCTTGGTGAAATGAACAAATTTCTTGAATCATATAAACTTCCAAAAATCAATCTGGAAGAATCAGAACACCTAAACAGACCAATTACAACATGTAAGATCGAAACAGTTATCAAAAAACTCCCAAAAAAGAAAAGTCCTGGGCCTGATGGCATCACAAGTGAATTCTATCAAAAATTCAAAGAAGAACTAACTCCTATCCTCCTCAAACTATTCCAAAAAATTCAAGAGGAAGGAAAATTTCCAAACTCCTTTTATGAGGCGAGCGTAATTTTGATCCCAAAACTGGGCAAAGACAACACAAAGAAAGAAAATTATAGGCCTATATCCCTGATGAATTTAGATGCTAAAATTCTCAACAAAATATTAGCCAACCGGATCCAGCAATATATGAAAAAAATTATACACCATGATCAAGTGGGTTTTATTGTGGAGAGGCAGGGCTGGTTCAATATTCGCAAATCAATCAATGTGACTCATCACATAAACAAAAGGAAGGACAAAAATCACATGATAATTTCAATAGATGCAGAAAAGGCATTTGATAAAATCCAGCACCCATTCATGCTCAAAACTCTCAGTAAAGTGGAAATACAGGGAACATTCCTTAACATGATAAAGGCCATCTACAACAAACCCACAGCAAACATCATAATAAATGGACAAAAATTAAAAGCAATCCCCTTAAGATCAGGAACCAGGCAGGGGTGCCCCCTTTTACCACTTTTATTCAACATAGTACTGGAAGTCCTAGCTACAGCAATCAGACAAGAAGAAGAAATAAAAGGCATACAAATTGGAAAAGAAGAACTAAAACTGTCATTATTCGCAGATGATATGATATTGTATATAGAAAACCCTAAAGTCTCAGTCAAAAAACTACTGGATCTTATAAATGAATTCAGCAAGGTGGCAGGATATAAAATTAATACTCAGAAATCAGAGGCATTTCTATATACCAACAATGAACAGTCAGCAAAAGAAATTAAGGAAACAATCCCCTTCACTATTGCAGCCAAAAATATAAAGTACCTAGGAGTAAATTTAACCAAGGAGGTTAAGGACTTGTACTTGGAAAATTATAAAACATTGATAAAAGAAATCAAGGAAGATACAAACAAGTGGAAGCATATACCGTGCTCATGGCTAGGAAGAATAAACATCATTAAAATGTCTATATTACCCAAAGCAATTTATAAATTCAATGCAATACCAATTAAAATACCAATGACATACTTCAAAGATATAGAACACATATTCCAAAAATTTATATGGAACCAAAATAGAACACGAATAGCCTCAGCAATCTTTTTTTTTTTAACTTTAATGTGGTGACACCAATAAATCAGGGTACATATGTACAATGAAAACGCCTCAGCAATCTTAAAAAGAAAAAATAAAGCAGGAAGTATCACTCTTCCGGATATCAAGCTTTAGTGCAAGGCCATTATACTCAAGACAGCCTGGTACTGGCATAAGAACAGGCACATAGATCAATGGAACAGAACAGAAAACCCAGAAATAAACCCACAGCTTTATGGACAACTGATATTTGACAAAGGAGGAAAGAACATACAATGGAGTAAAGACAGCCTCTTTAACAAATGGTGTTGGGAAAATTGGACATCTACCTGCAAGAAAATGAAACTAGACTATCAACTTACACCATTCACAAAAACAAACTCAAAATGGATAAAACACTTAAACGTAAGCCGTGAAACCATAAGCATCTTAGAAGAAAACATAGGCAGCAAGCTCTCCGACATCTATAGCAGCAATATTTTTGCCAATTTATCTCCAAGGGCAAATGAAATAAAAGGCAAGATAAACAAATGGGACTATATCAAACTAAAAAGTTTTTGCACAGCTAAAGACAATAAGAACAGAATAAAAAGACAAACCACACAATGGGAGAACATATTTGACAACACGTCTGATAAGGGGTTAATAACCAAAATTTATAAAGAACTTATAAAACTCAACACCAGGAAGACAAACAATCTAATCAAAAAATGGGCAAAAGAAATGAATAGAAATTTCTCCAAAGAGGACATACAGATGGCCAATAGACATATGAAAAAATGCTCAACATCACTAATAATTAGAGAAATGCAAATTAAAACCACAATGAGATATCACCTCACACTAGTCAGAATGGCGCTCAGCAGCAAAACAACACAGAATAAGTGCTGGCGAGGATGTGGAGAAAAGGGAACCCTCCTGCACTGCTGGTGGGAATGCAGACTGGTGCAGCCACTGTGGAAAACAGTATTGAGATTTCTCAAAAAATTAAAAATCAAACTATCTTTTGACCCAGCTATCCCACTTATAGGAGTATACCCTAAGAACACCATAGCACTGTTTGAAAAGAAGAAATGCGCCTCCATGTTCTTGTCAGCATTGTTCACAATAGCGAAGATCTGGAAACAGCCCAAGTGTCCGTCAGAGGACGAGTGGATTAAAAAGCTTTGGTACATATATACTATGGAATACTACTCGGCCATAAGAAATGATGACATCAGATCATTTACAACAAAATGGATGGACCTTGATAACATTATACGGAGTGAAATAAGTAAATCAGAAAAAAAACTGAGAACAGCATGATTTCATACATAGGAGGGACATAAAAGTGAGACTATGAGACATGGACAGGAGTGTGGTGGTTACGGGGTAGGGTGGTGAGGGTGAGATAGGGATGAGGGGAGGGGCACAGGAAAAAACAGATAGAAGGTGACAGAGGACAATTTGACTTTGGGTGATGGGTATGCAACATAATTGAATGATAAGATAACCTGGAGATGTTTTCATTGTACATATATACCCTGATTTATTGGTGTCACCCCATTAAAATTAATTTAAAAAAAGACAAGAACTGGGCTCTTCATACTGTGTGTCATAATTGTGAGTAAAATGCTTCATGACTGGACAAAAGAAAAATGCAAAGGAATGCCTTTTGGTATTCCCATGGTTTAGCGTGAACCTAAGGACCACAGCAGTGACTGTTATTTCTGTCTGGTCCATACAAAGGGCTTCCATCAGCAAGAAAACATGGCATATGATTGCATATTCTAATATTCCTTCAGCAATAAGACCTATCCCACACTCTCGGTTCCAGTTTTCAATGGTTTTATTTCTTCTAAGGATGAAGAAAGTGAACATGGTGATCAAGTGTATTTTGATAAGATGCATGAGGAAATGGTTGTAGAATCTGAAGGATCTTCTTCTAATGTCAAGCAGTCATTAACCCCTCAGCAGTTTAGCCAACCCAAATTAAACGACATAGTAAGAGATTTGGGCCTATCAAAGAATGCAGCTGAGTTATTAGCTTCCAGTCTTCAAGAAAAGAATGTATTTCACTGGTCTGCTAAAGTATCCCATTTCAGGAAGCGTGAAAAAAATTTTGTGAACTTTTTTTCCGAAGACAAACACTTTGTTTACTGTCATTATATCAGTAGTCTTCTCAGCTAGCTACACAGTTACCACTTACAGTCCAACAGAATGGCGGCTATTTCTTGACATCTCTAAACAGAGTCTGAAATGTGTTTTCCTACACAACGGTAATGTTTAGGCAGCAGTTCCAATTGGTTATTCAACTTATCTGCGAGAAGTTATAATGACATAAAAATTGTCCTCGACTTTCTGAAGTATGAGGAGCATAACTGGATCATTTGTGTGGATCTTAAAATGGTAAATTTCCTGCTAGGACAAAAGAGAGGTTTCACGAAGTATCCTTGCTTTCTGTGTTTGTGGGACTGCCAAGCTTGGAAGAAACACTAAACACAGAAGGAGTGGCCAAAACATGAAGCTCTGGAAGTAGGGATGCCAAATATTGTGAATGAACCTGTAGTTAATCGAGACAGGATCATTTTTCCCCACTTCACATCAAACTTGGCTTAATGATGCAGTTTGTTCAGGCTTTGAATAAACTGAATGCTTTCAACATATTATTTCTTCTTTTCCTGTCTTATCTTTTGAGAAGATAAAAGCAGGTATATTCGATGGACCTCAGATTCAAACCCTCATGTGTGACGAAGAATTTGCCAGTAAGATGAATAAGGAGGAGAAAGCAGCATGGCAGTCTTTTGTGGCAGTTACAAAGAACTTCCTTGGCAACAAAAAAGCAGAAAACTATGAACTTCTGGTTCAAAGGATGCTGTTGGCTTTCTGCGACATTGGATGTAACATGAGCGTTAAGATTCACTTCCTGAACAGTCACCTTGATAAGTTTCCCGAAAATTTGGAGTTGTTAGTAATGAGTAGACTACTGGTGGAGCATCCAACGAGATTGTCCTCAACAAGTACACAAACGCAAGAGCTACAAGCACAAATTTTTGCCTGAATAGAACTTAAATAAGTTTTGCGCAAATTTTATGATTAAAGTAAGTGTTTCAATATGTTCTATTTTAAAATTGTAGACTAATTCTGACGCAATCATATCTTTTAGTGTATAAGTGTATTTACTGCATTATATAAATATTATATTTTCACAAAGATGATGCCCAAGAAGACATTCTACTTCATTATGTTAAACTAAATGTTGAAAATTTTACAATAGGATGAAAACCTAAAATCTTGAATTTAAAAAAAAACTGTAGCTTACAGAGAAAAACTAATGTCAGATTTGAGATTAGTACACTTGAATTAGGTAAAAACAAGGGTTTTTGTGGAAGCAACAAAAATTTTGTTCCCCAGTGTTATTTGTTACAGCAGCTCTGGCTAAATTACCTTGACTGATAGAAATCCCATTTCCTTTACTCTAAAATGGAAGTCATAGTTCCGTGCCATGAGTATCAGATAACAAAATGGGTATGAAAACTCCCAAGTGATCTAAAGTAGTATGAGTACCATTATTTATTTTACCGTAGAAAAATATTTGGGATCCCAAGTATAGGCATACCTTGTTTTATTGAACTTCTTTATTGAGCTTTGCAGATGTTGCAGGGGTGTTTTCCCCCCCTGCAAATTGAAGGCAAGACCCCACCAACAGCAAAAGGATTACAACTCGCTTAATTGCAATACTCACTTAACTGTGGTGGATAGAACCTGCAATATCTCTGAGGTACACCTGTATAGAGACAGCAAGGAAAGGCTCTCTGACCCAAGGTGGATAGCTGAACCAGAGATGCAGGCCTTCCAAAGAGAAACCAAAATAGTGCTGGCCTGGGCCACACAATCCACAAAAGACAGTGAGGTTTTCCTTGGTTTTCCTCCTTCAGTAATAACTCCTTAATTAAGACATGAGTGATCATCCCTAGCAAAGTGGTTGTCAGTCCATGTCAGGCACAATCAGGCTGAGGCTCCTTCCCCACGTCTGGATGGTTGTTTCCCGCACACAGCTGCTCCTTGCTTCTGTCCCACTGCCTTAATCTTATGTGAATATTTGTAACAATCAACGGTGAGCTGGCGCTGGCTTGCACCAGCTCAAGAGAGAGAACAAGCCAGCTCAGTCATGCATGTCGCTTCCCAGACCCTTTCCTTCAGTGATGCCACGTTAGCTTGAAATCAGCCATGGGGGCAGTGCTACACCACAGAAATCAATGAATGTGCAAATCATGCTGCCTCACTTTTTTTGTGAGAAAACTATAGTGTACAAATTTACCGGCACACCAATAATAATAGTACAATTAATAATAACAATAAGGATAATAGGAACTATCATTTCCTGAATACTAACAATGTGCCAGGGTTCCAGAACCAATAAATGCTAAATATGTGTAACTTTCCTTATTCCTCAGCACACCCAGGCAAGTAGATGTTACTGAGTTATCACTACTCCAATGTCAAAACTGAAGCTCAGGGAAGTTAAGTAACTTGCTGAAGGACATACAGCAACAAAATGGGAGAAGTTTTTAAAACCAGCTCTGCCTGTCAGATTCAAGGCTCAGATTATTCTTACCCTGTTATATCAGCTAAGAAAAGAGTTTGGGCTTGCAAACTGGATTCTTAAGTGTTAATAAGTGTTTTTCTACCCAGGAAGAGACAGAAGAATAAAATACTTTAAATATCCCTATCTTTGTGTAAGATCACACAATTTTGTAAAGACTCTCACATATTATGGACATTAATCAGCTAGGGGTCACTGTGGGCAAGTCTAAGCGGTTGTTGTTGAGTTTCTTCAGTGGAAGGGGAGGCTGAACTCATGCAGTTGGGTGGTTTGCCCTGAGCCAAACCAAGATGGCCGGTGCAGATGTGGCCCCTGAACCCTGGGTCTCCAGCCCACTTCTTCATTTTAGAACTCAAAAGATTATACAGCAATCATACCTTGTCCCCATAAATGATCACATCTTGTTTATAAATCCACCTCTATCCATCCTAGGTGAGTCTCCTGACAGCAGATCTAGAGCTCTTTCACCTCCCATCTCAGGAGTAGAGCAGGTTGGTGCCAGATACGTGGTGAATATTTTGTAAATGTTTCTTTAATGAATGACTGAATGGATGTCAATGGACTGAGAGAATGGATTTGCCTGACTCAACAAGAAAGGGATGGAACACAGAGGCCGGCAGGGGAAGGTCTGGCCACTGAGACAGGAAGGAACAAAAAATAAAAGAGAGGGAGAAGATGAAAGGGACATGGAACAGGGAAGTAACTAGAGAACAACTTGTCCTTCGTTAGGCATTTGCCAAGGGCCTGTGCTAAGTTCTGCCTTTTAAAACCTATTGTGAATTTGCTGCCTTTTAATTTACCAAAATCTCAGGCTCCTTTTATGAATACAGGAAGAGAGCCAGAGTTAAAAGAGAGGGAGCAGGGAGGCAGCTGGCCTGACCATGGCAAATGGAGCCCATGGGCCTAAGACAGACACGTGTCCTGGCCATTTTGGTCCAGCACTGTCCCTTTGGTGCTGCAGAACACCTATCTTTACTCTTCAGAGCCCACCTGGCATCATCTCTGGTCTGTGGCACCCAGCTGTTCATATCTCCCTGAACCTCTCACCTCTGCCCTCTGTGACCCCTTCTTACCTCTAAACACTCTTGGCTCATTTTCTTTTTTCTTTTTTATGACAGAGATAGAGAGAGGGACAGATAGACAGAAAAGGAGAGATGAGAGCATCAATTCTTCATTGTGCCAACTTAATTGCTCATTGATTGCTTTCTCATATGTGCCTTGACCAGGGGGCTACAGCAGAGGAAGTGACCCCTTTCTCAAGCCAGCGACCTTGGGCTTCAAGCCAGAGACCTTCTGGCTTAAGCCAGTGACCATGGGGTCATGTATATGATCCCACACTCAAGCCAGCAACCCCTGACTCTAGGTGGTGAGCCCGTGCTCAAGTTGGATGAGCCCGCATTTAAGATAGCGACCTTGAGATTTCGAACCTGGGTCCTCCACTCCCCAGTCCAATTCTGTATACACTGCACCGCTGCCTGGTTAGGCTCAGCTTATTTTCTTACTTCCTACTTCCATTTTGTCCCCCAGACCTGATTATTTAATCCTGTTTCTTGGCTCTGAAGTCTGGTTATACCTCTGATTATGATGCCTTTGGCCTTAACCTGGCAAACATCTTGTGTTCTCTAGTCCAGCCCAACTGCCAAGATGGCCCCTGACAAGCATGTCCCGAGCAAGAACCCAGGCTCCATGCCTCCATGTTTTCTGCTTGAAGATTGTGTTGGCCATAATGTGTCTGTTCCCAACATCCATTCTTCCCCCAAGTGATTTGTCAAACTCAGTGTTCACACCACCCTTACTACACCTTTAAAGCACCTGGGATGCTTTTGAAAAATCCAATATCTGTGTCTAATGCAGACTCTCTTTGTTAAAGTCTCAGGGGGACATTCTAAGGTATGGCCAGCACTGAGAATCACTGGCCTAGCCCAATCTGTTCATCCTGCTTCGCTCACAAAGGCATGGGCCTGAGATGAAATGCTGGCAAGAGACACGACATGGGGTATTTCTATAAGAAGGACACAAAAAAGAGACACAGCTCTCCTTGGGCATCAGGATGTGTCATTTCTAGGTGTCACAAGGAACTGCAGCTGTCATCTTGCAGTGATGAAGGGCGGCAGCCTGGGGCAAAGCTGACATGTGAGGATGTAGAGTGGGATGGAAACTGGACACTGAGATGGACATCGAGTCGGTGTAAAGGCCCTGGTTCCACATCACATCCTTAAACCAAGAACCAACCTGATCTCAAGTCATGTTATTCAAGCACATACTATATGTCTTTATTGTTTAAGACAGGGCTCAGCACTTTTTTTTTTCCTATAAAGGGCCAAAGAGTAAATATTTTAGGCTTTGCTGGTCATACAGTTTCTAAAACAGCAACTCTGCCTTTGTACCATGAAAGCAGCCATCACAATATATAAATAGATGTAGCTGTGCTTCAAGAAAACATGATAGGCAAAACCAGGCAGTGGGCTAGATGTGGCTTGCTGGCCACAGTTTGGCCATTCCTGGTTTAAGTTATCCTGAGTCAATGTGCTCTGTTATTTGCAGCTCATGATGTCTTATGTGATACAAGGATGATTTCAGGCTACATTACTGACCCCCTCTCCCCCACTGAAACTCATCCACACATTTTTATATATCTGCCCCTCAGAATCTTTTGATGTCACACAGGCATGTCTAATTCAATCCATTCAAAGCTGATATCTTACATCTTCCCCACATCCATTCCTAGGTCTGCTTCTCCTCTTGTATTCCCCATTTAGCAAGTGACACCAGCACCTTAGTAGTTCAAACTAAGCCCCACTCCCAGTCATCCTTATTGCCTCTGTGTCATTCATCAACCAACCCCTATATTCCATGAACCCACCTGTAAAATATTTCTCAATCCATTTACCAGGCACTCTATCAGGAACCAAGAATATAAAAATGCACAAAGCAGACGCAGTCCCTGCCCTCACAGAACTTAAGAAAGGATTCTTTATGCATACAATAAATAATAGCTGGTACATGCCATCACTCAGAATTTCCCACCTGTCAGGCTCTGTGCTAGGCACTTTGCAGATCAAGGCACTTTGATCTTGAAGGCACACCTGCATACACATATTATCTCTCATTCATAGAAAAAGAAATAGAGGTTAGGTAAGATTGAATCACTTGCTGTGGTCACATGAGCACATGGTGGCAGCACCAGAATGAGAGGCGGATCTGTCCCCACACTAAAGCCCAGGGCCCCCACACTATTTCTATTCCCTTCTTGTCCATCCTTGTACCAGGGTACTTTCTGTACCATGACCTCATTTTGGGAGGTCTTGATCAATGCATACCCAGGGTGACACCTGGATTTCACTTTGGCAAAAAGCCCATGAGATCATCAACACAAGAGCTGTGCAATCAGGCAGGCTGTAAAAAACACCCATGTTCAAAATCAGTCACCCTCAGCTCTCTGCCAAACAGGACTGCCACCATGCCCAGGCAGGGCTTTCTCCTGGAAAACAACAAAAATCCAAGTGCCAGGGCTGGGGAGGGCTGTAAGGTGCTGGGGTTCTCAGCAAGATGCTTTTTCCAAAGGCATGCTTTGCCTCCCTCTGTCCTGCCATCCTCTCTGTCACACTGCCAGCTCAAAGGTAGCAGGTGACTAACAGCATGCAGCCCTAGAGCTGGGAAGACCTGGGTTTAAATTATGCCACAGCAGCTTGGGGTTAAGTCCCAGATCTCCCCTTGCCTCCACGCCCCCTCTCTGCTGGAATTGTGCTACTTACCTGGCAGAGTGACTCAGGGAGGTGAAGCAATGCAGTTTGGGAAGAAGGAAGAGCACAGCATATCTGAGGTGGGGCTCAGTGAGTGGCAGCCATTGCCCCTGATGTGGTCATGGAGATAATGAGCCCCCAGTTAGGCTCCGGTGGCCCCTGCAGGCGAGGCCAGCAGTGGAGGGTAAACTGAGGTGCTCTCAGTAGCTTAGGAGTCCCAGCCCAACAAAGATGTGGTCCCAAACTTCCTCCAGGGTGCTGCCTTCTCTGTTCCAAATATTCTGCTAATTGCTTCACAGACATATTACATTTAATTATCATTGCCCTGCCTGCTAATTAACCCCATCTTACAGGTGAAGAAACTCAAGCTTTGAGAGCTTACACCTGGCAAGCTGTAGTGTTAGGACTTGAGCCCAGATTTCCAGCTTCAGAGTTTAAGAACTTAACCATGTGCCTGACCTGTGGTGGCGCAGTGGATAAAGCGTCGACCTGGAAACACTGGGGTCGCCAGTTCAAAACCCTGCACTGGTCTGGTCAAGGCACATATGGGAGTTGATGCTTCCAGCTCCTCCCCCCTTTCTCTCTCTCTCTCTCTCTCTCTCTCACTCTGTGTCTCCTCTCTAAAATGAATAAAATAAAAAAAAAAAAAAACTTTAAAAAAAAAAAAAAAAAAGAACTTAACCATGTCCCTACTCTGTATGCCATCTTCAAACCTCATTCTGATTATCAGCTGGTTAGTTACCACCATGAGCAGTTCTTGTCTTATGCCACCTGTCTCCCTAACTTGTTTAATTCACAGGTCTCTCAAGTTTGGGGCTCCCCTCATTCTTTTTTTTTTTTTTTACAGATACTGAGAGAGAGTCATAGAGAGGGATAGATAGGGACAGACAGACAGGAAGGGAGAGAGATGAGAAGCATCAATCATCAGTTTTTCGTTGTGGGACTTTAGTTGTTCATTGATTGCTCTCTCTTATGTGCCTTGACCGCGGGCCTTCAGCAGACCGAGCCACCCCTTGCTGGAGCCAGTGACCTTGGGCTCAAGCTGGTGAGCTTTTTGCCCAAGCCAGATGAGCCCGCTCTCAAGCTGGCGACCTCAGGGGTCTCGAACCCGGTCCTCTACAACCCAGTCTGACGCTCTATCCACTGCACCGCCGCCTGGTCAGACTCCCCCTCATTCTTGTCAGCTGCCCCATCCCTACCCTCAGCCAGGTAACCTAGTAGCAGCCAACAGCTGTGCCAACCTGTTTATCTAAAGCTCAAAAGACTCCCACTTATAGGACAACTCATAGCCAGACACTGTGCTTAACACTTTAGTATAACTTATCCTATTTGCTCTCCATAATAATGTTTAGGTAGACATCATTAAACCCTTTTTCAGATGATAAAACCAAGACTCAGAAAATAAAAGCTATCGAGCGTATCATTGGGACTCAAAGGTCAGACTCTGATCCTAGTGCCTGTGCTTCTTCCTCTAAGTGTTGTTAGCACCCACCAAAGCACTCACATTTCCTCCCTCTCTCTGTTTCCCTCCCTCAATATCTTCCACCCTCCACCCTCCTCCTCTTTCCCTTCTGGCTTCCCTTCAGTAGCCAGGGCTACTCTCCAGCCGCTAGCATCTCATCTCTGAATCTAGCATGAAGTAATGTCCACAGATCTTAGACAGCTCTGAGTTTCCAAACCTTGGGCCTGGTTACCTAGTAACAAGTCCTGTCCCCCTAGCCCCTCCCACAGCTCTGTGTTCCCACCCCAGGCGTTAAGCAGTAGACTTCCTTCTATTTTCTTTACCCTTCAAGAATATCCATTTTACTCAATATATTTAGCATGAAGTCACTGGCCACCGGAGTCAAGGACTCAGAATGGGCCTTTGCCTAGAGTCCAGTTACCATAAAGGTATAGCTGACAAGAAAAGGCCTGGGGGCAAGCTGACTTGGAATTTCCAAGTCCAGGGATTTATTTGACAATGTTCACTGGGTGTTCAGACTCCAGCCGTAATGCACCTGTGCAACTTCCCCAAGAAGCATTCTTCTGTGGGGTTTGCTGACATGGTGCTCTCTGCCCAGGCCTAACCCCTCCACATTGCACACCAGCATTTTATTTGTCTGGCAAACTCTCATTGTTGGTACTTCTTTCTGTGACAAACTTTGATTGCCACATGCCCAGTCTCAAGTTTAGTGCACCTCCATGCTCTTACACAAGGTGCTAATGTCCACCAACTATTCACCAGATCATACTAGAATGTTTTATGTACACGGTTGTCTCTTCTATGAGCCTGTAAGTTGTGAAGGGGCAGGTACCATGGATTCTATTCATCCTAACACAATGAATGAGATCCAATGAGTGCTTTTATGATAGGATGATAAGGGAGAATAAGAATTAAGAGAGAAAAGTAATAGAAAGAGAGAACAAAAGGTAAGGAAAAAGGCAGGGAGGCAGAAAAAGAAAGAAGTCAGAGAAGAAGGGAAAGAATCAGGGAAGGTAGGAAGATAAGAAAACTAAAGGAGAGGAAAGAGCTATCTGCAATCTACTGGCTAGGTTTTCGGAGGGTTGCTGAGATGAATAAGATCCAGTCTTTATTCTAGGGGAGTTCACAGTCTACAGAGAGAGACCAAGTTGGGGAGTGATAAAGAGAGTTTGGAGAGCAGGTAGGGCAGTGCTGTGAGCCTGGATAAGCCAGTCACAAATTCCAATTTGGGACACCACACCTGCGACATGGCAGGAACAGGTTTTCAATAGAGTTGAGAGTATTACCAGTGGGACTTCCATCTGGGTATGGTGGGAGTGAAGAAATTAGACATGGCTTAACTAGATAGATTTTTCTTTCCTACAATCTTATCCAGAAAGCCTGAAATACCCGATGTGCACTGCTTAGCACACTTCCTGGCACACCGAGGATGCAAAAAGGATTAATGGCATGAATAAATAGAGGCATAAAAAATTGTTAAGGAACACAGGATCTTGTCTCAGGCATCTTGCAGGCACCTAACTGGAATGTTGAATAACTAAATAAATGAGTATGGTGTGATTCCTGATACCTACCCCAATGTCTGGCACATAGCAGGTTAATACATGCTGAAAGAACAAATTTTCAACAGTCTTCATCATCATTTCAAGATGCCATTCCAATCCCCCGACCCCTGACTGGGTCTGAAAGGAAATGGAGTCGCCTTTTAAACATTCCTCAACAAGCTCATTTTTACTACACTGCACACAAGCCTGGCAAGGTCTCAGGTTGCCTTGGTTAAATGACAGAGTTGGAAGCCTTACCTTAGAGTTGCTTGCTTCTCTAAAAGATGAAAGCATGTTCCAGTATATCTGAGTCAATGTATCTTTGCAAACATGTTACTACTCATTCCATATGACCTTCAATCCCTATTTAAATCCTTCTTAATCACTTTTCTGGAATCAAAAGGTGTTAATTGTTTTCATAATCACTTTAAGTTTCCAAGCCCACGCTGCCACTTCTCCCTCCTCCAGACCCTTTCTAGGCTCGTCTGGGAAATGTGGAGCAGGACTGTGTTGCCACGCTCCTGTGGGCAAGATTCAGGGTAAGAGACAACACATAAAGAAGGGGGTAAAATTCTATTGAATAATAATTGCCTTGGAGATTAGCCGGTAAGATGAAAGTGTCATTTGAAAATATTATTATTCTATGGAGAGGCAATGTGATACAACGGATACATGGTGTTTGGAGTTAAATCTCAGCTTCATTACAAACTCATTGCATGACCTTCAACTAGTTACTTAATTTTTCGGGGCCTCAGTTTCTTCATCTAGAAAATGAATGGTCCATGTATGATAATCTTGAAGATGACTCCCAGCTCTAATATTCTGAGATGCTAAAATGGCTTAGGACGTTCTGATGTCAAAAAATGCAGGGTGATTCAGACTACTAGGGCAATTCATATTTTATTTATTTTTAAATTATAGGAAAGTTCCTTTGGCCAGCCATAGAGGCCCCATTCACTGCTGGAACAAATGCCCATGACTTCAAAGCTATACTATTAGGTTTTAAATTTAGAAAATAGAAAGGGAATAAAATTGTGTTTTTGTGTTTATAGCCTTATTAACAACTTTTATGTTATCAGTAATGTGGTCCATTTTTCAACCTCAGAAGAAAATATTTAGCACAGGAAGAACAGAATAAGTTAACATTTATTGCCTACCTACTATTAATTATCATTTATGCAGTACCTCCTATAAGCTAGTCACTAGGTTAGAGAGATTTCTTATGTTTATATCATTTCATATCTATAGCCACACCATGAGGTAGGCATTGTTTTCTCCATTTTATAGATGATAAATCTAAGACCCAACAGGATGTGACTTGTTCTATGTCATGTACTAATAAGGTAAATTTGAAGCCGGGTCTGTCTAATACTCGTGCCAATATTTTTCCTGTAGTATCACTTCCAAAATATTCCTACTAAGTAGAGGGCCTCCCAACATTGGGACTAATCAAGCAGCAGTTAGGGATGCTGTAAGAGGGATCACTATCCTGATATAGATGAATGGCTAGACTCAGAAGTCCCTTACCACCTGAGAGTCAATAATTCTATAACTTTAAGTCACTGCAAGCAGAATAACAAAAAGCAAATATCACTAAGTAACACCTCCCAAAAGCTGCAATGTGTGACCTCTTTTTAATATTTCATACAACTATCTTTTTTTTCCAACAAAACAAAACAAAACAAAAACATCTTTCTCAAATTCAGAAGAGTAAGCATTCTACCCTTCCCTAGTGCTATCATCATTCCATTTGTCTGATGACCCACTAGAACTACGGTATTAATATTCTGAATTAAGACTGTCTGCATAATCCCAGGAGGTAAAGTGAGAAATGAGAAACTAAACTCAGTAGTGTAGGAGATATCCCCCTGTGATCCTGGACAACATAAACTGGGCTACACTGGCTACCAATGAGCTCCTCACTTTCCACTGGATATGTTCAAGAATGTGCTTAAATACCACTTCTATATGAAGCCATAGCCACTAATTGCCTAAAATCACTCTGCCTTCTGCTTTTTTATAGCCATTATCTCTAATTCTTGTGAAGAGCTTTGAATATATTTGAGCTTCCACACTAGACAATAAACTGAGGACTATGACTCTATGTAAAGAAGTTTATACAACAAAATTTTTCATGAGATGAACTCATCATCATCGTCTTCATCACTATTTAATTAAAAGAAAATCCCAACTATATCTCTAACAACTGAACAACTTCAACTTAGATTAGGAATGGTTCCTCCCAGGGAAGGAGTATTGCAGGCTCTGTAGACAAAGCCTTCCTCTCCCACGGTGGCCTGACAGCATGGCTGAGAAATTGGGTAAAACTGCTCAAGTTGAGGGGTCTCCCGAGAAAAACAGTTCTGCTAGTTCTCAAATGATACAAATCAACAAATCAAGTGTGGCAGAAGTGAAGTTACCATAGGAAAAAGATCATTTGAACTTGTGATCCAAGCTCCACAGTTTGGAGGCTTATGGGAAAGATTGGTTTGAACGCGACATATGGTAGAGAATAGCAGTTCCTTTCGGCCTAAACTTCCTCGTGTGGTTGTCATACATCAGGCCTAAGAGCTGAGCATATGTATATCCTACATGACCGATTACTATGTGCCAGTCACTACTCTAAATGTGTTTCATAGACTGGTCCTCCATCCTGAGTTAGTTACCTTATTATCACTATTTTATGGATGATAAAACTGCAGATTAGAGAGTTAAGCCAAGTTTACATGGCTGCTAAGTGGTAGAAGCAGGATAGAGGTCTAGAAATACCAGATAAAACTTTCGGAGGAAGACTTCTAAAGGGGATAAGAAATTCCTACTCATGCCTGACCTGTGGTGGCGCAGTGGATAAAGCGTCGACCTGGGAACACTGAGGTCGCCAGTTCAAAACCCTGCACTGGTCTGGTCAAGGCACATATGGGAGTTGATGCTTCCAGCTCCTCCCCCCCTTTCTCTCTCTCTCTCTCTCTCTCTCTCTCTCTCTCTCTGTGTCTCCTCTCTAAAATGAATAAAATAAAAAATAAATAAAAAATAAAATAAAAATAAATCTTAAGAAATTCCTACTCATAAGAATAGATGGAACCCCAAGGGATCAAGTGGAAAAATAAGAGGGATATCAGCATATAATACCCAGAGCTGCAAAAATGGGAAAAACATGGAATGTGGCCAAAAGAAAAAACAGAGAATGGGGACAAGAGGGAAACTTGTATTGTAGTAGCAGAACTGACCTTAAAAGAATAGAAGTCTAGAGGCAAGTGTAGGAGTAGGTACAGTGGAACGATTGGAAAACCAGGGGAAAATGGAAGCAGGGAACAGTGGATCTGAAAGGGCAACAATGTGATCTGGAACAGTTCTAAGCATCCAATTAAACTGAGGTGATGTGAACTCAAGAGGTGAGGCTGCCATTATACTCAGAGTCTGTGGGGAACCAGCAGCTAGGGACCAAGGGTATAGGGCAGTTGGCCTAGATTGTCTTCTTTCTCCTCTGACAGTCTGGGAAAGATGGCTTCCAAGAAGTAGGGAGAAGGTTGGTCATGCGGCCCCCTGAGGCCATTTACCGGGCCCCCGCCGCACTTCCCGAAGGGGCACCTCTTTCACAGGTGGTCAGCGAGAGAAGCACAGGATGCATCCGCAGCCATAGTTCCCATTGAAATACTGGTCAGTTTGTTGATTTAAATTTACTTGTTCTTTATTTTAAATATTGTATTTGTTCTCGTTTTGTTTTTTTACTTTAAAATAAGATATGTGCAGTGCGCATAGGGATTTGTTCATAGTTTTTTTTATAGCCCGGCCCTCCAACGGTCTGAGGGACAGTGAACTGGCCCCCTGTGTAAAAAGTTTCGGGACCCTTGACCGAGGCTATTAGCTGGTCCTCTCTGAGGAACATAGGGAGAGTTTACTGGCCATCTTTCCCAGACTGTCAGAGGAGAAAGAAGACAATCTAGGTCAACTGCCCTATACCCTTGGTCCCCAGCTGCTGGTTCCCCACAGACTCTGAGTATAATGGCAGCCTCACCTCTTGAGTTCACATCACTTCAGTTTAATTGGATGCTTAGAACTGTTCCAGATCACATTGTTGCCCTTTCAGATCCACTGTTCCCTGCTTCCATTTTCCCCTGGTTTTCCAATCATTCCACTGTACCTAAAGCCTTTAATAAAAGCCTACCTCAGAAGCTGCACCTCCAACCTCAGAGCACCTACATGCCCTAAAGGTTCGCCTGCTTCTCACCTTTTCCTGAAGCATTATTCAAGGGCTCTCCAAGACATTAAGTACCAAACAATTGCCCCATGCAATTGCTAAACTCAATCTGCTGGTAAAAGTCTATTTGAGAAGCTCCTCTTTGATTCCCAGTTTTGCAGGAAAGAAATGCAAAGGAGATACCTTGGAGGGGCTAGAGAGATTCAGCTGAAGCCCTATAGAAGCCAAGTTCAAATCTCTCCAGGTAAGATTCAAATGTGCAGGCTGGAGTCTTGTGAGGGTGAACAGGTGTTGAGTCCCTGATCTCCAAGCACTCCAGGCAAATGCTTTCCCCACTATCAACTTCAAAAGAGGACAGTACTAAATGACCTCTAAGTTCCCTGCAGTTTTCTTGTCATTGTTATTACTCTCTATACCAGTATACTAACAGGCATGACTCATGATATATTTAAATACACTTATTTTTTAATGTCCTTCTGTCCCCTTAAAATAAAATCAGTTATATTAAAAGCAAAATCCTTATCCTTTATACACTGAAGTATTTCTGAATATAATAATATAATGTCTGTGATTTGCTTTAAAATGCTTGAGTCCCTCCCCCGCACTCCCTAAAGAAAGATAATGGATAAAATAAAATTGGCAAAATGTGGAGACTTGAAACTAAGTAATGGGCAAATGGGAGTTTATTATACTATTCTCTCTATTTTAATGGATGCTTTAAAATGTTTATAGCAAAAACTTAAAAATAAAAAATGGAATAGAAAATAAATATATTCAGTGGGGTAGCCAAGTCTCTCCCTGTTCTGAGATTAAAATTCCATGACTTTCCTGCTGATTAATAGGTAAGGAACAGTTGTACAGGATCTGTAAGCCACAAATGCAGTTTCAGTTCAGAAATGAGAATGTCCAGTCCTAGGGATTAATCAAAGCCTGACCATGATTTAGTGCCAGTCTGACATCTCTGGCCATTTTAGGATGAAGACTCACAGAGAGCCTGTGAGGATTGGCCCTGGCTGGACAGAGCTCCCTTCGATTTATTTCTCAAACCTGCCCCTGCGTGTGAGCTGAAGATGGTTTTTTGCCCCCTCCCCATCTCCTCCCTGTCCCAATTAGGGGTGGCAGTTCAGGAAGGAGGAGAGAGAAAAGGCAAAAATGGTCTTATCTGTACTTGCCATAACAAAAACTGGCTTGAGGGTCCCTAGGTCTTGCAAATGTTTAAGCCTGCCTCTTGGTCTAGTGAGTGATTCTAGGACTCTTGAGAGCAGTATAGTCCCATGGAAATATAATGTGGGTCACAAAGAGGATCCTCATGGGTTATTTGTTTACCTACTTGTAGGCACATATTAAAAAGTTTAAAGGAACAGGTGATTTAATTTAAATAATATGTTTTATTAAAGCTAACTTATCTAAAATATTATCATGTAATCTATATAAAATATTAATGAGATATTTTACACTCTCTTTTTTATACTCTTTAATATGAAACTCAGGTATATTTCAACTTTCAACACATCTTAACTCAAAAATCAAATCGAGAGTGCCCAATAGCCACATACCATGGTGGGCAGCATCGTTAGAGTTCCCCATCCCTGGAGATGTCTGGCTTGCAGCTCCCTTACCCATACACTAGGTGACTTGACTACACATCCCTGGGAGGGTCCTAGTTTAGTCCAACTGCATAGCCCTATTACTCCTCAAATTACTTGGTTATTAGCATCTCTCTTCACTCTCCCAAGCATCCTTGGTTGGACAATGAATCATATGGCCATCCTGCCTGTACCTCTCTATCTCAGGTGGGAGCTTCCTCATCTTTGTTTCTGGGCTCCCTACTCAAAGATTCAAGTTCTTACCCTTCTAGATCAACGGTCAGCAAACTATAGTCCATAAAGCTAGGAATGGTTTTTACATTTTTAAAAGATAGAAAGGATCAAAGAATATGCAGTAGAGATAATGTATCTCCTGCAAAGCCTAACTTACTACTACCTGGCCCTTTACAAGCTAAGTCTGCTGACCCCTCCCCTCTATGTTGTAGGGAGAAAGGAGATCAGAACCCAGTTCTCTAAGCTCCCACCAAGGCTGTTCCCTCTGGGACTGAGGAGAGAGGCAGATCCCATACATGTCACCTTGTTTTAGGTCAGGAAGTTCACCAATGCTACCATTCCTCCTCCTTTGTATTCAGTGAGGACTCTGCAAGAACATTCTTAAAGGAAACCTCATCACTCATCTCCTCCCTTTCCTCTCTCTCAACCTTTGATCATTTCCTCTAAACATCTGCACAATATACAGTAATTTGGCACTTAAGTTTGGAATTCCATTTCTTTTATAGATTAGTATCTAGTTAAATTTTCTTTTTTCCTTGTTTTTCTTTTTGTATTTCTCTGAAGCGAGAAGCAGGGACGCAGAAAGACAGACTTCTGCATGTGCCCAACTGGGATCCACCTGACAAACCCACTAGGGCGCGATGCTCGACCCATCTGGGGCATTGCTCCATTGCAACCAGAGCCATTCTAGCACCTGAGACAGAAGTCATGGAGCCATCCTCAGTGCCCAGGCCAAGTTTGCTCCAGTGGAGCCTTGGCTGTAGAAGGGGAAGAGAGAGACAGAGAGAAAGGTTAGGGGGAAGCATGGAGAAGCAGATGGGTGCTTCTCCTGTGTGCCCTGGCCGGGAATCAAACCCAGGACTTCCACACGCCAGATCGATGCTCTACCACTGAGCCAACCGGCAAGGGCCTCAAATTTCCATTTTAAGCTCTAGTTTCTACATTACCATCATCATCTCATCACCACTACCAACATAATCATTATACATGTTTTCTTGAATAGCCTGAATTTGTTGGGGATAGGGTCTCTTTTGTCTTATTTCTGAATTCCTGACAGTACTTAACATAATGACTCATACAGCATAGCTACACAATAAATGTTGTTGGAATAAAAAAAATAATTAATGATCATTCATACACTCAATACTTCAGCCTGATTAACATCTCAAAATTCTCTGAAGACACTGACATCTTTTCCCCAAGGGTCCTGGCATACAATGACTGGTGATCTTTTCCCCTTCCCTTCTCATCCACCTTTCTCCAAGATGTGACTCAAGTAAGACAATAATAAAATTGTGTTGAAAATGAAAAATAACCCTCTCTGACACCCTCAAATATAAATAATAGCTCCAATAAGACCTTTCCGAGTTTTTTCTGGAGGAATTCAGCACTCTTGTCCCGCAGCTGGTAACACATATCTCTCTTCTTGTATTTAATACCGTGCACCTTATCTGGTTGTACAACTGTTTCCCCACTGGACCGGAGCTCTGCATGTTACAATCATCTGGGAAGCCTTTAAAATACACTGATTCCTGAGCTCCATTGCAGATCAAGGAAATCAGGATCTCTGGGTCGGGGCTTGGGCATCAGCATTTCTTTGGTGCTTTTTGGTGGTCTCATATGCAGCAGAGTTGAGAACCACCATACAAATGGTGAGGTATTAGACGGCAATGGCTGTAATTAGTCTCTGCAACTCTAGTTATTAGCAAAGCTTGCAATTTAATAAATAATTGTCAACTGAAAGAACTATGAAGCGTAACAACAAAGAATAATTAATATAATTCTATACATAGTAGTTTGTGAGAAAATGTTATGAGATAAACAACTATATATTAATCCAATGACTTCTGGTTAATTGGACAGGTTTAACTATATCAAGCACATACATGGACTAGAACACCACATCTAACTAAGCAGTATTCCCATTTGTGATAAAAACTTGACCTTAAAAAAATATAGATGGGTCCTGCTAAAATATGAACATTAAGATGGTTCATTAGCATGGTCTCTAACCAAGTCCAAAAAACAGACCTTCAAAGATCCCTCACACAGTGTAGATATATTTCAAGGTTGTTATGCTACAACTGTCAAACCCAGCCTTTCCTTGCCTTCTGCTGAGTAATTTATACTTGAGACTGGCACGAGAGTTTTTCATTCATTTGTCAAGCAACACTTCAGCTCTCTTGTAATTATGCTGCCTGTTAGTAGCATTAAGTACAAACATATCTCGTGGTTTTCACTTGTTAATTTGTGCCTCTCCTCCCTCTAGAGACACCAATAGGTGCAGTCATAGGATCAGAAAACTGCTGACGGTCAGGGGAAGACATCATGAAGGCCTGCCTGCCTTTGCCAGCAATTAATCTGCAATGACCGAGTGTCATACAGTGGAAAGATCATAAAAGAAGCCTTGGGTTTGAGTTGGTCCTGCCACTTATTTGTGTCCCTGGACAGGTTAGCTCCCCTCTTGGTTTATATAGATATTAACATCTATATGAAATGTGTCTGCAAAGGTATTTCAGGGCGAAATTAGCATTTGAACTGGTGGACTGAATGAAAGAGATGTTGCCCTACCTAATATGGTGGGTTTTATCCAATCAATTGGAAGACTTGAGTAGAACAGAAAGGCAGAGTAGGAGAGGCTTTCTTTTTGCTTAATAGCATTGAGCTTGGACCTCGCTTTTTCCCTGCCTTCAGACTTACACTAAAGCATCGGCTCTTCCTGGGGCTGAAGTCTGCCACCATTTGGACTGGACCGTCCCTGTTGGCTCTCCTGGGTCGCCAGCTTGCCTGCTGCAGATTGTAAGACTCGTCAGACTCTGCACTTCTCTGAGCAGATTCTTATAATAAATCTCTTTATGTAACATAAATGTGAAAGCACATATTTATATGTAAATATATATCAAAATAAAATATATGTGCATATAAACACAAAACCAATAGTGTGTGTGTGTGTCTGACTGTGCTTCCTATTGGTTCTGTGTTTCGGGATAACCCCGACTAATGCACATCTATAGCAATATAAACCCTTTTAGGGGCTTCAGAGATAATCCTCTTTAAATACAATTTCTCATATTGCTAGAAGTATATTCAATGCATCCATGAGAATTAGTTGTGTAAGTCAGTGGTTATTAGAATAAGCTGGCCAGTTTTAAAGACATTGATTCCCAGGCTCATGGCCATGAATCAGTGCCATGAAAGGGCAGAGCCCAGGAATATGTATATCCAATGGTCTTCCCAGTACTTCAACTGTCTAACCACATTTGGGAACTACCCACCTAAGTGATTTGATTGACGGAACTAGGTACCACGGATCTGCCCTGGTGTCTGAAATGCCATCACCTTCAGTTCATGATTTGATTTCTCTATCTTCCGTTAAATGCAGATGAGCTAGACTAGACTGATGTTATATAAGGCCTAGGGCCATACATTTTGAATATATTTATCCACAATTCATTCTGATAATGCCTCTATGATGTCCAAACACCTCCAGGGTCTCCTCATTACCTACCTAATTAATAAAAATCCAATCTCCTTTGAATAGCATTCAAGTCCCTCCAAAATATGACCCTTGGATAACTGTAGTGTCATCTTCCATCACAGGCACCCACATACATCTCATGGTTCCACTGCCACAATTGCCCAGGTCCCTTTCTGACACCATGCATTGCCCTTGTTCTCACCCCCACCTGGTCCTCACACTCATCCTCCAAGTTTTAGGTCAAAGGGCATGTTATTCATGCAACTTCTCAAACTCCTCTCTTACGGACTGCTTTTCGTCATACCCACTTGTGTGTATGTCTCCCTCATACGATGGGAACTTCTTGAAAGCAGAGCTTTCCCCTTGATGTCTTTGTACCCAAAAGAGAAAAATTAAAAAGCTGGACATTTAGTGGCAAAATTTGGAAATGATAATAAAAGAGAGCACAGGGAATTGGTCAGAAGCAGAAACTTTGGAGAAACACATCTGAGATCAATTCACACCTCTCCTTCTCATTAGTGATGTGATGGGCCGAGTTACATACCTTTGAGTGTCTCCCTTTCTTCAGCTGTAAGTAAGGAGGATGGTATGAGCTCACAAGGCTGTGTAAGTTAAATATGCTAAGAATTCGGCACATCATCTGAATGTATCATCTTCACATCAGTAAACTGTACTTGTTACTAGCTCTTCCTTATTATTCTTATGGTTATTAATTTACTGATGTGTTAGCAAGTTAGCCAAGGCCAGGATAGTGGAAGATTCCTGTTTTGTGGGTGAGTGGAAAGTGGGAGAGTCCTCAAACTAATTTATCTCTTGGGCCATTACCATTTCTAAAGGGTATCCACCTCAAGGTGAGGGGTGGGAAGCCAGAACTTACACCCCATGTTCTAAGAGTTGCCTCTCTTCCCTGATGAATTTCCTTAAGGAATATAGATCCACAGAAGATTTATGTGTGTGCTCTGTTTCCCAATAGTTAAAACAACTTATTTGCCACCGCTAAGCATTCATTCTTTTCCTGGAGGTCAGTTTGCAAGGTGCCTGCTTCTGTCAAGGGCAAGATTGGTAGAGCTGCTGTTGCTGACTGGACAGCTCACACACAAGGCTAGCCTCTGCTTTGTCTCTGGGCTGGAAGGAGCAATGGGCCAAACCCTAACACCATCCTTAGAATTGAAAGGTGACCTTGTGTATCATTTGATCCAATCCTCTGCCCTGAATGTGTGACAAAGCACAGGCTACCTCAGGGGAAACAACTTAGAGTAAAGTACAGAGCTGTGGTTACCTGAGGCTACTTATCTGTGGCCAAGACAGCCCCGTTCTGGGTGAAATGAGAAAAAGAAAGACAGTGTGGTGAGCTGTTCATAAAGTTGAATGGGTTAGATTTTGTTTTTTAATCTGAGGTTAAGTTCTTCATACTTTTATGATATTAAGATTTTCTTGACAAAATAATGATGATAATCAATGCCAACTTTTTTCTTTAATGTCTCTACCTGGGTAAATAAAAGTTGACAACTCTATGTCCTTCTTTCCTTTTCTGTTGTTGGTGGTATCGGTGGTGGTGATAGTTTTACCTGTCTATAAAATCCCCGAGTTTGTGACTCTCTAATTTATTTTATTTTTATTTTGTTCATTTTAGAGAGGAGACACAGAGTGAGAGAGAGAGAGAAAGAGAGAAAGGGGGGAGGAGCTGGAAGCATCAACTCCCATATGTGCCTTGACCGAACCAGTGCAGGGTTTTGAACTGGTGACCTCAGTGTTCCCAGGTCGACGCTTTATCCACTGCACCACCACAGGTCAGGCGAGTTTGTGACTCTCTAATGTCAAGATTGAGAATAGGGGCTCTGGATTCTGAAAGGCCTGAATTATCTTCTTTGCTCTTCTTCTAAGCTATGTGACTTATGGCAATTTTTAACTTCTCTGAGTCTCTAAAATGGTCACAATAACAATAATACCAAATATACAGAATCATTGTGCAATGAAAAGAGGCACCATCATGAACACACTAGGTACCTTCACCCATCTTTATTTGATATACACAGCAACACCATAAAATAGTCAATTCTCATTATTTGTCATAGTCACATTCTGCAAAGCTACATGAATACTGAACCAGGATGAGAACCATGACTTTTGAGACATCCATGGGGCAGCCCTAATCCCAGCAAACAACAAGAATCTTGTGGCTTAAACTAATTCAACACTGCCTCTGTGGGACTCCTCTTCTTGGGTGCTGAGAGCAAAAGAAGTTATTACAGTACATTTTAGTTGAAAGGTCAAAATGCAGGTTGGATGCACTAAAAACAGTGTGTATCTAATGTCAAGTTCACTTACAGTTGCTGCTACAAAAATCCACCATCCAGGGTCACAAAAATCAACAGCCGCCGCCTTAGCCAGCAGTGCGAACAGTGATAAGTGGGGGTTTTGTGTCAAAACTCATCTTGAAGCTACTTGCTGTGCTTTAATGAGGGAGGGGCTTGGAGCCCGCAGGCTCTGTGTTAATTACGAAAGGGTATTTAATAATTGAGGCCAGACTCATCCAAATAAGATTGGAATAAGTAACTATCTCTAATATAAAGAATCACTAAAGAGGAAAAGAAAGGACTTAAAAATATTCATACCCTTTAACTAATTCCACTTTAAGAATGATAATAACATAATCAGATCAGAATAAATACTGATGTATAAGAACATTGCTGCACAAATACTGATACACAGTAGTTTTTGATTTTTAAAATAATGAAGAATTGGTTGTAAAATTATCTATCTTATGACAAAATGTTAATATAATTAGAAATAATTGTTAAGGATTTTTAAAATGGAACAATACTCAAAGTACAATATGAAGTTCAAACAAATGTAAAGCCAGGATACAAAAAGGATGGTTCAAACTGTGTTTATGTCTGTCTGTGTGTATGTATTCTTCAAAACAAAAGCAGTAGATTGAAAGGAAATATGCCAAATGTTAACAAATCATTGATTTATTTTTTGTGAAGTTAAGTGGTTTATATTCATTTTTTCTATTTCCAAGGTTTCTCATGGGTTTTTTTTTTACCCTAAATATAACTGTTGGTATCTTTAAGATGGGGAAGCAAATGGTACAATGAAAGTACAATCCAATTTGCTGTCACATTCCACACTAAAAGACCGCTTTGATGAACAGAAGCACAGATTAAACAAGATTTAGCTTGTTCATCTAACAGGTCACTGATCTGTAAAAATATCAGATGTTTTCAGATTTTTCAAATCATTTATTATTAAGCAACTAGCTGGAGTGTAGCCAACTTAATTAAACAAAGAACATGAGATGGCCCTGTCCCCAGAACAGCCCCTGGGAGGCCAGGACTCTCCTCTCTCCCCTTTGTACGGCCAGAACCTTGTGCCTGCAACAGAGCAGGAGCTGAGCAAATGCATATTGAAGGGATGAACACGCTGGAACAATGTGCTGTTGTAAACTCACAGTTCAGAAGCCATCTGGCTTATCCTTCATTCATTCATGCACTCAGTCAAAGGTTTATTAAGACATAAACATTTATAAATGAGTAGGCATGGACAGCCCTTCAGACATGAAATGACCTGTGATTGTTTTAATACATAAACCAATAAATATCTCATGCAATAAGAAAGTTACAAATAAAATGTTAGGATTTGAGCTGGAGTCTGAAGGATGGACAGAATTTGAGTATGAGTGAGGGGAGTGAGGAAGAGGCATCTCAGGGAAGTAATCACACACACACACACACACACACACACTCACACACACACACACACACACAGGGCAAAGTCTTGAAGGTGGAGATGTACAGGCTTAGAGAAAAGAAGAAAAGCTTCACTTTGGCTAGACTAGAGCATGGAGATCTAAGGGAGGAAGCAGAGGGAAGGCTGATGTCATACCTCAGGTCTGGTCACTTAGGGAGGGATGTGGATGTACTGTTAAGATTTGCTTTCCCCATACATAAAGGAGAACACTGGGAAGCCTTTCAGAGGGATAGTGGACTGTTTAAAGAAATTCTTCATGCAGGTTTGGGCAGCAGTGGGTAAAATGGATGGGGAAAGGGGTGGCAGGTCCTAAAGTGGAAAAACTCCCCATGACCAAAGTCTTCAGTGAACAGTGAAAGTCTGGGAACACACACCAGCTGGAAACACTCAGCAGCTGGAAACTCAGCTCTCAGTCCTCTCATCACCAGACTGCACCAACTCTGCTGCTGGACTTGCCTTCAGTTGAAATGCTAAGGACCATACTTTAAAGAGATGCTTAAATCCCAGATCAGCCACCAGCCCCCCACCTCTCTTACCCCTCAGAAGCAGCTGAATTGCTTTGCAAATATATGCAGATACATGCCAGTAACAAAGCCATTAACATGTGCCCTAAGCCTCAAAGGGAAAGGTTTGCTTTGATCAAAGCTCATAATGGGATATAACCAAGGGGCAGAGAAACAATATCCTGCTCAGGCCAAACAAGGGGAGGTTTAGACTCTGAAGCGGAAGGCCTGGCCTTGGTTGCTGCTATTCAGATAAATATTAGAGCGCAAGGCTTTCCCTTTTTACTGCCCCCACACTTCCTACAGTTGGAATTGCTACACAAAATCTTCCGTCTGCTTCAATGTATCAGGGTTGCAAATACAATAAACGTGAGTCAGTCTGACCCTGTAAACTCTGAATCCTACCCTCTAAACTCTGCTACTCAAGATATTGCCCAGGGACCAGCAGCATCAACATTTTCCGGATACCCTAGGGGGATGTTAGGAAGGCACAGTTGCTTGTCTGATCTAGTACAAGTGAGTCAGAATCTTAACAAGATGCCAGCTGAGTGATTCGTGTGCACATTAGAATGTAAGGAGCACAGATCTAAATGACTTAGGCATCCATAATTATGATCTAAAGACCAGGACTATTTCTTTTCTTTTCTTTTTTTTTTACAGGGGCAGAGAGAGAGTCAGAGAGAGGGATAGACAGACAGACAGGAACAGAGAGAGATGAGAAGCATCAATCATCAGTTTTTTGCTGCCATTGCGACACCTCAGTTGTTCATTGATTGCTTTCTCACATGTGCCTTGACCATGGGCCTTCAGCAGACCGAGTAACCCCTTGCTGGAGCCAGCGACCTTGGGTCCAAGCTGACGAACTTTTGCTCAAGCCAGATGGGCCTGCGCTCAAGCCAGATGGGCCTGCGCTCAAGCTGGCGAGCTCAGCGTCTCGAATCTGGGTCTTCTGCATCCCAGTCCGACGCTCTATCCACTGCACCACCGCCTGGTCAGGCCAGGACTATTTCTTACTCACCTTCCTATCCCCCAGACTCTGTGCATGGTGGGTAATTGGTAATTGGCCTCTGTTTTTTCTTCTGTAAAATGAGATAATAGCTATCTCAGGGGCCATTGCACAGGGTGAAGAAAATAATGTAAAATGTTTAAGTATAAGGTCTGGCATGTAGCAGTGGTGCCCAAAGTTCTCATTTTCTTTTTATTCCTATTCTGCCAAAAGCAATTGTTGAACCATGTACTAATAGCTTAGGTCGATCACTTTGTATTTTCTAAAATGTCTATTTCATCGAATCCTCACAGCAGGGGCTGCCAGCTGTGCTTACCAACCAGAATACTAGGATCTAGAGATTTTAAAGGACTTAAGGAGTCAGAAGGCAGTAGGGACAGAGCTGGAATTTGAACCAGCCCTCTTCCAATCAATCCACCTGTCCCATCACAGCAACCCTGTACATAATGCGGAGGTCACACATGTGCCCTGCTAAAAATTCTGCTGCCACCTTCAGGGTAGAAGTCAAGCTCTCTTGCACAGCTTGCCTGGGGATGGTGTCATTGGATCTATGTCATAGAGATGCCATCTGAACTCAGAGTAGGCATAGACTGACCAGGTCTATTAGGACAATGTTGCAAAGGGCCCAGAGAGATTCCATGAGCTGACCCTTGCCTGATTCTCTGGCCTCGGCTTCTCTGTTCCTCTCATTTCAGGTCACATTTGTCAGTCCAAAAGTCATCAGGACATTTTACATCTCGCTCAATTCACTACTGTCCCTTTCTCTGGAGTGGGTTTGGCTGAGCCCATTGTGTCAGACAGCTTCCAGTTGCCCGTCCAGATGCACCTTCAGCCTTTCCATTGCATTCTGTGTCCCTGGAAGCTTATCTGTCCCAGGTTCTCTGGCTTCCAGCTGGGTTTGGCAGGGGATGACAGGAAAAGAGGGAGTTAGGTCAGAGGGTGTGTTCTTTGGTTTCTTCCTACAAGTTTGACAAGAGCTGTCTGTGTCCCTCTATAGAAGACTGTCCTCTCCAAAGGAGGCCAATGCTACAGAACTTGCACTTTCCAGATTCTGGAAGCTGCAGCCCCTTCCATTTCCTGGGGTCCGGGTGGCATCAGTTGGATGCCACATACCAACACCATTCCTTCTGGCTTCCCTATACCCCCACCTTTGGAAATAAATATGCCTTCAATGGTCCTATTTTGTATGAATGTGCCCTTTGTTTCTGATTTAAACATTCTTCAGCCAGCTAAGTCCTGTTCAACATTCAGAAAAACCCAGGGGTCACCATCTCTCATTCCACAGCACTCTGGGTTGCCCTTTCTCACAATTCCTCTACTGTGCTGCCGACTCCTTCAAGGACAGGGATGGTGTTTTTGTTCTACTTTGCAGCCACGGCATCTGAAAAGCACTCTACAAATATCTGTTGAATAAATTAATTAAGAGTGGCAAAGTTAAATGTTCTTAAGCAAACCATTTCTGCCTTATAAAAATGAAGAGAATTTCTACTGACATTTTGATATTCAAACTATCGCTATGTTACATTTAGAGTGACATTTCCCCTCCACCCCTCCCCACACTTAATCACAATATCCTACTCAGGGACTGGGCCTCTTCCAGGCAAACTGGGACACAGAGTCACCCTAATTATAACCAACACATGGTGGTGTGAAGTCTAGGGACAGAGTGAAACTTGACTCTACAATTGCTGGAAGGAGTAGTGACAGGTGAAATTCTTGAATGGCCACCATCATCCCTGCCTCCCCCTACTTGTGTCCCTGTGTAAATTCCTACCCTCAAGTTTAGCCCAGGTCTACTAACTTGCTTCTAACAAACACAAATCCTGAGAAGGTGACGGAATGTTGCTCCAATGATTCAGTGTCAAAAGTGTTCAACTTCTGTCTTGCTGACAGACCCTCGCTCTCTCTGGCTCTCTTGCCTGCCAGCTGTGATGGAGGAGCTAGCGACCACATCTGTGAGCTGCCCTGTGAAGAGGCCCACGTGTTAAGGAACTGGAAGTAGGGTCTAGCCAACAGCTCAAGGAACTAGGCCCTCAGCCCCACAGCTGCTCGGGAACTGAATCCTGCCAATAACCATAGAATAAGCTTGAAAATGGATCCCGCCCCTGTCCAACCTTGGGGTAACTGCAGTCGGAATAATATTGTGACCTGAGACAGACAGAACCCAGGACCTGGAGCACCCAGCTGAGCTGCCCTCAGATTCCTGATCTACAGACATTGTGAGATCGTTAAATGCTGTTACATTAGGCCCCTAACATGTGGAGTTTACTGGTATGCAATAAGAGAAAACAAATACAAAAGTTTCTCCCACTTAAATATCAGTGGCATGGTTCTAGTTGTAGTTTGCCAGGCCCCAAAATAAAAATGGGAAAATCAGAGGAGAAACACACATACAAAAGGAGATATAATGTTTCTAGATTACAATTGTTCTAGCCACATTTCGTCCAGAAATTATTTCTTCCCATCCTAAAGAAGAAATTCAATGACATAATTTTACTACTGATAAGAACCCTCCTGATCCTGAGGGCTTTTGATCAAAAAAGCGATTTGATTTTTTAGCTCCTGGCCCTCCTCCCCATATGAAGCCAGTAACAGTGAGAACTGAAGCCATGGCCATTGTTTCCTTATGCAGGTTCCCTCCCACCTGGGTTGACAGGCTCCCTCTTACTAAAAGCACAGTTTGCCATTGCCACTTTCAGAAGAGAGACAGCCTAAGGGGGTCCTATTGAGGAACCAGTATTTATAAACAAACAGGGTGTGAACAGGGGCCCTTCCATTCCAAGGGAGTAAGTCTCCCATCAGAATCTGTGTGAACAAAACAAACAAACAAAATGAAAACAGACTTGTATATACAGAGAACAAACTGACAGCTGTCAGAGGGGGGTGGGGTGGGGAGACTAGATGAAAAAGGTGAAGGGATTATGCAAAAAAGAAAAAAAAGGCAAAACACCCCTCATTGACACAGTGTGGTGATTACCAGAGGGAGAGGGAGAGGGAGGGAAGAGGAGGGGAGGAGGGGAGGAGGGGGAGGGAAAGAGAATAAATGATGAAGGAAGGAGATCAGACTTGTGGTGAGGAACACACAGTGCAATAGATAGATAATGGGTTACTATAGAATTGTACACTTAAAACCTATATAATTTTATTAACCAATGTCACCCCAATAAATTCAGTTGAAAAAGAAAGAATTTTAAAGTGCTGTGTGAGCTTGATGAAGATGGGGCCCCCACTCCCAAGGCAGAAGTGAGATAGAGATAAAAAGAGAGAGAGAGAAAGAAGTATTAACTTGTTGTTCCACTTATTTATTCACTCATTAATTGCCTCTTGTATGTGCCCTGAACAGGCATCTAACCCCTGACCTTGGAGTGCCAGGATGGTGCTCTATACACTGAGCTACCCGGCCAGAGCATATTTTCTGTATTTCTGATGTTTTGATATCTGGAGTCTTGATACTGCAGGGATTGCCCCTTCCAGCCAGTCCAGATCCCATACCCCCCAATCTCTTTCACTCCAGGCCTCTCTCTACCAGCCTTAGTCACCCCATGGCCAGAAACCAGCCAACTAAGGAAAGCCCCGGTGCCCCAGAGTTTGTCAAAGTCATTTAAAGTGGCCAATCCTAGGCCTCTCCTCCCCACAAAAACCACAATAAAGACTCTTGCCCACCCCCAACTTCCCCTTTCTGACCAAACCTGGAGCTTCCCGTATAGACCCTGTGGTGTGCTGTGTCCTCTCCTATTGGGATCTATGAGTAACAAATGATTGACGGCAGTCCTTTCCTGATCTGTTGCCATTGCCATATAATAATAATAAATAATAATAATAAAATAATAATATCTATATTATTAAATACTCACGCCCAACTCAGAGCCCTCCATCCGATCCCGAGTCCCCACATCCTTTCTCAGCCTATGCCTACTCACGCACCATCTCAGTGCCTTCCCTGGAACCTCCACAAGGCAGGCTAGCACAGGCGCGCAGGGCGCCCGAATGCCCTGGGGACCGGGGAAGCTGCTTTCATCTCTGTGTGCCTCACCTTCCTAGGCCTCATGTAGGGATAATAAAAATACCCATATCGGAAATATATGGTGAGAATTAAGTGAGTCCATGAATGCAAAGTGCTTAGAACAGTGCTTGGTGCTTAGAATTCAGTAACTCAGTTGTCACCATTCTCATCGGTATAATTAGGGAGCAAAGAGCCACAGTGCTAGCAAAACCAGCCAAAATTCTACCTATCGCTTTCCCAACGCTTTTCCCACTTTCCACACACACACAGAAGCAGGGGTGGGCAGCCGGGAGGAATGATTGCATATTCATAAGCACCTCTAACCAAATTAATTGATAGGGCACGATTGTAATAAAGAGAATTAATTTACATTTTAATAACTTCACATGCTACATGTTAAGCATAGGTCCGTATTGCCAATGGTCACACAATTTCCCCTTTGCATCTGTTCTGTGTTGATTATGATGTCAAGAAAGAAAAAGTTAAATCTCTTTTTAAGGAAGAAGAAAAAAAAATCTAATTTAATAACGTTGCAATCCCGTTGAGAGCAGGATTAAATCTTAATAAGGGTGGAAGGATGTTGTGTTTCAAGTCTATTCCTCTTGAAGCTTGGGCAACTTGTTGGGGGATAGAGACCATGTTGTCAAAGGGCTTCACAGCTCCCGCATTCGGACGCAGAGAAACCTTGGATGGTGCTGACACTTCTATTTTCACTTTTTCCTTCCCGGTGCTTTTTCTCATTAAAGCAGCTTGATTCTGTAATTTCTACCAGTACAGATGAAGATAAAATGACTCCTAACTTTTATTGTGACCTTATAAAACTATGTAATTGGTGCAGACCCTTCAGACTAAATGAGTTTCCTTTAGATGAAGAGCCTTGGTCAGAAGAATCAGAGAGTTAAAAATATACCACATGCCCAAAGAGAATTATTAGCTCATGAATCAATATTCTATTTAAACGTATTGAAACTAGGGTCTAACACCCACCTTGTGAAAGTTTTGTTTTTGATACAGTCATTATTATTTTTTCTCTTAAAAATAAACATAATAGCTCAAAGTGCAGCAAGAAACATCCATCTCAAGTCTCTCTTCTTCCTCTGAATCTCACAGCTCTCAGTAAGCTTTCTTTACCCATTGCAACTGTGTCCAAGCTCCTGAAAGTTGTATCTGAGGCCCAAGGGCTGGCCTTTGCCTGAATGCAACACCTCACCTGTTCATGCTTTGTCATACCTAGGCACTAGTGACACAATACAGTACCATTGGGTCCTAGCTCTGAATCTTTGCACAAGCATTACGTCCTATCTAGAATACTCTCTCCTACAAATCCTTCTGCCAAACTCCCACTGCATCTTTAAGAGTTACTCTGTGTCTTGTCCTCTGAGAAGCTATCACTGACCTCCCTGATGACAGCGCCCTATGGCAGTAACTTGCTTACTGGGCTCTCTCTCCTTGAGGGCTGAGATTCTTGGGGATGGAAGCCCATCATTTCACCTGCTTCCCCACATGGTAGCTAGGACAACACTTGTCATATATATAGCAGGCTCTCAGCACAGATTTGTGGAATGACTACTAAAAGCCAAACTTATGTTGTGCTTATTACACATCAGGCACAGCTGTATATAGCATATCACTTACATGTACTTATTTAAAACCTCAGCACCCAAGCTACTACTCTTAGGTCATCCACATGTTACAAATGCAAAACCTGGGGCATTGAGGGGTGCAGTGACCTGCCCCCCCAAGGTCACACAGCTAACAAGTGTTAGAGCACAGAGTGTGGGCTCCAGCCCAGGAGGTTTGGCTGCAGAGCACAGACCCCTAAACACTACCTGACACTACTCACAAAGAAGGGACTCCATGGCAATGCACTAGGAGTGGCAGCTAAGGGGATAATCCACAAATATGAGTGGTTCCTTTGTAAGTTTGTATGTAAAACCATGTTATAATTATCTTTTGATATTTTTAAGAAACCTTGGGTACTTAACAGTTTAGTTACCAAATCCAAACGACAAGAAGAATCTAAAAGTGTTATTTTGAAATATTTAGAAAGCATTTTTATACTCAGAAAATTTTTTATCCTAAAATTTCTATATGCAGTGTGTCCGTAAAGTCATGGTGCACTTTTGACTGGTCAACTGGTCAAAAGTGCACCATGACTTTACGGACACACCGTATTTGTATCTTCTATATTTTCCAAACAAGAGTTCAACTCATTAAGGTACGGAAATGAGCCGGTTAAGGGAAAGTTGGGAATGAAGGCACATTACAGTGTGTCCGTAAAGTCATGGTGCACTTTTGACCGGTCACATGGTCAAAAGTGCACCATGACTTTATGGACACACTTTATTTAAAAATGGAAAAGAATAATCAGATTCACTATTTTTTTTTCAGTATTATTTGTAAACCTATATGAGTTTGATTTTATTGGTTGAAAATGGACCAGCACGAGCTTCCAGCTGCATAGGACATAGAGGCCGTGTCACAGCTGGTAGGGAAAGAGGGCTCTGATCAGTGAGCCAATCCCAGACAGAGACAGAGAAACAAGATGGCACTGAGTCTAACTTCTGAGTTGTCAGCCAGGCACCTGTACTAATGAAGGGGGTTTGCCCCACCCCCACCCCCCACCCCTATATTCCAGTGCCTTCGGATGGTGGAGAAACAGTAGAAAGCACAAACATTCACCCTCATTCGGCAAGGCTCTTTCTTATTTTCTGTCCTGGGTCAGGTCAGCTCTGCCCCAGGAAGATGGCTTGCTTGTTAACCTGGGGCCCTGTCACAGTTGGCTACTGGGCTTAGGAGCCCAGGTAGTGGATTATTATCTCAGAGCCATGCATAGGGAAGAGAAACGCTGGCTCCTTTACTGCCCCTCTCTAGCAAAAGCGCTATTGTACTTCTCACCAAGTCGCTGGGAAGCTTGCTCCTACCTGGGGGTGCTGAGGCAGGTCTGAATTAAGAACAGTCTTCTAAGAGTACAATATTTAATAAATGGAGGCTTTTGAAATGTTTTGTTTTACTTTTACTTTTAAATCTCCAATTCTTCTAACATTCCACAAACATTTATCTGACACCTGCTGTGTGCCACACATTGTTCCGTACAGGAAGACATGAATGTAGAAAACAAAGCAATAGGAACCCCCTTCCCCAAGAGCTACTATTTACAGCCTCATTATGTGCCAGGCCTTCGAGGGGGTCACACACACCCCAACTACAATCACTGAGGGGTATATCTGAGCTGGCAATGTATGCATGGCACACTGAACTCGCACACAAAAGTGGGGGGTTGAGGGGGAATGCCCTTGGAAGCAATAGATTTGCCTGGGGTAGAAGCTGGGAAGACATATTTCAGTGGGCACAGCATTTGCAAAGTCTATTCATGTGGAAGTCTGAGTCAGTACGGTCAGTCGTTCAATATAACTGGAAGTCAGAGTTTAAGGACAGGGAATTTGGAGATCCAAGAGAAAGCCAAGATATTCTAAAGAGCTTAGATTTATTTTGAAGGCATAGGGCACCACTGAGGAAGGCTTTGTTAGAATAAGATTTGCATTTCAAAAAAGCAGTCCATCCATCCCCCACCCACCTGGGTGCCTGGGTGTGGAGAAACTAGAGGCAGGTATTTCAAGAGGGAGGGTGCAGCATGGTCCCAACCGAAATGTAATGTCTAACACCAGAAGCATAGTTTATCCATCAAACCCAGTACAAAGCAGTGTGTGATGGAAACATGGATCGAAATGTCCTGACAACATATTCTAGAAGGAATGGATCACTGAAGCACTAGTGTCAGCACATTGGCAGGAAGAAGGCAAAGGAGAGACCAACATTCTCTGTCCCTTGTGGGCAGATATTATTAGCAACATTTTTACCATCTATGTTATCAATTTCTCAATTGCCCTGAAGGGATATTACAGAGCCAGTGTAAACAGGGGTCTAGAGATAGAATTGAGTTAGAAAGTGGCTCCCCTAAGGTACCATGAAAAGAATGTAGACTACATATCTCTTCAATATCCAATAAAATTTCAAGGTTAAAACAAAACCAATAGAATTTTAAGGTTAAAACCAAAAAGTTAAGAGCTGACAGGATATTTAGGGATGGTACAACCCAAACCCTTCAATTTATGGATTCATGACTTAACCTCTTCTCTTCCCACTGCTTGGAGTACACTTCTAAGCTGAGCCATCTGACAAAACCCTACTTGCTCAGAAGCCATGATACCCTCAAAGCCCCTCCCATTCTGAAGCTTGTCTTGAATCCCACAGGATTCAACATTCCCTCTTTGGAGCTCTGGTACCACTTAATGTCTGGCCTTTACTATTCTCATTTGTAAAATGGGATCATTATTGTGCCGTGGATTGAATACTCAGCAGAATCAAATAGAATAATGACAATCTAACTATTTCATAGGGTTGTTAGATGCACCAGGCACCTGTCTCTTTGATCTCAGAAATCTCTGTTCTTCTTTGTCAAGCCAGCAGGAAATATTTCCCAAGCTTCCTGGCTCTAGAATTTGAGTATGTGTGACAAATTTAAGACACTGTGGGGTCACTGGAGGACAGGAGGAGAAAAGAGCTCAGGATATTACTACCCACAACCCTCCTGCCTTTAGATCACATCTCCAAGAGGAGTCGCTTTTCTCTGCAATTCTAGATTCTGAAGGTGACCCCAGTCTTTGGAAACTGGTGGCACCACCTCTTCCCTCTGTCCCTCTACCCTAAAGAATACAATGGATTTCTCTCATCACTAATCTCTGACTTGCTTCAATGTTCCCCATCTGATTCTCATCCCTTCCAACATCCATGCAGCCAACACCTGTAATTAAATCCCTTCTGTATGAAATACCTGGAAAGATTTCTATTTTCTGACTGTATTCTAACTGATGTATTAGAGGTAAAATGAAAAAAAAAGTGGAGAAAATAACAAATGTTATGGACAACGTGCTCCCTGTCAGGCTCTTGCCCTTGGTGTTTTAAGTCATCATTTCAATGCAGGGCAGTGATTCAGGTTACAAACCTTATCAGAGACCAGACTTCAGGCCCCTGGTCAGGCATGTGCCCACTTAATTGCAGCCTCAGTTTCCACTTCTGTAAGTCAGGAGTAAGAGCAATATCCACACATAGGGTTGTGCAGATCATAAATCATGCGTACAAAGCCATCCACACAGAACCCAGCACACAGAACACCATGTTAGTTATGATGATTAATAGCAAAAGTTCCAAAAAAACCTTAGAGGCGTGTATTATTATTCCTCATAACGTGTGAGGAACCAAGGTTCATAGACATGAAGTAATGTCCCCAAGGTCACATAGCTAAAAGAGCAAGATGCTAAGATTAAAACTCTGACTCCAAAGTCTTTGCTCTTTCCACCATTCAGAATAGCCTCATGGATGCAAACAGACAATTGGAAAGTACAAAGGATGTTACAGATGTACAGCCAGAGCTGTCTGGCTTCCTCATAATTTACACGCACTGTTGTTAAGAGCAGAGGTTGGGAGGAGCCAGAATCCTGACAAAAGCCATTCCTGCAGGCAGAGCCGGAGTGCTGTGAGGAGGGTGACTAGTCAGGGTCAAGCAGGCCATACTTGCCAGGGGGGAGGCCGCATCCCCACCCCATGATCTTTTGGCAGAGAGCTGCGGGGTTGGACTCACCTTCTCATTACTGCCCTGCTGAGGGGGTGAGGGCTAATGGACTGTCAGTGCAGGGGGACAGCTGGCAGCTCCCCACAGCTCACTCACAGCATCCAGGCCTGAACCTGTGACCTGAGACTCGCGCACAGGGCCATTACCCACGCCTGAGACAGCAGGCTTTAAGACTCCCTCATTATGGGCCATGCAGATTGTTCCTGCAATAATGAGGTGGCAGGAGGAAAGGTTGGCTGGGGCAAGTTCGGAGGGCCAAGACTTCAGCCGTGGCTGAGCTCCTAACCTGTCACTGGAGAACATTTCTCTCTCAATTTCCAGGAATCATTTTCTCTGGGGAAACTCTGACCCTTCTCTTTGTTTTTCCTCCTAAACTATGGGCCCAAAGTCTTTTCATTCATACTCGCTCACCTCTTCCTTCCTTTCTGTCTTTGTCTTTCCCTCCTCTCTTGCATGCTTTTCCTTTCCTTTTTCCTGCATTCTTTCTTTCTTTCCCCCTTTATTCTTCTAGTCCTTGACATGACACAATAACGCAAGGCTTAGAACCAGATACATTATGGGTTCAAATCCCAGCTCTGTTACCTGATAGACAGAAATTTGAGCCTCTGGTTTTTTTGGTTTTTTTTTTAATCTGAAAATGGAGACTCAAATTCACAGGATTTTGAGATTATTAAATGAGCTCATATACAGAGAGGCCTGTAAGGTGTGCGCACCCATAACAGACACAGTGTGTGGGCCCTCTTTATAGTCAGCAAAGCCTTACTGAGTTAAGTCTTGATTCCTTTTGAAGTCCTATGGAAGATGCTGGGCTCAGAATTAGACTTGGCTTCTTCTCCCGTGGAACTTTCTCATTTTGACACTAAAGAAAACCCAGGGACTTTTGGATTTTCTTAAATAAAATTAAAACAAACATTTTCCCCAGCCTATAGTAAATAGCCAATAGCATATAACTTAACTTTTATTATTCTAAAGCAAAGCAAACTGGGAGGAAGTCCACCATAGTAACTGGAAAGTTCATATAGTCTAAATCACTTACTCAGGCTAAAGCCTTGTCCTCCATTGGACATACTGACAGAAAGAATACTGTTTTGTTATGTGGTCATACTCACATAAAGAATACTATTTTTTTTCTATTGATTCTATTTTTATTAAATTTTTTTCTAACACCAGATTATGAACTACTTTAAATCTTTCTGAAACTAGAAAGAATATGAATAAGGTAAACAAGGAAACATCATGATTTTTATTTGCAATTTTTAATTACTAGTGAGGTTGAACATATTTCTGTATTAGCTTTCAGCTATACCTGTGTTTTATTATTTTAACTGGTTACTATTCTTCTGGTATCTTCTCTATCACAGTGTGAATGTCTAGGGAACAGAGCCTGAGTATTACTTACCTTTATCCTTCATGCAGCAATTGTAAAGCATCTTAGGAGGTATTAAAAAAAAAAATAGTGCTCCTGCCACATTCCAGGTGCTGGTGCTGAGGACAGAAAAGGGGTAGGTTCTCAGGGATACATTCTAAGTGCCACGGTGCCTGTGTTCTCTGGGCCACTCACTGAATGAAGGAAACACATTGGTGGTCAAGGTTCAAAGCCTAGCTCTGCCATTTACTTACTGACCTAGCGCAAAGTTGCTTCATCTCTCTGGATCTGTTACTTTAGCTACAAAATAAAGACATGCTAGTTAAGCACCAAGATCCCTTCTAGTTCTCATCACGTCACAATATCTGTATAAAATATTTACAGACTAAGACTGTATTCTAATTTTAATAACTTCGAAATTTTAATAACTTGTAATTTCTGATGACATCGAGCAATGTTATACAATAGAAATATATTGTAGGCCATGAATGTGAGCCATATACCATATTTCCCCATGTATAAGACACACTTTAATTTTGGGCCTAAAATTTGAAGAAAAATGTATTATATAAAGTTATTGAACTCAAGTTTTATTCATCACAAAATTCATACAACTCCTCATCGCTCTCAAAACTCCCATTCATTAGCTTGTCCTTATCTGTGTCTGATGACTGATCACTGTCTTCAACACTGAGTGCCAAAACAAGTGTGAAAAAGCAGGAACCCTGGTTGGATAGCTCAGTTGGTTAGAGCATCATCCTGAAGCAAAGAGGTTCCCGGTTTGATTCTCAGTCAGGGCACATACATGAACAGAGTTATGTTTCTAAAAGAAAAAAAAGAAAAAGCGGGAAATACAAGTAAAAAAATCTACAACCACTGTATAAGACACACCTAGTTTTTAGACCCCAAATTTTTCACAAAAAAAGCACATCTTATACATGGGGAAATATGGTATGTCATTCTTAATTTTCTAATAGCCACATTGGAGTAAAAAGAAATAGATGAAAAATTTAAAACAATATATATATATCTTTTAACCAAATATGATCATTTTAACATGTGGCTCATGCGATCATTTTAACATTCAGCTCAAGTGCTGAACGTGTGGTCCGTGGCTCCTATGTTGGACTGCACGGCATAGAGGGTGGCATGGGGCCAGCATGGGGAAGGCTGCCTTTTCTGCTGCTGCTGCCCTCTGGTGGATGCACAAATGAGTGGCATCTCACAGAATGGGTGGCATGGGTGCAAGGAAGCCCTAGGCTTGGGTGACCTACTAATGGTTATCATATGTCCAAATCTGAAGCATAGATAGTTCAAGGGATGGCACTGAAGGAATGGTAGACCCTCATGACATTCCACATATACGTGAGAAGCATAGGCTATTCTGACAGTATCCCAGGCTGGGAAGTAAACTAGATCATCTCTCTGACTTGAAAGTCTAGTCAAAGACTGTTTATCTAGAACCTGGGGGGAAAAGGAAATGTAAATAACCTGAAATATTTTATTTTCCTTTGCTAGTGATAACCATGCTCAGTCATCCAGCAGCCACCACGAAAGGTTCTGCAGGGGCTTTGGGGTCATCAGCACTGACTGTGTCTCGTGTATTTTGATTCTTTGTAAATTGGCACCAAATATATCATGTATGTTGTGACCTTCTAGTAAGCAGAAAATTTGATTTGCTGTAACAATTTATTTTGGACTAGTGGAAAGAGCCTGAATTTTGGAGTCAGACTTGGATTGACAAGTATGTCATTTGCCATATGACTTTGAATTTGAAAATTAATCTCTTTGGACTTCAGTTTCTTTATCTGAAAATAGGAATGACTCTTGCTTTGCAGGTTACCCTAATATTAAATTATGATGACAATTCATTAAATGCATATTTATTGAGCACATATTATATGCCAGGTATTGCAGGAGGTGCAATATGTGCAGCAGTAAATGAGATACATTGTATCACTTCCTCATGGGGCTTTAAGTCTCCTGAGGAAAACAAGTATTTAAAAACCATTAATGTTTGAAAGAGGACATGCAGGGAACTATGGAATCATAAATTTGGGAACCTTATGGATGGATTTCACGCAGAGCCCTTTGAAGAAGTGATATCAAATGGAGACTATAACAACGAATAGCGATCATCTAGAGAAAGGACGGCTGGAGAGGTGTGGAGAGGTGCGGAAGGGTGTGGTGGGTGGGTAGGGCAGTTCTAAGCCCATGAAACAGTATGGGTAAAGGCCCTGAGTGAGAAAAAGCATGGCTCATTTGAAGACCTAAAAAGAGTTCAGTCCCCAACAGAAAGAGGAGACCCATGAGGATATAGAGATTAGTGGGCCAGTCCCAGCAAGCTCTTTGTAAGCACGAAAGAGTCGACATTCAGAAGGATGGGAGCTATTGACGGATATTAAACAGAAGAGTAACATTATTGTATTATTTAAAAATCTTCCTGGATACATGGTTAGACATAGAATCAGTTCTGGTGTGGAGAATAAAGTAAAGGCTACAGCAGGAATAAGGGTGACACATGATGGGGTTTTAGATCTGACCTGTGGTCTTGTGACAGGGAGAAGGGGATTCATATAAGCGATACTTAGGGGAAGAGATGATAAAATCACCCAGATTGCTGTATCTCCGTGAGTTGCTCAGTGGCTTGTAATTCACAGGTTTTGCCTGGTGTAGTGCTGTTATGTAAATGGCCACAGTCCATTTAGCAAATATTTACTGAATATTTACTACATGCCGCATGTTGACCTAGGTGATAGAGGTACCCTCGTAAACTAAAACAGACCAAACTTTCAGCCCTCATTGTTATCTTCTCTTTAAAATCTGACAAGGGTTATATATGCAAGTAGCTGCTACAAGGTCGCTACCAATGACTACTGACTCACTTTGCTCTTCCCTTTCCTGCTTGAGATAAGAAGAAAACTAATTTCTATATTTACATACATTTAAATAACTCTCTGTGAAATCACTCTGGAAGTGAAACCAACGCTGTAATTTTTAACAAAGACCAAGACTCTCCTAGTGCCATCCACACTTTCTGTTGCTAACACCTAGGTTTGGATCTTACTTCTCATCATCTCACCCAGGGCATGATCTCACCTCATCGCCTGCTGGTTATTGTCCCTTATATGTAACGCAGAAGGGAGGACGGAGGGAGAAGTTAGCAAGGAAGAATAAAGCTGGAACCAGAAGTCAGGGCTTTCTTCTTTTCAAGTGTGAACTACACACCAGCACCATTTTATACCACAGGCCAACAGGTGTGGCATTATCATCTCAACTTTACAGATGAAGATGCTAAGCTTACAAAGTTTTCTGTGTTGAGAAGCTGGTCTGTCTGTCCCAATGTGGCTAACCTGTGTTTCACCCCTGGCTCAGCTATGTATCAACTCTAAGTCTCTCAATCCTGAGTCTCCTTTCACGTCACATATAAAATTGGAGCTAAAATGCCAATTTCACCAGGATTTTCTAGTAAATCAAATGACATGGTATATGTAAGGTACTTGGTGCACAAAATAATTATCAATAAATTTTAGTTGTCTTTGCTCCTTTAATTCCCCTACCAAGAGAGATAACAGAACAGGTCTGTATCTACAAGTTTAAAAAAATCACTCATAGCTTAAAGATTCCACTGGTGTGAAGTGTCCTTTATTCTGTTCCATCCTTTTTCATAGTCTCACACCATTTATTCTTAGTCCAGGTTTCAATGGCATGAAGTCCTCTCGGATTTCATATTTTCACCAGCAGCTATGAACGAGGGCACCAGCTTCTTTATTTACAAGCACAGGCCACCCCATTAATGAGAAGTACTCACATGCCATGGACTGAGAAACCCATACCCCCAGCTGCAATGAAGGAAGGGCTGCCCGTGAGGCCGCTGGTTACAGCTAGACCAGTGGGTCTTAACCTTTTTTGAGGTACCGAACCAACCAGTTTCATATGTACATTCACCGAACCCTTCTTTAGTGATAAATAAAATATGATTATTTTTCCAAATTCAAGACATAGGTATATGTTTTTTTACTGGTGCACAAAATGAGCCGTGCATGAACATCACCTTGCTCAAAGAACAAAACCAACAAAGTGCATGAACTCACAACAAATTATGGTATTACTTTATTCTGGCCTCCGCGGCAGAGGCTTCTCCGAACCCCTGAGACCGACTCATCGAACCCCTAGGGTTCAATAGAACCCAGGTTAAGGACCACTGAGCTAGTAGACATAAAACCCATTAGCAGCTCATTGGCCATTTGGACATAAAACTTCTTAGTACCACAAAGATATTTCTGCACCGAGGGGATAAGTTTAATAAGAACCACAGATGACAGTAAAAAGCACATTTATTTCCTATAACCCACAGAAAGTCTTTATTGCATATAGGATAAAGAAGAGGCCTCTGTAAATTACTGGTCTGTAATTCCACTGGGGAGGTTTGGTGCATGGAACACAGTGGGGAAGAAACTGCTGAGTTAATAACCAGGCCCCGGAGTTGAAGAGGCAGAAGAAGAAGACACGTTTCTTTGTAAAAGAGAGGACAACCCACTGTCAAGCAATGGTCCAGTGCGGCTGCGTCCTCGGGGACCTGGGCAGTCTTTCTAGTCAGCGGCAGGTGGCCTAAAGCAAAATTACTAAGCGATAAAAACATCCTGCCTAATAGTTATTTCAACACAACATCATAACCCATCTTTTCACTGGACCCTTACAATCACCGGAAAGATAAAAAACGGGGATTTATTGTCCCCACTTTACAGATTGGGGGGCAACGTTAACATGCAATGCCCAGGATCTCAGAATCACCTGCTGTACCCATAGAACACAGTCCTGCAAAGATCACGGGCTCTGCAAGTCTGGCTGCCGTTACCTCACTGACCTCCTCACTCACTTCCCACAGAGCCACAGCCTTGCTGCTTCTCAGACACTGGAGTGGTTCCACCTCAGCGTCTCTGCACTGTCCTTCCCGCCACTGAGAACTGTCTGCCCTTTGGCTTCCTCCCTCAACTCCATTCAGATAGTTGTCTTTCAATTTGCAACCCCATCCCAACTACCACGCCATACTCATCTTCTACTTTGCTCCTATCCACAGCACTGATCATTTGCTGACCATCTGTTGTCCTTATTTTTTGGATTATTGCCTATTTTCCTCATCAGAATGTAAGCTCCGTGATGGAAGAAAAGTGTGCTTGTTTGGTTTGTAATGTCAGCTAGACCAGTGAGGGGCACACACTAGATGCTCACAAGTACATGTTTAAGGGGTCCACGTACGAATGAATGAATTAGTGCTGTGTGGAGTGATGGTGATTTGTCACAGGCCTACAACAGAGGCCCCAATGCAAAAGACAGCTGTTCAGTGCTGCTCATCAGAATACCAATAAGTAATAGATAGTTACTGAGTATTTATTGAAAGTCCCATGCACTACGGTAGTTACTTTAGTTGTACTGGTGTACATAATCATCTCAATAAACCCCCTGTGGGGGCATATGCTCGAAGTCACACAGCTAGATGGAGGATGGAGTGAATTAGTGATTTGAATGTAGACCTGTCTCACCCCAGATCCCATGCTCATTTTTAATGTTAGGTTACATCGTCTTTCTCGTCACAATGTAACGCGCCTGTTTTTTGGCTTGGCATTTTCATCAATGTCCCAGTGCAAGATGTTCTCCGTCTGCCTCTCCAGACCCACTCTCCAGTCCACTTGGTGTGGTACCCCATGGCTGATATGTGTGGTACCACCTAAGAGGGCTACCAATGGGCCCTCTTGTGCTCTGGCTTCCAGTTGGGATAGGCCAGTAGGGTCTCAACAAGAGACCATAGGGAAGAAAGAATCAAGTTAGGTGTTTATTTTCCTGACTCCCTCCCTCTGAGGTCACCTTGGGCTGGCTACCTCCCTGAGGCAAAGGTCATAGCTCTTCTCAAGGTGGCCCTCTTTACACAAGGTTCTGGGTCTAGATTCTAGCACCTGCTCCCTTCTCTCCATCTCTCAGGCCCATGTAACAGCCCAGGGCCCTGTTCTACTTCTTGTGATTTCCCTGTACCTTGCTCATAACTCCGTAAACAGTCCCTTCATTAAACCCTCCTTGAATTATCCTAAGCCAAGCATGCCATCTGTTTCCTACTGGGACCCTAACTGATGATACACTTGATGAACTCGAAGCTAAGATTTTTCCCTCTGGCCCCACTCAGCCTGATGCTCCTTCCTTCAAAGGGAGTCTGCGTTCTATATATATAAACTGCTGACCACAGTGCTTGATAGATACATTGTTGTGCTCATAAATGATGCTTTATTATTATTGTTTATAATTAATCCCGTCATAGTTTGGTACCTGTCCCTTTCTTATTCTCTTTCTTTTCTGTCCTTCTGCGTTGGGTTGAATAGTATGCCCTCAAAATTCATGTCTATCCAGAACCACAGAATGGAATCTTTTTTGGAAAATAGGTTTCTTGCAAATAAAATTAGTTAAGTTAAAATAAGCTCACAGTGGAAGGGCCTTAATCCAATGACAGATGTCCTCATCAGAAGCGAAAATAGAGATGTACACAGAGGGCAGACAACCATGTGAAGACCAAGGCAGAGATTGCAGTAACGCAGCTACAAGATAAAGAACACCAAGGATCGCTGGCGGTCAGCAGAAGCTGGGGGAAAAGCAAGTAAGGATTCTTTCCCAAAATCTTTGGCGAGCACGGCTCTCTCAACATCTTGGTTTTAGACTTCTGATCTCTAGAACCGTGACAGAATAATTTTCTATTGTTTTAAGCCACTTCATTTGTGCTATTAAGCTAGCTGGGTCTCTGAGTTACTACAAGGACATACTCTTTCTTACCTCCAGGTTTTTGAATACACTGCTGTTCCCTCTGCTTCAGGGCACCCTCTCCCCTGACCTCCCTCTGCTTGTTTATTTCTTTCATGGAGCCTCTTCATCTGTGAGGTCTTCCCCGACTCTCCAAGTCCAGCTTGGGGAAACAACTTCCTGAGCTGCCCAGTGCCTTGTATTTGAGTCACCATGGCATCTCTCATACTGCATAGCAGTCATGTGGTGGGTTGTTCATACACAGGAAGGTTTGTAAGGGCATGGCCCAGTCTCTTAGTCTTAGTATATTTGTGGTACCTGGAATGAATTCATGCTAATGCTCACTGAGCACTTATAACATACTCAGCACTAAACCAAGTGCTTTATTTGTATTAACTCACTTACTTCTTCTACCCCATGAGGTAGGTACTATTAATTTCCCTATGTTGCACTTGGCCATGACAGAAAACACAGGCTGAGATAGCCAGCAGCCCATCTGCATTATACTTGGCGTTCTTCCAGGTATGCTTTGCAATTCCACCAGCAAACCCACCATATGATTTCAGTTGCCAAGTGCAAATCTATCTTTGCCTTAAACTCATTTATGCTGCCCGCTCCCACTATATCACCCATGCTCGACTGTTACACAGTGCAATAACTCTCTGCTGGCCTCTGAACAGTTTTCCCAGTCATCAAGAAGACGCAATTGATTCAAAGTGTTAGTATTTGCCCACCACTGAGACCATCCGGGGCCTCATCATTCACAGCAATGCCAACCTGCCAGAGCCCCAGAAGCACAGGACTTTAAATGGCTGCCGCGGGAGCTGATGATGGGGCACATGCTTCTTGGACGAGCAAGATCTCATCACGTAAAGATGTTCCCTCTCCCCTAACCTGGGCTGGCTGGCATACAGATGAAGTGGTTTACAGTAACATAAATGAAAACTGGATACCTGTGCATGCCACTGAGTCTTGAAATTCCTGAATCCTTATGCATTCATTCAACAGTCATTTATTAAATATCTACTACATGTCAAGCACCTCACTAGATACTAAGAACACAACACAAAAGGAAGAAGTCATCCTACCCATTCTTTCTGCCCTCGGGTAGGACCACATGTGTTGCCCAATGGCCATCTGCTGTGTCATTTCCTTTTAGACAATTACACTGACTTGCAGAGAAAGGTGAGGAACTTACCAGGGCCACCTGCTTGCTCCAAACACAACCCTGTCCCATCCTGCCTCTTCGCAGGGGTGTCTGTCTCAGGCTTCTCCTCTTGCTTCCCTGGAGCCAGTACAACGAAGTGCTCGTGAGCACGGACGCTGGCGCCAGGCAGCTCTGCTACATTCTAGCTGTGTAGTCACGGGAAGTCAGTGACTCCTCACGTGCTTAGTTATTATTTTCTTTTCATCCATAAAATGATAGAAACGATTGCAACCACTTCAGAGGAATTCAGAGAAAACTGAATGAGTTAACAGGCCGAGTGTTTAAAACAGTGCACGATACATAACAACCCTTCAATAAACATCAGCAAATTCTATTATTAATGTTGTTATCACCTGGGTGGTGCTGAATACACACATGACAGTGCCACTATACATGTGCCATCTCCTTTTATTTCTAGATATTTGGTTAACAAATATTTATCAACCAGGCACCAGGCTCTGTGTTAAGAATTATGAGAGGTATAGAGGCAAATAAGACAGTCCTTGTCTTTAAGGAGCCTGGGCTCTAACAGGGCAGACCAGCAAGGAAAAATTAATAAGGCAAATCCCTAAATGGAGTCCTTTATAAGATTGCCATTTTTTTTTAAATTTTAAATTTTTAATGAAAAAACATAATCTTTATTTCTCAGTTACAGTTGTATATGCTTGTTGTTTTAAATCCTCCCAATAACTCAATGGAGCAGACACTTATCACCCTCCCCATTTCTCGGATAAAGAAGTAAAGTTAGTATGAGGTTAAGAAATTTCCCCAAGGTGATGCAGCTAGGAAGAGAGAAAGGCTCCAGGCCCAGCAGTGTGGCCAGAGCTCATCATGTTCATGCTCACGTCCCCATGCCCATGCTCCGCCACCGTCACAACACTGAGAGCTAGGGCAGGTGAGCTTACTGGGGGAGCCCAGGAAAGCTGCACAGTAGAGACAGGTTCTTGACACCTGAGAAGGATTTTTGTGCAGTGCAGGGGAGGAAAGAACAGCCTGGGCAAAGACATAGGGCACAAGCTCAGGGGAAGTGGGTCAGTTTAGGACTGCTGAGTCTGGACCCTGCTATGGGGAAAGCAGCAGAGGAAGGGAGGCTGGAAAAGGGCAAGAAAGGAGAGAAGAGCTAGGCTGAGCGCAGGTTAAGGAGTCTGTACTTCTCCCGGTAGCCAGGAAGGGCTCACCTGCTAAAACATACGGTTAGAGCTGGAGTTTAGAGAGCAAACTGAAGTTCAATCTATCTCACACAGGGTGCTAAGTTCTCTCTCCATCCTCCGCCAGCCCGCTAAGCCAAAACGCAGGCAGAGAAGAGAGCCAGATACGTGCCCACGGTTTCTCTGCATTATGGCCTGTGCTGCTGGGAAAATAGCACAGAGATTCCTGTGGACAGAGTAGTTTTTAATCCTAGGTTTCCTGCTCCTTTCTGTGCAACCTTGGAAAACCCACTTCACCTTTTGGAGCCCATTTTCTCCACTGGGCAGAGAGAGTCTGGATAATATACCTGTTCCCGGCTCCTGACACAGCACTCTTTCTAAACCCTAATATCAATTTCCTAAGAGCAGCTTTCGTTCTAATACTTGGTCATTGACCCTGGTTCCTGACACTGAGCCCCTAAGTGTCTTGGAGTTCCTGGGTGATAGGAGTTTCTTTTGTCCTAATGAGGAATCTCTGGGTGAGCTCCTGGACAGCTTCCGGATGGGGGCAGGTCACCAGAAAGGTCAAGTCATGACTTAGAAGCCTGGTATTTTCTGCCTCTTCCCCATCCTCCAGAAGGGAGAGGGGCTGGAAATGGAGTTAATGACTGATCAAACCTAAGTGATGAAGCCCCCACAAAACCCCTCAAAAGGAGGTTCTGAGAGACTCCAGGTGGGTGAACACATCCACATACCGGTAGGGCGATGTACCCCAAGTCAATGGGACAGAAGCTTCTATGCTCAGGACCCTCCTAGATCTCCTAGATCTCACCCTATGAGTCTTTTTATCTGGCTGTTCATCTCTATCCTTTATTGTGTCCCTTAATAAAGTGGCAAATGTAAGTAAGTGTTTCCCTGAGTTCTATGAGCCACTTGGGCAAATTAATTGGACCCAAGGACGGGGACATGGGGACTTCGAATCTATAGCCAACTTGAGCAGAATTTATGGGTAACCTGTGCCTGGCATCTGAACTAGTAGAAGCAGTCTTGGTAACTGAGCCCCAAAGCTGTGGAATCTGGCATATTGAGGAGGAAGTGTCAGAAGGGGTGTTCTGTGTGAGTGGCAAAGGGGACTCACAGGAGGTAGACTGAACTGGGCTTTTTTATCCCTAATCTAGGGTCCATCCCTTGCTAGCCTTCCCTTACCTGCTGTGGGGCTTAAGGGGGCCCCTGCCTGGTGCCCATTAAGTTCTGACTGCCAACAGGAAGTTCATCTCAGTTTCCTAAGGGCTTGCTCATAAGTCCGGGGCTAAACTGCCAATTCCCCGGTTCCTTGGCCAAGAGCCACCCCTGGGCTATTAGACAAAAGGCGTTATTAGCCTAAGCAGCTTCTCCCTGATTACCTTTGCTGAAACAACACCTCCTGCCATGACATGGCATTCCAATGTGGGACAGCTTGTTCCTCAGCAGAAGGATGCAGCATTCTAACTGTGGGAGGCCACTGTCCGGGAAGCCAGCCAAGCCATGGCCCGTAGGCTTTCTACCGTGCTGTGAGTGAGAAGCCAGAGGAAGAAGGAAGTGACTCCCTTTTCCTTAGGCAGAGCAGGGGACCAGCAGTGGCTGCAGAAAGAGCGTGCTCAGGGTCTGAGACTAAGTCCAGAATATCCTCACTGGCCCCATTCCTTCACATGCATGTGTGTGACAGTCTAGTCTATGCAGGGTGTGTGCTATGACAAGTCCACAGGCTTTGGAATGAACTAGTTCTGGATTTGAGTACTAGCTCTGCAGCCTTCAGCAAGTTGCCTGGCACCCCTGTATTCATTTCCTGGGGCTGCCATAACTCGGTTCCAAGGCTGGATGGCTTGAACAATAGTATATTGTTTCAGTTCTAGAGGCCTCTTTGGGTCACAGTGCTGTAGTGACAGCATGTTAAAATGGTCTGAGGTTACAATGTCTGCAGAATGGCTGCTAGTTAATCTCATCACAGGGGAAAAAAAATCAGAGATCTATGGGAGCAAGGCTTCTGCATGTAACAATCTCTGAGAGAGATCTTCTAGACTAGAAGCACTGTCATAAAAGTCCAGTATAGCTTGACCTGTGGTGGCACAGTGGATAAAACGTCGACCTGGGAACACTGAGGTCGCCAGTTCAAAACCCTGCACTGGTCTGGTCAAGGCACATATGGGAGTTGATGCTTCCAGCTCCTCCCCCCTTTCTCTCTCTCTCTCTCTCTCTCTCTCTCTGTCTCCTCTCTAAAATGAATAAAAAAAATTTTTTTTTAAAGTCCAGTCAATATAGAGCCCAGAGTCCACATTCAGCCCACGCTCAGCCCACAGGAACCAGTACTAAGTGTCTATTTAGGAACCAGACAACATGAAGTCTAAACTTTTGCCAAATCCATTACAAGCTAGAGGTCATGGCCAAGTAACTGGACATCTCAGAGTCCTTACTTCCCACCTGTAAGATAGGTATATTCACAACAAAACCCTGAGAGACCACTATGTGAATGCTGTGTTCTCCCTGAATGTAATCATTGTAATCCACAATTTAATCCTGTGAAGTAGGTCCTAAATTATCATGACATTTTACACTGAGAAAGTGACACATGAAAAATCCAAGCAAGTTGCCTTTTCCACAGCCACTGAATGGAAGAGACAAGATGTGAGAGCCCCATAGCTTGAGTTCCACGGTTAGCAATAATAGTAGCTGCTTCCCACTGACCAAGTGAGGAATAAATGGAAATGAACACGTGAAGGCATTTTTTAAAAATCACGAAGTATTACATACACATGAGGGGGGTTGTTAATTTTTTCCTCCCTGGGCATGAATAGACTTCCAATAACCCAAGGAAATTCCACTTTAAATCCTGCCCTCCCTTTATTCTTCAACTGTTACAGTAAAACGAGGGCCTGGGGATTTGGGAAAACAGGAGCCAAAGAACTAGCTACCGAGATATGAGATGGGAAAGAAAGAATCAGGGGCCTCATTATGCACACAGTTTGCAAGCTGATGTGTAGAGTATTTTTGCTGGGACCAATTACTCTCATCTTAATTAATGAACACAGAACCAACAATCTGTCTGAGAAGGGCAAAAAAAAAAATATGGCACGTGGTTGGAGGCTGCCATGTGCCAGCCCCCAGATCTGGAAGTGCCTTCCTCAAACTGCTGGGCTGGGAGTAGCCATGGAGACCACATCTGAGCAAGTGAGATGACACTGAAATTTAGTACCCATCACCTCTGTGAAGTGTACATGTGAAGTGTTCACTGTGTATGGGAACTGGGCAAGCCGTGTGGAGATCTCAGAGCAAAGGCAGACCACGCGCAGCCCGAGAACAGGGAAGGCGGCATGCTCATCAACTGACCACCTTGTATTTTGCACCTCCAGTCTGCTCAGCATGGTGCCTGGAGCTGCAGGGGACTCTAAGGCTAAGGACAAAGACTTGCTTCCCAGTCACTTAGCATGGACACTGCTAATGCCAACATTTATTGGAGCTAGGCACTCTGCTAACTAAGCAATTTGCATGCAATCTCTCATTTCCTCCTCACAACCACCCTGTGAATGAATTGACTTTATTGGTAAGATATGTTGAGCACTTTCTCTGTGCTATACATGCTGTCTGCTGAGCAGTGGTAGAACCCAGCATTTAAAAGCTTGTGCAAGATCACTGGCTGGTAAGTGTCACAGTCAGGATTTGAACCCAACAAGTTGTACTTCAAACAATGATTGAACTTCTCATCATGATATTATACTAGATTCACTCACCTGATACTTGTTGAGTGACTTCAAGGCATACAGAATCTTATATTTTAGTAACAGGAATGGGGGTGAGAGGAAACAAGCAATAAACAAATCCAGTTCAACATAGACTTTGATTTGTGCTATAAAGAAGTTGTATAGAGTGTGTTGATATACAGGGTTAGAGTGGGGCGAGGTGTCCCCTTTCTAGCTCAGAGGAAAAAGTAGACACCCTCGCAGATTGGTGGGCTTCCCCTGAGGGAGGTCCTGAAACCACCATTTCAAAAGCTAAACCCTAATTTGGACTCCATGGCTTTCTGCAGGGCCTGACCCCTGGGCCTGTCTCTCCAGCCTTGCCCTTATATCCTTATAACTCCCCCTATATCCCAATACAACCTCAGGGCCTTTGCCCATGCTGTCCCCTCTGCTCCTTCTCCCTACTCTGCCCCCCCTTGAACTAGTTTATTCTCTTCCATCTCAATCTTGGCTCCCCTCTCTCTACACACTTTTCCTCTATAGCACTGAATATAATGTTAATTGCTTATTGGAGTGATTAACATCACAACATAAACTACATAAGCAATTGTGTAACAGTGCTTGAGTGACTATTTTCCTGTTACAATGTAAACACCACGAGGAGAGGACTCTGGCTTGTCTGTCATCTCAAGCCCCAGGGCCCAGCACAGTGCTGGCCCTCACCTGATGCTATGGAATGCAGCGGGAATGAGCGCTTTGCCAATAAAGCAGGAGAGGGAGGCCACAGGAGCTACTGGCTTCTGACACTTGCCAGTAAACAATGAGATCTTGCACAGTACTTGTGAGAGTGAGAGCTCGTGTATATAAAAATACCTAGCAAACCCCAGCAATTAGCAAGCATCAACATTTGGCACCTATAGTGATACTACTTACAGTATTTTATTAGTAGCATTACAAAAAAAGGGGGTGATACGGACTAGGGGTTTAGGAGTGGAGACTCTGTGGCCAACACTCTACAATCAGATCCCAGCTGTGCCATTCACGAGTTGGGCTGGGCCACAACAACCTCATCTGTAAAACTGGGGTAGTGAAAGTTTAACACTCATGGGCTGCAGGTGAGGATGAAAAGAATAAAGCATACAGGAGAGAGTCGGGCACATATTAACCTTTACGTTGACAAATGTCATATATTAGTATCCCAAACCAGAATATAGCAAGAATAAAGACAGGCTTAGTTAGCATGAAGGAAAGAAGATGGAGCATGATCCTGGAGCATGATCCTCAAACATTTGAGGTCTGGACGCCAAGAAGCGGCTCACGGTTTCTACTGTGAGATTTCAGAGGGTGGAACTCGGATCGAGAAGGTGAAATTCAGGGCAGGCTGATATGGACTCAGTAGGCGAGAGGCCAAATAAAACAGCGGTGTCTCACCTCTGGAAGTATGCGCATAGAGACTTGACCTTCCAAAGGTGATGTCCAAGAAACTGGGTGGGAGCTTGTGGTAGAAACCCTTATCCAAGGACCCTTGTGTCTATAAGATTCTCAAATGCTTTCAAATTCTATGCAGGAGTATTTTTTCCTTTAGTTCAGCATTTAGAGGAAAAAGGAGACATTCATTAACCATGTATCAGGAACATAGCAAAGCTTAAAACAATGAATGCACAGATTTCTGGAACATTTTCAAACCTCAAAAGGAATGTTTTGGATTAAACCATCATAAATCTCGGACTTTTGGATTTAATGTTTTTCCTAACTGGACTGCATGAAACAAGTTGAAAAACAGTAAGGCACAGTCACCCCCAATGTGATTATTAGTGTCACTTCTGCTTGGTATTGCACACACCAGTCTCCTTGGACTTCACAGGCAGCCTCGGCCTTGTCCCCAGAGGGCTGGATGTGGGGAGTCCATCCTTGCTGCTGTAGAAGGGCACACAAAGACATGCTGAAGGCAGCTCTTTGGCAGGGCTGGCCAGAGAAAGGTCGGCACGCTATATCACTGATCTTCCACAAGATAACTATGGACATATGCACACCTCACTCCACAGTATATATATAACGCACTTTCTCATTCCCTGTAGCCTTCAAAATAACCCCATGAAATAACTTTCATTTTTCATTCATTCATTAATTTACCCAACATGTATTTAGTAAGCACTTACCCTGTTTCAACTTACTGCACCCTTCCAGGGTACCAGGCCCCACTTCAGGTGCCCATCAAACTCGTCTTCTTAACTTCAGACTTGAGAAAACAGACATAGAGACTTGTCTATACCTTCCTAATGGGGCACTATCTCCTAGAACAGTATTACTAACTGTCCTGATTTAATAAAGATAAATAATTATACCCACCACTATTAGCATGAATAACAATAAATTAGGGCTTTACAGTTTATCAAGAACATATACATAGCCCATCCTATAAAGCGTGAAGGCAATTAATTATCTCTGTTTTTAAAATAATGTGTTAAAAGACTCACAGATGATAATGAACAGATTCACCCAGTTCATCCGGACAGTTAAGTGAAAAAGGAAGTCGGCCCTGAGAACGGCACTTGATGTTCCTAAATGTCTATTCAGCACAACACACCTAATATCAATATTGAGTATCTCCATTTTGAAGTTATATCTTATGTAATTCACCTATTATTTAACTTGCTCTAAGAACCCGGTTAGATAAACAGTATTATCCCTATTTCAGAGCTGAGGACATAGGCTCCGAAAGGTTAGGTAACTTGTACTAGATACCTAGTAGCAAGGGTATTATTAGCCAGGACTCAAACCCACATCTTTTGATTCTAACTACTCATGCTTTTCTCATTAACCTCCACTACCAAACGCCCACCTAAAAAGTCTCCCATGCAGAGAAGGGAGGCTGCTGACCTTGCCCACTGCATCAGCACTCCAGGAATTCCCTTCTCCTTCCTTTCCTCCATTCCAGACAGAGGCCCAGGGTTCCTGGGGATGTAGCGTGCAGAGAAGCACATGCCTCACTCAGTACTAGGCCAGGCGCTTAGAAACTGAGCCGTTAGGGAGCTGACACAATTTCAAATGCTTGCTGCCCTAATTACTTGATGATCTGTCATCACAGAGATGAAAGGGAGGTCGGGGGATCGGGGGAAAGGGGGTTCTGCAAAGAAAAGGCAGGTGGAAAAGCTGCAGGCTCAGGCTCAGGCTCAGTTTGCAGGAGAGAACTGTCCACTGAAGTCCATGATCTATATTACAAGTTTGGGTTCGAGAAGAAGGCAGAAAGAGAATTAGCATTTATTGAGCACCTACTATGTACCAGACACTGGCAAATACAACTCATGTTATCTGAATGAGCTCAGTTGATCCTCACTATGACTCTATAAGAGCAAGGGATCAGATGAGGAGACTAAGGATTGTGGTGGCAGACAGGATGAAGAGGTAGGTCAAAGCCAGATAAAGAAGCTTAGACTCAGTCCTGCAGAAGTCACAAATAGTTTCAACCAGAGGAGTGATATGGTTGCAGTTGTACTCTAGAAATATCATTCTGTTGCCATGAACTGAATGAATCTGAGAATGTAAAGACTGGAGGCAAAGGAATTTCAAAGTATATATTCAAGATGTGATGAGGGCCTGTTACTAAGAAATACCAATGAGGGTGGATAGATTTGTGAGTCATCAGGATGCTGAACCCCCAGCTCCAGAAGACCAGCTGGAGGCCAAGCAGAGGAAAAGGAGTGAGAAGGAAAGTGAAGCCTGGATGACACGCCGATTTCTGGCCTCTGCAACTAGCTGGACTGTGCTGCCGCTCACAGAGATAAGAACACAGTCTTCAGGGCACACATGATGACTAGGGAGCATGTTGAGACTGTGGGACTTCCAAGTGGAGAAGTCTAGCGAGGAAATCAGGATCTGGAGCCCAAGAGAGAGGCCGAACTGTGGACATGTTAACAGCATGGAGCTGGTAGTTGGAGCCAAGGGTAGAATGGAATTGCTATGAGCAAGATTGTGAGCGGAGAGCAGCACAGAGCTCTGCAAACACCAAGGAGAACAAGAGCCCTCCCACACCCCCCAAAGGCTTATCAAGAGTGGCCGGAAGGACAGGAAGTATTGAGAAAAGTCCACATTTGCTTGTAAAAGACTAAGCCCTCTCCTACAGGGTATTCATTAAGAATTGGAGGAAGTTGCTAAGCCAGTTGAGAAAATATCTCCGATGTGATCTGTATTATCCTGGGAAACCACACAACATGATGGGATATATCTGGAGTCCGTGTGAGAAAAAAATCAGAACTCTGTCTAGATCAAAGGAGAAAGTAGGAAGATTGTGGAGTCCCAGCTGCTGGCCTGCTAACAGAAGAGAGCAAGGATGGGACTGTGACTTCCCCCCAAGAGTATGTGCTGAGGAAAGCACAACATCACTGCTTTTTTGACATGGCATTAATGTGTGACACGCAGGTGTTGCCAACCAAATACGAAAGTAGTCATTCCTGAGCCTATAAATGTGAACAGATGGAGAATAATATTCATAAGTACATTAGATTCATAAAGTACCTGTGACCTTGCCAGCAAAATAACTGAGATTGGTACCTTTCTGTTATCCTAACCTTCAAAAGTAGAAATCATTGAGGAATTCATGGAAACCCACAGAATCAGAGGATTTCAGAACTGGAAGGAAACTGAAATGTCATTTCTCTAATTGTTAAATGATCTATTAATTTGCAAGTTAATTCATCTATTCTGCAAATACTGACTGAGCACTTATTATTTCCAAGCATTATTCTAGGGCAGTGGTTCTTAACCTGGGTTCTATCGAACCCTAGGGGTTCGATGAGTTGGTCTCAGGGGTTCGGAGAAACCTCTGCCGCGGAGGCCAGAACAAAGTAATACCGTAATTTGTTGTGAGTTCATGCACTTTGTTGGTTTTGTTCTTTGAGCAAGGTGATGTTCATGCACGGCTCATTTTGGGCACCAGTAAAAAACCATATACCTACGTCTTGAATTTGGAAAAAAAAAATCATATTTTATTTATCACTAAAGAAGGGTTCAGTGAATGCGCATATGAAACTGGTGGGTTCAGTACCTCAAGAAAGGTTAAGAACCACTGTTCTAGGGGAAAGAGGGGGACATAAAAAAAAGAACAAAATAGACTGTATACCCACTCTCATGGAACTTACATTGGGAACATGAAATAATAAAAAGGTATGTAAATAAAATCTTATGTTAGATGGTGATAAATTTTCTGGGGGGGGGGAATGTAACAGAACAAAAAATATAGTGGGGAATGCTGGAGGTGTGCATTTTGACTAAATTAATGATAATGGACTTCACAGTAGTCTCAATGAATGGTCCTCCTTCCCTACATTTGTTTTATACCCGTTAGTTAATATGATCCTTAACCAAAAACATAAAGAAGGCAAATGTCATCATCATCATCCGAGCTGATTTATCAAGACTTATTACTGGGCCAGTCATAATGTTGATTGGTTCACAGGCACTAGCTCACTTTAGTTTCACACTAATGTGAAGGTAGTTACAATCATAATTCCATTTGAAAGATTAAAAAGAAAAATAACTAAAACCACAGTAGTAAAAATCCATAGGTCCTACAGTTCCAGCTAGAAGGGCAGCCCTGCCATCTCAGCAGGTGGGTTCCTTACCTTCTTCAAATCGCAATTTCCTCATATGCAAAATGGGAGAACTAGCTCACAGAGTTGGTGTCAGAATTTAAAGACAAACATGTATGAACGAGAAGAGTCAAACCAGATAGATCCGTCTGATTCCAAAACACAGACATTTAAACACAAACTATTCTGACTGTTTTTGAGCTAAGAAAATTGCTAAGCATCAGTGATTATAGTAATGATAAAATCACAACCTTGATGTAATCATGCAAAATATCCGACTCAGCAGCCCAGGCCATCCATTTAGAAAAGAACAATGACATTCTTTAGAGTTCTCAGTCCTTGAATTTCTGCCAGGGCTGAAACCAATAGGAAAGCAAGACTAAATTATATATAACATTGAATGGCCCCAGGTTTCCCATTCGCTTCCCAGATTTTGTTCCTTCCAAATAGTAAGCATGGTTACCCATACATACACACAGCCCTGGCCATGATAAATAATTGCCAACGCTCTCCTAGTGTTTCCATGGTAGAAGATAATCAAGTACTTTACACGTAACAACTCATTTAGTCCTCAATAACAGTCTTAATGAGGTAGTTACTGTTATTATTATACCTGTTTTGTAACAGGGAAACTAAAGTCCAGGGTGGTCAAGTAACATACCCACACAGGGCCACTAAATGGTAGAAGTGGGCATTCCAATGTCAGACTCCCACACTCTTGGCCCTGTGCTCTACTGGACGAGCTGCATCACCTGCCTCACCATGCTTTCTCCCGTTGCTCTGCCTTCACACATAGTGTGCTCACTGTCTGAAATACCACCCTTTCCTTTCCTCTCTTTCCACATTCTTGCCAATTGAATCCAATTTTCACTTTAAGACTTAGTGTAGCATCATCTCTGCTGGAGAGCCCTTCCAGACTCCATCCACCTCCAAACGCCATAGTGGGTGTCCCCTCCTCTTCTCTGGTCATGTTATCTCTATCATAGCAATGGACAGATGCTCAAAGTGTTCTATATTGTCCTTTTAGTCCACTATATGTGACTTCCTTTAAGCCTAAGAGTGTATCCAGAGCATAGTAGGTCTTCCATAAATATTTGTCAAGTACATAGACAAGGTTAAATGTAACAGTATTATAAGTATGGAGGGCTGCAGCTCCAACATGCATACTTTCCTGGGTCCTTTCATATAGGCGTGGATATTCCAACTAGAGAATTTCAAAGTAGGAAATTCAGGTAGGGTTTGGACGGTACGGGGAGTGACTGGGCTAAATCAATTTGGCTGTGATTTGTTCACAAACGCACACATAATCCAGGCTTAAGGAATTTAGTGCAACTCATTATACTTACTAGAGTGATTTAGAGTGGGCAACTAATTCACAAAGGCGTAATCAGAAGAAGCTTGGAAATCAGTTCAGAAGTTGAATGAATAAAAATATTATTCTGCTCCGTAAGGGAAGAAGGAAGCATGTAACCTGTGGAGATATCATCAGCTATCTTGACATCTCAAGGAGATAAAACTGGCTCCAATAAAAGGTAAAGAGATTAAAAAAAAAAAAAAAACCTATGTGAGATTGGCGAGCCATGGGTTCAAACCAACCTTGAGTTTCCCCATACCTCTGGATTTCTTAAATACACGAGCCAATACATTCCACTATTGTTTAGGTCTTTAAGTTAGGTTTTCTATTACTTGCAACCAAAAGGGTTCTAAATATTTTTCTGTCCACCTGATTTCAGTGGGAGGAAGGGCACTTGAAGTTATGATAAGGGCAAGAGCAAAAAGTGTAGAAGTATAAAACATCACGGGTGCCTGACCAGGTGATGGCGCAGTGTATAGAGCATCAGACTGGGATGTGAAAGACCCAGGTTTGAGACCCCGAGCTCGCCAGCTTGAGCGTGGGCCCATCTGGCTTGAGCAAAAGCTCGCCAGCTTGGACCCAAGGTCGCTGGCTCCAGCAAGGGGTTGCTCGGTCTGCTGAAGGCCCACGGTCAGGGCACATGTGAGAAAGCAATCAATGAACAACTAAGGTGTCGCAACGGCAACGAAAAACTAATGATTGATGCTTCTCACCTCTCTTCGTTCCTGTCTGTCTGTCCCTATCTATCCCTCTCTCTGACTCTCTCTCTGTCCCTGTAAAAAAAAAAAACAAAAAACCATGGGCTATGTTACTGGAATTGAACCTGAACGTCACTCTGTGATCACTGGGAACCCACTGGTAGTTTCAGAGCAGGGGAGAATCACTTCCAGAGCTGCAGTTTAGAAATACAACTCTATCTCACTAGGCTTCAATTACTATTCTACACCCACATCTCTGTCTTTAGTTTTATAGGTAACTATTTATAAGGGGAAAAAAATCTCAAGATTTCCATTAATATAGGTAAAAAAAAAAAAATGTATCTCTGAAGCAAAATAAAATGATATTCTCAGGGAAGATTCCAGGGGGAAAAATGCTTTTAGAAACAGATGGTATCTCAGAGCCTCAAATCTGTTGGCTTAGAACACCCAGGCAACGAACTTTATGCCAACAATTAAACTAGTCTTCCCAGGAAAATGGCAAACCCTTCAATCACATGGCTCGCAACAATACTGCCAATATGAAATGTTTAAATTCTCCAGGGGAAAATAATAAGAAAACTTTGCAGCAGCAGTAACTGAAAAAAGAAGAGTGTAAGGAGATAAGGAAAGACAAATAATGTTCCCTCAGCAGCTAGTCAGTGCCATGTCACTTGCCAGGTGCTTGCCATTCATCAGCTCACTCTGTCACTAAAAAGCAAGGATGCCGACTGCAGCCTGCATGACCCTAAAGTCCACTGCATTATGGGAAATCTTTAGTTCTGGAGACTGAATCATGAAGGTGCTAAGCAAATACTCCCATCCTCCACAGCCCAGCTCAAATGCCAGCTCCTGCATCCAGTACTCATAACTCCATCCTCCCTTTGGTTTGCTCCTTCTGTGGGGTCCAATAGCACTGACAGTTTGTCTTAGCCAACTAAACATCTGGCTACCTGAGGAACTGAGAATTTCTTATCATTTCTGCTTGGTAGGACTTATTTTTGATTTCTTAACAGAAAACAATTTAAGGTAGATTTAGAAGAAAAGAAGGTGTCGTAGTTATTGGAAAATGTTTAAAACTAGTATGGGTACATCTAATGAATACATGGTAAAATAAATGTGGTTATGTGACTTATTTGACCAATAAAATCATGGGCAGAAGCAATCTGTGCCACGTCCAAGAGGAATTTTTAGAGCCAGGGCATGTCTGGGGCATTTACTTCCCTCCCAAAGTTATAGCGGAAGGACGTCAAGATGAAGACTACATCCCTGAACCAGAATCATGAGGAAAAGCTCCCTGGTGAGCATGGAGGTTGGCACACAGAATGAGCAAAGCTGTGTGGTATTACACCCCTGTGATTTGGTACCATTTGTTACTGCAGCTTCACTTAGCCTATGCAGACTGATTCAGAGGGATGGGTTATGTTGACACAGGATTATCTCCTACAACCCAAGGTTTAAATGCAGCTGGCCTTCTAGAAGGCACTAGGACCAAGGCCTATCAAGTTGCCTATCTCTCATTTCTGTTCCACTCTATGTATGACTCAGTCTCTCTTTTCCTCCCTCCACATCCACATCTCTGACTGCCTCTCTGTCTCTCTTTGTGGGTCTTTATGTCTCTTCCTGTGCACATTTGTCACAAATCTCTCTCTCTTTATTCCTCTCGCTCTCTCTCACACACACACACGCACAATACACATAGACATTCTTACTTGGTTCCATTCCCAGACTACTGGGGAAGGGACTTGAATAAGTTTCACTTAGTCTCTGGAGCTCACCCTAGTCCAATCAAATATGTCCACAGAGAGAAAGAAAACTTTTGTTGATGAGAGAGGCATGAAAGTTTGCTTATGGTGAGTTGGGGATGCATAATAATAGTAGCGTTAGCTGAAATAAAAACTCCTCTGTGATAGTTAGGATTCTAAGAGTCTTAGGTCTATTAACTCACATAAGTCTCAAAACAATTCTATGATGTGGGTACTAAAATCACTAGTCTCATTTTACAGATGAGAAAATGGACATACATAGCAGTTAGGTAACTTGCCCAAGGTCACAGTTGATAAGCAGGTCCGAGATGTGAATCCCAGTGATCTCATGCAGGAGTCTGGCACTAACCTCAATGCTATGCTGCCTTTTATATTATAATTAGCATCATATAAATGCTTTGTCTCTCCCAGCAGAGCAGAAATCCATGACAAAATCTTCCTTTCCTGTAAGAGTGTTTTAATAGAGGAAGGAGCCAGTATTAATGAGTACGTTACTAGATGCATCCACATTAAACGATTGTTATCATCTAATGGTAGAAAATGTCCTTTGAAAAGTTAAATGATTTGCCCAGGTTATTATAATGAGTAAGTGACAGAACCATGACTCAGATCCAAGTCTTCAGGTTCCAAATCCAGCACTCTTTTTCAGTCCCACTGCATCAACGTGTTTCTGCCAACATTGGGCATCAGGAATAAATCCTGTTCCTCTTCATCCCAATGCTTTCAAATGACTTTATCACCCACAGCTTGGAAGATAGTGACAGAGGCCTCTTTCATGCAGTGGCATTGGGAAAGCTGAAAAGACAACCCGAGGTCTTCCACAGCTATGCTTGGCCAGGATGAGTCCTTTGTAGTATCATCTGTACCCCACACCAAAGAAGAAGCCCTGAGTGCTGGAATGTAGCATTGGCGGGGAGCTGAGATCTCACCAGGCTAGGGCTTCCTGGCTGGGCTCTCATCCCAGCAGGAAGCTGGAGTGGGAACCAAGTACTGGAAAGCGGGCCAGGTGGTCAGAGTAAAGACACATGAAGACGTCAGATTAGGAAGCTGCAGCCCAACACTGCTCATGTGTGGATGGAGAGATTTCTTCTTTGACCATATTGACTCTGGGTAACTGCACATCTGACTTTTCTAGACCTTCTTTCAGAAGACAGAGCTCCTAAGATTTTACCAGGCTGTGCTCTTATCGGCTCAGGCCCTGAGAAGCAGAGCTTTAAGAAGCAATGATTATTGCCGAGATCTGGTGGGACTAGGGGACTGACCTCACTTGCACACCTTCTCTGTAGAGAATAATAATAACAACAACAAGGGTGTTGATAATTGCCATCTGCAGATCACTTGCCCTGGGACAATCATGAGCCCACATGCTGATCCTATTCATATTTAAAGAGGAAGGGACAAAGGGTAAATGATGTGTCCAGAATCACAAAGCAAATAAGCCCCAAACCAGGATTTGAATTCACATCTGTCTGGTTCCCCAAGCTTTCCCCTGCACAGTGCTGACACCCTAGTGGATAGATGATCCAAAGCACATTAGACAATGGCTTGAAATTGACCAAATGGGCTCATTATCCCCTAGCTGAGGAGGAAAGAGAAGAAAAGAGTGCGAGTCGGGAAATAATGAGAATGAAGACAGAAACAGCGATGGATAGGAAGAGAGAAATAGCAAGAGGGAGACACCAGGAGAACAAAGCTCGCATTGACAACCCTGTGTCATTCCAGCAGGTCTAGAGGAGAGAAAGGTGGAGGATTACAGGCTGAGTAATTGTTCTTCTGACCTGAGCTCCCCAAAGATCAATGGGTGTGCCAGCAGTCTAATTGACTAAGTACTCCCCCTAGTCCTCAAAGCCAGCTGCTCTTCCAGAAGAAAAGGGGACAGGAAAGATCAGCAGTTTCCAAAGGCTGGGGACTGAGTCCCCCTCATGCTGTTCCTGTGCCTGGGAATCCACACTGCCGCTCAGGCCTGGGGGCCACATCACTTCTCAAAGGGCAGGTGTAGGGAGTTGGCCGTTATTGATCCTGGCGTTCTGATCCTGGGCTTCAAGCACTGCTGTTCTCAGTGTCTGAGAGTTCAAACCCAGGCAGCTCCCTTTATTCTCTTTAATGATTCACTTTGTCTTTCTGCAGCACCTTTCTCAGAGCTTAGCAATTTACAACTATCTGTGGACATGCTTCCTAGCCCCAGGGAAGGAGAGAGGCAGAGGAGACGGTGAGGGGCATCCCTCACCCACATGCCTTCCAGTGTGGGGTGCCTCCTCATATCTCAATGCCCCCTGCACCACATCTGCCACTTTCAGGCCTCGGAGAGACACAACACTGAGAACTGCCACCTATTTTCTTCTTAAGTTCTTAGAGACCTGAGTCCCTAAATCCATTCTTGTTCTCAGGGTTTGTTCGACTTGGGGAGCCCCTTGACTAATCAGCTCAGTGACCTTGGAGAAGTTACTTAATATTGCTGTATCTTAGCTTCCATGACTATAAAGTTGGAACAATCAACAAATGTATCTTAGGGTGTCGAGGTGATGACCAAATACATTAATATATATGCAAAGTGATTAGAACAAAGCCAAGGTATCTTAGAAGGGCAATGAGAATTTCCAAGAAGGAAGTTAAAGAGTTTCTTTACCGTATTCCCACCCTTGAGCCTAACCTAAGCTGTCAGCTCTTTGAACCTTGGCTTTGGATCAAACAGAACAGAAGGAAGCTTCCCTGGACAGAGAGTGAGATGGAAGAGGAAGAAAAGAAAAGGCTGAGTATCAGTGACATGCTAGACACATGTTGAGGCTTCTACATGTGTTGCTATTGTTTTAAGATGAATAAATATAATAGTAGTGACTTGAGTATAGTGAACACAGTGCTGGAGCACTTCATGCAGGGCAACTCCCATTAGAGGACATTAAATCCACACGGTCACTTAGTCCTGACAATAACCAGAAGGAGAAAAAAGTTATTTTTATTATCCTCATTTTACAGAGGGACTCAGGCTCAGGGAAGCTGGGACACCTGCTTTTTGGTGGCAGGATTCAGAGCTGAGTCTGTAACTTCTCATTGGTACCACTGAAGCTAAGAGATTATTGAGTCTAGGTCTTCTGGAGAACGGGGAAATGAAAATAACTCATAGGTCCCAGCAAGGATAGCTAGGCAGCTCATTCAGGAAGTTTCTCTCTCTAATGTTCACAAGCAGAGGAGGTGGGCAGGCATGGCAATAAATCTCCTTAAGGTCCATCCAAAGAGACGAAGTCTCAGAGAAGTCAAGTGGCTTGACCAAAGCCACCAGCAGACATGGGTTAGATGCCCCCCCACACACACACACAGGACACTGTGCTTCTGGTCCTCATGGCCTTGCTATCATCACAAGGCTTCCCTTGGACATCACCTCCTCAGAGAACCCTTTCCAGGGCACCCTAGCTAAACAATCCTGCATCCATCACACTCGACACTGATGGTACCATCCTTTGCTTCATAATGCACATCATTGCCACTCATCACTGCATCATATATTTATTATATTATTAGCCTACATCATCAGAAGGTAAGCTTCAAGTTTTATGCCTATTTTGCTCACTGCTATATATCTTCCCAGCACTTCAAACACTGCTTGACATATGATCAGCACACAATATTGCTAAATGAATGATGAGGTAATTAATAATCACACCATATAATTGTCTTGTTGCTTTTTCAAATCTCCACTATTTAAAACCTCAGTGAGATCAGAGATTAGATTACCAGGGTGTCCTCAGTATCCAGTACAGTGCCCAGCATAGAGTAGCTGCACAGTAATTGTCCTAATATGAGTGCAAATGAATGAATGAACAAATGAGGTAGAACTGTATTTTTAACTCTTTCCCTGGTCTTTGTTTTTCTTCTCCAAGAACTGGAAAGTTCACTGGGGAGGATGAGATAGAAGCACCCTTGTGAAAGTGGCCTAGCCAATGAAAAGGGGAGGGGAGATGTGACCTGGGGCAGGTATCTGTGAAATGTAGAGTCAGTCTTCTGGGTGCAGACAACACCCCATCCACTGCACACAGTGAACTGATCAGAAAAGATGCCTAAAGGATCTCCAGTGACATTGACATTCTGGAACTGAAGAACTCTGGGACACAGGTGGCGCTCTCATTTTTTTTCAATAAGACATTATGACTCAATCAAGATATATTTTATTTAATACACAAAAGGTCTGTGCCTTCAGAGGGTGTGTAAACTCTTCCTCCTATCTTGACAGAATGTTTTTCCATCCAAGGGAAGAAAAACAAGCACAGCTAGGTAAGCACCTGGAATAACAGATGTGTTTTTCCAAGATTATGGCCAAGAGAGAGAAAAATCGAGGTTTTGCTGGATGCAGATGTCCTAAAAGCGGCGAGTTTATCCTGTAACTTTGCCAAGGCAATGTCTGCTGTTCTCAGTGCTAAGCCAGCGTATGAGAAAGGAGAAGAATATTCAAAGAGAAAATCAACGTGATGCTCCGAGGCAAACAAAAACAGAAATGGGGAGGCTCTCCATGTTGAAGTCAATCATTAAAACCAGGCTGTGCTTCTTCCTTGCTGATGTAGGCTTTTAGCAGAGCTAGTTATGACTTGGAGGCAGTGAGACACACCAGAAGGAATCAGAGAGGTCTGTATTGAAACTGCTGCTTCTTCTATGACCCCCGGCAAGTCACTTAGCCTCTCTGATGTGAGGAATGTTGAGAAGACTCCACCCCAGAATATCCACCCATCTTGCCACTGGTACTTGATATTATTCCACTAGCAGCAAGTGTTTGCAGTTGTTAGGGTTTTCCACTGTCTATAGCCGTGATGGCGAACCTATGACATGCGTGTCAGTACTGACACATGTAGTCATTTTCCATGACACGCGGCCGCATGCAGCCGCATACCAGAGAAGCATGGGGCCATATGCAGAGATGGACGTTTCATCCTCGGCTCCTGCATGGCCAGGTGCAGTAGCCAAGGATAAAACATTTGCTGTAGTGTAGACACTCTGTGCCGGAGGTCTGTAGGCCAAAACAACAGAACTCCAGCACAGAGCGTCTAGTTCTGGGACTTCTGGTTAGGCCATTTTTCTCAAAGTGACACACCACCCGAGTTATGCTCGGTTTTTTGGCAAATTTTGACACACCAAGCTCAAAAGATTGCCCATCACTGGTCTATAATAGTCTTGGTTGGATCAGAAGACCCAGGAGACCACATTCTAACAACTCATCAAGGACACTCAGTTAATAATGGGCAAAGCAGGGCCTCAAGCTCCTATTTGCTTAACACTAAAGCCTACGATCCTATTACTATGTCTTTTAACCTTCCAAAGATCCATCCTGCAAACCAGGACCCACAAGGCGAGCTTAAATGAAATCAAGCTTACTAATGCTAATTAAGGCAATAGTGTGGTATAGGAAAAATAGCACTACCGTGGAGTCAGAAGATCTGAGTTCAAATCCCAGGCTTGGGTATTCATGACATTTTGATGACCCCAAGAAAGTCTGTCTTCACTGAGCTTTAGTTTTCCCATGTGAAAAATGGGGCTAATGCCTGTGTCAGTTGAAGATAAGTTAAGTTGTGATGCAATAAAAAATAGCCCCAAAATGTCAGTGACTTAAAACAACAAAGATTTTTTTTTTGCTCATGCCATGTCTCTCTCAGTTCATGAGGGCACTCTTTCCTATCTCAGTCTCATTCCAGGACCTAGGTGGATGGAGCCACTGATTGGGACACTTCTGGCCACCCTAGCAGAGGAAACAGAATACTCAAGATGGCAGAATACCTGCACTTAAATACTCAGCTTGAGTTAACAAAGATTACTTCTGGAAGCTCACAATTCCTGGGACAGAACTGGTTGCATGGTACTCTCAACCACTGCAGTCCAGGAATCGTGTTTCTATTATGCTCTTCAAGTAGAGAGCTGGAAAGTTTTGGTGAATGGTATTAATGACTACCTAGGTGCCAATCCTGGCTACCGCAAAGGGATGCAGATAAGATTAAATGAAAAAATGGGTAGGAGATGAGAAAATACAGTATAAAAATAAACTTTACATTTTAGAGCCTTAAAACACAGTAAATAACTCCCATCTTTTGTCTTTCCCCCTATGTGAATACCTTTTCTTCTGAGAAACGTGACAGGTGGAGACCTCCAGGTGTACATGCTGAGGTCAGAGGTTTGCCTAGCCCAGTAACTCAGGACCCGGTAAATGAGCATATCAGTAGCTATGGCAAGACACTGGAATGGTAAAGCAAACTTTGAAGCCATGAAAGAAGCATTTAAGCCATGAGAAGAATTATAGAATTTGATAATTTTGAATCTGAAAGGGATCCTGGCAGTCCTCATCCCATGCATTCGCCTTTTCTGAGGAAAGAGAAGCATAGCAAGTTGCTCAGGGTCACACAGCAAGGTTGTGGCAGGGCCAAACTCAGAGCCTAGTGTCCTGCCTCCCAGCCATACATGCTGTAGGTTCCTTCCACCTGGTTTTTCACTCTTATGTGGAGTCTTTGTGACCTACCCAGACTGGCTTGTGGGCAATGTGTTTTTCCTTTAAGCTCTTGAGCCCTTGGTCTAGCTACACCCAAAAACCATTTCTCAGTCATCCAGTATAGAAAAATAGAGGGCCAGCTATAGTTCTTTCACCAGTCTGCAAAGGCCTAATTTAATAAACATTAATTACATGGTCCTGGGGAAAGATTCTAGGAAATCTGACATTAAAAAATAAAAAAGATTTTAAAAAAGCACAAAATCCCTGTCTTCAAAGAGCTTCCTGTTTAGTGAGGGAGAAGTTGTGAGGGCAAGACAAATTATAACATCAAGATGACTAAGTACAAGGTACTCTGAGGGTGCTGTGGGAGCCCAAAAGTGGGAGTAAAATGAGGAGAAGGGATGGAATGGAAAGCAGTCACGAAAAGCTTCCTGGAGGAAGTTTCACCCAAGCTGAACTCTTGAAAGATGACAGGGTGGAGTGGGAGTAGAGATAGTCAAAGGCAGAAGAGAGGCAGGGCAGTCCACGCTGAAGGAGGGCCTAAGCAGATAACTGGAGGAGAAAAACAGCACACCTCATTCAGGGGACAGGATATCACTGAGAGGTAGGCAGGGCCAAGCCTCCAAGCCTTGTTGAGCTGAACCAGGACTTTGGCCATCCATCATCTGAAAGCTGAAGCAGCAAGATCCCTATTACTGTTGCAGCTGGTCTGTAGACTGTGGGCAGACCGGCTTTTAAGGGGTTTGAAATTTACTTTTCTCTGGCACAAACCAGTCAAGTGGTTTGGAGGAGAAAATGAACCCACTTCAACAAAGCTTTAAGTTGTGGTTTTTGATAAGCGGTGTTCTTGTGTGTCAATAAGCCAGCACAAGCCCCTGCTTCCTTCTCCTCCGCTCCTGGAGTGGAGGCGCACGGAATCCTTCCTTCCCTCTCTCTCCCCTTCCTGCCCCGGCAGGGAGGATACTGCTGGTGAAAACATATTCTCATCGGCTGCTCACGCCTTTATTTTCCTGATTGTGTAATAAGGAAGCTCACCTTAACAGACAAAAAGTAGATTTCAGTTACTCGGTATAAGACCATGGGGAGAAAAGCCACGTTTTCCTCTTTAGGAGTCCCTGTCACTCTGTGCTCCATACACTCAGAGCTTCCATCTCTTTCCAGAGTCTTCTCTACCCCTGCACTTTGGGCCCTGAAGGTGGAGCTGGACTCGTTGTGCCTCACAGAGCCCGGTGTCGGGTGTTGGGGGAGCTCAGTAAGGGCTGAATAATAAAAAGGACAGTGATTCGTGTTGCAAACTTAGGGGCTGGCCCTTAGTTGGTGAATTTAGTTGGGTGTGTGTTTCTCCAATGGAATCAGCCTATGGTAACATTTCATTGTGCATTTAGCAAATCATTCGTTTGACAAACATGACGAGCGCTCTTCAAGTCCTTTATGTTGCATCAGTAAATGAAGTCGGCAAAATGCTTGCTATGGCCTTTATGTTCTGGGGTGGAGGGGGGCACGCAATGAACAAGTAGATAGATACAGTATACAAGGAGAGGCAGGATAATTATCCTGAAGAAAAACAAAATCAATCAATAAGAAGGGAGTAAAGCATGACCAGCAGTGGTCAGGGAAGTTCTTGATGAGGTGACATCTGGGAGCAGACCAACATGAAGTGAGGAAACAAGCCACGAACAGATGTTGAAGCTAGACATTCCAAAGAGGGAGATAAGCAAGTGCAGGCCCTGGGGAAGGCCACCTACAGTTCACTGTGGCCAGAGAAGGGGCAGCCAGGGAGAAAAGGAGATCAGATGGGGCTTCCAAATCGCCTATTTAAAATTTGCATGTTTAAAGCCTTTAAAAACCTTTTGTTAAATGTTGAGCTTCTAAATCTCAATTTCCTCATTTCTAAAATGGGAATAATTGATGCTCTTGGCACAAGATAAACTTCAATAAATGTTATGGTAAATGTTAGCTGCTGTCATTGTTATTACTGTTGTTTCTTTGCTGTGGAGTCCTGGTCTGGGGTCACTCTGAATCTCAGGGATTTTTCCTCTCCCTCTTAGCTGCTGGGCACAGGAACATCACTGGGCTCACTGCCTTCTTTCCAGGGCTCTGTCTTCCCTGTGTCTTCAGGGAGGAGAGGATATTGCCACAGAGTTGTTCGGAAACCCTCCCATTTTAAAAGGGGAATTCCTGATGAGTGACGCCCAAGAGGAAAGTGCTGCAGGTTTGGCTGCAATGAGAGCGGGGTAGTTCTCATCTTCAGACAGAGGTCGGACACTGGAACCGCGCGAATCCTTGGGTGCGCGCAGTAGCCAGCGCGTTATACTGGAAAAGCTTGTGTTGAATATGTCAGAGACCCGGGTTCAAGCCTGATGTGCACCAGTTACTGGACAGTAGGGTCATGGGGCAAGTCTCTTCTGCTTCTCTGAGCTTCTGTTCCCTTCTCTGTAAAATGGAGAAATAAACAGTTCCTTGGAGAAAGAGAGAGAAAAAAATAACATCTATCTATCTATTTCATAAATATGGGATTATCACAGAAAATACGGAGTGAATGGTAATGATTTCATCGGGGAAAAGATGTTAGAAAAACCACAGATGGACAGAGGGTAGCATCACACATGGGTTAACAGCATAGGTGCATTTTGTGACATGGCTCTAAGATTGCCTTTGAGAGCAGACGGGCAGAATACAGTTGGGATTTTGTATCAGGCATGTAATGAGGGCCAGTGAAATAAAAGAACAGGAATTAATCAGGAGGAAAACTAAATGAATCAATTTTTATAGAGGATGTTGTCTTGTGAAGTTGCCTCTCAGCCAGGAGTAGTGAGCCCTTGTGAAGACGGAACAGATATCTGTGTCCACCTCCACTATGTGATCTGTTCTAGAATCCCCTAGGTTAGAGGTTCCTTTTCAAAAAAAAAAAAAGGCAAACACCATGAAGCTGCTGTCTGCTGTGTAGGTAAGAGATCCAGTGGCTCCAGGTGATCTTGATAGTTTTATTTCTCTTAATATAAAAGACTATATACAACCTCCTATTTTAAAGACAACCAGTCTCCTTTAAAAAATGCCTTTGAAAATATCCCAGTAAAATGAAATTATTTCCTCCTAATGCCTCCTCCAACCCTCCTCCACTTTTCCTGTTGGGGTATGTTACATACTTCCACTAAAGTATTTAAATGTTTTTAATTAGATGATGATAAGGCATTATTTTGCAAGTCTGCCCTGCATGGGGCAGAATCATCACTCTCATTATGTTCCGTTTCAGCCAGGGAGTCTGGGAAAGGAATTCATTAGCAGAGCCCCTGAATGCTGTGGGCTGACCTCCCTTGGAAATGCCACAGCCTGGAATCAAATTTCCATCTCAATACCTTCCCCTGAAGTTTGTCATGATCTGTTCGTGAGAGAGAGAGAGACAGAGAGACAGGGAGAGACAGAAAAACAGAGAGAGAGCAGATGAAATGTGTGTGTGTGTGTGTGTGTGTGTGTGTGTGTTTTGTTTTATGTTTGTTTGTTTTGTTTAAACAGTATTTCTTGTTTTGAAATCTCCTACCTGTGGACATAGTTAGAGTGATCTAAGCACTGCTGAAAAGTTTCCCCAGCTCCTGCCCTTTCTCTGGTCCATCTGTCACTATGTGTGCAGGTCCGCCATTAGTATCAGACCCTGAGAAGGAGGACATCATCCAGCCACCTGATATAATTACTAGAAGTCTTTTATAGCAGCTCATTAACCACAGATTCAAGCTTTGAGCTTCTAGCCCACCTCTCCAGTCCTCCCCCTGGCCTGCTCTCCCCCACCTCTAACCCCACTGCCTCAGCCATCCTCCACCATGTTTTTGTCCCCTGGAACCACTCACCATTCCCGAAATTTGGCATGCCCCCCCTTGCTTCCATTCTTCTGCCTCCGCTATTCCTTCTGCTGTGAATTTCCTTCTCTCCGTTCTCCGGCCAGCAAACCCCTATTCACTTTCCAAAGCCCAGTAAAATGTGTTCTCCTTTAGAAACTATTTGCTCTTTGCCCTTTCCCCTGGATACTTCAATAGCACTTGGCATCTGGCTCTTCCCTAGCATCTCCCTCAAGATATAAGCATTATGTCCTGCGAAGTCCTTGTGGGATGGCTGTTAGTTAAAGTGCAAAGAACATGAGCTTTGGAATTAGACAATCATTAATTTAGATGCTTGCTTGATCACCTCCAAGCCATATGTATAACTTTTAGGAGAAATGTATAACTTTTCCAAGCCCCAGTTTTCTCAAGAATACTCAAAGAAATAGTACTGTAAGAGGGAAAACTTACCATGAATCAATTAATCAGAACCTGAAAATAAAAAATTACCATTTTGTTACTGCCTTACATATCAATTCTCATGTGCCTGTTAGGCCACTCTGCCAAGCATGTAGGCTTTTTAAAGATGAGAAGGACCCAGGATTGGGGGAGCTCAATCTGACATTGGGACTCAGTGAATGCCAATCACATCTGCTGGGTGAGTCAGCTATGAATTAATCATGATTCCCAGACAGAAAACTACAGTTCAATATTTTTGATTGATTAATTTTTAGAGAAAGAGAGAAAGGTAGAGAGATAGATAAAAATAAAGAGGGAGAGGGAGAGAAAAGATGATTTGTTTTTCCACTTATTTATGCATTCATTTGTTAACACTTGTCTATGTGCCCTGACCAAGGATAGATTCCACAATCTTGGTGATCAGGACGATGCTCCAACTACCTGAGCTACTTGGCCAGGGCCAGAAAACTACAGTTTAAAACAGGGAATGCACACAGCTCAGAAGTCAAAATTGAGGATTCTAATCTCTCCCCAGGAAGACTTCCTTGTTTGACAGCTCTTCTCTCAAACTCGGAAGATTAAGGTATGTTTGAATAAGAGGTTTGCCTTAATATTTCATAGAGAGGATCTTGAAAGACATTGAAACAAGGAGACATAGGTATTAATCAGAAGATGAGCTTTTATAGATGGCTGAATACCCAGAAAACTTCACACAAATCAAATGCATATAGATCCTTCTATTCCATTTGGATTCCTCCTAGCAAAATATGTCCCTATCTTATGTCCCAAAGGGTTTGGTTAGAAAAAAATATGAAAAGTGCCCTTTGGGAAATAGGCATCAGGAAGGAATGTTGAGCACCCTCTTGACCCCTTCTTAAGGTAGAAAATAAGAGAGCCAGATGCACTCACTCTAGGAAATAAGTGTGATTCTGGAATTATACTCTACCAGGTGTGATGGGAAATAAAATTAACTACCTCTGTGGTGACACAGTGAGTTGTCCACATATATGTTTATTTATTCACTCCAGTCATTCGTTCAATGCGTGTATCTTGAGCACCATGCAGGCAGCAAGCACAGTGTCAGGCACTGGGGTAGGAGGCCAAATAAAGCACGATTTCCGCCCTCCGTGAGCTCTCTGCTCCAGGGACGCATCAAGACCACAGAGCAGTGTGACAGCATTATAACAGAACTGAGCAAAAGCAGCCACATGGCACATGGAAGGGGCTTTTCATAAGATCAGGGAAGACTCCCAAGAGGGGATCCAGGACAGGAGAAGATGGGCAGCACAGTGCGGAGGACACTCCGGGCAGAGGAAGGAGACACAGAACAACTTCAAGTGCTCTGTGAGCCAGAACTCAGCAAAGAGGACATGAGCCCCCTACTTCATCACCTGTCATTCATGTCACTGCTTTTGATTTGATTATAAATGTAGTGACTTGTGAAGTCCACACTATCTTCCCCACCACACCCGAGGTGAAACACAGTCCCAAAGCAGAATAGAAAAATGAGTGTGCCAGTACTGACTTTGCCTATTCTTTACTATGCCATTTTGGGGGAAGGCATTTAATTTCTCTGTCTTAGCATTTCCTCTGCAAAACAGAGTTCCAATCACTGCTTAGCAGAGTTGGTATAAGAGTTGAGTAAGATAATGTGTGTGCAGCGCCTAGGACTGTATCTGTTATGTTTCCAAGCACGTGGCATTTTCTGTTACTATTATTATTACTATACTAATACTATTATTTGAACAAAGATCAAGGTTTTTGAATGCCACTGTTTCTGGAAGGAGGGATACATTAAGTGGAGGACTGCCCCCCAATAAAAAGGTTTTCAATGTTGTCTATTAGAAATCATGAGCAGTCTGACCTTGTGAAAAAAAAAATTGTCTGAATTCTTCACATCCTGGCTTGATTCCTAAAGGCAACTAAAGCAATATTAGAGACAAAGAGAAACATTGAAGGGAAGGCAGCATCCTTAATTTCCAAGGTGAATGAGATGGATAGCCCCAGCGCCCAGCGGTAAACCTCTTAGTATTTATGAAACTGAAATTACACTATTCCAATAAAAAGGGCAGTTAAAGAAGGGCGCACTCTACATAATGGCCTCTTGTTAGGCCTTCCTGATTATCTGCACTCTGTTTTTCTGAAAACCTCCAGCACCCTGTGCTTCCTGCGTGCTTCGGGGCCACCATCGCTGGGGGCAGACAGGAACTGTTTATTTAGCCAAATGAAAATTTACACTTAAATAAGAAACACCAGTGGCATTAGGGTTGGAGAAGCAATTACCTAGACTCGACATCACAGCTGCAAACATGGGCAGTAAAAGCAGGTCATGGCACGAACTACACAGCTGCCGCCTGACATCAAAGGCAGCCAACCTTGTTTCTTCATCTGCAGTTTGAACAACATTTCTCTTTGATCTTGGACACTAAGTGCCAGCATGGGGGAGGCAGGGGAGGAGAGGAGGTGCCCCTATTGAGGTATAACCATGAGTAGCCCACTGACATGGTTGAAACGCCAAGCAGGGTCAGAAAAACACCATTTAAACAAGTCACTGAAATCTGGAAAAAAGAATCAAGACAAAATGGTTTTACGCAGTCACTCAATCAAGTGTTTTTGGAGAGGCAGCCCATGCCCGTTCCCCTGCAGGTCACCGGAGGAGACAGGAAGGGCTGGGGGAGAGGATGAGGAGAGGAGCTGCGTGTCTTAGAGACAGAGACCTTGGCTTGAAGTCCACCGTGATGAGGAATCTTGGACAGTACTTACTGCATCTTATTTTTCTCTTCCAGTCCGATCAGTCCCCTGTTTCCTTTCATTACCACTAGGCTCCTATTCCTAGTGTGACAGGACACTTCAGAGGGACAATCCAGACAAGTATAAAGTACTGAGCTGGGCCCTATAGGGTCTACACAGATAAATCAGACAGAGTCCAGCTCAGAATCAGGAGGCCAGACAGGCTAAAGAGGAGGTGATTTCTCTGGCAGAGAAGGACACAGAGAAAGGCACCAGGGGGCTGGTCAAATAACCCTTCCTGGAGGAGGCAACATTTGAGTTATATCATGAAGGATGAGTAGAAGTTATCTAGTAAGAGACTCGAATAGTTTTAAGTTGATTTATTAACCCCTCCTCCCTCAAAGGTGTTCCTTTGGAATTCCCCACAGTCTGCCACACCCTCTCCACATCCATAGTCCTCAGTGTTTCCAGAGAGAGGTACAGACTCCTCAGGACCTCCTGCAGGAGTTACTAAGACAAGAGCAAGAAAGGAGATTGTTTTGGGTTCTCCTTCTCCTGTGTTCTTTTATGCAGCTTTCTTTTCTTTTTAAATCGTTTTTATTTATTTACTCTTTTGAATATGCCTTTTTTTCAATGAAAGATTCAGAGCCTGTGGCATGTTTGACAACTACAGGTCTAGACCTCAGTGACTGACTGTTGACTTGAGCTTCCTGTCACCACCCTTGCTCTTCTAACGTGTCACAGCTGTCCTACTGGTGGAAATCTGGCACAGCCCCCAGCGTGTCACCACTCAGAGCTCTCCTGTGTCCCACTAAATAATAACTGTTGTGTTTGGTTTATGTACACTCTGTGTTTCATCCATCCAAAGACTGTGTTATTAGCCCCATTTCATTTATTAAGAAACTGGAGCATGGGACCAAGTCAAGCAATGTGCCCAAGGTCACAGGGACAGTAAATAACAGACCTCAGATCCACCCGTGTGGCATCATTACTGAACATATATGATCACAGCTGTCCCTTTCAGTCCCAGTTCACCATAATCCCCCATATATATCCTATATATCAATCAAACTTTTGTTTTCTCAAAACATGAATGTTCTTAACAAACTGTTTTGCTAAAATCAATTCCTAGGGTTCCCATCTTAGTAACTAGTACCATTTTCTACCTAATGACCCAAGTGCAAAACTGCTGACTCATCGTATAGTCCTCTCTCTCCCTACCACCCACAACCAATCAAGATACCAAGCCCAGAGCTCTCCAAATTGTTTTCCATATCTGTGAAGGTGCTTTTGGCTACAAGTTACTTAAAAAAAAAAAAAAAAAAAAGGCGGGGACTAAAAGGCTAAATGTAACTTAAATGTTAGATGGTTTCTTGTCTCACAGCACAGATTTCCAGAGGTAGGATGATTCTAGCAATGATAATTAAGAAATTCAATGGTACTTTCCAAGAAAATTCTTCTCATCCCAGAGGGTTGGTTTGTCTCCTTCAGCTATCCTCTTATAGACCCAAGATGGCCACCACAACATCTGTGGTTTCTTCCCTCAGTCACAACTAGAGGCAAAAAAGATGACTTTCTCCTTGCCCATCTCTTTTTAAGAGTAAGAAACTCCTTCCCTGAAGAACTCCCCACCTCCAACCCCCAGCCGACTGCCAGTGCCTTTCATTGGCTAGAATGGCATCACATGTCCTTTTCAATCAAAACACTGGAAAAGGGAAGCTAGTGGCCATGACTGAACTAACCAAGCATCGCTCTTAATCTGGGGAGGGTCCCTGGCTGGAGTACTGTTTCAGTGGAGGGAGGGTAAACCCCCGAGTACAATCAGGTCTCTGTCAGCAAGAAGATGCAGAAAAGGGAACAGTTCTGGGTGGCAGCCAGCTATGCCCGCAACAGTCACTCATATCCATTGCCTCCTCTTTCATCCTCAGTATGCCGCAGATCTGTCAACCACCCTCCCTCACCAAGACTGCTGCCACTGGTTCCTAACTGGGCTTTCTACTGCTAGTACAACTTCTAATCCAATGAACATTGTGCAGTCAGAGCGAAGTCTGTATAATACAAACAAGTATCTCATCTCTTTATACATGTTTCAGTGGCTCCCTACCAAAATAAAGTTCAAACACTTCTGGGTGGCATACAACCCCCACGCAGACCTTGGGCTTCCTCTGCTCCCATTTTATGTCATCGCCTCTCATTGAGAACACATCATGCTTTTCTGCCACATCATCTCTACCTGCCATCACTCAAGACCCCACTCAAGGGTTTCTGTTGGGGTTCCTGGACAAATGGAGGCCCAAAGCACTGAATCTAGTTGCTTGGCCCAAAGGCAAGCTGAGTATGCAATTAGGAAACTAAAGACAGTGGCTAGGGACAGAAGGGAATTTGGAAACATGACAGTTTAAATAAAGGATGCATGCAGATGCGGGGGGGGGGGGGGTGAAAGAAACAAGAAAATGAAGCAAGACAAAGCACAAGGAACAGCACAGATATGGGACATGGAGAGAGTTTTGAGAGTCTATCTGAGACTCCGGAGAAGGGACCTATGACAATACCTGGGGCTTTTTTTTTGGCGTGGGGAGAGAATTATAGGGCACTGTAGGTCCCCCTGGGCCCTGTGCTCTAAGGTCCATTGCTTGTTCTGTCTTCTATTGCAGAATCCTGCTCCCTGCCTCCCTGCTGGCCATGTTTCCTGAGCTCCTACATGAGCCAGCTTCTAGCTAGTATGGAAATGAGAGGGCAGGAAGGAGAGGATCATTACGACCCTCCAGCTTAGCCTGGAGCAGCACCACCAGCAGCTCTGCTTCCCTGTGGCTGGATGCCCTGCTGGAGAGACCCACTGGGGTTCAGTTTCTCCAGGGACATCACCTTCTCATTCTGTCCCTCCAGGCTAGGGGTGGTAGCAGCTTCCTGTTAACCACAGACTGCCTCACAGTCTCCGGATGGCTTTCTAGCTCCTTCTTCACCATGTCACCAGTTCTCTGAATTCAATTTTCTCCATTTTATACTCTTTGAGAAAATTTTGTTTTCCTGATTGGACCCAGAGTAATGTAGGCTCTGAGCCAACTCCATAAGGTTTTCTGTGAAAGCTCCCCTTACTCCCTCCTTTGTGCTGCTTTTTGGAAGCAGAGCCACGTGACGCAGAGCAGAAAGCGGGCAGGCTGATAGACCAGAACTCAAACTCCGGCTCTGCTTTTTGCTAACTAACTGGAAGCCTTGGGTGAAATCAACTTGCCTCTTTATGTCTGAGTTTTTTCAACTGAGGTCAGTGGTACTATCCTCTTCTCAACCACTGTGAGGACTAAATAAGGCATTGTATCTAGCACATTTAGGCCAGCTCCTGACACAAAGTCACGGCTCAAAAAATGGTCCCTTATACCTGCGTCTGTCATTAACACATTTTCATCGTTTCTAGGTGACTTATTTAAATGTCTTTGCTTCCTCCAGAGCAGTGCTCAGTAAACTTCAATGTGTGTTCAAAGAACTGAGTGATTAAATTAAAATGCAGAGTCTGATTCAGAAAGTCTGATGTGGGCCTGAGATGCAGCTTTTCTGTCACTGTCCCTTGCTGCTGCGGGTGCTGTGGTCCCGGACAACACATAGAACAGCAACTGCCAAAACTGAGGGTTGGCAGACGTTTTCTGCAAAGAGCCAAATAGCCATTATTTCAGGCTTTGGGAGTCGCTCTGGTCCTGCTACAAGTACTCAACTCTGCCAGTAGAACTTTATTTACAAAAGCAGGTCCCAGGTAGGATTTGGTCTCAGGGCTAGAGTTTGCCAAGTCCCTGCTTGAGGCCATAAATTGTCTGCTGGAGGGACCCACTCCAGCTCGACTTTACTGACCTTCTTATTCTCATGCCCAGCACAGAGCAGGCACTCAATAAATGTTTCATGTGTGATTAAGCACACCAGTCAAGTATGTACTCAGACTTTACTGTCAAGTTGGAAACGCTAAAGCATATATTGATTGAGTAGATATTATGTTCCGGCTAATGCTCTAGTAATTGATAGATGTTATTTTCTTTAATAACACCCTTAACAGGTAGGTGTTATTGTTATGCCCATTTTACAGAGAAGGCTCACAACCTGTGTCCAAAGGATACACAAAAGCCAGGTTTCAGGTCAGGGAAGATTTCTGAGTCCATACTCTCTACCACTTGGCAGTTGGCTTGCCTTGAAGATCCCCTCCCACTATTTTTTTTTTCCTAAGAATGTTATAGCTTCCTGGAGAGCTGGAAATTATATACTGTATCAGTCCATTTACTTTTCCCTATTACTTCAAATGCCCAGAATAGCGTTGGTCACATAGCAAGCACTTACCAAAGTATTTCTGATTGGTATTAAGTGTCCTACCCTTAACACACTTTACTGTGAATCTAAGCCACAAGAAAAACATCCTAACAATCTCTGTTTCTTCAGCATATACGTAGTAGACGTTGAGCTTGAAGGTACCAATTATCACATCTAAAAATGCCCAAAAAAGGTATTAATAATTTAGCAGTAATGTTCATGTGGAGAAAGATTCCTGACAGTTTGGAAGTCCCTGGAGGTCAGAGGCTCTGTGTCCAGCAGAGACCTGGGCACTGAATGGCATCTGCTCTGCATGTATTGCCCTGCATTATGTCTCTGTATACTGTATACATCTGTATAAAGGGAAGAACAAAGTCGGACAGAAGAACAGAGGATTGGAACTCTGAGCTGATGCAGCTGCAGGCTAGTTTTATGTCTTCCTCATCATAAACCTTAAATTTCCCACCAGAAGATTAGGGTTTTGGACAAGAGCCTTATTTGTATCATTCTGGCTTTTAAATTTTGCTCTAAAAAATGATAAATATCAAAGAGATTTTGAAGGATGTTTGCCATTAAAGAAAATAATCCCAAACCACAAGAATTTAAAAATCAATGTCAGCTCTATGTGGTTGATGGCCCTGTGTACAGAGGTATTATCTCTTTTCCTTTGCCTCCTTTTGGTCTACCTTGCCTGCCAAATTAGAATTTGTTTCAAACCAAGCAATCAGGTAATCAGGATTATTATAATTGTTTGCAAAGGAGGTGTAAATTGATCATCAGTAGTGGTATTAGAGGCTTCTTTAACAATGACAAGATTTAATGCACGTGCTTTGTAACAGCTTTTCAGCTGTAAGGTGAGAACTTGTGTGTGCGCATACACTCATTCACATACATTTATTTACATATCTGTTAATGACGCCATTAGACCCCGCATAAAAGTAATCAATAGGACAGTGATACTGTGATTTTTCTCCCTTTTTGACGAATGAAGAAAACACAAATTTAGATGGCTGAACAACTGCCTGTTGGATATACACCCAGAAGCCAGGCGTCCTGATTTTTAGTCACAGCGTGAAGGCAGATACATAGTAAAAAGACATTTAGGTCTTCAGATATTCCCCAAGTTACCAATGTCTAGATGGCAAACAGCCCAAACATCTCTGCTCCCTTGACTTCACCGCTGCCTGTTCCAGATGTGGAGGGCTCTGAGGCTGCATTCCCAAACAGGTGAACTGCACCGCTGTCCACAGGAGGGAGCCGGCAATCCCAGTGAGGACAGACTGCCAGGCTTCTCACTGCGGAGACTCCATTATTTGTGGCACGTTCCCAGTACAGTAAATGCTTCCACAGTGTCTCCCTCGTCATATGAATTGGGACTAGCTAGTCAAACCATGCAGACTACCCTGAAGTGGGCAGGCCTCACCTTAGCTTTGTCCCACAATCTACTCTATTTAAAAAAAAAATTATTGCATTTATTGGGGTAACATTGGTTAATAAAATTATATAGATTTCAATTGTATAATACATCATCTGTATACTGCACCACAGTCTTTTCTTTGTCTCTTTCTATTCTACAGATATTGGTTAAGGACCCACTGAGAATTCAGGGGCCATTGCTAGCATGTGTGTGTCAGGCCCTGTAATGAGGGTTTTACATTTATCATCACATTTCATATTCACAATGACCCCATGAAGTAGACACTGTTGTTACCCTCATTTTACAAGTGAGAAACTGGAAGCACAGAGGCTAACGTGCCCAGGACCACTCAGCTGCTAAGTGCTGGAGCCAAGCAGGCCCTCAGGCTGTCTGCTCTGTACACGACAACCTTGACTATTGTGAGGAGGACACAGCCCCGCCCCATGGAGTTTCCATGTACAGTCATGTACCACTTCACAATGCAGACTTCTTCTAACAAATGCACCATTAGGAGATTCCGTTGTACAAATATCACAGAGTGCACCTGCACAAACCTAGACGGTCTAGCACCTACCACACACCTACGCTATATGGTATAGCCTACTGCTCTTAGGCTATCAGCCTTGACAACATGAGATAAAATCAAGCACAAAGAAAGTGATGTAATCAACAGATGGGGTAAACATGAGATGTTTGAGTCTGCAGCTAGGGCAACTAGCATATATATCAAGTATTATGTATTGTACATAATTAATTGTACGTGCTATACTTTTATATGACTGGCGGCATTGTGGGTTTGTTTACGCCAGCATCACAACAATAGAGTAATGCATTGTGTTTGAAGGTCACTCCATGATAGGGCTTTGTAGCTCTATTATAGTCTTATGGGACCACGGTCATATGTGCAGTTGGTTGTAGACCGAAACATTGTTCCATGGTGCCTGAGTGTAATGGGAAATACAGAGGTAAGGCGTGCATTTTAAATGACTGCGTTAGCCACAATTCTTTTCTTTTTTTAAGGTGAGAGGAAGGGAGATAGTAAGGCAGGCTCCCACATGTGCCCTATATCTGGATCCACCCGGCAACCCATTCTGGAGCCCATGCTCGAGTACCGAGCTATCCTTGGTGCCCAGGGTTATGCTCAAACTAATCGATCCACTGGCTGCAGGAGGGGAAGAGGGAGAGGGAAAGAACAGCGGTGGCGGGGGGGGGGGGGGGGAGTCAGGAGGATCAGGGAGAGAAGCAGATGACCACTTCTCCTGCGTGCCCTGACCAGGGACCATCATACACCAGGACGACATTCTATCCACTGAGCCACTGGCCAAGGCCTAATCACAATTCTAATAATGACATGAAGCAGTTTCAGGAGGTTTAAAAACAAGTGATGGGAATCTGATCCTGGTGGGTGTCAGGGAGGCTCTCCCCAGGGAAAAACTGTTGGCATTAACTTCTGAAATATAAGCAGTTTACCTGGTATAGAGATGAGTCTCCAGGACAGGAGGAGAATGGGTGTAGAGGCCCCAAGGTCATGAGCAGCATGAAATGTGGAAGAGTTGGCAAGAAGCCAGTGCAGCAGTGTTCAGAGGGTGAGGGGATCGGAGGCCCCAGATGAGGCTGAAGAGGTGGCCAATGTCTATACCCCAAGAGCCACAATGGGAAGGGAGGGGGATATACCTCCACCTCTATTGTACACATAGGAAACAGGGTGGAGAACAGAGAAATGACTTGAAAGCCACCCAGCCAGGAGCCTGTATGTGACCGACACCTGACTCTGGCTCCCTTCTTGCTGCCTCTGCTCAGTTAGGATCCCCATAGGTGTTTCCGAAATAAAGCGACACCAGGGACTCTTTCTACTTAGGAAAGAAAATGAAGTGTTCATTGAACATTGGTTCTTTCATGTAATGTAATTTAATCAATTCCTCACGACAAAATATTTGAGGCTTCTATTGAATTTTACAGTTGTGGAAATGAAAGGGTCAGAGAGATAAAAGGGACCTGCCCAGTGTCGCCAGGGTCTGTGCAGGAGCTGCCGTTCAGTCCAGATCTGTCCTACTCAAGCAAGGCTGCCCCTGCCGCGATTTCACAATGCCTCCAGGCTAAGTGGACAGCACAATCAGGAGAGGGCGCCACAAAAGCCCCAGAACACAAGATTTAAGAGAGTACATAGAGGCCACCTCCTCCGCCCTGGCAAAGTTCCCCATAAGCATTAGTGGGAAATATTCCTCACTGTGTCTTCTCCCCTCCCCCAACAGTCAGGGCCCCAGCAGGAAACAGATGGCACAGTTAAACTGGACAATTTGCAGAGTTTAATAGAAGACCTACTTGTAAAAGTGTAAAGCAGGTAAAGTGAGGTCACCAAGGACAGCCCCCTTAGCTCTGAAAGAACAAAGGGAGAAAGTGGTTACTGGAGAACATGGGCTGGGGGCGGAGGGGGGTGCTGTGTAGAGAGGACCACCTGACATTTGGTCCTCAGTGACACTATAGAGAAGCAACTAGGGAAATAAATACTCTAATTCACTGTCCTCTACCTCCAATACTTCCCATTGGCCAAACCCAATGAGAAGTCAGAGGGTGTTATGGGTCTAAATTGCATTCCCTGGAATGTGCATGTTCAAGTCTTAACCCCTTCGGTACCTCAGAATGTGTCTCTATATGGCGATAGTCTTTAAGAAGGTTATTAAGTACAAATGAGGTGATTATCATGGGCCCTAATCCAATATTGGTATCTTTATACAAAGAGGAAATGTGGACACAGACATGTTCAGGAGGAAGACCATGTGAAGACACGGAAGACTACCATCTACAAGCCAAGAAGAGAGGAGCTCAGAAGAAACGGACCCTGCCGATGCCTTGATCTTAGACTTCAAGATTCCAGAACTGTGAGAAAGTAAATTGCTGCTGTTTAAGCCACCCAGCCTGTGGTGCTTTGTTATGACATCCTTAGGAGATGAACAGAGAGGACAAAGAAGCTGGTTGATGCGGTCCATAAAGGGCAGCCTCCCAAGGCACAGAGCAGAGTGGAGAAGAGAAAGGAGAGACCATGGAGGGGCAAATTGAAGAGACCCGGCACGCTCTTGGGTCCCTTGGAAATGTGTGTATTATGATATACCAGAACAATATCAATGGGGCTGGTCAAGTTCCTTTTGAGCAATGCTTATCCACAGCTATGCTATCCCTTTCTAACCATGCAGCATAGTCCCATCACAGTACCTGCACGTACTCTCTTGCCTGACCACTTACCCCCATTCCAGCCAGGGCTGAGAGGCTCAGCTAAGTCCAGATCCTCTAACAGACCTTTCTGTGCACTCTTGGCCACATCTCCTCCCTCACTAGGTCCCTGGGGATGCTCTGAGCCCTCGTCTGCATGTTCTACTAGACTTGGCAATAAGATAACTAGCATCTTGAGAACAGGGAGTACATCTTACTTATTTTTGATGAACAAAAGAATGACCAATCGGCTGAAATAAGAAAAACAAACAAACCCTAACATTTATTGATTACTATGAGTATGCCAAGTACTATGTTAAGTGCTTTTGTACATTTTATTACTGCCTGAATCAAAATCAAGAGCCAGGAAAAAAGTTATTATTATTTATTCAGCATTTACTATGTGCCAGGCAGGGGTGATAGGAAAATACTTACCAACCACACAGCACAGGCACCACAAGACAAATGAGAGCAAGATGCTGGCTAGCAACTCAGACAAGGCAGGGCTTACACCACTGCTGTCGATTGGCCAGCCGCCAGTCACTGCACTGTGGTATCTCTAGTGAATTATTCTACTGAGTCCTCAAAATACCAACTGAGGTAGATTTTATAATGCCCATTATAAAAATGAGAAAATTGGGCCTTGGCCAGTTGACTCAGCAGTAGAGCATTGGCACAGCACGTGGAAGTCCCAGGTTTGATTCCTGGTCAGTGCACACAGGAGAGGCGCCCATCTGCTTCTCCACCCTTCCTCCTCCCCTTTCTCTCTCCCTCTCTTTCTCTCTCCTCCCCTCCCACAGTCATGGCCAAATGGTTCCAGCAATTTGGCTCCAGGCCCTGAGAATGGCTTCATGACCTCTCCCAGGCACTGAAGTAGCTTGGTTGCTAAGCAATGGAGCAGTGGCTCCAGGTGGGTAGAGCATCACATTTACGGGGCTTGCCAGGTGGATCCCAGTTGGGATGCCCGGGGAGTCTGTCTCTACCTCCCTGCCTCCCACCTCTCACTTAATAATAAATAAATAAACAAACAAACTAGAAAATTGAGGCTAGAAAAGTTAAGTTTGTTATGCAAGGTAACTCAGAAAAAACTCACATGCTGCATTACACCCAGCCCTCACTGGTCAACCTCACCACAGTGCCCAGCAAGTGAGGTCCCTTTCCATGGGACATGCCTCACCTAAGAGTGCCACATGGCTTGCTCTTTCCAGTCGTTGCCTAAGAGTAATCTTCTCAGCAATCCTTTCTTTCTAAGTTAACCTCCCCCCTGCCACCCTAGCACTAGCTTCCTTTCATTCTTTTTTTTTTTTTTTTTTAGAAATTAAATTTAATGGGGTGACATTGGTCAATAAGAGTACATAGGTTTCAGGTAAATATCGCTATAGCATTTGAACAGTTGATTGCATTGTGTGCCCATCACACAAAGTAAAATTACTTTCCATCACTGTATATTTATCCCTCTTCACTCTCTCTCACCCCACAACACCCTCCCCCTGCTAACCACTTCATGTTCATGAGTCTCAGTTTTATATTTTACCTGTATGTGAAATCATATAGTTCTTACATTTTCTGATTCACTTATTTCACTTAGTATAATGTTCTCAAGGTCCATCCATGTTGTCATAAATGGCAATATGTCATCATTTCTTCTAGCTGAATAGTATGCTCATGACAGCATTATTCACAGTGGCCAGGACATGGAAACAACCAGTGTCTTTCAATAGAGCACTGGGTAAAGAAGATGGGGTCCATATATACAAAATGAAATACTACTCAGCCATATCTTCCTTTCAAGTTTTATTCTTTCTATGTAGCTATTTTTTACATTTTTTTTCCAAGTAGAGGAGGGGAGATAGAGAGACAGACTCCCACATGCATCCCAACTGGGATCCACCTGGCAACCCCCACCTGGGGCCAATGCTCTGCCCATCTGGGTCCATGCTCACAACCGAGCTGTTTTTAGCTTCTGAGGCAGAGGCACCATGAGGTCATCCTCAGTGCCCGGGGCCAATGCAATGGAATCAGTAGAACCATAACTGTGGGAGGGGAAGAGAGAGAGAGATAGAGAGAGAGAAAGAGTAAGAGGAGGGGTGAAGAAGCAGATGGTCACTTCTCCTGTGTGCCCTGACCAAGAATCAAACCGGGGACATCCACATGCTGGACCAATGCTCTACTACTGAGCCAACCAGCCAAGGCTTACTTTTTTCTTTTCTTTTTTTTAGTGTGGTAAAATAGTCTTAGTTAAATTTACCATCTTAACCTTTTTTAAGTACATAATCCAGTGTCATTAAGTAATTTACAGGGTTGGAAAATCATTACCACTATTCATTTCTAGAACTTTTTTATCCCAAGTGGAAATTCTGTCCCCATTAAATAATCCCCATTCCTTCTCCCTGACCTTTGGAAACCATTCTACTTTGTATTTCTATGAATTTTCCAATTCTAGATATCTCATATAAGTGGGATTGTTCAATATTTGTCTTTTTTTGCATTTGGCTTATTCTACTTAACATAATATCTTCAAGGTTTCTCCAAGTTGTGGTATGTGTCAGAATTTCCTTCCTTTTTAAGGTTGAGTAATATTCCATTGTGTGTGTGCACCTGTGTATTTGTTTGTTTATTCATTGTTTCAGTCTTCAGCTATTGTGAGAAGGCTGCTGAGAACATGTGTGGACCAGTATTTATTTGTGCTCCAGCTTTCAATTCCTTTGGATATATAGCTAGAATTGAAATTACTGGATCATATAATAATTCTAGGTTTAACTTGTTTTTTATAAACTGCCAAGGTGTTATCCTTCTCCATGGTGTTCATAACTATCTCTCATACAATGTGTTTTACCAATTTATTTTGATTATTGAATTTTACCACCTACGAGGATACAAGCTCCAGGGAAGGCAGGGAATTTTCTATTTGCTTCACTGCTATATCCTGCATACCTACAACATGTCTGGCACAAATAGGTACAAAATAAGTATCTGTTGAATTAATTAATAATTAGTTAGTTAATTGATCCTAGCCTTGAGGTCAAGGGCCCCAGATACCACAAAGGTAGAATAAGGTCTTTGCCCAAGGTATCCAAAGCAATAACATCAAAGGGGAAGAAAAACTGAGGTCAAGGAGGGAAATGAGAGATTAGAGTAGGGAAAGCAGTAGCAAGTATTGGGTCTGTATGAAACGGCTTACAAGAAAAACCTGTCATCTGTCACTGGGTCTGTTGCTAAGGGGACCAGTAGTGGTATGGGAAGAGGCATTCAGGATGAGACAAGGTAAACAGTTCAGGCTAGAGAGTAAGAACAACATAGGGATGCCGGGGGGGGAGGGCAGGGGGGCTTCAAAATGGGGCTAGCTGAATGGATGGTAAACGGACCTGCTCAATTTAAGAAACCAGGGAAGTTACTATATAATGTTTTGATTTAAGGCCCAGGATGGTGTCTGGCACATATTAAGCATTAATAAATATTTGTTGCCCTGGCCAGTTTGCTCAGTGGTAGAGCATCAGCCTGCTGTGTGAAAGTCCCAGGTTCAATTTCCAGCCAGGGCACACAGGAGAGGCACCATCTGCTTCTCCACCCTTCCCCCTTTTCTTTCTCTCTGTCTCTTCCTCTCCTGCAGACAAGACTCCATTGGAGCAAAACTGGCCCAGGCACTGAAGATGGCTCCATGGTCTCCTCCTCAGGTGCTAAAATGGCTCTGGTTGCAACAGAGCAATGCCCCGGATAGACAGAGCATCGCCTCCTAGTGGGCATGCCAGGTGGATCCCGGTCAGGCATATACAGGAGTCTGTCTCTGCCTCCCCACTTCAGGAAAATACAAAAAAATAGAAATAAAAAATTAAATTGTTAATTGATTGATTTCTAATCCCAACCTATCACTGAACTGACAGATGACTTAAGGTAAGTCACTTTTCTCTGTGCAACTTAGTTTCTTTGCACATATAGTAGATATAAATAAATCAATGAATTTAACTTATTTTAAACTTTGGAAGCATTACCCTCGTAACCCCTAGCAGACTCTCAAACAGAAGGGTAAATACAAAGGGTATATAAGAGGGAGCTGAATGTCTCAAGCCCCGCCTATTAGCTCTCCATCTACAGAGGCTGACACTTCGTTTTTTGTGCTTTGGGAGATTACACCAAGGCTTGAGGCCTCTGGGCCATCTGACTCCTGAGTTCATTCAAGCTCTGACACCCATCCCTATAGCAACACAGATATTCATTCTGTACCTACCACTTGATAGGTCCTCTTCTGAGTGCTTTTCATGTTGGAACATATTTAATCCCCAATTTAAAGAGAAGGCTATCAAGGCACATAAAGATAAAAACACTTCTCCAAAGCTACATATCTAGTCGGTAGTCGATCCCGCAGTCAAACCCTGTTGTCGGGCTCCTCGGCCCTGGCTTTTACCTAAAAGTCGGTCTGCCTCCCAAAATGGTACACAGACTGCACTGTGTGCTTTTGAATGGGACCAATTAAGGGTTGGTTTTCTGGAAAAAGAAAAGGGAGAGGAAAGAAAAAACAAAGAGGAAAGAAGAGAGTATGATCAAGTGGGATCCCTGAAAGCACTCGACTCTCTAGAGAGGAGGCAGCTTCTCAGTGGCACTGGCTGCCAGGGTGCAGCTGCCAGGAACCAACCCACTGCCTTCTCCAAAGTTCCAGAACCACCTGTGATGGGACAGTTTCTCTTGTTCCCACATTTTCTAATTAAGAGATGGTCAAATCTTATTTTTATGCCAGATCTTAGATGAGGACATTCCTTCATAAAACTTTTTTAGAATAATGGGAGCTGTCAAATTACCAAAAGGTATTTTTTTTTTTCCTGGAATAAGAAAAATCCATGTTTTATGAATAATGGTGAAAAATAGTAAGTTGCTCATATTACCATAAACATTTTTTCTTTAATGAATTTAATAAGTTAGAATACATAAAACTCAATAAAAAACGTAACTGGAAATCCCGGTAAGGATCATTCAAAGCCTTTTAACCAGCCGTTTCCATATTTCCTGAAGCTAGCATTTCCATTAACGTGATATAACCTTATGTAAAAAATAAATACAATTTTACTGTGACTTCAGGAAAGTGATGCAGAAGTTGGCACTAGACGAAGACAAAGGACAGGGGTTACCTACAGGAACAGAGGGTTACTCAGTGTTTTTCAGAGTCTCCACTGCCATTCGGGCATTTGGGAGGGGCAATTCTTCACTGAATGGAACTATTCTGCATATATAGGGCGTTCAGCATCCAGACCCCTGCCCACTTAAAGTCACTGCAACCACCAAGCCCCCTCCCCTGTCCCCTACATCTCCATAGGCCTCCTAGAGAGACGGGACTAACCCAGGCTTGAGAACCAAGGGTGGTCAGTCCAGGTAACTTCAGGAAACACTGACTGAATGCCCCCTCGGGTCTCAAGCAGCCCATAATTAGGGTAAGGGGGAAGAGAAGACACGGAGGAATGCACCGAGCTACCACCCAAGACCTGGTGTTGCAGCTGATATGTAGGCCTTCTGTTTAAGTTTATCAAATGTAATACAAAATTAAATGTTTACAAAACATTAAATAAAATACCCTCACAAGCTAGGGTCCAACTTGCATCAAAACTAATTAAATCAATGGAAAACTTGATCTTTAAATGTCAGAACCAGAAGGAAGCCCAGTGATCACCTGCCTAGTCCAGGAGATGGGCAAGACTCTTTATGTAAAGGACCTTAGTATAAGTAAATATCTTAGGTCCCGTGGGCCACACCATCACTGTTACCTCTACTCAAACTCTGTGCTGTCGCTCAGAGGCAGCCAAAGAAGATGTACATGAACGGCTGTGGTCATCGTCCAATAAAGCTACTTATAAAAACACTTAAAGAGATGTGAGAAAATTAAATAGCAAAAAGATCAGTATTTCTGGTTTTTATTTCTGCCTCAGGCTCCAATATGGCTCCACATAGCCCTGTTACTAATCTTGTCATCTTATTTCAATTTTTGATAATATGTTCATCATGGAACAGCTGGCATTAATTGTGCTTTTTTAAAAATGTTACAGTCAAATTGATTACTGAGTTCATGATATCCCCTTAAACCAGAGGTTCTCCAAGTGTGCGCCAGCATGCAATGGTGCGCCCTAGAAGATTTCCAGGTGCGCCCTATGGAATTCCAGAGAAATATGTGCTTGTTGGGGACCAAAAACCCAAATGGGTTTTTGGAGTTTATGTTTTTTGGGGACAGAGGTGTGGGGAATTGGCTGTAAGCTGACAGTCTGCCCAACCCCCCACCTCACTTGCCTGATTAGGTTGCAAAAGGCTGTTAAGCTGTGGTGCTGGATTATTTACACTACCCCCCATGTTCCCTGGAAAGACTGGAGGCAAGTTTTTTCTATCCTTTGTTTGGTGTAAAGTTAAGATGATATGTATTATGGGGGTTTTGGATTGATGAGTAAACATAAGGAATTGTCTCTTAAAGCCTTTTGGATTTCTATAAAAGAAGAATATGTGGCAATATCTAAAAAAGCTTTGAACATTTTACTACAATTTTCAACATCCTATTTATGTGAATTAGGATTTTCTATCCTCAACACAATTAAGAGTAAAAAGAGAGGAATTCTTCAAGTATTGAAGAGGAAATGAGAGTTTGCCTTTCAAATATATGCCCAAACATTGAAGAAATCGCTAGGACACATCAGTCTCATGTTTCTCATAAACACAAGAATGATAAAACTTCACACATTTGTGCCAGGACCTGCCGAATTTACTAAATCTTACTAAGAATGTATCTCTATATATAAAAAGATAACGTTTTGTCATTTCCTTTTATTTTTTAACCTCTCTTTTTTATGAATTCTAAAAAGCATAACACAAAAAAATGTAACATAAAAATGTTTTTTAATGTCAGAATAAATTTAATTTTGTCATATTTATTTTGTTTAATTGCCGTAAAAGCATGCTTGAATTTTATATTTTTTCTTTAATATTTGACTTAATTACTATAACACATTTCTCAGAAATTTGTATATAGTGTGCCTACAATTATTTGTAGAATTTTTTTTTAAGAATTTATTTTTATTTTATTCATTTTAGAGAGGAGACACAGAGTGAGAGAGAGAGGGGGGGGGGGAGGAGCTAGAAGCATCAACTCCCATATGTGCCTTGACCAGACCAGTGCAGGGATTTGAACTGGCAGCCTCAGGGTTCCCAGGTCGACACTTTATCCACTGCGCCACCCCAGGTCAGGCAAATTATTTGTAGAATTTTAAATGCTCCCCGACTTCAAAAGTTTGAGAATCACTGCCTTAAACTTTGCACTCAAGGTTGGTGCCTCACTCACCTTGGCCTCGTTTGGAGGCCTACCTCGTGCTCCAAACCTACACCCCTGTCTGTTCTTCCTTGAGCCAGTCCCTTTGTTCAATCTCCCTGTGGCCCCACTCACTGTCAGACTGACTCCTATGAACTAGGTGCACATTTTCATGCTCGGGGCCCTGTCTTGGCCCCTTCACTTTCTCCCTTTAGTTCCCACTGGGGAGCAACAGCAAATCCCTTCCACATCCCAGGCTGGGCAGTTCTCACCTTCAGACCCTTTGAAGGATCAGCTTTTGCTTCAAGAAATCTCATCTAGCCTGACCTGTGGTGGCGCAGTGGATAAAGCGTTGACCTGGGAACACTGAGGTCGCCAGTTCAAAACCCTGCACTGGTCTGGTCAAGGCACATATGGGAGTTGATGCTTCCAGCTCCTCCCCCCTTTCTCTCTCTCTCTCTCTCTCTCTCTCTCTCTCTCTCTCTCACTCTATGTCTCCTCTCTAAAATGAATAAAATAAAAAAAAGAAATTAAAAAAAATTTTCACAATTTCTAAAGAAATCTCATCTTAGAAATATTCCCAATGTAGCAGACCTCTCCCTAAGGATAATTCTCCAATGACCTCTAAGAGAATTGCTAATCCTCATCTCCAACATCAGTATGTGAGGCACCAAGAGGAAATTGCAACAGAGAGGTCTCCCTCACTGGGCTGTGAGGCCCTCGGGACAAGGACCTTCACATCCCAATGTCTAGCACACAGTGAGCCCTCAACAAGTATTTGTCATACTCAAGGGGACAAGTCCTTTCACTTCGATTTTCAGTGTCGATGGCTATGGCAGAAACAGGGAGGGGAGGGAAGACTGATTTCATGCCCTTGAAGTGAGAGAAAAGCAGTGCTATTCTGTGGATTTTATTAGTTGAAATGAAATCACTGGGAAAAATTGCTAAGTGGGCATTGTGGATAGCCTTGGACCCAGAAAACAGTCATCACTGCTTGTACCATAACTAGTCGAACTGTGTAGGAAAATCCATTTTTGATTTTCAGTACGTTTCTATTCCACAGAAAGGGAGAAAGCCAATTCAGAAATAAATTACTGCTCGCAGCTAAATACCCTTTTCCCAAATCCCGAGCCTTCCTTTAACCCATTTATTTAATTTCTCTTAACATATTTAAATCCATTGGAGGAATTACGAGGAAGACAGATGAGACAGGTCACAAACATCAGTATGCACATTAAAATAAAGAAAATTAAATGAAAGATTAATAGGGCAGACAGGTAACTCTGTAGCATGATTTCACTTTTAAGCAATTTATGTCCATTCACACTGTGATAAATAACTACCAAGTGATATAATAATTACCCATTTCTTGGCGTCGAATGGGATGTGGAAATTATTCTCTGAAGTGAAAACATCCCATGGACTTTCAGAATGGAATGTCGCACATTCAATAAAGCTACAAACCATGACCCCGCAAGAAATTGAATTGGCCTGTTTGTATTCCCATCGCTCTATCTGAAAAGTATGTTCTGACCCTCCAAGGCAAGCTTCCCTCTCTGTGTGATAGAGTCCTGTGATTTGCGACCACAGAAACTCAGAAGACTCCATAAATTTTGTGCTTTGGCACTCCCCTGTGAGGTCAAGCCCTGGAAAAGTTGGCTGTGGAGGAAGGCACGGTCTTAAGGTTCCGACATATTTCTGCCCCCTTAAAATATGGTGTGTGTGTGTGTGTGTGTGTGTGTGTGTGTGTGTGTGTGTGTGTGTGTATTTTAGCAATGGTCATTTCTAAATGCCACACCCCCACCCCGGGGCTTAAAAATAGTTGAATGCCTTTTAAAGTTGGGTATTATTTTGTTAAAAGCAAGACCCGATTTGCAAACATGTATCAACACCCATTAGAGGAATCTTTTTTGCTCGTTACCATAGAGTTGCCATTGCTTTAGGGCCCCCCCTGTGTTGGGAGCATGCATGCACATTTCCTGTCAGAAACCCTGCTGACAGGGGAGGCCAAAAGGCATAGACAAACTCTCTAGTGGAAAAATAATTGGATTAAGGGTGAAAAGACTTGGATTCTAATGCTGGGTTCTTGCCCTGGACAGCCATACAAATTTGAGCAGTTCATTTAAACATCTCTGACTCTCAGTCTCTTCATCTATAAAAAGAGGATGAAGGTATATACTTATCTTGCACCACTGGGAAATCATAATGTGGTGAGTAAATTCACCTCAGGTCCCTAATCACTTTTTAAACACTAAGTTTGTGCAAGGCACCCAGGAATGGTAGAGAGAGTTAGGAAACAGCACCCACTTCAGAATTTTCCATGTAGGAGGAAAAAGTGATGTGCACATGCAACTCATCCCTACAAGGCTGCTCTGAGCCTCTCTGTCGTTTTCTGCTTAGGCATCTGAGTGCTCCAGGCTTCCCCTATCCATTCACTCATTCGGTCAGCCTGTCAGTCAACTTGTTTACTTATTCAAAAAAACCTCATCTAGCATATTTGATGTGTCTGGCACTGGAAAACAGAGACAAATCACATCAAATCTCCTGCCCTAAGAAGCTCACAGCCTAACAAAGACAACCGCAGCTTTGTAATCTGCAAAGCACTTTTATAGTTGATTTCATCCTCAAAACAACTACTTGGAATAGTTATTATGAGCTTCATTTTAAAGATGAGGAAACTGAGAACCCAGAAAAATAAAGTGGCTTGCAAACTCATAGAGCTTTCAGTGACACAGCAACACTGAAATTGTGACTTTACTGCTCAAATCCAGTCTTCTTCTCATATGCCACGGGTGACTTCTAGGATGGGGCTCTACCTTAAACAAAGCCATCTTGCTGAAACCATGACTCCACCTAACTTTTATACATTATTTTCTCTGTAGAGCTAAGTACTGCTCTCTGTGCCTTCCATCTCTGTCTAGGTTCCAGGTGAAGTAAATTTCCTTCCCTCAGTGTTTTCCTTCCTTCCTTCCTTCCTTCCTTCCTTCCTTCCTTCCTTCCTTCCTTCCTTCCTTCCTTCCCTCCCTCCCCCCCTCCCTCCTTCCCTTCCTTCCTTCCTTCCTTCCTTCCTTCCTTCCTTCTCTTCCTTCTTCAGATTAAAAAGTCTTAAAGACACAGTCCCTGCCTCCTGGAGCTCAGTAACCAGGGGAAAACAAAAAAACAGTACCCAGATAAATTCAATACAGTGTGGCAAGTGCTGTAACAGTAGAGGTACAGGATGCCAAGACAGCCTATAGAAAGGAATCTAACCCAGCCTTTAGGGAGCCAGGGAGGGGCTGCCGAAGAGTAACGGCCAAAAGGAAACCTGAAAACACTTTGGCCAGGAAACAGGGGGCTAGCAAAGCCTGGGAGGAGAAAGAACGTGGGGATTTGGGGGAACCCCAGTGTTTAGGGTGGCTGGACTATTTTGTACAAGAGATGATGTAGAGAACACGTTGCTCTTAGAGACAAACTCATGTGTCAGACTGTGCAGTGTGCAGGGAAGAAGTTCAGACTTCGTTCTGAAAGCAACAGGAGCCCTGGAGAGATTTCTGGCAGAAGGTGACACTCTCAGATCTGACATTTAGTAATACAGCTCTAACTGCTCTTTTGAGAATGAACTCACACAAGAAGACTGAAGTCAGGGAGAACATTGGCAGAGGAGCTAAAATGACAGTGAACCTGCGCTAGACTAGTGGAGGTGGGGAACAGACAGCACTGAGATACACCACCTCTAGGGTTGCTTGTTGAGTTCAGCATCTGCTTGAGTCAGTATTGGATCAGTCCACTGAATACCATATCACAAACAAAGATAAATATAATGATGTTGTACTTACCAAGTCCTTAGGATAAAGATAAAAAGAAACCCACTAGGCAAAGAAATTAAAATATATTACTACATTTAAAAATGACAATTGGTGCAGTTAGTTATTCCCTCTGCTTTTCAAGTGCAGACTCCTAGGTCCCACCGGAGCCATAGCAACCCCAAATCTTCCTGAGAGCCAGCGCTCTGAATGTGGGCTACATCTTCAGAGCCACTGCTGTGAACTCCAAAGCATGTGACAATTTTATTCTGGGGAACAGCTTCAATTAATGAAAAATAATAATTTCAATTCCAAAAATAACTATTTCAATTAACCTAGACTGCCTTATGCTTAATGACATATGAAGGTCTCAAATAGTATGAAATACCCCAGTGATCACTACACGTAAAACCTTCAGCTGAGAACAAGACTGACAGAGCCTCTGAAGTAGAGATACTACCTTAGAGAAATGTGTCTTTGGGGGCCCCAAATGGAACTGGCTTGAGATACAGAGAATGATTCTGGGTTGAAGGAGGACAACTTCCTCGGGAGCCCCAGAAGCCCTGGAGTGTGGTCAGACTAAAGAGTTTAACACAGGAAGGAAGCCATGACACCCTCAAGTCCAGCAGTTTTCAAGCTGTGTTCCAGAAACCACGAGAGTTCCTTAAATGTCCCAAAGTAGCAAAGCAGAGGCCAAATCTTCAGAGTCTGGGCTTTCCTCAACCCAAGTAGCTTTTCCTCTCTTTTAACTGTCTTATATATTGGGTTTGATCTAGAATTCTCTTTGAAGAAAGGGGATGGGAGATGTGAAGAGAAAAAGAAAGGAGTTGATACAGCCAACAAGTGCACCACACCTTTTCTGATCATTTATGTACCAGGTAGAATCAGTGCTATGGAAAAGGGTACTAGTGAGAATCAGGTATAGGCCCCACCTACATCTATTAAGCATCTTTGTAACAGAAATCAACTCCAGCTAATGTGAACAACTAATTGGATTTCTTAGAAGGTAACTTAGGGTAGCTCTAGAAAGGATTAGAGAATTAACCGATCTGATTCTAGGTTAGGCAAGACCCATGAAGCTCCAGGGATCAAGGCAGAGAGAGCTCATGTTAAGACTGTCACCAGAATGATTCTCCTCTAATCCAGGAGCCACTCCTCTCAAGAATCAAGCACTCAGGAAAAAGGCTGATTGACACAACTTGAATGAGGCTCACCTGGGCCAAAAATGAAGGAACATAGAATGGCTGGTGGTGAAGTAGATTCTAGAAAAGATAGGTTACATTCCCAGCCAAAGCACAGGGGGAGGGGTGGGCAGTTCTCCAATGTCAAAGAGGGTATTATTGACCAAAGAAGATGGAATATAAGTTCAATAAGCAAAAAGACTGGTTGTCCACTAGAGTAGCCATGAAGCTTAATTTCAGAAGGGTGGTACTAAAGATCTATAATATATTTTTCTGCACAGTGGCTCCCATGTTTGAAGTTTTTTCCCTATTAATCCTCCTCTGCCCTCTAATTTTGATATGAATAGCTGGTAATATGTTCTCATAGGCTCACTCACCATGGTTACATTTGATTGGTCCTGGGTTGAGCATCTGACCCATACTAGGCCAATCAGGGACTCTCCCTGGGATATAAAAACTTTAAACTTAGTCCTCAAGGATCACTGTCAGCCATTTCTCTCCACATCCAAGAAGCGGGTCACAGAGACTAAAGACAAAGAGTTGAGAGAAAGAGAGAAGTGTGGCTTTGTTTGAGCCTTGGGCTCCTGTTGTCCCTAAAGCCAAACTACACCCCTGCCCTTGCCAATATGACATGATGTAACCTGATATAGTTAGCAAGAAATAAGCAAAACACACTTCTGCTTTGGTCTAAGTTAGTTCAAAGTGGGATTCTGTCATTTGCAATCAAAAGCATCCTTACCAATCTCAGTGCATAAATAACTGAACACCAAGGTCATTTGGAATAAGTGCCGTCAGAATTTTCTGTTGTTTAAAAGAGGGAGACATCACATGCATAATTCTAATGGCTCTCATTTACCAAGCACCAAGTTTGAGTCAGGCATGCCAGGTACCTGACACTCCTGATTTGCTTTACTTTTGGCACTGGCCCTGCAAGGACATATTATTTCCACCTCATAGGTAAGAATTTGAGGCCAGAAGAGTTGAGCAACTCACATACAATTGTCCAGCTAGGAAATGACAAGTTCTGGATTAAAATCAAACAATGAAACACACTTTCTTGGCCAGGCAGCCAGAAGCACAGAGTCCCTTTATTCTTTTCAACAATTCACCAGGCTTGGTGGGGGGCAAGATGGCGATGGAGTAGGCGGACGAACCAACTTCCAACTTTCAGAACCAAAGTGGATTATAACTTGATTTTAAGAACCATCATCTGGATAAACCAACGTTGAACTGGACTGAGAGGACTCTTCAACCGGGGAACACTGAAGAAGCCACATTGAGACTGGTAGGAAAAGCAAAAACGTGGAAAGGGCTGCCCAGCTTCCAGGAGCAAAAGGCAGCCTGGAGAGACTCATGTGGTAGGAATAGAGACTAGCGGAAGGGTAGGGACCTGGGTCCCAGGAACAAAGCCCCAGCCTGCAGCCCCAGAGCCCAGAAGAGGCGTATGGACAGTATTTAGCTGTGAAAAAAGTTACGATACTGTTTGTGAGAAACAGACAGTTGTCTCAGACCCAGGATTCTTCTTAAAGGGACGGCGAAAAAAACCTCTCTCACAACCACTTACCCGGGACTCCGGGGAACAGGAAGAGAGGAGAGGACCGGAGCAGCAGGAAGAGAGTGCAGTCTGGAAGGCACAAGGAGAAAAGCTTTGAGGGACAGCCACCCTAAACCCTGGGCTGAGTCACTCCACAAATCTGAAACAATATTTCCCCTGGAACCAGCAAGGGGAAGCAGGGCACAGGCCAAACAGGCTCCCCTGTGGCAATTAGAGCACAGCCGCTTAGAAGGAAGGAGCTTTCAGGACTATAGTATGGAGTGTTAGGGTCTGAGCTGCAACACCCCCATCCATAATGCTGAGGGCTTGCTAGAGGGCGGGAAGCAACGGGCTGCAGAAGCGCGGTTCCTTCGGCAGGGGCAGAGGCTGAGCCGGCTGGCATGAGCTCGGCCATACCCAGAGGGGGCGAAGGGGACGCGCAAAAGTGGTCTGGCACTGTGGGGGAAAAGCGGGAGCCCAGAATGGGCAGAGATCCGCCACTGGGCAGGGGCGAGCGGGAGCGCAGCCTCACCCAGCCTTCGAGGCTTGAAGCCCACTAACCGGCTTTGCCCACAGAGGCAGGATGTAAGCCTGGGCTCGAAGCTGAGGGCGCACCAGAAGTCCCTCCCAGCCGAGGATCAGAGGTTGGTAGGGTGGGGCAGAAGCCCAGCTCAAGGCTTAGAAGCTGGCTGACAGGGACCAGCAGCTGAGCAAAGGTGCTCACCTCTGCCTTTGGTGCCCAGGCTTGTGGCTTGAGTTTGGAGTGCAATCCCACCCATGGGAGAGGGGCAAAGGCCGAGACCACCTGAGGCTTCTAGAGCCGGCATGAGAACACAGCCCCTCCCATGGAGGCCAGGTGGAAACTGCAGCAACAGCAGCAGCTGGCAGGCGCCGGCAACACCCATACCCAACCGCCCTAGATAGCGGCAGGGGGGTGGCAAGCCTCCAGACAGACCACACCTAGGGAACACAGAGGCAACACCCATTGGACTCCAGTGGCTAAACCCTTCTTATACACAGACAAAATAGGCAGGCAGAGAAATGCAACTCAAATGAATCAAGAGAAATCCCCAGAGAAGGTCCTGAATGAATCAGATATAACCAAATTACCTGAGGCAGAATTTAAAATAATGATTGTTAGGATTTTCAAAGAGCTTAGAGCAACAATGGGTGGTCATTACGAACACCTAAATAAAGAGATAGCAAATATAAAAAAGGAAGTTGAAATAATAAAAAACAATCAGACAGAAATGACAAATACAATATCAGAATTAAAGACCACAATGGAAGGAATTAAAAGCAGGATGAATGAAGCTGAGGATCAAGTCAACAAGTTAGAGGACATAATAAACAAAGGCACAGAAGCAGAGCAGAAAAAAGAAAAGAGACTAAAAAAATCTGAGGAAACTCTAAGGGAGCTCTGTGACAACATAAAGAGACATAACATTCGCATCACAGGGGTTCTGGAAGAGGAAGAGAAAGAACAAGGGATAGAAACTTTGTTCAATCAAATCATAGCTGAAAACTTTCCTAAATTAAGGCTGAAAAATGTTTCACACATTCAAGAGGCACAGAGAACTCCATTAAAGAGAAACCCAAAGAAATCTACACCAAGACACATCATAGTTAAAATACCAAAGCTAAGTGATAAAGAGAAAATTTTAAAAGCTGCTAGAGAAAAAAGGTCTATCACCTACAAACGAGCCCCCATAAGGATGACATCCAACTTCTCCACAGAAACACTTGAGGCCAGAAGAAAATGGCAAGATATATTCAAAGTAATGAAGAACAAGAACCTACAACCAAGACTACTCTATCCAGCAAGGCTAACATTAAAATTGAAGAAGAAATAAAGAGCTTCCCAGACAAAAAGCCTCAAGGAATTCATTAAAACCAAACCAATTCTGCAAGAGATGCTAAGGGGACTGCTGTGAACAGATCAAAGGGGAAAAAGAATATAGCAAAAAAGGAATAGAGCTTTAAAGAATAAAATGGCAATAAACAAATACATATCAATAATATCCTTAAATATAAATGGATCAAATAATCCAATCAAAAGACATAGAGTAGCTGCATGGATAAAGAAACAGGACCCATACATATGCTGTCTACAAGAGACATTCCTTAAAACAAAAGATGCTCATAGAATGAAGGTAAAAGGATGGAAAAAAATATTTTATGCAAATGGAAATGAAAAAAAAAGCCAGGGTAGCAATACTCATATCTGACAAAATGGACTTTAAAACAAAGGCTGTAGTAAGAGATAAAGAAGGACACTATATAATGATAAAGGGAACAAATCAACAGGAAGATATAACCATTATAAATATCTACGCACCGAACATAGGAGACCAGACATACATAAAGCAGACTTTGATGAATCTAAAGGGCAAGATTAACAGAAATACTATAATAGTAGGGATTTCAATACACCACTAACATCACTGGATAAATCCTCAAGAAAGAAAATTAACAAAGAAACAGCAGACTTAAAGGATACACTAGATCAACTTGATTTAATAGATATTTTCAGAACATTTTACCCTACAGCAGCAGAATATACATTCTTTTCAAGCGCTCATGGTACATTCTCTAGAATAGACCACATGTTAGGACACAAAAGTGGTCTCAACAAATTTAAGAAGATTGAAATTATATCAAGCATTTTCTCTGATCACAATGCATGAAACTAGAAAAAAAACAAAAGAAAAACTGAAAAATACACAAACACTTGGAAACTAAATTTCATGTTATTAAATACTGAATGTATTAACAATGAGATCAAAGAAGAAATTAAAAAGTTCCTAGAAACGAATGATAATGAGCATACATCAACTCAAAATTTATGGGACACAGCAAAAGCAGTACTGAGAGGGAAGTTCATAGCACTACAGGCATACCATAAGAAACTAGAAAAAGCTCAAATAAGCAACTTGACCCTGAATCTAAAAGAACTAGAAAATCAACAGGAAGTAAAGCCCAGGAGTAGTAGAAGGAAGGAATTAATAAAGATCAGAGCAGAAATAAATGACATAGAGGCTAAAGAAACAATACAGAGGATCAATGAAACCAGGAGCTGGTTCTCTGAAAAGGTAAACAAGATGGATGAACCTTTAACTAGACTCACCAAGAAAAATAGAGAGAGGACTCAAATAAATAAAATTAGAAATGAGAGTGGAGAAATAACAACTGACACAACAGAAATATAAAGTATTGTAAGAAAATACTATGAAGAACTCTATGACAAAAAATTAGACAACCTAGGTGAAATGGACAAATTTCTTGAATCACATAATCTTCCAAAAATCAATCTGGAAGAATCAGAACACCTGAACCGACCAATTACAACAAATAAGATAGAAACAGTTATCAAAAAACTCCCAACAAAGAAAAGTCCTGGACGTGATGTCTTCACAAGTGAATTCTACCAAAAATTCAAAGAAGAACTAACTCCTATCCTTCTCAAGCTATTCCAAAATATTCAAGAGGAAGGAAGACTTCCAAACTCCTTTTATGAGGCGAGCATAATTCTGATCCCAAAACCAGGCAAAGACAACACAAAGAAAGAAAATTATAGGCCAATATCCCTGAAGAATTTAGATGCTAAAATACTCAACAAAATATTAGCCAACCAGATCCAGCAATATATGAAAAAAAAAAATCATATATCATGATCAAGTGGGATTTATTCTGGAGAGGCAAGGCTGGTTCAATATTCACAAATCAATCAATGTGATTCATCACATAATCAAAAGGAAGAACAAAAATCACATGATATTTTCATTAGATGCAGAAAAAGCATTCGATAAAATCCAGAACCCATTCATGATCAAAACTCTCAGCAAAGTGGGAATACAAGGAACATACCTTAACATGATAAAGGCCATCTATGACAAACCCACAGCCAACATCATACTAAATGGGCAAAAATCAAAAGCAATCCCCTTAAGATCAGGAACCAGGCAGGGATGCCCCCTTTCACCACTCTTATTCAACATAGTTTTGGAAGTCTTAGCCACAACAATCAGACAAGAAGAAGAAATAAAAGGCATTCAAATTGGAAAAGAAGAAGTAAAACTGTCATTATTTGCAGATGATATGATATTGTATGTAGAAAACCCTAAAGTTTCAGTCAAAAAACTACTGGACCTGATAAATGAATTCAGCAAGGTGGCAGGATATAAAATTAATACTCAGAAATCAGAGGCATTTTTATATACCAACAATGAACTGTCAGAAAGAGAAACTAAGGAAACAATCCCCTTCACTATTGCAATAAAAAAATCAAGTACGTAGGAGTAAATTTAACCAAGGAGGTTAAAGACTTGTACTCGGAAAATTATAAAACATTGATAAAAGAAATCAAGGAAGATACAAACAAGTGGAAGCATATACCATACTCATGGCTAGGAAGAATAAACATCATTAAAATGTCTATATTCTGACCAGGCGGTGGAGCAGTGGATAGAGCATCAGACTGGGATGCGAAAGACCCAGGTTCGAGACCCCGAGCTCGCCAGCTTGAATGCGGGCCCATCTGGCTTGAGCAAAAGCTCACCAGCTTGGACCCAAGGTCGCTGGCTCCAGCAAGGGGTGGCTCAGTCTGCTGAAGACCCGTGGTCAAGGCACATGTGAGAAAGCAATCAATGAACAAATAAGGTATTGCAATGGCAACGAAAAACTAATGATTGATGCTTCTCACCTCTCTCCATTCCTGTCTGTCTGTTCCTATCTATCCCTCTCTCTGACTTTCTCTCTGTCCCTGGAAAAAGAAAAAACTCTAAATTACCCAAAGCAATTTATAAATTCAATGCAATACCAATTAAAATACCAATGACATACTTCAAAGATATAGAACACATATTCTAAAAATTTATATGGAACCAAAAAAGAACATGAACAGCCTCAGCAATCTTAAAAAGAAAAAATAAAGCAGGAGGTATTACTCCTCCGGATATCAATGTATACTACAAGGCCATTGTACTCAAGACAGCCTGGTACTGGCATAAGAACAGGCACATAGATCAATGAAACAGAACATAGAACCCAGAAATAAACCCACACCTTTATGGACAACTGATATTTGACAAAGGAGAAAAGAACATACAATGGAGTAAAGACAGCCTCCTTAGCAAATGGTGTTGGGAAAATTGGACATCTACCAGCAATAAAATGAAACTAGACCATCAACTTATACCATTCACAAAAACAAACTCAAAATGGATAAAAGACTTAAATGTAAGCCGTGAAACCATAAGCATCTTAGAAGAAAACATAGGCAGTAAGCTCTCCAACATCTCTCGCAGCAATATATTTGCCGATTTATCTCCACGAGCAAGTGAAATAAAAGGCAGGATAAACAAATGGGACTATATCAAACTAAAAAGTTTTTGCACAGCTAAAGACAATAAGAACAGAATAAAAAGACAAACCACACAATGGGAGAACATATTCGACAGCATGTCTGATAAGGGGTTAATAACCAAAATTTATAAAGAACTTACAAAACTCAACACCAGGAAGACAAACAATCCAATCAAAAAATGAGCAAATGAAATGAATAGACACTTCTCCAAAGAGGACATACAGATGGCCAATAGGCATATGAAAAAATGCTCAACATCCCTAATCACTAGAGAAATGCAGATTAAAACCACAATGAGATATCACCTCACACCAGTCAGAATGGCGCTCATCAACAAAACAACACAGAACAAGTGCTGATGAGGATGTGGAGAAAAGGGAACCCTCCTGCACTGCTGGTGGGAATGCAGACTGGTGCAGCCACTGTAGAAAACAGTATGAAGATTCCTCAAAAAATTAAAAATCAAACTGCCTTTTGACCCAGTTTTACCATTTTTAGGAATATACCCTAAGACAGTGTTTCTTTACCTGGGTTCTATCGAACCCTAGGGGTTCGATGAGTCTGTCTCAGGGTTTCGGAGAAGCCTCTGCCGCAAAGGCCAGAATAAAGTAATAGCATAATTTGTTGTGAGTTCATGCACTTTGTTGGTTTTATTCTTTGAGCAAGGTGATGTTCATGCACGGCTCATTTTGTGCACCAGTAAAAAAACATATACCTGTCTTGAATTTGGAAAAAAAATCATATTTTATTTATCACTAAAGAAGGGTTCAGTGATTGTGCATATGAAACTGGTGGGTTCGGTACCTCAAAAAAGGTTAAGAACCACTGCCCTTAGAACACCATAGCACTGTTAGAAAAGAAGAAATGCGCCCCCCGTGTTCGTGGCAGCATTGTTCACAATAGCGAAGATCTGGAACCAGCCCAAGTGTCCGTCAGAAGACGAGTGGATTAAAAAGCTTTGGTACATATATACTATGGAATACTACTCAGCCATAAGAAATGATGACATCAGATCATTTATAACAAAATGGATGGACTTTGATAACATTATACTGAGTGAAGTAAGTAAATCAGGAAAAACTAAGGACTATATGATTCCATACATAGATGGAACATAAAAATGAGACTCAGAGACATGGACAAGAGTGCACTGGCTACCAGGGGGGAGGGGGAGGTTAGGGAGGGAGTAGGAAGATAGGAGGGGCACAAATAAAACCAGATAGAAGGTGAAGGAGGACACTTTGACATTGGGTAATGGGTATGTAATATAATCAAATGTCAAAATAACCTGGAAATATTTTCTCTGAACATATGTATCCTGATTTATCAATGTCACCCCATTAAAATTAATTTAAAAAAAGTTTTCATCACAAGAACAAGATTGCAAAAAAAACAAAAAACAAAACAATTCAGGAGCTTTTTCGGAACTACATTCAGGGTGCATCTCTGCCCCTTAAAATAAGATTTTTATTTTTTTACTGAGCCTAGACTCTATGTTAATTATCACCTCATTATATAGCCCATTGTTACTTATTATATTTCTGGGGAATATGGTTTACAAACACATTTCAGTATGTTTCAATATTTCTCTCCAACCTCAGGCCAACATGACTGTTGCATTTCTCTCTGTGTGCAGTTTTCACAACTGTGTTGATCATCAGGGTAAGAATTTATAGTCCTGACCAGGGTACAGTGCATCACTAGTTCTGAGTTAGGGCCCTCCTGGGAGGGTGGAGGGTGGACAGAGTGCCTTGTTTGCATAGTAGGCCGGGCATGTGTTATTTATAGTCAGGACCATACCAATACAATAGCACAAATCTTCTCTGCAGATTCCAGTGGCACCATGGGGAGAAGAAGCAGTGTGCCTGAAGTCAGAGAAGCTATGATTTCTGCCAGGATCTGCCTCTACCCAGCTGTGTGATCTTGGGTAAGTCATTTCCCTTCTTACCTCCATCTGACCATGAATAAAATAAGACTGCTGCTCTAGATCATCCTGCCCCATCCTTCAATCCTTGTCCATAGAATGCTGGCACAGCACAAGCAGTTCTGTGAGAAAGGAGTTCTGAGATCAAATAAACTTGAGAAAAGTCACATTAAAATGAATGTGGTTTCATTACTCATGCATCCCACGTACTCTCCATCACTCTGCAGTACAAGAAGCAACATTGTCCAGACTTTTTTATCCTAAAGAGACTTGATCGTTTTTTCTGAGAACAACTTTCAGCATCCCCAGAATGTGGTGTTTTCTTGGGACATGGTTCAGGAAATCCTGGGTCAGAGGATGATTAAATGTTCTTCTATGCCTTCCTTTGTGACTCCAGAAAGCCCTGTTCCTGACCTCACTGAGTTCTGTTTCTCTGGTACCGCTCTGGATCTGTCCACTTCTTCCCATTCCCACCGTCCTTGGATCCTCATGTCACTCATCCTCTTGTAGCTCTCAGTTCCAGCACCATCTCCTGAGGGAGGCCATTCCTGGCTCCCCAACTGGAGTGTTCTTCTGTCCCCCACTCACGCGTTTACATGTCCCAGTAATTTCCTCACACATACGTTGACTTATTTATTGCCTGCTCCCTTTTCAGAAGAATAGAAATTACTTCAGAGAAAGGCCCTAGCCTTCTTCCCTGTTCACAGCTGCATCCCATGTGTCTACAACAGTGCCAAGCACAGACAAGGCATTGAAGAAATACTTTTGGAATGAGTGGATGTTGTCCCCAATAGACACTGAGTTTCTTGAAAATAGAGGCTATGTTTTATACACTTCTACTTCCACCCATGTGATCCCAAACTTTTCTGAGACTATTTTCTCTTCTGTAAAATGGAGCTAATAGTAGGCACCTCACAGATGTGTAGTGATGATTAAACAGAACCTTCCATATGTTCCTAGTAAAAATGCCTGGTAAATATAGCACATAGATGATAATTTCATTTCCATGTCATTATTCACAGAATCCACAGTCTCTAATGCAGTGCCCAGCACAGAGTTGATTCTAAATGATTGCTTTTAAAATGAATGAATGAGTGAAGTGAATTATTTCTCTAAATATGCCCCAGCCAATCAGATATACAAAGCACCACATACATGTTCCCAAAGTCTGCCATGGTTCCTCCAAGTACACAGCGTGATCTGAGTCTGATGCCCCCAAACAGAGAATAAAAGGTCTGAAAGGCCATGGGACACTCTTCCCTAAAGCTCTTAAAAATAGGGAGAAGCAACTATTCTGAACTATGGTCCTGCCTGTGAAAGGGAGAGTGAATAAATGTGAGTGAGTTCCACTCAAGTGCCAGTCTCCACGCTGGGCATAAAAGGTAAGAGAGACATGCACGCTCTTTGTCCTCACAGATCTACTGCCTGGCGGGAGAAACAGACAAGCATGCAATTATAATGTAGTAGGATGACTGCGGTCCTGGCACAAAGAAGGGTGCCTAAAACAGGTATAGGAAGTCAAGAAACGCTTCCTGAAGGAAGTGATGCCCGGACGAAGAGTGAAGAATAAGGAGGGCTCAGGAAGGAGAAGAGGTGGGTAGAATTCTGGTCAGAAAGGACTAAGCTGTTAATTGGTTGGAAAGTACACAGGAGAGGGATATGTGAGGGGTGGTGCAAAGGATTCTGGTTCAGGCAATCCTGTAGCTCACGATGCCAGGTAGGGGCGTGCCTTACAAACTTCTCTACATGACTGCCTAGCCTGTGACTGACATCCAAACTGCGTTATTTGCTCTTTGCAATCATCTGACTCTTAAGAGTCCTAGCCTTTTCTCTGCATCATCCACTCTGCCATCATCATCTATTGTCAAAGGATAAGACCAGAGTGGCAAAACTTCTGTCTAATGAGAGTGTGTGAGTGTGGGTATGTGTTTGTGCACTGGAATCCCTGGAGGGGTTCTTGTAAACAAAGAGCTCATTTCGATGCCCCGATCGCGGTAATTAATGCGCTCCCTGTGCAGACTGTGCTGCCGAGGGAAAGATAAGCCGCTCTCCAACAGGGGCAGAGGTGATGCCAGGAAATCTGAACAGTCCTTGGAAAATACAGAAGGCCCTCGAAGCACAGGGAGCATCTACAGATAAGAAGGCTGTTCTAAGTCAGAGTTTTCATATACTGCTTTGCAATTAACAAAGCACTTTCATAATTATTATTTTATGGATGCTCTCAAGCATTATGACTACTCAAGACAGCAATAGTTGAGTAATATAGGAAGGTGCTCCCCAAACTGAAAGATACAGATTGACTTTCTATGTCATTATTCACAGTAGACCTATGGCAGAGTTATGTAGAGTCTACAATGGCCTTTCCTCAGCAGGGCAAGAAGGAGGACTATATATTCCAAATGGAAAATTGTTGGCAATGTCCATTTGAGTACCCCCATCCCCAGAGAGAGAGAGAGAGAGAGAGAGAGAGAGAGAGCTAGAAGTAACTAACTTCAGGTATTCTGTCTCATGGCCAGGACAGCCCTAAAATGGAGATAAATGCAGAACAGGGTTTAGCAAATTACAGTCCACAGGCTCAATCTGGCCTCCTGACTATTTCTGTAAATAAAGTTTCATTGGAGCACAGACATGCCTGGTCATCTATGTATTGTTTATGGCTGCTTGTGCACAATGATAGCAGAGTTGAGTAACTACAAAGAAATCATAAGACATAAAGCCTAAAATATTTAGTACTGACCTTTCACTGACCCTGATGTAGTAGAATACTTTACAGCACCACACAATGTTGAGACTTACTCAGCATCAGTTCTTAATATTCTTCTCCCAGATTGCCTTTTGCAATAAGCAAGGCTAATAATATTCCGGTGTATGCATTGTTAAAACTGAGTCAATAATTCATGGTAGCATTCATTTTGATTGATCTATGCCGGTTCCTCCCTGATGGTTAAGTTTTTTAATACCATCACAATGATGAAAATTAGAAATGTAAACACTTAGTTTCCCAACCCCCCTTTAAGTTAGATCTGACCAGATAAAAGGAGAACAGTTCAAAAAAAAAAAATTACATGGGAATGGGAGTCTGCTAAAAAATTCTGGGACAGCTTTAGTTTAACTTTACCTCCTTCTTCCTTCCTAGATGGTGATGTGATGCCTGGCCCTCAAGCAGCCATCTTGTGAACAAGAGGTAGAGAGCTAGAAAAAGCCTTCCTTTAAAAAATTGAACTAATGGTAACAACTTCCTATATTTTTACTTCTTCCTAGGTAAGAAATATAATATTCTATTTCTTTAAGTCACTATTATTTGGGGGCCATGATTTGGTGCTACACACATTTCTAATGAATACAGTAGCCATAGGTCTCAAATATCCAGGTTCCATTAGGCTACATTTGCTCTTCCAATATACGTTAGACTAATCTAACTCTCTTGATCTGCTTCAATGCTCACAACATAAATTTTTATTACAACTTGTTTGATGAATGGGCTCAGTCAGGCACCAATTCTAGTCCTAGTTTTGTCACAGACTAACCCGTAGGCCTTGAGCATCCTTTTTTCTCTTTCTAGAGTTTCAATTTCTTCATCTTCAAATAAAGAAGCTAGACTTCAGCCTCTACTCATTTCTTCTGTTTTCTCAATCTGTAATTTTCTTTTTAATTCTGAAGAAAAAGAAAGAATAAAGAATCGGGTGACAACTGCAAATGAGCATTGAAATAATGATGAGTTTCTTGGTGGTTAAGCGTGAGGAGGGAGTGATGATGACATAACTCTCATTGCTTGATAAAAGGAAAACTAGAAACTTATAAGTGAGACACTTCTCACTGATGCAAATTCAAAATATAAAATTTATAATGAAGACAAAAGGCCATCTAAAAGATAACATGTTCACCAATGACCTTCTCAGCCTCCTTTTAACTAAGACCCCCAAACCATGCTAACATATATGCTGAAGCACATTTCATAGGAGCCTCTCTCCAGAGCGCTCCGATGTCTCACTGAATCATTTCCAGGCAGCGCTCCACTCTGTCTCTGTTTCTGCCACTGTCACCCAGAATCAATGTGGCTTCAACATATGATCTCAAATTTATAGTCCTGACAGAAAGTTCAATGCCTTACAATAGCCTAGTTATGGCTGATTTTTAAAAATTAGGATTAGAAACAGGAAGATAGAACCAAATAGAAAGAAAATACATAAAGTAAGTCAATTTGAGAAATTGATAAAGGATAACCATGGTTCGCTGCGTCTCTACGTCTGAGCTCGACCCTGACAACCAGGTTATGCACAGCTGCTCCTCGCTCTTGGCTTTCAGGTCACCTCTCTCAGACCGTCTCATTCCTTCACTCATTCAACAACATGGAGACAGAGATGAATGAGCCTCTTGTCTGGATAGGCTGTCCTACATTCAGCTTAAGAGTAAGAACTTGGGAGGTGGAATTTAAAACATCATTCTGTGCCTTGATTTCCCATCTTTAATAATCATCCCAGGTAATAGTTACTAGGAGATAACCTCATGCCAGGCATTGTTCTAAGTACTTTTATCCTCAAAAAAAAAAAAAAAAACAACTAGTTAGGCACTATTTTTAATTCCCTTTTTACAGATGAGAAGACGGAATTGCCAAGAGGGAAAGAAACTTGGCCAAGGCCACATATCTAGGACATGGTGGCACCAAGCAATACGGCTCCAGAATCCATGCTCATATTTATTGCACTTCACAACTTGTGGGCCAACATTGTCCAGTAGAACTTTCAGGTCTGAAGGAAATGTATGGTGGGCACTAGGGGCATGTAGCTAGTGCAGAACATAGCCATTAGCCCCACTGTTGCAAGGACAAAGGAAGTGACTCCTGGAGGACAAGTACGTTCATACAATATTCTAGATGAGGAGGATTTCTTAGCCGGCAGAGCAGCGTGACCCAATAGGCACCAAGACACAAGCTCTCTGAAGTTAGCTTTTTTGACTCTTACATACCTTTACAGCTTCATCTTTCACATGAAGGGCACCTGATTTCTTTGTCTGCTGACCTACATGCCCCTCGTGTCTCCTGGAGGGGAGCGGGCTTGAAGGGGAGGTTTGGACTGTTCGCCCTTGACTATTCACGTATCCCCGTTTTCCTTGCTTGTGTTGCGAGTTGCTTCAGGGAGCTGATAAAGGCGCTGCATGGTTGTCGTTTGTTATTTTTTGAACCGACTCAGTCCTTGGACCCTTCATCCCTCAACACAAGGGTCACACACACTTGACAGTACAACCAAAAGACCACTTTTTAATTTTATTTAAAGTAGTTCATCACCACCAAAACAGGATTACATGACATGTTAAACTGTCTTCTTTAAATGGTCTTTTCCGAAGAATAAAAAATAAAAACATGACAATAAGTACATACTTAAAAATTGAGTCTAAAAAACAAAGTAAACAAACAAGCAGAACAGAAACAGACATGCAGATAAAGAGAACATTTTGAGCCTGACCAGGTGATGGCGCAGTGGATAGAGCGTCGGACTGGGATGCGGAGGACCCAGGTTGGAGACCCCGAGGTCGCCAGCTTGAGCACGGGGGCCCATCTGGCTTGAGCAAAAGCTCACCAGCTTGGACCCAAGGTCGCTGGCTCCAGCAAGGGGTGGCTCTGTCTGCTGAAGGCCCGCGGTCAAGGCACGTGTGAGAAAGCAGTCAATGAACAACTATGGTGTCACAACGAAAAACTGATGATTGATGCTTCTCACCTCTCTCCATTCCTGTCTGTCTGTCCCTATCTATCCCTCTCTCTGACTCTCTCTTTGTCCCTGTAAAAAATAAATAAATAAAATAAACGAGGTTCCTTTAATTAAAAATAAAAAAGAGAACATTTTGATAGTTGCCATAAGGGAGGGGGGCTGGGAAGATGGGTGGAAAAGGTGAAGGGATTCAGAAGTACAGACTGGTTGTTACAGAACAGCCCCGGGGATGTAGTCAGTCACCATGTATGCTGGCAGGTGGGTATAAGATTTATCAGAATGATCACTTAGTAGGTTATATAATGTCTGATCACTGGGGTATACACCTAAAACTAACATAATAATGTATGTAAACTGTAATTGAAAAATAAAAAAAGGATTTAAAAAATGAAAAACAAATAAACTTAAGAAAACAGTTTCAATAATTAATTTTTTTAAAATTTGATTAAACCTGTCTCAAGAAGGCTAGGGCCTCTAGTTCTCTCTGGGTAGTAGGATGTGTAAACTGGTAGCACTCTCATTTAGGGTGACTTGGGCAACATTCCTTAAAATTCCAAATGCACAGGGCCTTTGACAAAGCATTTCTTCTTTTAGGAACTGACCTGTCCATGTAGGTAATGACTCATGTATAGGGCTAGTCACTGTATGATTCTTTTTGTTTCCAATAAATGTATTTTGAAATATCCCAAACTTAAAAATTAATTAATTTGAACAATTAAGTAATTCAAATTACTTTAATTAATGTAAATGTAAATAGCTATATGTGGCTCGTGGCTACTGACTGCACATTCTCCTCTCCCCACTGCTAAAAGCAGGTCCTGGCATTATATTCATCATGGGCTCTGAGGTTCTTGTGCAATAGATATCTGTAAACTGTTTAGCATGGTACCTGGCACATAATGGGCCCTCAATCTATGGGAGCTACTCTTCTAGCAGTAGGTGTGTGTGTGTGTGTGTGTGTGTGTGTGTGTGTGTGTGTGTGTGTGTGTGTTGGCAGCAAATTTAAGCTGATTTGAATTAATTTGGTGGTCCAAACTGACCTGAACTGACAGAACACTACTTATAGTGTTTATTCATCCCACATTTATTTATTATACACTTTACTGCAGAGATATTAATGTGTTTGATTATAGGTGCTGCCCCAAGCCTGGCAGGGGGTGTCACATAATATATAATATACATATCATACTGCCTTTCTCAGATCTGAAACAGTCTAAATTTCTGACATACATCTGGCCCCTAGGGTTTCAACTGGGAGATCATGGACCTGCATTTGCATATTTATAACAGGTTAGCTATGATGGACAGAGCAGAGAGAACAGGCCCGACCTGAAGGCCTGACTTCTCACCAGCATGGCTTTGGAGAGGAAAGCAGTGGGTCCCCAGGCACATGGAGCAGATAGGGGGCTGAATCTGCCCCATTGCGGGGCACAGAGACCTGACGATGGGACAAGGGAGTATCCACAGAAGGGCTCTTCCTGAGGCAGCCCCGGGCACACTCTCAGTCTTTGCTTTACGACCCTGCTCAGTAAGTTTATTTAAATAGTTCTGCAGCGAAAGGGATGTGATGCTCTTATTTATTTAGTGACTTAGTTATTGGAGATGCTCTCTGGGAATTCAGGCTGATGTTGGATAGAGCTACTTTCTCCTTATACAGGGCCAGTCTCTTCTCATCTTTCTTCCCACCCTACCCTTACAACCAGAATGCCATGGTTTCAGAAGAATGAGCCTCTCTTACAAATATCTTCTTATATTGCTAGTCGGCCGGAGGGCCAGAAATGTCCCTTACTAGCCTAGGCTCCAAGATTGGGCATTTTATCTTGTAGAGATCTCAATCTAAAAAGCAATGCGGTGAGGTGAAGTCTGAACTTCTGAACTGTGTGTTTTGGGGTAAATCACTGAGACTCTCTGAGCCACAATTAGCTCACTCGTAAATAGGATCAGACAATCCCCCTTCAAAGGGTACCAGCAGGAATAAATAACGCACCTCACCGTGTCCTAGCAAAGTGCATGACACACTGTGAGGCAGTCACTGAGAGGTGACTGATGGATCAAAGCCTCCTCTCTGTACACCCTATTAGCATACAAATCCAGCCACTATCTTTGTCACAGTGGAGAAGGGAAAGCATGAAATTGGAATGAGCCTGGCAGACCTTATGCTAGACCTACAATCCCTGTGAGCCTCAGTTTCCATATCTGTACAAATGGGACTAATGCTCCCCACTCGTGGTAACACCCTGAAAAAAAATCAAAGGGGTCCCAACACATCTGGAGAGCTCTACCCAGTGTCTGGTCCACAATGGACACTGCTCTCGCCTGGCATCCCCTTCCCTTTGGCTAACAAGCCAATGCCACTAACAAAAACCTATGACATTTGCTGTTCAACTTCAGCAGCCTAATAATTCCTAACTAAGAATGGCGGAATTCCATAGAGAAATCAATGAAAAATAACCACGTGGTCCTTCTTAATCAAACTCTGAAACAACACCTCCATGGGTGGCAGCAGCACCAGCACAAGTGGGAGAAGAAGCAGTGGAGGAGAGTGCATTTCAGAACTGCCTCCTTCAGAGAAGCCAGCGCCAGGCAGGGCTGGCCTCGTCTTTAATGATAGGATATAATTCCAATTTCACAACTTAATTATGACTGGATGAAAAGGACAATGTAAAAAACTAGGTGCAGGGTAAGGAGTTTCATCTCATTAGGTTCACTGACACCTCATTAGGGACTTGAAAAACATTCTGCTTCCAGGCAATTCTGCTACTATCTCGATTTTTTTCCCCACATTTATCTGGCTCCATTTATTTGACTTGACACAAGTAAGAAAATGGGATCTTTGATTTTTTTTTTCAGCTCATCAACTAGCACTCCTAGTTGCCCACTTTGAATGTTAAGGTTCTTTGTCAGGTGATGATCGTGGGCACCGTTGAATCAGAGCTGCCAGGATAATCTTCCAAAAACATGAGCTAGATCGTGTCATGCCCCTGCCCTAAATCTTTAATGGTTTCACACTGTCTGTAGGATCATGGCCAAATACAACAGCATGGTGTTCAAGCACTGCCTACTTTTCAGACCTCATCTCCTACCATCTTTCTTCTTTCAAAATGTCTACTCTGATTGCAACAGGGCTATTTAACATTACCTCAGGCCCAACAGAAACTATCATGATGTTTATAATGTTCCCATTTCTTTCTCAATTTCCCCTGCTACCTATGAAAACATCACTCATCCCTGAAGATTCATTTCAAAGCTCAGTTTTCTACCAAAGTGTGCTTGATTTTCCCAGTCAGGAAACAACATACACACACACTCCCTCTCTGCACTGCCAGGGCAAGGACTCTTAGTACAAGGGCTTCCAGTCTTGGATGATAACCAATGTCCTGTCTGCATCTTCTCCCGACAGTAAGCTCCTGGAAAACAGAGCCCCGCCACCGTGACCTTCCTATTCTCTAATACTGCATCGCACAACACAGGTATGTTCCAATGAGCTGGGCCATGTGTCAGGTGCTTCCTATAAGATACAGCACTTGGCACACAGACAAACAAAAATACTTAAATAAAAGATTTAGCATTTTCCTTGCTCTCTCGAGTAGAAAAGTTCTTGATCCCATTCTGAGGCCTGGGATTCTTCTACCTGACTTTGCTGTGCTGCACTGTTCACTGTACCACACTGTGGCCAGAGGAGGAAACCATCTGATGCCATCTGGGAACAAGGAGAAGGTCTCGGCCTCCTAAGCACTACGCACAATTTGTGTATTTGGAGATTCTGACACAGTTGAATGTTAAACCAACTGTGGACCTGGATTTATTATTGCAACATGGTAAAGGGATTTGGAGTTAGGAGATGGGGGTTTAATTTTCTACAAATTGCTAACTTGCAAAATACCAAGATGGCTTTTAACAAGTCTCTTCCTAGAGCCTCCATTTCTCAACTGTAAAGCAATGGACTTGAAAACTAGAGCAATCCCACCTTGCAGCTTTGTTACCTGAATCGAATACGATGCTGTAGATGGAAAAGTGCTCTGTAAATCATAAAACACACTATCCATGGGAACTAGTAATTCATTATTGGTATGAGAACTTAGCTAAGGGTAAAATGCATCCCTATATCTGGGCCCTTTGTTACTAGAAGGGCAGTTTCACACCGTGGTAGCGAGCTTGGGCTTTCGAGGCTGTTCTCACTGTGTTCAAGAATTGGCCCCATCACTATTGTCCAGGTGACCTTTAGTAAGTCATGTAACCTCTCTGAGCTTCATGTTTTTCTCTATAAAATGGGGATGATAAAACCTTTGTGATCGTTATTAAAAACAAAAGTATTTCTGAAAAAAAGAAAAACTGAGAACAGCATGATTTCATACATAGGTGGGACATAAAAGTGAGACTATGAGACATGGACAAGAGAGTGGTGGTTACGGGGTGGGGGGAGGGAAGGGTGGGATAGGGAGGAGGGGAGGGACACAGGGAAAACCAGATAGAAGGTGACAGAGGACAATTTGACTATGTGTGACGGGTATGCAACACAATTGAATGATAAGATAACCTGGAGATGTTTTCATTGTACATATGTACCCTGATTTATTGGTGTCACCCCATTAAAATTAATAATAATAAAAAAATGTAATAAAAAAAAAGTATTTCTGAAAGAGAAACATGTCAATGATTAATAATTCCAAGCATAGCAACTTAAATATTGCCCCAAATATGTGACACAGAAGTTGCAATGAGAACACCAGGAGGAAGCAAGTTTTATCACGGAGCTGGAGTTGAATACGAGCGTTCCAGGAAAAGGAAGTGGGGAAAGAGGATTTCTGGACTGCGCAAGTGCAGTGAGTAGCAGAATTTAGAATGTCTTGAAATCTCTTGATTTCTCTTTATTCTGCTTTCCTGAGAATAGAAACATCTGCCTTTCTATTATGCAAATGAGATAGCCTTAAGGTGAATGAGGTCATTAATATATAATACAATTCACTCCGAGGCAGGAAGAACTGTGCACACTCAATGTGACCACCGTCGCTCTCTAGAGCTGGCCTCCCATTGGTAACCACAAGGGCAAGTCATTGCCATGTCATCACTTGGGCACATGGAGAAAGGACTCCAGGAGGGTGGAAAATTGTCTGTCATTCTTCCACTATCCTCACCTGGGTTTTTGTCAAGATATTCAGGGAGGTAAGGTAGAGGTATATGGTCCCATTGTCTCTCTGAGCCTTCCTGGGCAAGTTTCCTTACGCCCCTGCTCCACTTGAGAACATCTTTAAAACCAGAGTCACAGATAGAATGAAAAACTATTACAAGATTTTCCAAGCAGAAGCAATATGTGATGGGGGTGGGGTGGGAGGGAGATGAATAATATAGCTAAGTAGGTCAAAAGGAAAGTATTTTGGGAGCTCTCTTATTCTTCTATCAAAACGGAAACACTATCTTGACAAAGCTCTCAGGTTTCAGCAGCCTTGTAATTTGCCCTCTATAGAAGATACAGTTCTCTTTGTTTTGCAGAATCATTCAGTGTCAGTGACAACGGCCCAGGTGTGTGCTTACTAGCTGTGTGATCTCAGGCCAGGTATTTAGCATCTCTGGTCTTCAAGGTCCCTATCTGGGAAATAAGGAAATTTGACTAATTGATATGTTAGGCTTCTTCTGGTTCTTAAAAGTCTTACTCAGCTCCTATCTGAGTCCCTGGGGCTAGCCATCTACCATGTGAAACACACTGTGCTGGTTTCTTAACAGTCAGGTTCTCGTGGTAACCATCCCACCAGCCCTATGAACACTGGGGTGCTAAAGGCTGATCACCACTCCCTGCCACACGTCCAACTCCAGAACTGGTGGAGAGATCAATACAAGAGTCAGCCAACTGAAGATCAAGCCCTCAGCTTTATTGCTGATGAAGCTGGATTAGAGAAAATGCCAGCCTGCAACCAGAATCAAGCTTCCTACCACTTCCCCCTTGAAGAGGAATCTTCTGTGTGAAGGTGTTCTACAATCAAGCAGATATCAGAGTAAAACTCCTGGACAGTTTCTTCACTCACGTTAGGAGGCAAGAGAGGCACTCCAGGACCTCTGTAGGTACAGAGGAGCAAGTGGAGAGAGAGCAGGGATTTCTGCTTCCATTGCTTCTTTCCAGGGGATGGAATGGAAGCTCCCTCCTCTATAGAGTGGGAGCCCTCGTGCAGGATAAGCAGCCCCTCCAAAAGTATGATTAACCTCGCTTATAGGGGCTCAGTGGGGATCAAATACGCTGACCAAGGTGACCCAGCTAGTAAGGGGCAGGGCTAGGGTTTATACTCGGTTCTGCTGAGCTTCTTTCTCTTCCCACTTTACTACACAAAGTCACGTGCAAACACACACACACACACACACACATACACACACACACGACTTTGGAGCAAGACAGTGTCATGAGTATCATCTGAATGATAGAAATGCCAGAAACTATTTTAAAATATGTAGTGCAAACATCTAGGATTTCATAGTAACTTGTCATCTCAGCATCTCGGTTACTGTGAATTACACATACATATGTATATGGATGTGTGAGCTATGTATATATTTGTCTGTGTGTATGTGTTTATGTGGCATCATCTTGTAGCCCCGTAGCAGCAATAAGCTTTGGGATGCACACAAACAGCACAGGGAATAAAATGGTTGCTAGCAGATTATATGTACAGTAAGTCCTTAGTCAACACCATTGAAAGGTTCTTGAAAACTGTGACTTGAAGTGGAATGATGTATAGCCAAACCAACTTTCCCACAAGCTAATTGAAATAAGCAAGAGTTAAATTGCTATAGCATATATCTAGTCACAAAACATAACAAACTTCTAAATAAAGACCAAAAACACTTCTAATATTAAATGTTGAAATAAATGTGAACTATATGTACATTTAAGAAAGATTAATAAAAATAAGTAATATATCAGTTCAGGCCACAGGTGGCCAGATCCCATCCCAGCATCTCAGGGTGCAAGGCAGGAATCCACCCTGGACAGGATGCCCTTCTGTCACAGGGCCCCTCACACACACCCACACTCATTCTGGAACAATTGAGACATGCCAGTGCACCTAACATGCACATCTTGAGGATCTGGGGGAAACCAGAGTACCCAGAGAAAGCCCATGTGGACATGGTAGGAATGTGCAGACTCTACACAGACAGTGGCCTGGCCAGCAGTCGATATTTTTCTTGTCAACATTATAATGAAATGACATTATTTAAGGATCTGCTGTATTCTATCAGATTTCTATATATAATACCTACAAGACCTATACCAGACTCATGAACTCATACAGAAATGAGCAATGACATATTTAAGCACGAGCACTGTAAAATGTTAACTTTAAAAGAATAATAACATTCTTTTTACAACATGTTATTCTCATCCCTTCCTCCTTAAATAGAGGGTGGGGTTAGAGTGAGTTTACAGTTGTTCATATGGAAAATTATACAGTAATTAATAAACAATATAAGAAAAATCTGTTTTTGTTCTCACAACTGTAAACCTTTCTTTGACAGACCCTGTATGGTTTAAAGCGGGGGTCCCCAAACTATGGCCCCCTGAGGCCATTTATCCGGCCCCCGCCACACTTCCGGAGGGGCACCTCTTTCATTGGTGGTCAGTGAGAGGAGCACAGGATGCGGATGCAGATGCATCCTGTGCTCCTGGAGTACTTACTGTATGTGGTGGTGCCGCAAAGCGTGGCGTCGCTCACATACAGTACTACTTCCAGTGACGTGGAAAATACGTGCAGTGTGCATAGGAATTTGTTGATAGTTTTTTTTTATAGTCTAGCCCTCCACCGGTCTGAGGGACAGTGAACTAGCCCCCTGTGTAAAAAGTTTGGGGACCCCTAGTTTAAAGAGTCAAGTTATTATTATCAACATCAGCAGCTATCTGGGCTTTATCTTAGTAATGAATTTAGACCTATATTATGTTAGAATGATGAGGAGCTACCTATGTCTAGATGATTGTGCTTTGCAAGGACATGTGTCTACTTGAATAATATGGGAATATCTGCTCCTTTGAATTTGCATATTTTTGATTAATTATAGGCAATGGGCTAGATACTAAGAATCGCTAGATAAATTATTAAATATCAGATGCTTGACTTCTCCTTGGAGTTTCTGCATATTTTACACAAGAAAACAGTGTAGCATAGTTGTATAGGATTGTGTACTGTGGAGTTGGATGCAACCTGCAGCTTGTTCACTGTGTGTGTTAAGGCAAGTGTCTGTGCCTCCCTGAGATTTACTTTTATAATCTATTAAACAGGAGTGATAATGACATCTTCTTCACAGGTTAACTAACCCAAAGGTTATGAGACTGATACGCTGCCTACTGCGTGAAGAGGGCACCTTAACCAAAGGCTAAGGGAGATCAAGTAAGGTTATTTATATTAAGTAATTAGCAGTGTGCTCAACACATCCTAAGCAGCTAGAAAGAACATGGTCACTGGTATTAAATAAGGCAAACAATATGGTGATAATGGGTCTGGTTCTAGATGCCCTCTGTCATTGTTTTCTTATTATTATTATAAATACAACTATTATTATATTTGATTCAAGCAGGACTCATACCTGGTTTTCTTATTTTTCTGATGCACTTATATGGTAACAAAAAATGAAAATTAAAAATAGCATAAAATGATTTATTAGGGGCTTGTATTGAGTAACATATTAACTTGTTCAAGGTACATTCAGGAGAAAATTCAATGGTCTCAACGGTCCTGAAATAAACAGCACAGAGATTCAGTACAATTATGCGTGGATTCATTGGGTTGAATACATAGTGCTTATTTGCTTGTTTTTCAATCAGCACAGTCCTTAACACATATAAATTTTTATTTAATTCCATTTGAAATTCAGTACTATATATTTTATCCTGGGCTTAATTGAATTCCTAGTTTATGTAAGTTCTTTTCATTCTTTTAAAAACTCTCTGTAAATAGAGTAGCATGATAATTCTTATTAAAGCTATATATTAGTTTACGCTTTGCATGGGACTTAAAGTACATTCTCTCCTGCTGGTCTCCATGAGGTACATGGGTTAGGGACACTCAGCCCACTTTACAGATGGGAACACTAGGGGTGAGGGAATATGGATCAATGAGGCTGATTTATAACAGTACTACCACCCCAAACTGTGGAGAGGTCAGGAAATGATCTAAAGCCTCCCTCACAGGCAGAAAGTGGAAGGGGTCAGGCTGTCACCACAGAGGAGCCAGAGGAAGGGAGCACGGCTGCTTAGGAAACACTGAACTTGATTATCTAAGACCCCTCTACCCTCTAAAACTCCATGTCGCTATGAAAAAGAGCTTTCAAGTATCCAACTGAGTTGGTCCTGAAATGAAGTCAGCCTGGCCTTTTCCCACAGAATTTGCTGTACAGAAAGAAAAGGCCACAAAGGGCCTGCTTGGCATGGCTGCCCTGTTGTTCCCATTCCCTAGACCAGGGCCAAGATTCCCATCAGGGTAACAGGAAACGAAGAAAGGAACACACTAGCCTCTTGATACTTTTGAGCCTGCCAAACAAGCCAGTCCCACAGAGCCTATGGCAGGCGGGGGACAGGAGCACTCCTTTGAGGCTCAGTTTGAACCCATGAGCCTTTCAAAGCACTGAAAAAGTGAAACAGCAGCTTCGCTAGCTACTCATTTGGACAGGGCCCATCTTTTTCAAATACTACCGGTTTTAATTACAGATTGTCTGTTTCTGCTTTTGTTGCCTTTGCCTTGGTGTCAGATCCAAAAAATCAGTACCAAGACCAAAGTCAAGAGCTTGCCCCCTGTTTTCTTCTCAGAGCTTTACTGTTTTAGGTCTTACTTTAATTCATTTTGCATTGATTTTTGTGCATGATGTAAGATAAAGGCCTAGTTTCATTCTTTTGCATGTATGGGGCTGTCTGAAAACAGGTAATGGAGGAGATACCTCATTCCTATGTTTATTTCAACGTTATTCACAGCAATCAAGATATGGGAACACCTGAAGAGTCTGTCAACAGATGAATGGATAAAGAGCCATGGTCTACATCATCTATATCTATATCTGCATATCTACCTATCTATCTATCTACCTATCTATCTATCTACCTACCTATCTTTCTATCTATCTATTTATCTATCTATCTATCTATCTACCTACCTACCTATCTAGCTACCATCACACAATAGAATATTATTCAGCCACAAGAAAGAAGAAACTCCTGTCATTTGTGACATGAATGGACCTTGAGAGCATTATGCTAAGTAAAATAAGCCAAACAGAGAAGATAAATACTGTATGGTTTCACTTATATATGAAAACTAAAAAGAAAAAAAGAGAGAGAAGAAAAGGGTTTCTAGGGGTTGGGGGTAGGGGGTAAAGGAAATAGAGAGAGGTTAGTAAAAGTGTATAAAGTGTCAGCTATAAAGTGAATAAGATCTGAGGATCTAATGTATAACATAATGACTATAGCTTATAACACTTCTGTATAACTGAAATTTGCAAAAACAGTAGAATTTAAATGCTCTCACACACATACCCCCAAAGGGGGTTGTCTTGCCCCTCCCCCTCTCATACAGGCAGGGATCTGAGGAAAGCTGCCTGTGGTCCACATGAGAAGCATAACTCCAGTCTGTCAACCCTGGGTTCAGGAGGGGCACCTAGGCTTTTAGCAGTTTTGTCCCCAGCAGTGACTACTTGACAGGGTGGTACATACAGGGTCCAGAGCTACTCTAAGGATGTGGGACACCAGCCCACAGGGAGAGACGGTATGGATGAGGCTGCCCAGTGGGCTCCTGGTTAAACTCTCCTAGTGGATTTGCAGCTGCATGGAAAGCTTAAGTAGCAGGTCCTGTCCTCAGTGCCAACAAAATTAAAGTGGATAACCCAACAGCAGCTCTGACCTTCCCCCCTCAGCTCCCTGAGATCTAGGTAATATTAGCTCAGTTTCATGACCCTTAATTCAAAATTCTCAGTAGAAATTCTTCTGTGTCTTTCCATGAGTTTATACTCTCTCAGGCCTCTCTGTGCTCACACACAAACTGGCAGACCATTATTAGTTGTTATTTCTTAAAAACTAAATGTCTTTGTCCCCTTCTTCCATTGCTGGCCCTGAGCCTCTAAGCTGCTACTGTTTGGGAAACCTAGCTTGACTCCCAAGGGCTCTCTGGTCTAGTTGCATGACTACTTTTTTAGTAACAACACCAGCTTTTCCCCCACCATACATTTTAGACCCTTGTCCAATTGACACTTTGCTATTTTATGGCCCTGTGCTTTTCTACAGAAGTTACGTTTCTTCTGCTTACTCTCCTCACTACTTGGTTAACTCATCCTCCCAAACTCCACCCAAGAATTGCAGGCTCCAGGACTCCCATCCTAATAACTGGTCTGACTTGTCTGGTTTGGTTGCCTTTTTCAGACCCCATAACACTCTGAATTTTCTTTCTTAACCTCTGTCACAAGGTGCCATTCTGTTTGTCTACATGTCTCTCTCCTTTCTGTGGCTCTAAGGTCCTTGACAACGGGGGCCTTGTCTTACCTCGGTCAGTTGGCAGGGCCTCTGTATAGTAGGTGCTTCATATATTTTTCTTTCATTGATTCATTTAGTTGGTAACTGAGCAACGAGTTGACTGATCTATTTTAGTTGCTCAGAAACTTTTATCCTCACTCAAGACTCTCAATTGTTTTTCAAACAGATGACTTTGCTGCACAAGTGAGACGCCTCCAAAGAAGTGCAGGTGATTCCGCCAAGTTTCCAAGTGTTCTGCTTGCAGTCATCTACGCTTGGCAGCCGGGCACTGCAGGAGAACAGCCAGCTTGGTGGCACTGGAGAATGCAGGTATTGTTCATGGGGCTGGTAACAAGCAACATTGCCAGTTTCATCCCTCGGGCCTTTCGCTTCCCCTTTGCTTCATGCTCTGCACTTCTTCACAGGCTTACTTCCCATCCCCAATGCACACAGGCCTTCGTCCTCAACTGGCTTCTCAGAACCTCGGGGCTCTCCTTCTAGCTCCATGACTAGCTAGATATGTGACCTTGGGCACATCACCTCCCCTCTCTGAGCCTCATTGTCCTTAGTTGTTAAATGAAGTAGTGTGGAAAACAACAGTTTGCTATTGACTTAAAGCAGTGGTTCTTAACCTGGGTTCTATTGAACCCTAGGGGTTCGATGAGTCTGTCTCAGGGGTTCAGAGAAGCCTCTGCCGCGGAGGCCAGAATAAAGTAATACCGTAATTTGTTGTGAGTTCATGCACTTTGTTGGTTTTGTTCTTTGAGCAAGGTGATGTTCATGCATGGCTCATTTTGTGCACCAGTAAAAAAATATATACCTATGTCTTGAATTTGGGGGAAAAATCATATTTTATTTATCACTAAGGAAGGGTTCGGTGAATGCGCATATGAAACTGGTGGGTTCAGTACCTCAAGAAAAGTTAAGAACCGCTGACTTAAAGCCTAGGAAATGGACAGTGCCTGGCCAGTAGAAGTAGACTAAGGAAGCTGGCTTACTATTATGAAAATCAATAAACAGAAACCTCATTTAAAATGGAGTTGGGAGGCTGGAAGGGAAAGGTCTCATGCACTTGTCACTTAGTTCCTATGACTGACCCCAACAAAAAGAGAAGTACCTTGCATCTCCAACAGGAAGTAACACTACTATCCTACCTCAGCAGGAGGAAGAAAAGATTCCCCAATGGGAGACTGCCAGAACTCTTCCCCAGTCACAGCAGCCAATGGGAGACTGCCGGAACTCTTCCCCTGTCACAGCAGCCAATGGGAGGCTGCCGGAACTCTTCCAATTACAGCAGCCAATGGGAGACTGCCAGAACTCAGCCTGTGAAAAGTCACTATTCTTAGAACTTAGTTTCCTCCAAGTCACTCTTTGTTTGCAACAGCCGGTCTCAAATTTATAAAAGAGTGTTTCTCTCCTTTTCTTCTCTGGACTTGATTCTGGTTTGCCATTAATTGCAATTCTTTGCTGCTCCCAAAGAAACCCATATTTTTGGAGAAAGATCTGGCTGCCCATTTGTTAAAGGTTACCACCACGAAGAGGAGGACTGGAAGAGCAGGGGCCCGTGAGATATGCTCCCTGAAACCTATACTCCCATCTCCAATCCCCATCAGGCATCTAAATCTGTGATTTTTTTGTGGACAATACATTATCTCCCTGAGAAGCCTGTTGTAAAGCAAAAAAGATAATGGGTGTGAAAGAGCTCTGGACACAAGTTCTCTGCAATCGTTATGATCATTCTAAAGCGAAGCATACATATCAATGGGGCTGCTCAATGTCTGAAACCTCCATTTATCACAGTGAATTCCATGAATCTGATTCTGTGAGGTAGTTCAGGAGTTAAAGAATGAAGGGGTAGGAAAATTAAGGTTCTAAATTTCCAATAAATTTAAGAAACAATAGGATGATAAAGCTAAATGAATTTTCTTTACTGAGTGCGGAGGGGGGGCCATTTTGACTAGTTACCACACCTTGTACTGTGGATCTAAAAAGGAGAATCTATTTTTGCAAGGTTTTTTAGTCTTTTTTGGCCACAAACTCCTTTTTCTTTGTAGAGCATCAGAGGAACATACTCTGGGAAATGCTGCTTTATATCAAAGAAAGGACATAATGTAGAAATATAGGCTGGCATTGAGGGATTCCGGGGGGATAGCATGGGACAGGTAACACATGTATTCAGCCCATTTCAGTTTCTAACCCAATCCTTTGCAAAGACAGCTATGAGCCATGGGGTGCTGAGGCAGTCTGAGTCTTGTTTTCAGGTCCCCTGGGTTGCAACACTAGCTAGCTCTGCCACCAACTCCCTGTGTGGCGCTGGGCTCCTCTCCCAGTCTCAGTTTGCTCATGTGTAAAATGCAGGGCTGGATGGCAGGAGAATCAGGACTGCCACACACCAGTCCAAGGTCCCCAGATCACTGCTGCGGAGTGCTGAAAGGAAAGAAAGAACAAGACAGCGTGCATACTTGATGCCACAAAAAAAATCATAGCAGTGCCCAACTCTCAGATAATCCATTCCAGAGAAGGTCATCCGAGACTCAGAGTTCTGAGGCAAGAGTGCCCCGGATGGTAGAAGCTGAAGTAAGCATATGAGCAGTTTATGCAAGAAGACTGTTGGTGGGCAGGCGCCCTGAGCACTAATTGCCTGTGTCAGCTCTTAACAGTTCAAGTGTGATTTAGAAGCGGCTTACCTGGGGCTGGGTCTCTCCATGCTGCCTGAGTGATTTTCATATGTCCCCACCCCCTACAACTGCTAGCCTAATGTCCACTGTCTATCAGACACCAGGAAGGTCAGTGTCTGATGGTCTCCCAATACTCAGGGCTGCATTAATATTAGGCCACATGACATAAAAGCTGAGCTCACTATTCACAGCTAGGCTCTCAAAAAATCAGATTTATAAATCTCCAAAGTTTCCCATTTGCGTTTCCTACTCTGTGGGTGATAGATTGAAAGCATTAGCTGCAACGCAAGTAAAACCCAGAGGCTGGACGGAATTCAGATCCGTTCGACTCAACAAGTGCATTCTGAACATCCGCTGGGCAACTGGTAGCATCTCTGCACAGAGAAGAGGGGTAAGGGGAACTTCCCATTTATCAGAGTTATCAAGACCTATTACCTTCCTGACATGGCTGTTCTCTTTAGTCCTTACAATGAGGTCTTTTATGATACCATTTGACAGGTGCGGGGGCCTGAGAAGCAAATAACTTGCCAAATATCACAAATAAGTAGAGAATTCAGAATATGATTCTAATATCTGCTTGATTCTAATGTCTGAGTTATTGCCACTAAAGCAAGCTGCTTTACCAGCTGTGGATGACAAATAAGCATTTCTTGTGACCCTTGGGAGCTGATGAAGGTATGGAGAGGTGACACAGAACAGATAGGGCAGAATGGTGGGAAGTGTGCAGAACTGAGACTCACACTGTGTGTGTTTGTCTCCTTTGAGCTCTGAGAAGATGACAGAACTAAATGCTTGCATGTCTATTTTTAAGAACATATTAAAATACATATAATGATCAACAACTACTTCATAGAGTCACAGAACTACAGACTATGACCCTTTCAGAGGCCATAAAGATCATCTTAACTAAATTTTTGTTTTACAGATAAGAGAAGGGATCTTTAGACACCTTCACTTGCCTAGGGTCATATAGGAAAGAATCTACAAAAATTGGCCTGAAACCTATATTCCTACTTCTTGGTCTACTACACATCTCATTACCTGGCTTCTCAGCCTTTTAACTGAATCCAAGAGAGTGAGTGTCTCATTCATATGCATCCATCACAGTCCATCTATTTATACATCTACCCTGTATTCATCCATCCATCCACCCACACATCTGTCCACCTATCTATCATTCATTCATCATCCATCCATTTATTCATCCATCCCCCATCAATCTACCCATCGAGTTAGCCTTCCTTCTAGCCAACCCTAGTGTAGTACCTACTCTAAGCCAGATCCAAACTCCAAGCTTCCTGCCTGTTTTGTCACCGTGCTTTTGTCTCTGGGCAATATACAAGTGAATCTGAACTAGAGTTCTACTTCATGGTAGCAAGCTACAAATCTAAGTGTCACAAGCAAAAAACAATGTACCAGATGAGAGGAAAGTTCTACAGGACTTGACCTTGCCATCATCCTCAGCATGAAGCATATGTGTGCATTTGAGCCAGAGATTGTGGGAAGATGATGGTCTGACATTTACAAGTTGGTCAAGATCTGTAACTCTAGCCTAGAGTAGGCCTGAAAAAAAAATTTTTCTCATAAAAATATAATACTTGCCTCACCAGCCAGTGGATAGAGCATCAGCCTGGGATGCTGAGGACCCAAGTGCGAAACCCCAAGGTTGCCCCGCCCACTAAAGTGCAGGCTCATCTGGCTTGAGCACAAGCTCACCAGCTTGAGCATGGGGTTGCCAGCTTGAGTGTGGGATCATAGACTTGACCCCATGGTGTTGCTGGTTTGAGCCCAAAGGTCACTGGTTTAAGCAAGAGGTCCTCATTTAGCTTTATCATCCTATTGTTTCTTAAATTTATTGGAAATTTAGAACCTTAATTTTCCTACCCCTTCATTCTTTAACTCCTGAACTACCTCACAGAATCAGATTCATGGAATTCACTGTGATAAATGGAGGTTTCAGACATTGAGCAGCCCCATTGATATGTATGCTTCGCTTTAGAATGATCATAACGATTGCAGAGAACTTGTGTCCAGAGCTCTTTCACACCCATTATCTTTTTTGCTTTACAACAGGCTTCTCAGGGAGATAATGTATTGTCCACAAAAAAATCACAGATTTAGATGCCTGATGGGGATTGGAGATGGGAGTATAGGTTTCAGGGAGCATATCTCACGGGCCCCTGCTCTTCCAGTCCTCCTCTTCGTGGTGGTAACCTTTAACATCCGCTCCTCCCATCAAAGCACATATGAGAAAGCAATCAACGAAGAACTAGGGTGTCACAACTACAAGTTGATGCTTCTCATTTCACTCCCTTTCTGTCTGTCCATCCCTACATCTCTCTCTCTCTTACTCACTAAAAAAAAATATATTAATTAAAAATATATAATTGACTATTGGCAAATTTTGACCTGGTTATATTTATCCATTAAAAAAATATTTGTTGAGCATCAACTATACGTTTTCATATGTTTTCCTGTAATGCTCACAATAAATACCATATGATCTCATTTATATGTGGAATCTAATGAACACAATAAACTGAGGAACAAAGCAGAAACAGAGGCATGCATACATAGAACAGATATATAGCTGTCAGAGGAAAGGCTGTAGAGGGGACTAGATCAAAGAAGGTGAAGAAATTAGCCAAATATATATATATATATATATATATATATATATATATATATATATATATATATATATATTATAATATATATATATATATAATATATAGATATATAATATATACTTACACACAACAAATACATACAGACATAGGGTAGCAATAGCCAGAGGGAAAGGGGGATGTCGGGTATGAGAAGGAGGGGGCAAAGAGGGAGAAATGAGGGTGGAAAGAGACTTTGCATGGGGTGGGGGGCATAATGCAGTGTTTATATTGAGTGGGACACTTGAAAACATGTCAACACAATAAATTTAAAAATGAAGAAAAAATAAATTTAAAAAATTTATACAGTAGATATAAGTATCTCCTCCACCTGCATTTTATGGATACAGAAACTGTGTTCAGACAGATATGTAACGAACTATCCCATTGTCACAGAGATATTAAGTAGCAGGGCCAAGATTTTAACCCAGGACTTCTACTTCAAAGCTCATACTAGTTGTTTCTCTAAGCAGTTTGTGTTACAAAGGAAGAAGAAATGATTCCTTGTTATGGGGTTCAGAGAAAGGCTCACAGAATAGAATTCCAACCAGAAAAGGTAGAAATCAGAAAGTGGAGAGAGCCTAAAAAGGAATCCCCAGGAAGAGAAACAGCTTCAGTAAAGGCACAGAATGGGGGAAGCATGGGCCAAGTGCAGGGAATAATAAGTGGGCTGTGGTGATGGAGCAATAAGCTGGGAAGAAGTAGGCTGAGGTCATGTTGGGACTCATGATCTAACTCCAGGGGAAAAGGAGAGCAATTCAAAGTTTTTTGAGCAAGAAGGTAATACAATAAAATCCATGCTTTTAAGCTATTCAGCCTGGTAGTGGTAGGATGAAGCCTGAAAGATGAAGATACTTTAAGAGGAGGTTAACATTTAAGAGATATCTTTAGAAAAGAAGGAATGAGCATGTAACCAGGGTGGTGATGATGAGAAAGAAAAAGGAAGAGAAGAAAGTAAAGAGGCTAAAGATGTTGGATAGGTGGGTAGGTGGGTGGGTGGATGAACAGAAGGATAAATTAATGGAAGAATGCATAGATGGATGGGTGGACAGATGAAAGGGTGGTTACCTTTGCATGTGCTGGAATTCTCTAAAGGGGTACATTTCTTTTCCTTTGACCTCCACCAATAGTGTGAATGATTTTAGTCTTTCCCCCTGGTGAGACCTCAGTAAGAACTAGTCATTATAGATATGGCAGCCTCCACAACATTTCATTTTCTGGGTAGAAAGGTCAAAACATGTAAAGCTCTCCATTCACCTACTCTGCACATCACCTTGTAAAAATTATGTTATTTCTGCTGTCATTCCATGACATTTACTGAACACTGTACTAAGTTATGATAGGAAGTCTGTGAAAAGCCTAAGATTTGCTATCAGGCTTAATCTAGTTTGAACCTGATGAGACCACTTCTTAGAAGTAAGACCCTGGAAAAGCGACTTAATTATATTCAAACTTATCCATAAAGTGATGACAATGATAATTTATAGTAATGGCATGGGACTTGAATGAGCTAATTCATATAAAGTTGCCAGTACATATTAGATGCTCAATAAATAAAAGCTATATCATTAAATAAGATCTTTTAATTTCTATAATGGGGCTCTTTCAAACACCTTCCTTTCTCTCAAGGATCATTGGGTATCCAGGTTCCCATTTTAAACATAGACTCCTTCTGTAATGGCATATATTTTACATTAGATGATTAGGCCCTCCCACATCACAACCATTACTCTATCAAAAATCCACAAATTTAATGTCTGTTCTTTTGAATATTTAACAATCTCAGCCCCATCGGGCTCACCTCCCAGGTCTTTCTCTATGAAGGCAAACTCCTCATTGTTTGGTTAGGATGTCACATTAGGCTGGATAGCAGAATTACACTCTCACATTGCACTGTTCTGCAGTGGAATCAGGTGTCACATCTATCATCTTAGCATTGACATCAAAGGAAGTGTCATATTTGGCAAAGTTGCAAAAGGCAATGCTATGGTCAAGTATCTATGTATTTGCAAAGGACTGAAGTATGCTATGTTTGTTTCCCTCCATCATCCTGAACAACATCACAATATGGAAAAGGATAAAATAATCCTTAAAAATATGAAAAAAAAGCCTGACCAGGCGGTGGCACAGTGGATAGAGCATCGGACTGGGATGCGGAAGACCCAGGTTCGAGACCCCGAGCTCGCCAGCTTGAGCGCAGGCCCATCTGGCTTGAGCAAAAAAGGTTGCCAGCTTGAACCCAAGGTTGCTGGCTCCAGCAAGGGGTTGCTTGGTCTGCTGAAGGCCCGCAGTCAAGGCAAATGTGAGAAAGCAATCAATGAACAACTAAGGTGTTGCAATGGCAATGAGAAACTAATGATTGATCTTCTCACCTCTCTCCGTTCCTGTCTGTCTGTCCCTATATATCCCTCTCTCTGTTCCTGAAAAAACAAAAGTATGAAAAAAAGCATAAAGAAAGGAAGACACCATGGACCAAGTGAAACTATTACCATCTGCGCATGCTCTTCCCTTTGACCTGGTGCTGCTTCCCTGGTTTCTCCACTGCTCCCCCTGAAGGGTTCACAGGAGCACTGAGAAAAATTTTAATCAGATAACCATTTTGGTACTTCCCTATTTACTAATTATCTCCCCCTACTGGCCTATGAGTCTATGAAGGAGAAGACTGTTTGATTTGTTTTTCTCGTATTCTCAAGGGCTAGCAGAATTTCTGATATACAATCAAGTCCTCAGTATGTATTTGTTAAATGAATAAATGATTGATTGATTGAATGAATGAAAAGTGATTAGTGAAGGAGACAGATAAGTAAATAGGTAATTCCAAAGTTAAATACTATGCTAGAAGGAAATATAAGGCATACTAGGAGGCTAGCAGAGGGTTGTTGGAATAGTATGGAAGGATATTCTAGGCAGAGGGACCAGCATGTGCAAAGGTGTAATACATATATCATGTCACATTCAGAGAATTATAAGTAATTCATTTGAACTCAAGGAAGTACATTCCACCTTCTTTCCCCTGTAGACTATGCTACTTGAGTTTACCTGATTCCAGTTAGACTTAGAACTCCACTCAGTTCTCAACACAGGACTGGCCTTTGTCAACTACCATATTTCTGCTCATATTGATTCCACTCCCCTGTCTGAATCTTAAACAATTTTCACAAGCCAATGTTCTAGCTATCCCTTCAGGAGCCTCTTCTGTCAGCTCCATCCGCTGACAGAGGTGGCCACAGACACCCACCTAACAAGTTGGCTTGCTCGTCGCAGGACAAGGGTCATGCCCTCACCCTTCTCCTGTCTCTTGCCAAGCTCCAGCCACACCCCATTGCTCCCCCTGCTGCAAGGCTACCCTTTGTGCTGCAGTCAGACAGGGGGAATCAGGGTAGGACGCCAGTAGCACTAAGCTGGTGTTTCAGAAACAGTTTTCATGGAACAGTGAGCTAAGCATATGATTTTTAAAAGAAGGTTTCCAGATGAACTGTTAATTCCATCTTTAATTCCTTTGAGGTTCCCTGGGGGACTGAGTGATGGTGTTTTTGTTTCTGCAGGAAATAGAGTTCCTTCATTCTTGATCTAGGGGAGACGGGCACCACCATTAAAATTGCAGTCTCATTCCTGGCCCACCTGAGAGCAGAAATTAGAGCTTTTAAATACAAAGGGAGAGATTTCCTTGGATCTAACCCTTTGCTCCCTTTCATTCCCCTGGCTCAGGGAAGAAAGGGAAGAGCAGAAAACTTTATAGTATCCTTTTCTGTCCCCCTAACCTGCTATCTTTCAGGGAAATATCTTTCCTCACCTTACATCCCCGTGGACCCCTTCTCAGGCCCTCATCTGCCCCACCTTTCCCGGCTCCCCGCTGTGCATACATTGGGCCCTCCTCTCGCCAGTGCTTTTCTTTATGTCTCTATCTTAATAGTCTGATTTTTATAAGAATCTATTGTCTGTACTTCTTACCTTGAGAAGTTCATGAGTTCTTCATGACAGTGGTTCCCAAAGTGATTCTGGACCTACAGCATCAGCACCACCTGGGAACTTGTTGGAAATGCAAATTATTGTCATCTCCCTTCACAAAGCAACCCTGAACCAGACTTACTGAATCAGAAACTCTGGGGGTGGATCCAGAAGTCTGAGCTGTAACAGCCTTCCAGGAAGTTCTAAACCATGCTGAATTTGAGGACCACTGCTTTCCTGGTAGGAACATAAAACTATATATAGCACTTGGCAGAGTGCCCCTCCGCCCCCGCACACAGGAGGCCCTCAATAAATGCTTTCTTGAATGGAATTTGTTTAATGATATAGCTCCTAACATGCTTACTATAATCTATAGTAGAACAGAAGATGCACAGAGGACCCTTCACTCCCGAGAAGAGATGAGCTATGCATATGGGACTGGCCAGCTCTCTATCTCTCTAGTGCATCTTAAACCAGTTAAGATGTTTCAAAAGGTCACACCAGATAACATCAGGTGTTCATTGAAACCCTGTTGATAACTGCTTTGTTTCTGAGACATTCCTGGAATGGTTATTGCCCGGCATTCTTCATGATTCAGGGTAGTACTAGGTTGGGCAGTTCTGAGGCCTGTTTGTATCAGAGCTGTTCCACAGACTTAGAGGATGGAGGCGCTGTGCTCATGCTCTGGGCACAGGGGGCAGGCAATGACCAGAGGTGGATTAATGTCTGCTGAGGCCCCGAGCATGAAAGGAAATATTGGGCCCCTTAAAAAAAAAGAGAGAGAGACAGGGAAAATAAAAATACATGTTAACCATATTTTTAAATAAGTAAAAAATATTACGTACTATTCATGTTAAAATAGCACATACAAAACCAAACTTGGTGTCATTAGAAAAAAGTGTCAAGTTGGGGTTTTGCAGGGCCCTTCAGAAGTCGGGGTCCAGGGAGCGCTGGGTGCTCCCGCCGTTAAATCCGCCTCTGGCAATGACTGTGCTTATTATTCTATGGATTTAATAAAGAGCAGGTCAAAATCCTCATCCTGGGAACACAAAAGCCACCTAGAAGAGCGTGAAATAACACAACTGCCCTCAGAGCAAGTGTTATTTTCCTCCAATTTCAGCTTTCAAAGGGGTTCACTTTTTACCTTCCTCATAAATGACTCCTAGATCCAAAACAAAAGGTTACATCCCTAAGACCCAGATCCTGTCTACCACAGGCTTTCCCCCTTGATAGGACGGTGTATCTATAGATGTATTTTTTTTCTTCACATCACTAGATTTTAATGACAAATACAATAACATCTTTCCAGAGGATATTTTTTTCTCTTTACTGATTTTTTTTTTGCCTAGTTAATTCCTTCCTTCCTTCCATTGAGTTGCATCTTATTTCTTTAAGGAGGATCGGTTCATTTTAATCACAATGTACACTGGCTTGCTGGAGCTACTGATGAAAGAATTCAAAGCTAAGCCACTCAGTTCATTTAGACGTGAACTACCAAGTTCAGTGTGCAAAGCAAAGGGTAAAATGAAATTATGCGGCTTTTTGGCTGATGTCCCATTTCTGTGTTTATAAAGGTATGGGATGGCCTTTGCTGCCCCACATTCGGGAACAATAATGCCCTAGAAGGAGTTCATATAATATTAATAGCAAGTTATTGAGGGAGATAAATATAAAACTAAATATTTTTTAAACTGGCTTGGTAAGTAGAGATTATCAAAAGTCCTTTCTCTCTTATTTTTAAAATAACAATCATCACCAAAATAAGCACTGACATTTGTACAGTGCTTCACAGTTTACAAAATGCTTTTATAGCCATTAAGTCAGTTAACCAGCATGGTCATCACTAACAGCTAATACTTATATGGAGCTTACAATATACCAGGCATTGTGCCAAGCACCTAACATGGATTATGTCACTTAATCTCCATAATAATCCACATGTATGTCCTCATTTTCCGTAAACAAAACCAGAGGCTAAGTGATTTGCACTAGGTCACACAGCTAGTGAGTGGTAAATCTAAGAGGGACACCCAAGCACTCTAATTCTACTAGTATTGATAGCAGCAGCATCTAGGAAAGAAATTCAGGCTCTGCTTGATTAGGTGACATGCCCAGGGACACCCAGCAGTGAGTAGCAGAGGCTGAATTGAGTACCCAAGTTCCCCAAGCCACAATTCAGAGATAGTCCCTGCAACCTCTGACCCAGTGCGCACAAACAGGCCCATTAAGACAAAGGTGCCTGTTGCTATTCCAGCCTGCCTCCTCCACAGAGCTCCTCGGATCTAGTTGAACTTTTCTTCTATAATTAACAACTGGAGGGGGCAGGGAGTGTGCAAAAACTGTGAAGAACAAGAAGTAAGTGCCACTGGAAAAGAACAGAAAGGGAAACAAACAATAGGTGGGGGCAGGAGCTTGGAGTAGAGCATGAGAATGCAGACAGGAGATGGAGAGCTATTGTATTGTATTGTATCTGAACTTCCCTCAGTTCAGAAAGACCACATTGTACTGCTGGACAGAGCCAGCCCAAACTAGCTTTGTATGCCAAGAAATGCCACTGCAGAAATCCTCTTCACAGTGATGTATCTTCCTGTGGAAGGATGCAACAACAACCAGACTTCCGCATGGCTCCCCTGACTTTTAAACCATGGGCTGTTTGAGGGCCAAGCTCCTGCCTGCAGCTGCATGGCCTATATCAGTGATAGGCAATCTTTTGAGCTTGGTGTGTCAAAATTCGCCAAAAAACTGAGCATAACTCAGGTGGTGTGTCACTTGGAGAAAAATGGGCTAACCAGAAGTCCCAGAACTAGACGCTCTGTGCCGGAGTTCTGTTGTTTGGGCCTACAGACCTCCAGTACAGAGTGTCTACACTACAGCAAATGTTTTATCCTCGGCTACTGAACCTGGCCTTCTCGGTCTGTGGCCCCATACTTCTCTGGTATGCGGCCACATGCAGCCGTGTGTCATCGAAAATGGCTACATGTGTCAGTGCTGACATGCATGTCATAGGTTCGCCATCATGGGCCTACATGGTGCCTGTAACATTGGGAACTTCCAAAGAGTTTCGTTGAATGGGATTTTATAGTGTCTGGAAGCTACTGTTAGCAAGGTATGATGCTTTCATTTCCCTGCCTCAGTTTCTCATCTGTAAAATGGGAACAAGGATAGTACCCCCTTTATAGGACTGTCCTAATGGTTATATATGACTTGTATATGTGATATATAGCACCTAGCACATTGTGCAGTCCACCATGGGTGCTCCATAATGGATAATGGTTGCTGTTAAAGTTAATTTTGGTAGCAAATGAAGTCATGTCACTATCTACTATAATTACATTATCTACTATCTAACTCAGTTTACTCATTTTACAGAGTGAGGCCCAGGGAGAGGGAGGGGGGGGAGGGGCTTATCCAAACTCACTCAGTGTTTTTCAGTGAAGGACATAGAAAACCAAGTCTACCTACCACTTCCTAGCAAAATGTTTGTTTCCATTGACGTGTGCTTCTCTGATATAGGGGTGGAGTTTAAGCAAAAACATCTGGCCTCCAATCCCTGTCGAAAAAGGTACAGGGTTGGAGAACATGATTCAGAGTCAAGGCCAAATAACTTTCACTGAAAACCTACTATGTTCTAGATCAGGGGTGCCCACGCTTTTTCAGCTTGCAAGCTACTTATAAGATGACCAAGTCAAAATGATCTACCTACAATAAAAGTGCAAAACATAAATTTATTTCTTCTATATTACCATTATTTAAGTTACTATTATTACTATTTAATATTGTGTATTCTTCTTTCACTTTCTCCTTTTCAGCTCTTTTTTCAGAGGAAAATCAATGTCATAGTTTTTATGAACAGTCCGAAAAAGCCGCTCCACATTTCCCTTCTTTGGAATAGCAATGGCACACAGACAGATGAGGCAAACGCACTTAGAATATGACATAGTGAAAAAAATCCCCTCCCATTCTGTATGAAAGTGGTAGGTTTTAGGCTTCTTACTCGGACCAGCTATGGCACTCATTTTTATACCCTTTGTTGTATTTAGTTTAAATAAATTGAAGGCTAACTACGCAGCAATGTAACTGAACAAGTTAGCGCGGTTTAACATGCATGCGTAGGGTGTCAAAAGTTCAGACGTCAGACTGGCTACTCTGTATGCCAATCAAAAGACAAATGTCTTTTTAATGTCATGCGAACTACCCACACTTCCTTCGCGATCGCCCAGTAGATCGCGATCGATGTATTGAGCACCCCTGTTCTAGATATTTTCACAAATACTATGTCATTGGATGCTTCAGCGTAAGCCTGCAAAAACCACAATATTATTAAGTCCAAATTGCAGCTGAGGAAACTGAGGATTAGAGATATTAAATTAAAAGCTACCCAGCCAATCGTTTGGTAGGTGTTGGGGCAAGCATTTCAACCCAGGTCTCTCTCATTCCAAAGTCCATGGTATTTCACTAAAAACAATTCTGGAGACAAAAAAGCAAAGTCCTAAGAGCTGAAGAAAGCAAAGTCACTATTGTTTTTGCTTCCAATGACAAGTAGAATTCAAAATCCAGGAAGCCAGGGAAAGTATGATGAAATCGTCAAATCAATAAAATTACCTCACCTAGACTCCTGATTTCAGGGCCAAACTTGTCTGCAGCCTGACCTACCACCTGCAATCCTCCACCCCTACCACCATCAAGAACCACACATAGTCCTGGCTGGTTTTCTCAGTGGCTAGAGCATCAGCCTGGCATTTGGAAATCCCAGGTTCAACTCTCGATCAGGTCATACAGCGGAAGCAACCATCTGCTTCTTTCCTCCTCCCTCTCTGCCTTTTCTCCCTCTTCCCCTCCCACAGCCAGTGACTTGATTGGTTCAAGCATCAGCCCTGGGTGCTGAGGATAGTTTGGTTGATCCAAGCATTAGCCTCAGGCACTAAAAATAGCAGGTTGATTTGAGCATCAGCCCCTGATAGGTGTTGCCAGGTGGGAGTCGGGGTGCAAGTGGGAATCTGTCTCACTATCTCCCCTCCTCTCACATTAAAAAAAAAGAAGAGCCACACGTCTCAGTCCCATTGTCAAACACCAAGCAGCGAGATTACTGCCTGTCTCCTACCTGATCTCTTTTTTTTCACTCTCTCACCTCTATAGGGTATGCTCCACAGAATAGCCAGAATGATCTTTTCAAAACACACATCAAATGATACTATTCCCGCTTAAATCTGCCAACAGTTGCCCAATCTCTTAGAATAAAATTTGAATTCGTTATCTTGGTCTTCAAGGTCTAACATGATTTGGCCTCCAACTGCCACATTGACCTCGTTTGCTATATCTTTCTCCCTGTGCTCAACACTTAGACAACTAACCTTCCTTCCAATCCTCACATAGACCACCCTCTCTCCTGTCTCAGGGTGTCAATTATTCCACTGCCTGAAATGCTCCTCCTCCCTCTACTTCACAGGGCTGCTGCTTCTTGTCACTTAGGTTTCAGCTCCAATGTCCCTGCCACAAAGGATCCTTCCCTGATCACCCTATGAATAGTAGCAGTCCACACTCCATCCCACCCATTTTATTGACTCTTTCATTTTTTTCATAGTGCTTCTCACTAACTAAAAGTATCTTATCTATTTGTCCACTTATTTATTTTCTACCTCTCTCTAGTCAGCAGACGGAGAAGCACCTTGGGTTGTGAGTTTTATGAAAGGGATGTGAATAAGAAATTTTAATAATGGCTGCCTTCCAGGAGGAGGAAAGAACATAGATGCTGGTTACCATCACCTATAATTATGGTGAGGGAAGATGAGAGCTACTATCTAGAGAAGAAAGACTTTCTCCCCTTTTCCTTCTCCCCTTTCTCTCCCCTTTGGGTGATGATGGGGAAAAGTGCTATTTTTAAGACTGTTTGGAAGAGACACATAGCAGGAAGGAAGCCATCAACTGTCTACCCTTAGTGATAGTCACCCTGACAGCAGCTGCTATCGATACATTTCCTGAATATTAAACTGGGTTTATACAGGGATTAGGATCCCGAATTTGACAAGAGTCATACTTATGCCCAGCACCATCAACCTGACAGGGCTCAAGCAGTTCCCCAGGGCAAAACAGCACCTGTGGAACCTTAATTGACTACAGTGTTGAAACCAACAGCTGTGTGTCTGCACACACATCCTGCTACAAGGTAGGAGGTGATTTGTACCAAAGAAAGAGTTTTCCCAAAGCCTACTTATCTGCTTCCCTCCTCACCCCACTCCCACTATTATTTTGCAGTCTTTTACTGATAAATCAGGTTTTGAATTTAAAATGCCACACTTTCATTCTGAAATCAAGGTAGCTAACATAAAGGGTAATTGAAATAGCAACAACTCCTCTTATAGAGTTAGTATTCACTGGTGCTTCCAGCCATAAAACAAGTTTAAAATACTCCTCAGGACACACTTGTATGGTTGCTCAAATATAAGTGGCTGCAAAATAATGACCAAATAGTTTCCATTTATTGACGACTTTCTATGAACCAGGCATCATTACTGCACCCCCTCTAAGTCTTAGACATTGGTGAAAAATTAGTGGTGGTGTTCCCATTTTACAGGTGAAAGAGAACCTCAGATTGGTTAATACACCTACCCATGCTTAATGGCCAGCAAGTTGCAGAGCCGAGATTTCAACCCAGTTGTGCCTGGCTCCAGGACCCATGGATTTTCTACTATGCCCCCCCACTCCTTTCCTCCCCACTCCCCAACCCCCATTTTAATCCATCTTGGCTGCCATAACAACATGCCTCAGACTGGGTAGTTTACAAACAATAAACTTATTTTTCACTGTTCTGGACACTGGAAGTCCAAGATCAGAGTGCAAGTATAGTTGAGTGAGGGTTCTCTTCAGGGTCTCAGACTCCTTATTGTATCCTCAGATGGTGGAAGAGGCTAGGAAATTCGCCGGAGCCCTTTATAAGAGAATTAATCTCATTCATGAGGGTGAACCTCTCACATGCTTAAACAACTTCCAAAGGCCCTACCTTCTAATACCATCACCTTTAGGGATTAAGATTTCATCAGGAATTTTGGGGAGAATGCAAACATTCAGACCAGAGCATCTCCTAAACCTCTAAGGGTCTCTCTTGCACACACAGCCTCTAAGAAAGATCTTACAAAACCCTACAACAATGACGAAGTGAAAGAATTCAGCAGTTAAGGAAGTGTCCCCTTTGTCTGAGCAAGCACCTTCCTAGATCATTTCTATCCTTTAGTCACAGCTTCTCCCCCCAGAGCAGTACTGTACCCAAAATAGCTCTATGACAGGCTAACACAGAAAAAGGAGCACAGATGAGATGTGGCATATTGCCCAAAGGGATTTCCTCCTGGACTCACACTCTCCAAGGCATTGAATTTGCCTTCGGGTAAAATACAAAGATATGTAAAGTCAATACAAAGAGGTGGAGGCTTTTCTTGCTGTACCAAACAGGCCCAAGGTAAGTACCACCAGACCTTGAATACAAAGACCATCGCTTTTGCTAAGCATTTCTAAGTCAACCAAAACATAACAATTTTTTTCGTAACTTCTATAGAAGAAAATAAAATTGCCTTAAAGGTCATCAGAGCAGTGGCTTCCCTGATATACACCTTGGCTGGACCATTGCCTATGAGCTCAAGCACTCATCTGTGCATTCGTTTGGCAAATGGGGCTTCCTTTGTGCAAAGTATCTGCTAGATACTGACGATGAAGAAGAAAATAATCCACAGCTCCTTTCCTCAGACAGTTAATTCTAGAAAGGGAGGCAAGTAAACACTCCTTTATATATAGCCGGGTAAACAGCAAAAGGAGAAATATCAGAGGAACAGTGGGACAAAGTCAGAAAGGACCAACTCTGGAGTGAAAGGGCTTCTAGAGCTGGATTTGAAACAAGTACCATATTTCCCCATGTATAAGACACACCTTAATTTTGGGGCCCAAAATTTGAAAATGTATTATGTAAAGTTACTGAAGTCAAGTTTTAGTCATCGTAAAATTCATACAACTCCTCATCACTGTCAAATGCAAGTAAAAAAACTACAACCACTGTACAAGACACACCCAGTTTATAGATCCCCAATTTTTTTTGGGGGGGTGCATCTTATACATAGGGAAATATGGTAGGTCTCCATCAGAGACATGAGAAGCAGAGAGTATCTCAGATAGAGAGAACAATATGTAAAAGTGTGGAAATAAGAACCCTGCTGAGTTAGGAGGGAAGTGATTCAAAGTGTGACAGAGTTTGGGGATAGGGTATGGGGAAGGAGGTCACTAGATGCATCAGGTGAACAAAGGATGAAATCAGTACTTTTCCCCCCATGTCCATGATCCCCAGTGATGCACTGAAAAGGATACGAGCAGGAAGAAAAATTCCCATATGCTCACAGAGGGCAACACTACATTCCCCCACTATGCAAAGTGGATTTTCATCATCTCTGGATCCCTGTTCATGTATGTTAGAAACTGGTTGTCGGGTAGGTATGCCTAATGAGATGCTCCATTCTACCAGTGCCTCATCAGAAAGAAAGGTAAGAGGAATGTCACAGTGAATCTGTATCCCAAACAAAGCCATAGGTTGTGGGAAAGGGAAGTGAAGAATGATGTCACCCACTGACACATCAGGCACAAGGCTTCCTCCTGGGTAGCTCCTGGCTTTTTAAAATATTACCTGGATACCTAGGGGAAATGTATGACCATCTCTTTTCTCAGTCTCCTCATCTGTAAAATGGGGAGAATACTTATTGCACAGGGTTATTAAAATCCCACGAGATTTATCACATTAAAGCCTATAGCAGTGCCTGGCAAAAAGCATTTCCTTGTTATACATGTCATTCCCTTCCCCTTAATTAAGCAGCATGCATGATAATGGCCATGGAAGACAATATTGCCAATTTCTCCTATTATTCTTAATAAATGATCCACAACATATGTGCAGTATGTTACAGTTTTAAAGGCACTTTAACATCTGTTAGCTGATACAGTGAACTCCTTCTGGTTTAGCTACGAAGAGTTATGTCAGTGACACACCCGAGAAAACAAGTGACTTGCTCAAATGCGCATAGTCAGCAGGTAGCAGAGGACGCACTTGCAGGCTCATCCTTTGTCTCCAGAGCTCAATCCCTTCCTTTTGACCTCATGGCATTGCCTCTCTTAGTTCTCTTCTAGAAAAACTGAAAACATTAACTTGGCAACCATTAGCAGCAAAGCCCATCTGACCAAATGCAATATTAGTAGCTATCCCTCATAAATTAAGTGGAACTTTTCTTCTAGCATGACAAGTATCTCTGTCAAAGCTCACCTGTCCATCTAGAAATTCAGAGGACGGAAACCAGGTCTCATTCATGCCTGCATCCCCGAGTGCCACCGTTCCTCTTATCAGACAAACTCAACTTGTTTGCTGGATGAATGGATGGATTTTGCCCGCATTTAGTGATTTGCAAAGTACTTCTACATTCTTCCCCTTATTTGATTTTCCAAAAAAGCACTGGCACATAAATGAGAGCTGATATCTTTATCTGCATTTAAAAGATGATGATATGCAAGTCACACCCAGGCTGCTGTTGGTTTCTTTCATTTAAGAATTATAATGGACTCCTACTCACTCCTGGCACAGAACCCAGCTGAAGTTCACACACTGCTGCTGGCCCCGCCGCGCAAGTCTGCTTAAAAGACAACACAGTGTTTTGCTATTATCTTTTATATCTTACAAAATACATCAAAATCTGAAGAACTCGGTGATAATTAGACCAAAAAAGAAAAAAAAAAAGCTAACACAGAACCATTCAACCTGGGATAATTGTTACATTCCTATTCTTTCCTTTTCTCACTTTCTTTCATCTTCATTCTCCATGGCATGGAGTATTCATCTTCCTCCATGAAATAAATCCACTTCTTAGATAATAGAATAACAGTCAGGACTGGGAGAGCCTTGCCCTCGCGGTTAACCCTTGGGTTTTACACACACAGCTTCTCCCAAGTGGCCTCCACAAGCAGTTTCCCCAGCAGCCCTTACAGGGCTCATCCCCACCGTGAGGTCCAGGGATGCTACTCGCTAACACTAGGGCTGCTGGGCTTCCCCAGCGAATACCGCAAGCACCGCTTAACCTGGTTCTCAGAGTATCCAATATCTATATCCTGCTTACCTGTGCCCTCATCTCCCAGATTTCCTCTCCATGTGCCCTATATTCTATAGATGAGAGCAATCCATGACTCCCCAAACAATGTCTCTTCATCTCCTCACATCATCCCCAGCCATCACTATTTACTATCGAGGATGAAGGCTCCACTCCTTGAAATCTCCCCTAAATCCCTTCATGAATTCATTCAACAAATATTTAGGAAGAAATTCCTGTATGCAAAACAAACAAACAAACAAACAAAAAACCTCTCCTCGAGGAGCTTAATTATCTACTGAGCATAAGAGACCCAGCCCACAGAGACTAGACACAAGGAGGAAACCATAATGCTGTCATTGCAAAGCAGTGGGCCGACCACTGAAGGGAATGCAGGAGAGTCTATCCTGGCCCCCACTGATACACATTCTAGGCATCAAGTGAGAAAGGGGGAAACAGCACCAGAACCAGCGTGAAACAGACAGAAGTCCTGTGGCATGCAGTTCATTCACTCATTCAGCAGATATGCCTGAATATGTGCACAGCACTGTGCTAGGAATACAGAAATGAAATTATGTGGTTACTGCCCTAAGGAGTATAGCATCTAATAGGAGAGACAGAGATATACACACATGGGGCTCTGGCACCGTGAGAAACACCATACCAAGTGCTGGGGACTACAGGAGAGGGACTGGCTCTGCCTAGCAGGGTGCAGCAAAGCTCCAGAAAAGCCTGATATTTATCAGAGCTCTAAAAAGAAGTAGGAACTTGCCAGATAGAGGAGAAGAAATAAGGGAAGGAAGAGCAGAACAGGAAGGGAGGGGAGGGGAGGGAAAAGAAGTGAGGGGAAATGAAGGGAAGGGAAGGGAAGGGAAGGGAAGGGAAAGGAAAGGAAAGGAAGGGAAGGAAGGGAGGGGAGAGAGAAAGAACATCATTTCAGTCAGTTCAGTCAGAAGAAAATATCTATTATTTTAACAGAGAGACATTTATTTATTTATTTATTTATTTATTTATTTATTTATTTAGTGACAGAGAGAAACAGAGAGAGGGACAGATAGGGACAGACAGACAGGAAGGGAGAGAGATGAAAGTAATCAATTCTTTGTGTGGCTCCTTAGTTGTTCATTGATTACTTTCTCATGTGTGACTTGACAGGGTGGGGGAGGCTACAGCAGAGCGAGTGACCCCTTGCTCAAGCCAGTGACCTTGCACTTCAAGCCAGTGACCTTTGGGCTCAGGCCAGCGACCATGGGGTCATGTCTATGATCCCATGCTCAAGCCAGCAACCCCACACTCAAGCTGATGAACCTGCACTCAAGCCGGTGACCTCAGGGTACCTGGGTTCTCCACGTCCCAGTCCAGTGTTCTATCCACTGCACCACTGCCTGGTTAGGCTTAACAGAGAAACTTTGATATAAAAAAATGTTTAATTTGAAAATGATTAACTATGTAACTGAAAGATTAAAAGGAACTCTAAGGTTTCATCAAGATTCAGCTACCAGCCCTACAGCTGAAGAAACAAAGGAAAACACAAATTTAGAGATGGGAGGCCATTATTAGTATGTGGTGATGTGACTAAGATTTCCAAAGGGTCACTATTCATCTGAGGCTGGTGTCTCTAAGCTCAGAGGAGGGGCCCGTGGGCTGGCCCAGACTTCTAAGGATAGGGCTCTGGCCAGCTGACTGGGAGTCTCCTAATTGAGGCATGACAAAGCTGTTTCTGCAAATGTTGGAAGAGTGCAGCCTGGATTCAGCTGCTGCCTCAGGAAGGAACTGCAGCTGCCCCAAGAAGTGCCCCTACTGCCTGACCAGGTGGTGGCACAGTGGATAGAGCATCAGCCTGGGATGCAGAGGTCCCAGGTTCAAAATCCTGAGGTCACCAGCTTAAGCACAGGCTCATTTGGCTTTAGCACGGGCTCACCAGTTTGAGCATGGCGTTGCTGGCTTGAGCATGGGATCATAGACTAGACCCATGGTCACTGGCTTGAGCCTAAGGTTGCTGGCTTTAGCAAGGTGTCTCTCACTGTGCTGTAGCCCCCCAGTCAAGGCACAAATGAGAAAGCAATCAATGAACAATTAAAAGTGCCGCAACAAAGAACTGATGCTTCTCATCTCTCTCCCTTCCTGCCTGTCTGTTCCTGTCTGTCACTCTGTCTTGCTAAAAAAAAAAAAGTGTCCCTATTTAGATACTTGGTTAGTGGTTCTAAATCCTTGGTGATTTTGGCAATGTCTGGAGACATTCTTAATTGTCACTACTAGAATTTAGCAGGTAGAGGGCAGGGATGCAGTTAAACATCCTACAATACAAAAGATATTATATCCCCCCCCCAAAAAAAAGAGAATTACCACATTCAAAATGTCAATAGTGCATAGTTGAGTAACCTGTTCTATGTTAACACTGAGAGGAACAGGAAGCAAAGCAGGAACAAGTCCCATGTTTCCCCATCCAGCCAAGGCATGCATCTCCCTCTAGCACCCCCTACTGGCAGAACCTAAGAAGGAGCCAGTAGGTAAAGCAGAAATGTGAATTTGTCTCAGTCTCAGAGTCACAAAGCTCAGTACAGAGGACGAGTTTGTAGCTGAGTGCCAATAAATTAAGAAATGGCGCATGCATTGCAGATCAAGTTCTCAGAACAAGCAAAGACATGATAGCAGATACAGGAGTGGAATTTAAGGGGAAAAGTCAGCAGCCACAAATGCTTACAGCAATGCCCAGCACGTTGAAGGTATTAAAGGTGCTCAGGACAGGAAGGGGTTTAGCACACATTTATTCAGTGACTGACTTCAAGAAGAAAGAGTCCCAAGCAGAACTTCTTTCAAACCAGTACTCCTCATGGTATTTGAAACTCTTCACCTTGAGAATGAACACGATGCCTCCCAATAGAGAGGTTTCTGTCCACAAATTTGACATTTTGCTGTTTTTTTGTTGTCTTATGAGAAATAAAGTACTTCTTGAAATTCAGTTCTCAGTTTGTCAAAAGTGCTAGAGTCCCCTTCAAAACTATTTTTTATACCTGTGGAATCATGTGACTTTTCTCATCAGAAGTATCTTGGAGACTATTTTGTATCATGAATAAAGATGTACCTGTATTTAGTGTTTGTTATACCTGGCTTTACCACTTTTGTCTCACTTTATCTGGCACTTTCCTCCCCATTTCTGGATGAGAAAAGTGACGCTTAAATGAGGTAAAGTGATTGGTCCCAAGTAAAGCCTTAAGTGGAAGAATGAAATTAGAACCTGCATAGGTGACAGAGAGTGACTTATTGGTTGCTTTGAGATGGCTGATATTATTGTGGTCCTTAGCCCTTCCCAATCTGGACATGTTTCAAGTGCAATTAAACCCTTTCATTTTTCCTCCCAAGCCTACTATCTCTCTCTATTAAAATGTATTTATTAATTTGAGAAAGAGAGAGAGAGAACAACATCAATTTATTGTTCCACTTAGTTGTGCACTCATTAATTGCTTCTTATATGTGCCCTGACTGGGAATTGAACCCACAACCTTGGTGTATTGAGACAATGCTCTAACCAACTGAGCTACTGGGCCAGGGTTCCTCCCATGACTTCTATCTCCACTCACTCGTAAAATCAGTGGAGTAATTCAGTATATTAGTTTTCTGCCAAGGAAACCTAGTCTAGCGTGAAAACAGATAAGCTAATAAATGGGCTCAAGGCATGTGAGGCCATATCAAGAGAGCAGGGACCCCAATCCTCAGAGATCAGGGAAACCTTTCAGCATGAGGTGAGACCTGAAGGAGATAGCAGGCTGGACAGGAAGGAATAGCATATGCAAAGTACAGAGGTTAAGAAAGAACATGACACACAAGGGTCTGCAAGTTGACTGTGGAAAAAGTTTAGATTGAGAAGAAAACAATGTTATGAGAGGAAGAATAGAGTGGTAAGTAGGGGCCAGAACAACAAAGGATTTGTAAGCCATGTGCAGGAACTTGGGAATTGATAATGGTACTGGTTAATTATGTGAGCACAGCCATTTATCTTCTTTGAATTTCAGTCTCCACTGTGTAAAATGGTAGTAACAGCATCTGCTCTGACTACCAAACTGGGTCTGAGTTGTTCAAATAAAACACACAGACAGAGTCACATAGAGATTTGCTTAAGAAACTGTCACACATTGTCACTATGGCATCCTAAGTCAGCTTCAGAAAATAAAAGCAGCAGCCTTCGCTTTCCTCCCGTCTCCCTCAACCCTATGGAGGAAAAAGCCCCCTTTGGAAAAGAAAGACTCTCCTTAGTCCTTTGCCAAGGCATTCACAAGCAATAATCCATAATGCAATCTTCATGGAAATTGTATCTCAGCCTCCCTCTGCTAAAACTATAAATACATGTGACTTCGGCCTCAGAATGGCCTTTGTGCCTTCCTGCCCCTGGTGTGCGCCTTCCTTAGTGGCTGTCTTCGCCATGGGTGCCAGGCTGTGTGATAACATTGTAATTTTGTGCACATTGTGCTCTCGGAGGCCGTGCTGAGTCCGGCAGGGGGAAGCGGCAACTGACAGCGGGCCCAGTCTTCTTTGTGAAGATCTGTGGCTTCCTCCGCTGTGGGCTCATCAGGCTCGAGCCACTGGATTTGGGTGACTGGACCCCAGAGGTGTGAGCACAGGCACTGCCATGCCTCTTGTTTGAGTGCTTTGTAAAGAAGGAGGTGGCTTGAAATGAGAGTGCACTCGGCACAGAGAATTGGCTTGGGGAGGAAGGCAGACAAGAGACTCAGAACTCAGGCAGCTGGCCCACACGAACTCTGAACTGCTGGATTCCAGACAACCAAACTGGGAAAGCCTTAAAAATCACCAGGGATAATAAATCACATCATCATCTTACCCCAGGATTTTTCTACTGCACTGCAACAGCTCCCTACCCAAACAGCGCTTACAGTGCTAATGAACGACTCTGCAAACATTTGAAAAATGTTCATTAAATGCCTATTCTGAGCTTTCACTCATGGACAATGGGGATACAGTGGTGAACAAGGCACAATTTTTTGTGCATGGAACTTACACTAGGTAAGGAATCAATTGCGCTGTCAGTGCAATGATTGATCGTTCTTGGTTAAGAGAAGTTGCTGAGGGACAACAGCCCACAAGGGGTTAAACAAAAAGCCACATTCTGCCTGTCCTAGTGACTCTAATGCCAGTATTCATAAAGGTTCAACCTCCCTCTCTTTTTGCCTCTGCTATTCTCCCTATTTGCATGAGGAAAGCCAAAGCCTCTTACCAATTACCCCTAATGCTGAGCCACAGACCCAAACAGAGCACAGATTATCTATTTAATTCTCCAGCCTGCAAGAGGGCATTTACCCATTGTCTATGTCTTAGTCAAACGTAATGGATTAGCTCAGAGCCCAGGGGGAAAGGCATGAATACTGTGTTTAGAAGGAAAGCTATACAGAGCGGAAATACAAATTCAGAGGATGAATTCATAAAAGAAAAAATCTAGTGCAGTTATAGGCAACCCCTGTGAGTTCCGGGGGTCAGGCCTGGGCCGTCTGCGGCCACGCTCTCAGCCCACATCTCGATGGTTCCTGTGCTCTGCCAAAGGTTGCCCCACCCCTCCAAGCTCACCCTGGACAAGGGCCATCCTTCACTCAGGGGATATGGTGCGACTGGACGGTGGGAGGACAGTAAGTCAGGATCCACAAGGCAGAAAGAAAAGTCCACTTCAGCTCCGTTTCCTTAGAAACCCCCACAAGCTGAGAATGGACAAGTAGCCACACAGTCAGACAGGAAGACTACTTCAGATTCATTCATCAAAGATCACAGCCTGAGAGGAGGAAGAAGAGATCATGAAGCAGCTTAATCTTTCAGGCAAGGCCCCAAAAAGCGGCCTCCTGCTAGCTGCAGCCGGACTGGGTTCCAAAGCCATGCAGCCATACAGCCATGCAGCCACACACAGGGCAAGTGAGTTGGGCCTAGAGCCCATCTGTGAGAAGTCCTGATGATGAAGCGAAAAGGAAGACATATCCTGGCATGATGTTTGGGTGCAGTGAGATCTCCCATAGAGAGCCCTTTGTGCATAACCACAAGATAATACATGACTTTCTATACCAAACCAGGAACAAATCTGATTGGATCTAATCCTGGAGGCATGTCAAGCACTTGTCCTCACTAGGACATGCCAGCTCTGGGACCAGAACTGGTTCTCTCCTACTCAAGAGCTCTGTGACTTGAGGCAAGTTACTGAACTTCTCTTAGCCTTATCTGTGAAAAGAATGAACTGTGATACACACAGGCAGTTAACAGCAGGTGCACCAGGCATGCACCCTGAGCCGCGCCTTCTGAAGGGCCCCACAAAACCCCAACTTTACACTTTTTTCTAATGACATCAAGTTTGGTTTCATATGTGCAATTTTAGCATCAATAGTACATAATATTTTCTATTTATTTAAAAATATGGCTAACATGTATTTTTATTTTCCCTGCTTCTTTTTTTAAGGGGTCCAATATTTCCTTCTGCACCCAGGACCTCAACCGACCTTAATCCACCTCTGGTAATACATGCACAACATGGAATGAATCCCTTCGAGGTCACATTCACCAAAAGAAGACAGAGACAAAGAGAACATACTGTATAATTCCATTAATGAGGTGCAAGAAAAGTCAAAACTAACTGATGGTTAGTATGTAAGTGTATACATATATAAAAACTCGCCATGCTATACACTGAACATGAATGCACTCTCAACACTCTACTGTTCATATAACACTCTTACATTTTTCTCTAAGATTTTTGTTTTTAAAGAAAATGTGAATAGGCTTGCAGAGTGCCTAGCACATGGCTAGCCCAGAGGAACTATTAAATAAATGTTAATATCACTTGAAAAACAAAGTCAAAAGATGGCATTAGCATTAGCATCAGTAGGAGCAGTGTGACAGAGCCTAAGGGTCATCAGTCTTCTTACTGCTCAGCGCCATTTGTGACAGCAGTTGCAGTGAGCGAGCAACGTTGGGTTGAATTTTGGGTACACGTTGGCTGATACTCTCTGCAATGCATTGTATCCGGAGGTTATTAGAACCCCAACTCTTCCCAGCAGGACTCAGGCTAAGTCTTTTTGTGAGTTTGGCAGCACAGGCACTCTTATCTGTACTGCTCAGCTGGGGAGCTCAGGTGGCAAAGGCTTGGGGGGGCTGAGGTCATCTGTCCATGAATACAGCCGGTGAAGACAGTCAAAGACCAAAGGCAAGTCTTTACACTCCAAGATCGTTCAATCTGTTTTGAAAATTTCTTTCTATCTAGAGACTCATTTCCTACTCCTATGGGGCGGGGGAGGGGGGAGGGTTTTTCTTTCTTTTTTGAAGGAGCCCTTCCACAGAGAAACAGCCCTTTCAAATATGAATAGAAAGATATAAGCTTAATTGAACCTGCACCCTCCATGAGATCCAATGGCGAGAGAAACAAGAGGTTCTGTGGTCTGAGGCAGTCAGCGTTACCATTGCTACCACCCCAGGTGGCTGCAGCAGCAGGAAGGGTCAGGGGGACAGGAAGGGTGGTAGAAATTGTCTGTGGTCTCTAAAAAGTTCTGGGTGATTTCCCCGGAAAGGAAAACCCTTGGTTCTACCAGCAAGCTTCAGCGGGGTGGTTCCTGGTCACTTCAGGCTGCTATGAATGAATGAGGCAGCATTCTGGGGCCTCCTACCATATACCCAGCACTATTAACGGAGGTCAGGATACAGCAGTGCCCAAAAAAGAGGCTGACAGGATGTTCTCTCCTGGTTGGCAGGATGTTCTAATGGGAGAGATAGATCATAAGCAAGTAAAGAAATATGATAATGGAACAGTTCAATTAAACAGAATAAATAAAAACAAAACAGGGAAGGGTGGAGAGTGATTGCGAGGGCTATGTATATAGGGCATTCAGGGAAAGCCTCTCGAAGATGTTGATGTTCAAACAACAACCTTTCATGGAGCTAAGTAGGACTGAGTTAGAGTTCTCAGGGGGAGCAGCCAGATACACATGTATTGGATCTCACCAGAACAAGTTTCCCTTCAATGCTCTAACTGCATCACTAAAAACCAATCACATCACACACCCTTAGCACCCAAGCATAGCATTTGCACCTCAAACTAAATCACTGGGCTATTTTAAAAAATTGTATCTGTTCGTTATGACATAGGTCCTGCAGGCTTCACATAACTTAGGGCACGGTTACCAGACTACAGGGGAAACCCCCTTTATAAAAGAATGGATGCCTGGATTGTCCAGTCTCCTACACACCTTCCAATTGCAGCCCAGGGCTTTTCCTGTTATGTTGCTAATATATGCTGGGAGACTGGAAGAGAAATGAACAAGGCTGCCCCTACCTGTGATAAGAAGACATAAATGAATAGGTGGACTAGTTACACACACTACCAATAACAAAATGTAGAAAATGATGTAATTATATAGTGAATTAACAGTACTGAGCCAATGAAAGGTGTATCTTCAGTCCAAAGCCAAGTGAGGTGATGAATACATTGGGGTTGTCCACTGCCCAGCAACAGAATGGTTATAATCTAGGCAGGAAGGTGAGATGCAAGTTTTCCTACCAACGTCAGTACCACAGCACTCAATGAGTCTAAAAGAACGGTCTTCTCCTTTCTTCACCTGCTTGAGAACATTTACAAAATGTCAGCCATGACCCAGACATTGAATGGGCACCATACAAACAGGGTCCTGGCTTATAAACAGTTGCAATGTAAAGTCATGAATGTATGCAGAGAGAAGCCTGAGAACACGGATAGGAGACGCTTATTTCTGGGAGTTAGGAATGCTTTAAGCAGAGAAAACAAGGGCCCGGACCTTGCACTTTGGGCAGTAATAACAGCAGTATTCAGAATGATAGAAGTTTAAAACAGCAAGGTGCTTTAGAAAACAATGGTATAGATGGGCCTGAAGACATAGCAATGGAATGGATCCTGTGCTGTCACCTCTTATAAGAAAACAATGGTATAACTGGAGTATAAAATAAGTAATAGGCATTTGTGGAAGGGAGGTAATAATAAAACTAACATTTATTGAATACCTATTGAGTGCACTATTCTCAGTGATTATATACGTATATCAGATTTATTTCATTTTCTCAATAATTGTACAAGTAAATATAATCATCATCCCCATTTCACAGAAGAGAAAACTAACATTGTTAAGTAACTTGCTCAAGGTAATTCAGCTAGTAAGGAGTAAAACTAAGCCACGAACTCCTTAATTAGTGCTTTAGCCACTACATGCTCACTGAGAAAATGGAAACCAGGTTCAAGACTGTTGACTTCACTGTTTGACCATGGGGATAGATTGGTGGTTTTTAAACTGGGAAGTGACATAGCTAGATTTACATTTTAGAAAGATTGGGCTGGCTGTAATATGTAGAATGTGACTGGAGCATTGCAAAACCAAAAGCTTGGTGACCAGTAGGAGGCCTTACAATGGTGCAGGGAAGAGGGGTTGTGGATCTGATGGTAGGCAGGATCCATGGGTAGAAGCAAACTGGCATAGTTTATTAAAGGGGAAAAGGTAGTGGCACTTTGTGATAGCCAGGACAGAGGGCTTAAGAGAGAGGGAGGTATAAAGGATGATCCATCAAAGTACACATTCAGTCTTGACAGGCAGATGCCGCCCTTAAAGTAATGAGAAAAGAGGATTGTCTTATCCTGGCAAAGAGAGACTGAAGACGTTCTTGTCAAGTCTTTGAGCTCAGGTGTGTGAATTCAGAAGGCTGATCCAAATAACAACCAACCTGAGCAGGCTGTCAGCCCCACAGTGATGTTGTTTCTTTTCCCTTTCCCTTCCTTTCTTTCTCCCTCCCTCCCTCCCTCCCTCCCTCCCTCCCTTCCTTCCTTCCTTCCTTCCTCCCTTTCTTTTCTTTCTTTCAAACGAATATAGCCATATTGGGTTACTTTCTTTCAGTTGTAAAATAACAAATGTACATGCACAATATTTAAGTGATACAGAAAAACACAGATAGAATAAAAGCTGCTCTAAAACCCCACCACCATTAAGACCTCGGTGAATTCTCTCCGGGTATATGTGAGAGCACAGCAGAGGCACGCCATGCATTCACATCCTCACACTTACTGCAACTCTTGTTTTTAGTTTGGAAATTTTCTTTTTTCACTTATACTATTATGGAAATATTTCAAAATCAATGAGTACAGAGTTAAGTCATCTTTTTCAGTGGCCAGGAGGTATTCCATTGCCTTTATGGACCATGGTTTATTATGAGTTCCAGCGATGGCCAAGGAAGATGATGGGCACATGGTCTTCCTCCGAAACATCTATAAAGCTGGACAAAATTAGTAAAATCAACCATTTCAAGCACTCTAAAAATCGATCAATAGCATGTAACAATCTAAAAAACATTTATGCTTGAACATCTGCTGATCACAACAGTGGGAATCTGTTACATTGTGGCCTGGAATTGGCAGCTTTAAAATATATCTGAACTTGAAATGTGTTCTCTCCACACACGTTCCAAGGAAACCCTTCTGGCTTGAGGTGTTCAAACACAGCTTCTGTCAAGTCGTTGAGTGACCACAAAGCTATGCACACACAGGGCAACTTTTAGGCTTAAGATTTTTTTAAATTCATCCTGACCAGGTAGGTGGTGGCGCAGTGGATAGAGCATTGGCCTGGAGTGCTGAGGATCCAGGTTCAAAACCCTGAAGTCACCAGCTTGAGCATGGGCTCATCCAGCTTCAGTATGGGCTCATCAGCTTGAGCGTGGGGTTGCTGGCTTGAGAGTGGGATCATAGACATGATCCAAGGTTGTTGGCTTTAGCCCAAGGTGCTGGCTTGAGCAAAGGGTCACTGGTTTGGCTGCAGTGCCCCAGTAAGGCACATATGAAAAAGCAACCGATGAATAAATAAGGTGCTGCAACTATGAGTTGATGCTTCTCATTTCTTTCCCTCCCTGTCTGTCTGTCCCTGTCTGCCCTCACTCTCTCTCTCACACACACACATACACAAAAATTCAAACATTAACACCAACAATTAATACAAAAAGAGTATAGACATGAGGGACTGTACCTTCAGGAGAAAAGGAGAAAGATTTCACAGATTTAGCCCATACACTTCACTAAACAAAGAAGTCAACAATAGACAAAAGAAATAACAATTCAGACTTGCTAAAATACAGTAAGTATCTAAAATGTCCAGATTTTTAACAAAAAAATTAGGAGACAAGAAAAGCAACAGGAAAGTAGAGCCTAGACTTAGGGGAAAGAGCAGTCAATAGTAACTGTTGAGTGTCCCAGATGTTGGACTACACAGAACAAGACTTCAAAGCAGCAATTATAAGTGGTCTAAGAATTAAAAAGTTTCAAAACTTCATAACACGTCTCTAAGCAACAGTGGACAGAAATAACTATTTCCACTTAATTTCTTCTCTGTTTTGCAAAGGTGACTTGGGAGGGATTGTGATTGGTAGTTAATTTGTATTAGCACCACAGGAAAGAGAGAAAGGGTAGAAAATATTTGAAGAAATATTGCCAAAATGTTGCCAAATTGGTGAAACGTTACAAACTTCAAGCTTTCGGAAGCTTAATGAATCCCAAGTTAAGATAAATACAAATAAAGGTGCACCTACATATATCACATCAAACTGTTGAGTAGCAAAGACAAAGAGAACACTCTTAAGTAGAGAAAAATCTATTACAAGTATCCTGCATGCTAGATATGTATTTTAGTTCCAATATTTTGTTTGTGAATGCTGGGATGAACATTTGTCTGATTATATTCCAAGAATAAATTCCTTTAGGTACAATTATTGAGCCAAAAGCTATTCTCATTAAATAGTCTTCCCTGCCTCTGATCCAGGCTTAGTCCTCTTACGTGGTATTGCTATTCTCTCTTCTGTGTCTTTTAAGTCTCGGATGTGTGTTGTTCCCTCCTCTGGGAACTCTCTACCACATCCATCTTTCCATAGCTAAATACTTCTAGTCCTTTCTTCATGCCTCAGCTTAAATATTTTCCTGGAGTAAACTACCCTGATCACTCACCCAAAGGCAGAGCCCACCCATCCCCATTTTTCTCACTCATAGAATCATGATTACTTCCTTTTTAGCATTTACCACATTTTGGAATTGTAGTGCATTCTGTGATTTTTGTTTATTGTCTCTCTACACCCATGAAGACAAAGACATTGTCTTTCCTGTTTGCCACTGTATATTAATACTTAATGTAATTCCCAGTACAGAACGGGGACTTAATAAATGTCCACTGAATAAATTTGCTTTGCTAAAGCAAACACATGCTAGAATTTTTTAAAATAAAATTTTCTGCTATAGCCAACACAGTTCCAACCCCAACTATCAAAGTCTCCATCTTTGGCTTTATTGGCCTACTTCCCGGCCTTCCCTTTTTGACATGCTTCCCCTCTATCTCATCTCTCCTAGTTTCCTGGCAATAATTGACCCCATAACCGGGCTTTGATAACCTGCTTTGGATGCAGCATATCCTGCTGGATATACTGGCATGCCCTTTCAACAGAGGATTCTCCATCCAACAACACACACTGAGCTTCTGATTAGCAGTGATCTGGGTTTTTCCTGCTCCAGGTCTTCAGGTCACCAAACAGGGCCCAAAATTGCAAACTACTTAGGTAAAATCATCCCGACTCAAGGGCTGGGTCCCTTACTGTCCTCCTGACATGCAGAAATCAATGTAACTCGGAAAGATCTGAGATAAGAACAGGTTTCACATGACCACTACTAACATAAGGGCCTATGAATTTCTTGGTAGAGTACAATTGCACACATATATGCCAGAGTGAGCTTATTAACAAACACCAGCAAATGTGTGTGTTCATTGTTGGTGTCTACAAGCGATGGCACAGTCCTGTACTAGCTGAGAGCTTCATTTATGTCATTTGTTTTATAAAGTGAAAATCGGACTCTCTGAAGAGGAATATTAGGCATCATAAGGAGAACAATTTTACTCTCGTTGCTGATGAAAGTGTAGTAAGCAAACTCATACTTGTTCCCCCTTAAGGGTGATGGTGAGGATGATGATGATGATGGCAATGGCAAGAACAGCTGGCATTCATCCAGGCTACCATGCACCAAGGTCAGTCTGTTTGAACCTGGCTGTGTTTCTCAAAAGCCCTACCTACCACTCCAGTCTTCACACAATGATTGACTCAATGGAGCTCAGTTGGGAAAAAAAAAATCATGAGTGAGACCAAAGATGAAAAAAGCTCCTTTTCTAATCTCTGAATCTCATCTCCAGCTCTAAAGCATTATAACATATTGGCAAGCAACAGTGAGCAGAGATATCTTTAATTATTTCCATGTAAGTTTTTCTCCATTTTGAACACTGGCTAGGAAGGTATTGAATTAGCAATGAATGTGTATCAGTAAAAAAAAAAAAAAAAAGCCAAACTAGCTGACAGCATTTCTTCAAAAACATCTCCCTAATCTGAGTTAAAGGTGAGCACATCCATTCAGAACAGGTATTGAGTACAAAGTCTTTTCCAATCAGCTCTGATTTTTCAAAGCTCTTCTGAGTTTTGCGTTTTACAAGAGCCTCTCCTTACATTTTTTTTACAATCTGGAATCGTGTTCAATGTAGCATGCCAGTGAAAAGGAAGCGGCTGTGATTCTCATGTGCACATGGTAACCGACTCTGTGAACTGCTATGTGTCACCACTGGGGAGGGACAACCAGGGTACAGCTTCACCTTGGGCCAGGATGCTACTCTGGTTCTCTGATATCACGGGGGGGGGGGGGGGAGGGACCTCAGTAATAATTAGCCTACCACTTGCTAAATGCAATAACCCCTCCACTACGTCCTCACGGGCTTCTTCGGCTTCTCTCGGAACACCTGTGTTATGGGTGCGGGAAGATTACTTTAGAATAGAGGTGAGACCTTACGTCATGTCTAGTTGGTAAATATATTATATATATATATATATATATATATATATATATATATATATATATATATATATATATATATATATATATATATATATAGTCACTATTTTCCAACTGTTAAAATTTGGGAAATTTCTCACAAAAACCTAGCTTCTTTGCTTCTTTAGATGAATCATAGTGCTGGCCCCTCTGGGCCTCATCCCTACACGGAAAAACAGAATGGTGCTGAGGAACAGATGCTCCTTTTGAAAGGAGCGTGGGCCCTCTAATTTACCACAATCCCTACCACTCCCTAGTGCCAAGAGGTCTGCATTAATTGCCACACCTGTACTGTTGTTTTCTTACGGTAAAGGAAAAAATGTGTTCCCAGAACTCTTTGGGGAATGAAACACAGCCTTAAAGAGTTTTGATTTTTCTCATCAATATTACTCACTTAAGTGACACAACCCCCCGCCAAGTCTGTCAGAAAACCTGAAGGACCCCCTCCCCATCAGCCACCTCGCTCCATCAGTTTGCCATGCAATTCCTATAAATCTTTCCAATTCTCTGTGCATCAATTTACCAATCTGCAAAGGGAGGCTCTCACTCCCTTCACCTGACAGAAACACTGTAGAAGCCATTTGATAACATCTGTAAAAAAGCGGTGAGCTTCCCGATGCAAGTACATACCACAGAGTATGCATGTTAACACACTAGATGTTATTAAAGTTGCTTATCTACCTTCAAGTGACACTCTCATAAAAGTGGCAAGCAATCCATGGTCAGATCATGCTAAGCAGTATTTCAAGCCCAGACTTGATTGCAGACCTATAAACTGGCTCAATTCTGTAGAGAAAATCTGGGGGTTGTGTGTGGGGGGGAGGGGAGATGACTAGAGAAAGAGAAACTCTGTTATAATCACTGTCCCTAAAGACAAGGAATGAGCAGATAAGAGGGGATGAATCTGGAAAACTATGTTGCTACAATTCATTGTGGGTTAACTATGTGCTACAAACCTTAAATGCATAATCTTATTTAATTCTTAAAAAACATAATAAACTTCCATAGCTATTATTATATTCACCTTACAAATGAAGAGTCTGAGCTCCAGAGAAGTTAAGTAAGGTTTCCAAGGACACGCAGCTAGTAAGCAAATAAAAAGTGTTCAATATTAGGGCCTGAATTCTTCATCCCTTTATACTTAAGAGAAAAGAAAAGAAATTGCATTTATTAAGTCAATACTATGTACCAGGCTAGGTTTTTTTAAAACTCTATTGAGGTATAATTTACATACCATAAAATCCACTGGTCTTAAATGTATGTCAAGATTTTAATAAATTTCCAATATTTCAAAATCTAGTTTTAGAACATTCCCATCACCATGAAAGGTGCCTAGTGTCTATTTGTATCAGACCCTGTTATCATACTCCATTAATCTACTTTCTTCCTTGATAAATTTGCCTTTCAGGATATTATTTATAAATATAGAATTATATACCATATGATCTTTTGCATTTGGCTTATTTTACTTAACATAACCCTTTAGAGGTTCACACGTATTTTAGCAGTTACCAGGATTTCATTACTTGTTATTCCATTGTGAAGGTACACTACATTTTGTTTATTCTTTCACCAGTCCATGAACATCTGCATTGTTTTCACTGTTGGCAGCACGGACTTATATATAATGCCACTCTGAGCATTCCCAAACAAGTCTTTGGGAGCTTGTCTTCCCAAATGGATGGATATCTATGAGTGGAATTTCTGAGTTGTATGACAAATTCCCGTTTAACTTTTTAAGAAACTGTCAAATTGCTTACAATGAGACTATCATTTTAGGTTTTTATTGCTAGTGTATAAAACAATATATACTCTACTTTCTCCATATCCTCACCAATACTCATTGTTATCTGACACTTTATTTTAGCCATTTTTTGGGGGGATAGGGTAGTTTCAACTTGTGGTTTTAATTTGTGTTTCCCTAAGGCTAATGATTTCAGATTCTTTTCCATTTACTTATTAAGTGTGTGAGTGTGTGTGTGTGAGTGTGTGTGTGTGTGTGTGTGTGTCTTAAACAAAAAATGTTTATTTCTCACTAATCTGAAGACTAAGTATAAGGTCAAGGGGCTGGCAGATTCAGGGTCTAGTGAGAGAGTTCGTCCTGATTTGTAGGTGGCTTCTGGTTAAGTGTAACTTCACATGGTAGAGAGTGGGAAATCTGGTGTTTCTTTCTGATTTCTTTTATTTTCAATTAAAAAAATTATTTAGAAAATTAAATTTAAAAGGCTGACATTGATCAATAAGAATACATAGGTTTCAGGTATACAATATTTGAATTGTTGACTATATTGTATACCCATCACCCAATGTTTTTACTCATGTTTTTTTCTTTTATTCATGTTTTTATTTTATTTTAGGGGGAGGGTAAGAGAGGCAGGGAGAGAGAGACAGGAACATGGAACTTCTCCTATATGTGCCCTGACCAAGGAATCGAACTGGCAACCTCCACATTCCAGGACAATGCTCCAACCAACCAAGCCATCTGACCAGAGGGCCAAATAGAGCTATTTGCTCTATTTAAGAGATAGAGTAAGGAAGGGAGAGAGAGGGGAGGGGAAAGGGAAGCAGTCATTTGTTGTTCCACTCAGTCGTGCATTCATTGGTTACTTTCCCTGTGGGCCCAGGCCGGGGATCAAATCCATAACCTTTTACGGGACGATGCTCTTAACCAACTGAGCTAAGCAGCCAGGGTCATGTTTTTATTTTTATTTATTTTATTTTATTTTTTACAGGGACAGAGAGAGAGTCAGAGAGAGGGATAGATAGGGACAGACAGACAGGAACAGAGAGAGGTGAGAAGCATCAATCAATAGTTTTTCGTTGTCATTGTGACACCATAGTTGTTCATTGATTGCTTTCTCACATGTGCCTTGACCGCGGGCCTTCAGCAGCCCAAGCACCCCCTTGCTGGAGCCAGCGACCTTGGGTCCAAGCTGGTGAGCTTTTGCTCAAGCCAGATGGGCCCGCGCTCAAGCTGGTCACCTCGGGGTCTCGAACCTGGGTCTTCCGCATCCCAGTCCGATGCTCTATCCACTGCACCACTGCCTGGTCAGGCCATGTTTTTATTTTTAATCCTGGCTTCCCAAGGTTTGCCCTAGCTTGGTGGTCAGCTAATGATTGGACTGGTCAGAAGTAGTACTTAAACACCTCAGTTTAGTAAGATTTCTGCCCTTTGCTGATGGACCTGTATGTAAGTTGAAGAAAACATTCATAGTTCGAGCTGTTTATAAGTCTTCTCAGGGTATTTTGCAATGGGATGCCTCACATCTCCTATATGAATCACTAAGCCTCATACTCATCCACCAAGGAACAGTTAGCGTGGCCCTCTCCATGGCTCCTGAGCACGCATGCAGACTTGCTCATACACGTGGCCTTCCAGACCAACAAATGTGTGGCAGTTCATCAAGGTCCAGTATGGTTATCTCATTCTCTGGATCTCCCTGTTAAATGTCCGATTAATTTGTTGACCTGTGACTTGCCTCAACCAATACTGCAAGTTGACTTTCTAATTTTTTCCCACTGACATTGCAATTGGTTTTTAACAATACCCCAGGATATGTAATATATACCGCTCCAAAGCAACCCAGTCTGCTACAGCAGCACAGCTACTGACTAGCTTGCTGTTTTCTCTGCTGTTATAGAACTACTCTGTATGCATTACAGGGCTCATCTATGCTCTTAAGGCAGGAAGGAAGGCCTGTCCTGGTTCAGTACTGCCCAGAATTGTACAGGGAAAGTCTTTCTTATTCTTTAAGTTGATATTAAGAAACCTACTTGCCTACAGATATAAACCACATTCACCAACATTAGGTTTATTAGAAAAAAAAAACTGTAAAGGTAAAATGTTTTTTTTCTACATAAACTTATCTCAGAATTGATTAGATTAGATGTTATGTGGCAAAGCATTCCCCATAACTGGGACTAGAACCCCAACCCCTGAACTCTGGATCAAAGCTCTTTCAACTAGAACACTCTGTCTCCTATTCATGTCTTTCCTTTTCAACGATAATAATAACAAAAATAGAAAAGTAAGAGGTTCTTAAGTCCACTATTCAAATATATGGAAAGACTACTTGGTATAAACAGCTTGAAACACAGTAATATCAGCTAAATACACTGCTGTCCTTTAATCCAATTTGATGATCATTCCAATTGGCTGGAGCATGAATTCTAAGAAATCACTAGTTGTTCACAGTAAGTGCTAAGGTGAGCTCATATTCTGGAGAAGGCCATGTTTTCCCCAGCTAGCAGATGTTTTGCTAGCTGATATTTAGCAAGAAGTCAAAATTGTCCTTTGTCATTATGCCTAATGGAACTCAAAGAATAAATGAAAATCCTTTTACTCTAATTCAGAATGCATTTTTGTCTCTCTGACGCCTATACTCATTGAGTTCTTAAAAGCTCAGGCCAGGGGACACATAGAAGAGAAGATGGCTGAGTCTGTGTATGGGAACAGTCAAAGAGATGAGTCACTTTTAAGCAGGAAGAAGAGCAGACTGTACCCATGTTAGCCTGTTACACTAAAGCAGGGATTGGGAACCCTTTTGGCTGAGAGAGCCATGAACACCACATATTTTAAAACGTAATTCCGTGAGAGCCATAGAATATGTTTGCATTTTATGTAAGACCAACACTTTTAAAGTACAATAAGTCTCTGAATTCTTTTTAATAACGTTGTTGTGCTGTTGCTAACCAATGATGAATAAAGTACTTCTTACCATTAATGCAACTTGGTTTTGCTGATGGCTTTGTAGTCTGTTTGATACATGGTGAGGTTAAGCTTCATTTAGGCATTGAGACTTCCATCCGTTAAATGTGATCGTAGGTTGGTCTTAATGTTCTTTAGATGTGAGAAAGACTGCTCGCATGCATATGTACACCCAAACATCGTCAGTACAGCAATACTCACATGCTGCAGTGTGTGGTATGTGACGGGAAGCATGCTCCAAGTTTTGACAATCAGCTGTTCTGTGGGTTGAAGTTTTTCCTTTTCTCCCCACTTGTGTTTGCTCGCCAACTCAGCTTGCTGTCGTGCAAGTCTTTCCAAATCTTCATTCAGTGACTTGAACTTATTCACCCACATGTCTGAGGCCTTCAGATCAGCAGCTTATAGCTCAAAATCTCTGGAGGAGACACTGGGGATGTAACTCAGGTTGGCGCTGTCCACTGCACACTCGTGTGGATGGGTGATAAACTTAAAAAGACAAGTGTGCTCACGAAATTTTCTAAAGCATGCTTAGAATGACTGCAGGAGATTAGATGTGAAGCCCGCTAGCTGCTGGAGATCAAGATGTTGAGCAGGGTCACTTGCTGTGCATGCATCTTTAAACTTTCCCAGTTTCTCAAAGTGTAGTAAATGACCTGTTTCAGTGTTGGTGATGAAGAGTTCCAGCTCATTTTCAAATGCAAACACTGCTTGTTGAATGGATAAAACTGTATTTCCAACACCTTGCATTTTCACATTGAGCTGGTTCATATGATCAGTCATGTCCATGAGATAGTAGAACTTCAGGAGCTACTCAGTGTTAGCTAACTCAGGATGCTTGATGCTTTTCACTTCAAGAAAAGTCCAGATTTCACTCAGACAAGCCACAAAATGGCTGAGCACCTTCCCTCTTGACAACAAACACAGAAGCAGACCAGGATAATTATTTCCAATTTCATCCAGCAGTGTTTTAAACCAGTGATCATTTAAAGCTCAGGCAACAATAAAGTTGACCACCCGAATGACTAGCGACATCACCTCACCAAGCTGCTCATCACATATCAGAGCACAGAGCACCTCTTGATGCAGGATACAGTGAAAACTTAGGATGGGTCTCTTTTCATGGTCATGAAGAAGTGCTACAAATGCTCTGTTTTTCCCCACCATGCACAGAGCACCATCAGTATATACCGAAATAAGTTTATCCATCAGTAGATATTTTTCTTTAGTGAACTCAGTGAAAGACTTGAATAAATCCTCCCCTCTGTTGTCTCTTTCATAGGCAAAACAGCAAGACTTTCCTCACATAGTGTGTCACTGACAGTATACCTTGCAATCACGCTGAGCTGGGATAAATGGCTATGTCTGTTGACTCACCCAAAGTGAGAGAAAAGAATGATGCTGCATTTATGTCCTTCACTTGTGTTGCCTCGTTTTGATTTGCCATCATGATGGTATGATCATGAACAGTTCTTGCCGACAGAGGCATGTCTTTTATTCATTTGATTATCTTGTCTTTATCCGAAAAGTCATCAAAAAGTTCATTGGCAACATCAAGCATGAATGTTTTGGCATACTCCCCATCTGTGAATGGCTTTCCATTTCTCACATTGCTAAAGCACCAGCAAAGCTAGCCGAATTCCAGTTAGGTCCAAACACAGAGTTGCTGCTGACTAGCTTGCACTCTGCATGGTAGCCCTTGACATGCTTTGTTCCTGCTGTCCCCCGCTGGATATTTTCATGCAAATGTAGTATGGCATGTGTCAAAATGCAGCTTTATATTTGATCGTTTCATCGATGCAATTTTATCACTGCATATTAGACACACTGCAGAACCTGCTCTCTTCACAAAGGCAAATTTCTTTGTCCATTCCTGATGAAAAGTACGATACTCCTCATCTGTTTTTCTTTAGCCATCTTCTTCGTCAAAAGGGTTTCTCCAATTAGCTAGCTGACTACTTGATTAAAAGAAGTTTACTTCCTGACCCCACAATGACCCATGTACGTTATGTATTATCCAATAAAAATTTGGTGTTGTCCCAGAGGACAGCTGTGATTTGCTCTAGCCACCTGGAACCATGAACATGAGCGGTAGGAAATGAATGGATTGTAATACATGAGAATGTTTTATATTTTTAACATTACTATTTTTTTATTAAATATTTGTCTGTAAGCCAGATGCAGCCATCAAAAGAGCCACATCTGACTCGTGAGCCATAGGTTCCTGACCCCTGCACTAAGGGCTGGGAAATGTTCCTAGTTTCTTCTCCACTGGATAAATGCTCTTATCCCATATCCCATATTCTGAGGGGGAATAAATGTCAGTTATCTTTTCTATTTCCCAGTTTTAAGGTAGGAGAAACCACTGCTGGTTTGATGAGAATGTCTATCACACTACCATGTTCTAACCTGTGTCCAACTCATCAGTCTCAAAGCCTGCTGGTCTGAAACATGAGAGGAAACCAGAAGAAGAGAAGGGCAATTAAAGTGCTATGGGCCATCATCTCACTGTCTGTGGGAATCTGTGGCTCTCAGTTTTGTGCCGAGGAAACGTGCACAAAGGGCGCCCTAAGTCCTGATGCATCTCCAGTACCGGCAGCAAGTCCATGATGGGCAGGCATCCTGCCGCCATGCCGCATGGCAGCCACCCAGACAGTCCTTCAAGCCTGAAGCCCAACTGCCAATCCAGGAGCCTGGAATGCTTTTCTAATTAGACAACTGGCCTGATCTTGTTTCCTGTGGTTCCTGAGGCCTACCATAGCTTTTCCAAAGAGTACGAATATTCAATGTCTGATGTCCCTATGCTAGGACTCTGCAGAGTGGCCTCATGTTGGAACTTCAGCAGTTTCCTGGAAGCCCAGACCACATCAGCTGCACCCCTCGCTTTCCCAGCCAGGGGTACAGACTGTGCCTGGCCCGGGCCACCCTCCGAGAGAGAGGAAGCTGTTGTGCTATAGAGAGAACAGAGCCCTTGCCATCTGAAGGACAGTGTTTGAGTGATAAGTTCTTTGAAACCTACTCACTATGGGCAAGTCGTTAAGTTTCTGAAGCTCTGAAGCTCAGATTGCTCATCTGTGAAGGGCAGATAGAGTCACTGACCCCGGAGTTGGTGTGGCAGAGACAGCAGTCTGCCGCATGCAGCACCCATTGAGTCCCTTCTGGCTACATTTGGTTCGACAAGCAAAACTACATTTCCTGGACGCTCTGACAACAAGGGTACTGTCATGTGCAATAACTTCCTCCATTCATACACAGCCACACAAGATGTATGTACCAAAGCAGCATGAGACAGTGGCCACACAGTAAGAACAAATCTCCTGACGATCTGAGTGGTGGAGACCTCTGGCTCCTCTGGAAGACTGGAGATTTTGGTTTTAGGCATGGGGGCCACAGAGATCAAAAGGCAGGTACCAGGGACACCAAACGGCAATAGACCTTCCAAGAATGGGGCCACAGAGAGACCAGACGGCTCTACTGACCCTGGTGTTCTCAGTGTAACATCCAAGCTTGGTTTTCTAGAAAATCTACTTGTATCAGTTCTCTACTTCTGCAAGAATAACACACCCTAAAACTCATTGAATTGCAGTACTCTCCCTTTATCCAGTTTTGTTTTCTGCAGCTTGAGTTACTTGACGTGAACCATGGCCTAAAAATATTAAATGGAAAATTCCAGAAATAAATAGTTCACAAGTTTTACATTGCATGCGGTTCTGAGTAGTGTGATGAAATCTTGTGCTATCCCACCCGAGATGTGTGTTATCCCTTTGCCCAGCATATCCTGTGTACACTACCTGTCACTTAGTAACCATAGCAGTTTTCAGATCAACAATCACAGTATCTCAGTGCTTGTGTTCATGTTTTACTTAATAATTGCTCCAAGTGCAAGAGTGGTGATGCTGGCAATTGAGGTATGCCACAAAAGCAGCTGCAAAGTACTGCCTTAAAGGGAAAAGATACATATGCAGAGGGAAAAATAGTGTATATATAGGGTTTGGTCTTATCCACGATTTCAGGCATCCACCGGGGGTCTTAGACTATATCGCTTGTGGATGAGGAGGGATTACTGTATTTAGTTTGAGAGTCATCTAGGTGATTCTTCTGGTTTAGCCCAGATTCCTTCATATGTTTGGCTGTTAACTAGCTATTGAATACTCTAGGATAGCTTTGGCTGGGGCAATTTAGTCAACTTTCTTTGTCTCCATTGTCTCTCTTAACTTCCACAGATTAGTCCGAGCACTTTCTCATGGCCATGCAAGAGCAAGGGCACAAATGGAAGCTAACTAGCATTATTTAAGCCTCTGCTTCTGTCACATTTCCAAACACCCATGTCCTACAGGTCGGAGGGAGAGAGCACTACAAGGTTACATGGCAAAAGGCATGGCTACAGAAAGAAAAGATTAAAAATGGGACCCATTACTACAATCTGCTATAGCATATAAATCTCAATTTCGTATTAAAGAGATTAAGTAAATTGTCTGGCCTCCCAAAGTTGCCACTACCAAGTGGTGGTAATGAAAAATTAACCCGCTACAATATGACCCTAACGCACCCAGAAACATTCTGCTACACACATACAAACATATAAGTATATAACTGTATTTTTATACAGTTACATAGTTATAAAAATATATACTAGCATATATATGCATATATACATACACATTTCTATATATTTGTAAATAAAATCATCCCTTCATATCCATAGGTTCTACATCCATGATTTCAATCAAAAACAGATTGAAAATAAGTGTTTTTGACCCATGGTTGGTTGAATCTGCAGATGCAGAACCTTGGACACATAGCACTGACCAGGGATTGAGCATCCTCAGATTTTGGTATCTGTGGAGGTTTCGGAAGCAAGCCTCATTGGATACCAAGGGGACAACTGTATACATGTACATATATATGTGTGTGTGTGTATGTGTGTGTGTGTGTGTATATATATATATATATAGTGTGTGTCTGTCTGTTAGACATACAGATCAAGGGCTCAAAGATCAAATTCAGCTAAAAGTCTGCTTTTCATGACCTGTGAGGTAAAAATGTTTCTTATATTTTTAAAATTTGTAAAGTAAAAACAACAAAACAAAAAAATGTGCATCAGAAATCCCATATGGCCGGCCTGAAGAGCCTAAAATGTTTATTACATGGCCTTTTACAGAAAAGGTTTGTTAGAGAATGGACTCCATGTATGACTTGTTGATCCAGAGGCTCCACTTTAGACCCAAGTGTAGAATTTACAAGAAACTATTCATGACAATTTCTCCCCAAATAGAAGGAACTGAGTCTTCAGGTACTGAGTTTCTCAACACTGTAAACATTCATGTGGAAAGTGAACATTTATCCAAAATAGCACATTTGTACTTCAAATAGAGTAAAATCAGTTAACCTCAGAGTTATTCAATTCTATTAACAGATTAAAAACTGAGGGTGGTGCTCATGTATACCTGCCCCTCTCAAAGACCAGGAAAGGCATTAGCACACTCATATGATTTTTCCCTGTGTAACACGTAAGACCAGAGCTGGAGGTGGCTGAGCCTTCGGGAGATGGAGGTTTGCTTGGGTATCTGAATTTCCTGGGTCCTGAACGTTCCACCAGGGAGACAAGCACAGCAGAAGTATTTATACACTAGGACCACTAATCAGGGTTTAATTAGCCTTATAATTAGAATAGTAAACAGAAGTACAATTCCCAAATTGCTCATTGTTTTTTGTTGGTTTTTTTTTTTTTACCTCTACAGAGCACTCTTTTATTCACTTTTGCACCTCCCAGCATTTCAGCACAAAGTTAATCATTAAAATGTGTTAAATACAAACTTCAGTGTTATCATATTTGCTTAATTTCACTGTCCCTGTGCATTGACGATGGCACATTTGGCTCTGTGAGTAATGCTGAAACAGGAAAAGCATGTTATTATATCCAGTCACACTGTAGTTGTTCCAGGGCAAAGTAGCCGGCCGCACAGACTTGTGTAGATGGTATTCATGGAAGTAGGTTTTTATTTTTCATGATGTTTATTTAGTTTTATCCTCAAAAAAGTAAGTTTCAATGTCCTCTCCATTTTATAAATGAAATAACTGGCATGCAGAAGAGTTCAGTGGTTTGCCCTAGGTCCCTACGTCTAAAAGGTTTCTCAAACTGTGAGACCCTGACCAACTTGATCAGTATTAATTAGGGGTCATACCAGGCACCCTGTATGCACCACTAAAGATCACTTGGCTTTGCCTCTTTCTGGAGCCTTTGGTCACCTGTTCAACCCCAGCCATTCCTGTAACAACCAGTTCTCCCAAGTCCTCACTGACTTAACTTTCCATGAGTGTAATCTGACAAAACCTTGGTTATGCCAATGACCTGTGCCTTCTTCTCTCATCCTTAATGTCCCGGCTGAGCATAAGGTGTCACAAGACCCAGCCGGTACCCAGGCATATCCGGAAGTGCAGAGGAGCTCACACTGCATGGGGCAAACCTTTAAGCCTTGGGTGTGGGAGACAGTGGGTCAATTCTTCCCCATGCCATCCCTGGTATGACAATCCTGAAACACTTTGATTCCATAGACTACTGGAAGACAGTCTTTTTAAAATTTTTTTACTTATTTATTTTAGTGAGGAGAGAGACAAAGAGACAAAAGAGAAGTGGGGAGGAGCAGGAAGCATCAACTCCCATATGTGCCTTGACCAGGCAAGCCTGGAGTTTCCAACAGGTGACCTCAGCATCCGGTCAACGCTTTGTCCACTGAGCCACCATAGGTCAGGCTGGAAGACAGTCTTGTGAGAAACTGGTTTCACCTGACACAGACTGAAGGGAGCTCAACAACACACACCCCCACCCCCCAGTCCTGGCACTCCTTCATTCCCTTTCTCAAACCCTTTGCCCTCCTGGTATTTCTCTGGGATTTTCGTTTCCACTAAAGTAGTAGGATACAAGCTTTTGCCTCAGGCTTTGCTCTCTGGGACCCAGGTCTGGCACTACTGAATTGGAATACACAGGAGTGGGTATTTTTATATGCTCCCACCCAGTTGATTTTCAAGCAACCTAGAATCTGAGAATCGCTGAGTCTAGAATGTAAGCCCAGTGCAGGACTCTAACCTCGGTGACCTTTCTATCCTAACGCACACTGGGTAAATGAAAGACAACCCTATTGTTCTTATGCTGGGTCAATGAGAGAGAAACCCTGACTGATGGCACCCATTCACTCAATGCTTCAGGGGCTGCTGAAAGGCTCCTGATACCTAACCTACCTACTCCCACGTACTGTACCAACTTGCCTTCCCATACCTGGTCCAGCTTGTCATGCCTGCACTGATCTGGGATATCAGAGAGGTTCCATTCTGTCTTAGTTCCTGGCTCTGGCTCACAATCAGTCAAACGCACTTTCTGGATATGGTGTCCACAACCCCCTCTCTCTCGCTTTCTCTCTCTCTCTCCTCTTCTTCATTCCCTTTCTCTCTTCCTCTTATGTTTTCTTTTTTCTTTACTTTTTCTTCTTTTTCTTTTTCTGTCATTCACAAGCCACTTAAACCAGCCCTAAAGACAGATTATAACTTATTGCCTCTGTTGAAAAAAAAAATTCATATTAAATATTAAATGAATAAAGTATAGCACTCCCTGCCCCCAAAGTGACCAGGGGACAAATATCTCTGGTCCTCTGTTACAGCTGTTTTCATCCTCTGAGTAACATCTTAGAAGCTGGATTAAAAGGGGTATTGCAGGCAAACATCTTTAGAAATGCTATAAATAGCTAATCGGCATGATCGGAGAACAAAAAGGAAACACAGCCAGTGTAATTAGTTCACTTACTGAACAAGCTGACTATCCAAGGCTGAGGACTGTGTTCCAGCTGATGGGGCTGTGAGCTGGCGGGAAAGGAAAACAGACTTTCCGTATGGGCTGCGAGAAGGGCACACAGGTGGTACCCAAGCCTCAGTGAGCTCCCACAGTCCTCATCCCAGGGAATAAACAGTAGCCCACAGACGTGTGGAGAGGCAGAAGTCCAAGAACTGAGTATATAAGAAACATGAGAAGAAACTCAAGGATCCTGATACCAGAAAGCAAACAGAAATGCAGGGCACAGGGAGGACAGTGCGTGATGCAGGTCATCATGGGAAGTGGCTGGGAGATGCGCTTGTCTAGTGTTTCCTGAATAGTAATGATAATAATGTTAGCTAATGTTTACAAAGTACTTACAAGAATTGTGAGCACACTTAGTCCTCTCAAGAACTCCTTTAAAGTAAGTACTGTTATAATATCCATTAAAGGAGAGAAACTGAGGCATGAATTGAATGAGTAGGTACTTTGCACAAGGTTAAATCTATAATTTCAAAGTTTTTAAAGCAATGGAACATTTTTTTCTACTCAGAACCCCAATAATAAAAACAAATAAAAGCAGAGTGATGGAAGAAAGGATCCTGGACCTCAGAATTCTAGCACCCCCTAGAATCCACCCGGAAAACCACTCCCTGAGCACAAGCTGAAAACCAGAGAGGTGTTCAAGGTCACTGGGGCCAGCCAACAGTGAAGCTAGGAAACAGATCTCCTGGAGCCTACCACATTGTCCCTCCAGCAATGCACTTCACAGTTGAAGGGCCTCCTTATGGAAAGTTCATCTCCCCTTTTTATCCACAACTGGACTGAGGACTTCGTTTCATGTATATAGCACCAACTACCACCTTCTGCCCATCATTTATGAGGTCCTTGAGAAGAGCCTATGCTTGTTTCATCTTAGAACAGAGAGACTCACCACAGAGGCTGACACACAGCCAGACTCAGTAAAGTCTAATCAATGAATGGATGTTTTTGCCCTGATTGGCTAGCTCAGTGGTAGAGCATCGGCCCAGCATATGGAAGTCCCGGGTTTGATTCCCAGCCAGGGCATAAAGGAGAAGCACCCAACAGCTTCTCCACCCTTTACCCTCCACTCTGTCTCTGCCTTCCCCTCTTGCAGCCAGGGCTCTATTGGAGCAAAGTTGGTCTGGGGGCTGAGGATGGCTCCATGGCCTCTGCCTCAGGTGCTAAAATGGCTCCTGTTGCAATGGAGCAATGTCCCAAATGGGCAGAGCATCGCCCCCTGGTGGGCATGCCAGGTGGATCCCATTTGGGCACATATGGGAGCCTGTCTCTCTGCCTCCCGGCTTCTCACTTCAGAAAAAAAAAATGAATGGATGCTTTGATGGACAGAGAAATGAATGAATGAACGAACAAATGAATCTGTGAGCATCTTTTCACCTGTTATTTTTGTATAACACTATGAAGGATAAAAAGTATCTCCATGCCTCACCTCATTTTTCATTTTCAGTGCCAGCTGGGAAGAAATATTATTGCTTCTACTTCAGAGATGAAGGTCCTCAGGGTCCTAAAGGAAAGTTTATTTTCCAAGGACCCACAAGCCAGGAAGTAGGGGTACTAGGATTGCACTGAGGTCCCTGATTCCTAAAAATAATCAATCACTAAGGACAAACAAGGTACCCAGAGTAGTCACATGCATAGAAAAATAAGGTAGAATAGTGGGGGCCAGCGGCAAGTGGCCAGTGGCCAGGGGGTAGGTGGGAGCTGTTGTTTAAGGGAACAGAGTTTCATAAAATGGAAGAGCTCTGGGGATGGATAGAGGCCATGGTAGCACAACAACATCAACAAACGTGATGTCACTAAACCATACACGAAAAAGTGGTTAAAATGGTCAATTTTGCATCATTTGTATTTTACCACAATTAATATTTTTTAAATCAGTATCTAATATTTATTATGTGTTTGCTATGTGCCAACCCTATTTTCAACACTTCATTTTCTTTAATCCTCACAACAACCCAATGAAGTAAATACTATTATCATCTCTATTTATAAGTGAGAAAGAAGGCTGAGTTACAAAGAGGTAAAGTGTGTCAACCAAAGTCACATAGCTAGTAATCCTAGAACCAGGCCCAATGAGTCTGCTTCCAGTCATTACAATAAATAAACAAAGGTTGATAATACATTTGATGCTGGAGAAGAATTTAGAGATGGGTCATGTGTACGCATCTCTATCTAAATCTGTATCTGTATTAAATGCCTCAACTTCTTCATTAAATGGGAGCATCTTAGTAAATAAATATGTTTTTATTTTAGTTCACTTCTCAGACTGAAAGAGAGCAATCCAGTTAAGGGAGGCATATGCACTTAGAGAACAGGGGCTTTGTATTCAGGGAGGACTCGAATTTAAATTCTGGCCCCAGCACTGTTTGCCTACCTAATATTTGACATTTCCTGTGACCTCTCTGAGCCTATAAAGTAACAATGATAATGTTATTATGAACACAGTAATTGTGAACACTAAATGAGATAATCAGTGTAAAAGCAAAAGCCCTCATACTTGGCTCAACAGATATTTGTTCCCATTCTCTTTTAAAAGGGGGGGGGATAAAAATATCTTGTCCTCAATTCTTAACACTTATCTAGTACACCCTTCAGCCTCTGGGTGTGAAGATGCTCTAATAGTTCTGGGAAGATTAATATCTGTGCTACTTTTCAAGATCTACAAAGTAAGAATCCTCAATAAGTCAAAATACAGTCACGGGAAAGAAAATCTCTTAGTTCTAAACTAAATCCACTCTGCTGCTGATGGTCCACTAACCCTTCCTTTGCCAAAAGACTCTTTGTAGGTTCTGGGTATCTTCTTCTCATTGAAGCCCTTTATTCTTCAAGTTGAATGATTCCAACTTCATTCATCCATGTCCACTTTCCGTGATATCGCTGTAGCCATGATATTGTTGCAAACAGAGCCCTAGGGTCTGACTGGGACTGAATCAAATAAGATTATATTGAACCCAAATAATGGCCTGACAATTGTCCAAACACAGTGTAGAGTACTGTTCAACCTGTGGTCCATATTAGTGCCAAGATTCTTTTCTGTTTTGCTGTTCTCAATCATTCCTCTGATATAGTAGTAAATGCTATTCCCAGTAAATAAGAATAAATAAATTTAGTTGTTTCCTTGTCTTTCTTTTTCTTGCTACTAAATACACTAAATACAGTGTGTCTGTAAAGTCATGGTGCACTTTTGACCAGTCACAGGAAAGCAACAAAAGATGATAGAAATGTGAAATCTGCACCAAATAAAAGGAAAACTCTCCCAATTTCATACCTATTCAGTGCAGTTCGATGTGGGCTCCATTTGTTGCCCTACACACATCCAAACAATAGTGAAGTTCTTGCCACACACAGGTAAGGACGTCTGGTGTAACAGAGTGAATAACGTCTGTGATTCTCTGTTTTAAGTGATTAATGTCATTGATACATTCAATGTACACATGTTGCTTCACATAACCCAAAAAGTAAAAGTCTAAGGGCATCAGATCTGGGGATCGTGGTGGCCATGGCTTGACAGAACCCCTGCCTATCCACCACAGGGGGAATATTCTATCCAGAAACTCATGAACAATGGTGGCGTAGTGTGGAGGAGCGCCGTGCTGTTGAAAGATGACACCTTCTGGAAATTGTGGCACTACATACAATTCCAACATGTCAAGATAGGCGTTTGCTGTCACAGATTGCTCTGCGAAAAAAAATGGGCCTATCACCTTATCATGCCTCAGGCCACAGCACACGTTCACTTTAGGGGTGTTACATTCTTATTCAACATAGGCATGAGGATGTTCAGCAGCCCATATTCGGATGTTATGGCGATGAACATGTCCACATATATGGAAGGTCACCTCATCGCTAAACACAATCTTCTGCAAAAATCTTGCATCATTGTAGATCACATGAAGCATATCTGTACAGGTAGCAAATGTGCATCATGTGGGTCTATCCACCGGTTTGATAGCGTGCAACAGCCGCAATTTGTACCCCATAAAACAGAGACGTTTCTTTAACACCTTATGAACTGTAGTCTTGCTTAGGTGTAAATGTCGAGCACACACATGCACAGATTTTTTAGGGCTCCTTAGGTAACTATCTCGTATAGTCTCTACAGACTCATCACTGACTGATGGCCTACCAGAACGGGGTTTCTCCACCAAACTGCCGGTTTCCTTCAACTGCTTATCCCACCAAGTAATTTATATATATATATATATATATTTTTATTATTAATTCTAATGGGGTGACACCAATAAATCAGGGTACATATCCCACCAAGTAATTTTATTCCTACGTGGTGGCACTTTGTTATAAACGCGCTGATATTCATGGTGCACTTTGGTCACGGATTCGAATTTAGCAAGCCACAGAACACATTGAACTTTCCTCTGTACCGTCCACATCTCAACTGGCATGGTCGTGGGCTGCTCTGCTGTATACAGTGTTATATCATCATCTGTACATGTGCACGTGCTGCCACATCATCCTATAGAAACTGGGAGGGTTTTCCTTTTACTTGGTGCAGATTTCACATTACTATCGTCTTTTGTTGCTTTTCTGTGACCGGTCAAAAGTGCACCATGACTTTACGGACACACTGTATAATGATATACCAGGGAAGATAAAATTATGAACCACACTTGAATCCTGTCCTCAAGGAGCCTATATTCCAATAGGGGAAACAGACATGGGCATAATAGACGTAATATAAGAAGAAAGTTACAAGGGCCACAGGAAATAAATAATTAACTGTTCACCTTGTTGCCTAGCATATAGTAAATGCTCAGCTCATGGTAGCTGTTGAATTTGTGAAGCCCATAGAATTAAAACAACAAAGGATGCTTAAGGCTAGGGGAAATGATGAAAAGGTCCAGGAGAAAGATCACTGACTTGATAATGAGCAGGATTTATTAGCAGAGATAGAAGAGTGGAATTCCAGGGATCAGCATAGCAGTGCAAACACACAGAGGCACAGAGACAAAGGGACGGAGAGAGAAGTCTTTTAAAGGAACCGAGTCTGGAGAAAATAACAGAAAGAAAAAGAGATAGAGGAAAAGGGGAGAAGGAATTTGGAACAGACACAGGACAAAGAATATACCTGCTCTATTACCACGAGCTCTATGGAGAGATATTTTTCTCCCTCTAAAAGAGGTAATTTCTGTGGAAATATAGCATAAGTCATTCACTAATTTATTTATTTATTCAATGTTAATTTCTTAGCATATGACTTGATGCTGGACTATATCAAAGACAGATAGGAAGATATTGTCTGTGTTCAAGTCATTTTCAACCGATAATGTGAGACAGGCATATAATAACAAAAACACTATTATATTAAGACCTAATATTTATTGAGTGTTTATTATGTGCCAAGTACAATAGTCCTAACAGTAAGCATTACAGTTATATCTATTAATATGAGCAAATAAAAGCTCATGAATGTTCAGTAACTTAATCAAGCTCACAGAGCTACCATGCAGTCAAACTAATATTAAAATTCAAACCTAGAAGCTGACTTCTTTACTCTTAAGATTATACAGTCATGCTTTCAGAGAGTTTCACACCCTTCACAGAGCATAATGGACAAAGGCAGAGTGGTTACTTCCACCTGGGGTCAGGGAGCATTGTAAAGGCTTCATAGAGGAACTTAGCTGAGTTTTGAAAGACATACATGGCTATTCAACTGGCAGATGGGAAAGACACTATTTTTCTTTTTACAGCCTGTTGCTTTACCTGGTGGGTTCTTCAGTAGCAATGAGTAAATTAAACATGTTTCCATTCAGCAAATCTAGCACTTTACAAAGAAACCAAACTTCATTAATATGTCTGCCTATTGACACATGTAAACAAAACATTAGGTCTATTAGCCCAACTCAAAGACAGGAAGCAGCATGTGCAAACGCAGAAAGTGAAAAAGAGGTCTTGGGTGCTCTGGACCTACAGGAAATTGAAGGACTGGAGCAGCAGATGTGAGGGGGAGGTCTTATGAGAAAACAGGCTGGAGCAGAAGGGCAGCAGAAGGGCATACCATCCTACACAATTTGGGCTCTCTTAGAACAAGGGAAAGTACTAAAGTAGCTGGGGAACAATAAGAGGACAACTTCATTTTAGATTCCACTGGTGACTGTGTGGCCAGAGTAGACTTAGACACTAGTTGGTCTAGATTTTTGCAACATTACAGGTGTGGCAAACGTTTCTTTTTCTCCTAGGCATGCAACTAGATTACACTTCCCTGTCTCCCTTTATGAGAAGCCCACATGACTGACTCCTAATAAAATTCAGGTGGAAATGATGCACTTACTTTTAGATCTGGCCCCTGAAAGGGTCCCATGAGAGTCTCACTCTCTTCCCCATCTTCGAGATACCTGCCGAGGAGGACAAGGCCCTACCTAGATGATGGTGGAGTCACACAATGGAAGGAGCCTGGATCCCTGAATAACTATTCGGAGCAGAGCTCCTGCAATCTACACTGACCCACAACATGCATGGGAAGGAAGATTTTATTATATTAAGCCACAATGACCCCTGGCAAGACCCGTTTAAGGCAGTGAGAATTGAGATAGAGCTCCTAGGAGGTGGACATAATAGACATGCAAAGATAAGAGACATCATCTAGCCATCAGTTAGCTCTGAGATATCCCTTTCTCTTTATGGCAGTCATTTTCAACCTTCTTCACCTCATAGCACACATAAACTCATTACTAAAATTCTACAGCACACCAAAAAATATATTTTTTTTGCCCATCTGAATAAAAACAAAAATAGGTATAATTTTGATTCATTCACACTAAATAAAGATTGTTGTCTTCACTGTTGTCATTTATTTACCTGACAATTTAAAGGAAAAGAGATCAGTGCTCCTGACTCAATAGTCAGGTACTGCATATTTTAAAAATTCTTGCAGCATACCAGCGTGCCTCATGTAAGACATTGTTTGAAAATCACTACTTTATGGCCTTCAGAAGAAACAGAGTTTCAGTAGAAGACTTATTCACCTTTGGAGGACAGAGTTAGAGACATATAAGAAAGGCATGGTTAAGGTCTTAGCAAAATTCAATACTACATTTGAGCTCCACCTCTTTCTTGATTTCTACTTAACAGCTTCTGAGAAAATAATCGTGTGACAAAATCTCACGTGGAAATTAAACCCCAGGCATAATGTTTGTTCAACATGAATGCCTTAATGCTGCTTTGTATTTGAAAGCTGTAAATGGAAATTTATCCCATCATCACAAGTTTGATTGAGATTCCCAAGTACACTGTTCACGCTGCATAGTATTTTCAGTTCCAATACTATAGCCGTGGATTGACTATTCAAAGAACAATTAGCTTCATATTACGGTAAGCAGGACTAAAGAGCAAAGCCAACATTTTGCTCAATTCCCTCTTCTTCTTCTTTTATTTATTTATTTGTTTATTAGTGAGAGAGAGACAGACAGACAGACAGGAAGGGAGAAAGATGAGAAGCATCAATTCTTCAATGAAGCACATTAGTTGTTCATTGATTGCTTTCTCATGTGTGCCTTGATCGGGGGGCTACAGCTGAGCCAGTGACCTATTGCTCAAGCCAGTGACATTGGGATCAAGCTGATGACCTCAGGGTATCGAACCTGGGTCCTCTGTGTCCCAGACTGATGCTCTATTCACTGTGCCATTCTTCCACTGCCTGACCAGCTGAATTTCCTCTTCTCATTGATGGAGTTAGCAGAAATCAAAAAGTAATGAAAACTGCATCTAAAGGAGAGAAAGCTAAAGTAGAGGCAGCTGTCCCAATAACACTCAAAGCTACTTTCTACAGCAAATAACAACTGCTTACCAATCTTCACAGTCCAACACAGGCTCCGGAGACACTTTTCAGAAATAGTATTGAGTCACAGAGCCAGAAGACATGAGTTCAATTATCCATCTTGTGATAGTCAAACCTTTCTTCATTCAAAAAAAGGCTTTGCCTGTGTCATTGTACCAGACATGGAGATGCAAAGGAGAGTAACACAGATTTGTTTCATATAGGTTATTTCATGGAGCTCATTTGATGTATGACTTCAAGCAAATTCCTTAACTTCTCTGGGCCTTGGGTTCCCTGTAAAGGTCTTTAATTCTATTTGGGTACAATGTTCATGCCTGCTTTTCATAACATCAGCACACTTTCTTCTTGTAACTGATCCCTTCTACATTCTCAGTTACGCACTTCTGGTAGGATGAACTCAGACCTTTGGCTCTGAGTTTGGACAGGTGACTCAACCTGACCAATCAGGGTACTGGAGTCCTTGACTACAATGATTGGTTCAAGATTAAGTGTGAGGTTGAATCCAATGAAAGACAGGAATTTTGTTTTTAGTATAGGAAAATGAGAAGCTCTCTTCATTCTCTCAGCTTGGAGGAACTTAGGGAATACATGTCTGGAGCTGCCAACAGTCACAGTGATTCCATAAGAAGCTTTATAAAGAAGCCAACCCAAAGAAGTGATCCAAGAGTGTGAAAGAGATTGGTTTATTGAAGGCCTGGCTTGAACAGTTCCTGAAGCCAGAGAGAGCAACTGATCAGCTTTTTAGTTAGGTGAACCTTTCATTACCTTTTTGGAGTAAATTTGCCTCAGATTTCTTATAATTCCCATTAAGAGCTCTAATTGATATACTCCTCATTCATAAATTAACAGAAATAACAGTATCTGACCTGCTAATTTCATAGGACTTTAGCAAAATAGACTTTTGGCTCATACTAGCTGTGTGGCCTTGGGAAAGTAATTTAATCTCTCTGTATTTTAGCCCCATTATTTGTAAAATAGAGATAATAACAAAATCAGCTTATAGAGTTGTTCTGAGGATTAAATAAGATAAAATATCTCAAGGCTTTCAAACAATGTGTAAATACCATTTTAAGTATTTACTATAATGCAAATACAACTACAACTAATAATACTTAGCAATTATAACAAATAATGATATAAATTATATTTAATAGCAAATAATGATATTATTATAAGGAAGGCATGTATGCACCAGCAATTAGAGATGCCTTGAAAAGTCATGAGTTTCTCATCTTGTGGCATTAAGCAGCCCAAAAGATGGAGACAGAGCAGGGGGTGAAGTGGTGATTTTTATGGGCCAGGCCTGGGAGTTTTAAGTCACTTCCCTTCACATTACACTGGTCAGAATGTATACCCATGGCCACATAAGGTATACATTCTGAGAAATGAAGCCTAGAGGTATGTGCCTGGATGCAAGGGAAAGCCAGCTACTAGGGAGCCCCAGCGAATCCTACCACATCTGGAAAGTACTTAAGAAGTGGCCGAATGAGCAACTTTCAGGAGCAGGTTGCTGGGACCCAAAATGATGGCATTATGAGACAGAAACCCCCCTTAAATATTCTTAAGTTGAACCCACATTTTATATGAACTTGTCCAAGGTCACCCAGCTAGATCCTGGTAGAGCTGTAATTAGAATCCACTTCACACTTGCATGTCAGTCCTTTGTCCACCCAATCCCTTCCTCTCTATGTGGTCCCTTCTCAGCCTAATACTCTATTACATGTATTATTGTCTTTTTCTGCTCACTGGGTTAGCGAGCTGTCTTTAGAAGAAAATTTACTTTTTACATAGATTTCTTCTCCAAGTACCTTATCATTTTGTGCTATTTGCCTCCTTTCATAAAATGTGAGTATGAAGGTGAGGACACCATACCAGAGGTCGCAGTGCACGTACTTACAACATCATAGTGACTATAGGGAGGGCACAGGGAAGGCAAAATGCTGACTGTTTATAGTAATGAAAACATTTGGCTATCTGGATGTGTAGTTATACTGACCTTTTTTCTTTTACATCTTCTTGCTTTAACTGGTGGGTTCTTCACTGTCAATGAGTAAATAAACTGTGTTTTCATTCAGCAATTCGAGCACTTGACCTAAGAAACCAACCTCCACTGATATATTCACCTGCTGACACATGCAACCAAATTAACTATTAGCACAACTCTTAAGTATCCACGCAGTCATAATTCATGTTGCCAATTTCTTCTCTGATTAGCTTGGTTGGTTCCTTACTAGATATATGGCCTTCATCAGTAACTATAAATGATTGATTCTATTTTATTTTATTAATTAATTCAGCTGTCTCTTCTAAAAATTCAGGCAGTAAACTAGAAATGCCACTTGACAAGTGCCCTTTCAGAATACTGATTCTCTGGACATGTTGATCTTTCCAAGTTTTTGCCTGTGCTTTGTTGAATACCAAAGGTTCACAAACAGAGTTGATGAATAATTCAGCAGCAGCCTCCCCAACTCAATACTCCTCACTCCATAGATAGAAAATATTAGGAGACCCTTTCAAGAATTGTATAATATTGGAAGCTGACAAATGTATACTTAAAAGGAGATAAAGGACTCCATGTCTCAGGATTTTGCAGAGAAAACTGTTCAATATTATGTGCCCACTGTTAGTTCTAGTCTCAGGGGAGGTTTTCCAGAAAGAGACAATTGCCTCTTAGAAAGTAGTAAGGGGCTCCTGGCAGAGGTCCACAAGAGCCCTGCGCAGATAGCTAATCTCCTGTGTTCTCAAATATCTCAGTTTTTTAAATTTTCTCTGCACTTCTTTGAAGAGCCCAAATTTATGCTTTTTAAAAATTTTATTTAGAAAATTAAATTTAAAAGTGTGACATTGATCAATAAGAGTACGTAAGTTTCAGGTAAACATTTCTATAGCATTTGAACTGTTGGTTATGTTGTGTATCCATCACCCAAAGTCAAATCATTTTTCATCACCATATATTTGTCCCTTTACTCCCTCTTTCCCCCAACCTCTTTCCCACATCCCCCTCCCCTTGGTAACCACTTTAATTTTAACTATGTCCATGAGTCTCAGTTTTATATCCCATCAACGGGTGAAATCATACAGTTCTTAGCTTTTTCTGATTTACTTATTTCACTCAGTATAATGTTCTCAAGGTCCATCCATGCTGTCATAAATGGTACTATGTCATTCTCTCTTATGGCTGAGCAGTATTCCATTGTATATATGTACCACATCTTCTTTATCCAATCCTCTATCAAGGGACACTTTGGTTGCTTCCATGTCTTGGCCACTGTGAATAATGCTGCAATGAACATGGGGGTGCATGTGTCTTTGTGTACCATATTTTTCAAGTTTTGGGGGTAAATCCCTAGTACAGGCACTGCTGGGTCATATGGTAATTCTATTCTTAATTTCTTGAAGAACCGACATAGTGGTTGTATTAATTTATATTCACACCAACAGTAAATGAGGGTTTCTTCTTCTCTATAGCCTTTTCAACACTTGCTACTACCTGTCTTGTTGATAATAGCCAATCTAACAGGTATGAGGTGGTATCTCATTGTAGTTTTGATTTGCATTTCTCTAACACCTAGTGAAGATGAGCATTTTTTCACATATCTGTTGGCCATTTGTATGTCTTCTTGGGAGAAGTGTCTATTCAGGTCCTCTCCCCATATTTAATTGGATCGTTTGCTTGTTTGTTGCTGAGCTTTGTGAGTTCTTTATATATGGTGTATATTAACCCCTTATCAGAGCTTCTGTTTGCAAATATCTCCCATTTGGTTGGCTACCTATTTATTTTGTTGTCAGTTTATTTTGCTGTGCAGCTTTTTAGTTTAATATAGTCTCATTCACTTATTTTTGCCTTTACTTCCCTTGCTTTAGGAGACAAATTTATAAATTATTCTCTAAGGCAAAGGTCCATGATTTTTTTAGTACCTATGTTTTCATGTTTTCTTCTATGTAATTTATTGTTTCAGAACTTATATTTAGGTCTTTGATTCATTTTCAACTAATTTTTGTGCAGGGGGACAAACTGTAGTCAAGTTACATTCTTTTGCATGTGGCTTTCCAATTTTTCCAGCACCATTTATTGAAGGGGCTTTCTTTTCTTTATTGTGTGTTTTTTGGCTTCTTTATCAAAGATTATTTGTGTGTGTGTGTGTGTGTGTGTGTGTGTATGTGTGTGTGTGTGTGTGTGGTGTTTTATTTCTGGAATCTCGATTCTGTTCCATTGGTCTATATGTCTGTTTTTTCTGCCAGTACCATGCTGTTTTGATTATCATGGCTCTATAGTATAATTTGAACCCCAAAGTCTCCACTAAAATTCTATTAGAAACAGTAAACCAAGACAGTAAAGTCACAGGATACAAAATCAATATACAAAAGTTTATTGCTTTCCTATACGCCAACAATTAAAACTTCAAAAAACACACTAAAACAAATAAACCAATTCTTTTTATAATTGGAACAAAAAAATATAATACCTAGAAACAAATTTAACAATGGATATGAAGAATCTATATACTGAAACTACAAAGCATTATTAAAAGAAATTGAAAAAGATACAATAAAATGGAAAAATACTATATGTTCATGGATCGGAAGAATCAACATAATTACCCAAAAGTCATATTACCCAAAGCAATATACAAATTTAATGCAATCCCCATCAAAATTCCAATGTCATTTTTAAAGAAATAGAACCAAAAAGATCACCAGGTTTGTATGAAACCATAAAAAACTCAAGTAGAGAGAGCAATCCTGAGAAAAAAGAATGAAGCCAAATTTACTCTTTTTAAATCTAGTACAAATTATGATTTAATATTTGTCTTCAATCATGGAAGGAGTGACTTGAGGTAACACACCTGGTGGGTAGCAGAGAATGAGAGTGAATGACACACATCTCGTCCAACGTGCCCAACTCTACTTCTACCATTCACTTGAGCAACTCCTCAAACCCTTTGTGCCTCTGTTTGCTCCTGGGAAACAGGAATGATAACAATCCCATCAATATCACAGGGCTGTAGTAGGATTAAACAAGTTAATAAGTGTCGGGATTTAAAACAGTGTTTGGCATATGCGTAAACGCCTTATAAGTGTTAGCTTTAAAAAAAACAACCCTGGAAGACAGCAGTGTGTTTAAGACTCCATGGCACTCAAAGTTCTTATGTAAACCTCACCTTCTTACATTTATTGATTGTCTTTCCGTATAGCTATACATTATGATTAGTTGTTTTCTTCTTAAAAGGAATCAAATGATTTCTCCATTGGTTACTGATAATAATTGCCACTATCTGAGGACCTACTATGACCCTTATGATGTAGGCATTATTTGCATTTTACAGATGAAATTGAGGCTCTAAGAGGTTAAGTATCAAGGTTATTATAGGATTGAAGATAGCACTACATCTTTGACATTCTCTCTTGGAGAAATGGGATTGATTTTCCCTCCTCTTGAAGCTGGTCCGGCCTGTGACTGCGTTAGCCAACAGAACACGGCAGAAATGGCGTTATGCTGTTTCCAGTCATAGCTTCCCCCCATATGAGCAATAAGAATCCTAATAATACCTGCCATTCCTGCTTCACAAAGTGGTGAGAATCAGATGAGTTAATGGATGCAAATGGGTGTTGTAAAACAGAAAGCACTATACAAGCACTAAAAAAATGCTATCATTTGTATAAGCTAATTACACTGTATGTTATTATGGAACAATAAAAATCTCTTGCACTATAGGGTCGCTTTGTTGCCAAGTGTAATTTAGACACTGGGGACCCTAAAGAACAACATGGAACACCTACACCTCCAAATTGTTATCCACAGGTAGGTTATGTCTCTGCAACTGCAAAACATATGTTGAGTTTAATTCAGCCATTTTATTTAAAGTCACCTAAACCAATTGCCTAGCAGCATGTGGGGAGAAAAAACAAAGCACATTGGAAAGATCTGTCTTATACCCTTTTTCTAGAAAATCAAACCAATAAATACCTATTGAGCATCTGTGTATTAAGTACTGTGTTTCCCCATGTATAAGATGCACCTTTTTCTGAAAATTTGGAGTCTAAAAACTAGTTGCACCTTACACCGTGGTTGTAGATTTTTTTAACTTGCATTTCCTGCTTGTTTTTGCACTCATTGTTGAAGGCAGTGATTCGTCATCAAACACAGATGAGGACAAACTAATGGATGAGAGTTTCAACAGTGATGAGGAGTTGTATGAATTTTATGATGAATAAAACTTGAGTTCAATAACTTTCAGTAATACATTTCTTTGCAAATTTTGGGCCCCAAAATTAAGGTGCATCTTATACATGAGAGGATCTTATACATGGGGGAATACAGTAGTGAGCATAGAGCTTGGGTCTTATTTATTTAAAAAGAAAAATTCTGCCCTCAAGAGGTTTAAAATCAAGATGGGGGAGTATGGGGAGGGGGTGGTACAGAATGAGAGACCACTATGTGGATCTTTTTGTAAAAACAAAGCTTCTTTAATTAAGTCAAAATGTGTTCCTTCAAGTTTCCATTCTATGATTAGAAACTCTTAAATTGTTATTGTCTATAATTAAGATGCACTTGTGATAAAAAATTTTACCTCATTTCAACCCAGCATTAGGAACATCTGGGTTTTAAATTACTAAATTCATCCTAGGATGGATTTCCGCAAGCCTAGTCATAACCAAAACCTTGATGCTGCTCCTTTAAGACTTAGCTCAGGGTTCACCTAAGCCAGGAGCCCTTCCTTTATTTCTCTTTCCATATACATCTAACTGTCTTCACACACATATGTAAACACTCAGATATCCCTGGACCCTTCTCTCTTCAGCCATAAAATTCTCTACTTTTCTCTGTCACAGTGGTTCTCAAACTCTAGGGTGCATCAGAATCACTGAGGGCTTGTTAGAACACAGACTGCTGGCTCCAGAGTCAGGTTTCTGATTGAGTAGGTCTGAATGGGCAGGGCCTGAGAATGCACCTGTGCAAGATTTCAGCTGATGCTGATAATGCAGGTCCAAGGACCTCACTATTGATCATACTGCACTGTAATGATCTCTTTGCATGTCTCTCTCAGTCTTAAAAGATGTAGCAAGTATTTTTTGTGTCTCCCAGAGTATGTTGAACTTTTTGAGTGCAGGCATTTGTCTTCTTTAGCATTTGAAGTCCAAAGTCTAATCCAAAGCCTGGCATATAGTAGATTTGGTGAGGGTTTTTTGAACAAATGACTAAATACATGTTATATCTTGAGGTCAAAGGGCATGCATACACAGGCATCTGAGAAAGACCCAGGCTTTAGCCTGTGGCCATGTATCTGGTACACATAAGGATTTAAGACAGTGCTTGCCACAATTACCATCCGTCCAGCCACAGAGCAAGTACCAAGTTCATCACTGGGCTCAGGTTCAAACTAACACCACTTGAATATGTCATCTGAAGATAGAATCCAGGATGTCTTCATTGTTGAGAGAATACTTAACAATTGGAATACTTAACTATTGTTGAGAGAATACTTAACAATTGGAATACTTAACTATTGTTAAGAGAATACTTAGGGTGCATCTTATACAATGAAGCTTCTGGAGAAGATAGGATTGGGGCTCACAGATGGTCAGAAAAGAATGGAGTTAAAGCAAGGTTGACACAAAGAATTGCCATGAGAATAACAGAACAGACTTATTGTTGGAACCACAGAGGGTAGAACTTAAACTCAAATTTCCTTTGCCAGACATCTATCTATGGCCCAGAATTGAAGTGCTAGCATCCAGAAATGAATCAGACACAGTCTTTACTGTGTTATGAGACTTGGAATGCAAGTGGTTTATTCAGTAGGCAATGCCCAGAAGCACCAGTAGGGTAGTGGAGACTGTGGCCTGGAAGGAAGGAAGCCAGTGCCATGGGGGATAGTATACAGATGATTTCTATGTACCACTGCAGCTCCATTCCCTCAGGATGCTCTGGGAGATGGTGAAGATTGCTTCAGAGCTGTCCCATCTGAGGAGTGAAAAAGTTAGTGGAGCATTTACCCACAACCTTCCTTTGTGGTTAGCTAATGGCTGCTTCTAGGGACACTGATTTCTGGGTACTTTCAACCTGTTTCATTTGTAGGCAGATATACCAAGAAGCTTGCGACAGAATGTGAGTGCCAATAGATATGGTTGGGGCACTAATAGCATCTGCTATACCCACCTACAAAAGCATGTTTGTAAACAGGGAGAAGGTGCACATAAACCAAGCATCACCCGTGATGCAATTCTAACGAAAGTACTAAAGCTTCCAATGAACCATGAGATTCTAAGGTTCACCATGATAACATTAACATCTAACATCAGCATGTGGCACACGTGTGATATGATTAGCCTGCTATCAGCCCTATAAGTTCTGAGGAGACTTGTCTGAGGTCACACAACAAGGTGGAAACAGAACCACTATTACACAGGAGCCCACTTGGCCCCTACTTGAGACTCTCTGCTCTACGACCCAGCAGCACACATAAAAACTTCTGAACTCACAGCTCATGCACAGACTTCCATCTGAGTAAGGTTCCTTCTGAACAACTCTTTCTGCCAAACCTAATTTTTTTTCCTCTCGCAGGCTCTGGTCTAATAATACAGCGTGTCTGTAAAGTCATGGTGCACTTTTGACTGGTCAAAAGTCAAAAGTGCACCATGACTTTACGGACACACTGTACATAGTACCATTCTGTTATGCAGAGAATGCCTAAGCTTACTTATTCTGCCTTCCCCAAATCACCACCCTCCGGGGACTTTTACTCCATCCCTGATGACCTGCTTTATTCCCGCATCCACAATTAACTCCAGTGTCCCCTGCAAGGGTATGTGATTTTCAAAAGGCATGAGTTTCTAAAACTGCAGCTTGCTACTAGTGCTTGCCTGAGGTTCTCTCACCCAAGACTCCTTGAAGCCGCAAGATCCTGTTAGTGCTAGTTAAGTATATAAAGTGGCCCTAAAGTAGCTTTTAATTAATTCAGCTTTTTAGGTCATTGAACTAAAAAAATACCAAATTAAATGGCTCCTTTTTAGCCTTTTGTTTTCACTGTTTTCCACTTCATAAGCTATTGGGGCCAAACAATATGATTTCCCCAATGTTGTCATTAAAATTCTTTAAATGAATGGTGAATGTGCCAGCAAACCTGAACACTGGTTGTTAGAAGTAGCATGAAAATCTCAGGATGGTACATAGTTGTAAGGAGCAGGCCTTCCTCTGGACTCCTCTCTGGGTGTTTTTTTTTCTACAATGCAGAGCCTAGCCAGACTGTCCCAGACTCTCAGGAGGAACTCAGATAATCAGTCCCAAGTTCATATCTCTTTCTGACGTCAATTTGTGAAACTTTCTACAATTGGCCAGCTAAGTACTTTTCTAACCATTTAGGACATTATTTGTATATATGGCTTCCCAGTAAGAACACTTTATCATTGTTTTAAGACTACATTACAGCCTGACCAGGCAGTGGCGCAGTGGATAGAGCGTCAGACTGGGATGCAGAAGACCCAGGTTCGAGACCCCAAGTTCGCCGGCTTGAGTGCGAGCCCATCTGGCTTGAGCAAAGAGCTCACCAGCTTGGACCCAAGGTCGCTGGCTCCAGCAAGGGTTTGCTCAGTCTGCTGAAGGCCCGTGGTCAAGGCACATGTGAGAAAGCAATCAATGAACAACTAAGGTGTCACAACGGCAGTGAAAAACTAATGATTGATGCTTCTCACCTGTCTCCGTTCCTGTCTGTCTGTCCCTATCTATCCCTCTCTCTGACTCTCTCTCTGTCCCTGTAAAAAAAAAGAAAAGAGACTACATTACAACCTCCCACTCATAATATACCTACCTGCTACACAAACTTCTCTTAATTTCTAGACACTTTGTTTCCCAGATCTTGATGTTTTATGAGACTCAGAATGTCTGCTTTGAACCTAAACATTTATTAAGCATCAGCTTTGTGTAAGGTTGGTGTTTACAGTAGATTGTCAACATGACCACACTGTAATCCATTTATGCTCTTTCCATGTGATTTTACAGCTCCATTGGTAGCATTTATTTCCCTTCCTTAAACCTGCACTGGCATCATGCCTTTAATTGGCCAATGAATGCAACAAATGTAAAGGTGGACCAGTTCCCAGGCAGGCTCTGAATGCTTTGCACAGGTCCATTCTCTTCGGGCCCCCCTATCCACGTGAACAAGCTTGAACCGGCATGCTGGAGGGTGAAGGAGGAAGGGGCCATGTAAAACAGAGCTGAGCTAGCCAGTCTATCTATCTGAGCCCTAGACATGACAGAGAAACCAGACTCAGCTGACTTGCCAGCTAACCCTGCAGACACATGAGAAAAACCATCCCAGGTGAGTCAAGCCCCCTAACTGACTTGCAGTCTCATGACTTAAACAAATACTTGCTGTTTTAAGCCAGTAAGTTTTGGAGTAAACCACTCCAAAACTAACAGATACGGTGGTTTATAAATGTGGTACAGTTGGAGGTGGCATGATGAACTGAATATTTGTGTTTTCCCATAATTTACATGTTGAAGTCCCAACTCCTAATGTGGCTGTGCAGGCACAGCTTGGAGATAGGGCAATTTGGTTACAGACTACAGCAATAAAGTGAATACTGCAATAAGGTGAGTCACAGGAATTTTTTTGTTTTCCAGTGCCTATAAAAGTTATGTTTATACTGTACTATAATCTATTGAGTGTACAATAGCACTATGTTTTATAAAATGTATATGCCTTAATTTAAAAAAATGCTTTATTGCTAAAAAAAAAAAAAAATGCTAACCATCATTTAAGCCTTCAGCGAGTCATAATCTTTTCTCTGGTGGAAAGTCTTGTCTCCAATTGATAAAAATAGCTGTGAAGCACAATAGTAAAAAGCAATAAAATGGGTATTTCTGTATTTGGAAATGGGGCTTCCAAAGAACTAATTAAAGTTAAATGAGGTCGTAACAGTGGGGCTCTGATCCAACAGGATTAGTGTTCTTACAAGAAGAAACATCAGCGAACTTGTTCTTTCCTTGTGTACACCAAGAAAAGGCCACATGAGGGTATAATGAGAAGGTAACCACCTGCAAGCCAGAAAGAGAATTCTCATCAGAAACCAAATCAGCTGGAACCTTGATCTTGAACTTCCTGGCTCCAAAACCATGAGACAATAAATGTCTATTATTCAAGTCATCTATTCCATTGTATTTTGTTATGGCAGCCCTACAAGACTAATACAGAGAGGAAGTACAGGTAAACTACAGGGTATGAAAACATATGGTTGAAAAATATGAGAAAACTCCCATTTATACCACTCTCATCACTGCAGGTTGATGCTTGAAAACTAGTGTGCTCAGCACTGAGAATATAAACATTACAGGTCAGAGTCTGTCCTCCCAGTTATTTGTGACCTAGTGAGGGTGACTGTGACCAGCTATCCTGGTTTCCTGAGACCATCGTAGTTTTAACAAAGAAAGTCTCATATTTCAAGAATCGCCTCAGGACTAGGCAGCCTGAAATAGTTGGCTGCTCTATGTCCAGTAGGAGATGCAAATACCTAAACAGATAGTTTTAACATGGTATATAAGTGATTTCTATTGGTAATTGTTGAAGTACTAATAGTAGCAGTATCACTAGCAGTAAAATCATGCCCAGTATACATGGAATTCTTCTTAGATGTTATGCATTTTGTAAACTACTCAACATAAAGTTCCTTATTAGTGGTCATATCTGTTATGTAAAGTCATCTCATTTCATGGTAGAAGATGAAATCTCAGAGAGAGTCCATAACTTGCCCAAGCTCACAAAGCTAGTAAGTAGCTTTGTGAGCTCAAATTCAGCCTCATGCTAACTCCAAAACTCTCTTAAACATTAAGCTGAACTCCCACACCACATAAACACTCCCATCAGTGGAAAGAACAGGACTAGGGGAGAACTCAAAACACAGTAGGGCATTCAAAGAAGGCTTCCTGAACAAAGTAACACCTGAAATGATTTTTGAGAGATAAGTGAGAATTTCTTAAGAGATACTAGGGTAAGATATTCCAGCTGGAGAGAACATTTTGGATAAAGTACAGAAATGGACATATAGGAAACTGTAGGCTGATTCATCTCGCTGCTGTATAGAGTGTGATTTGGGGTTTGCTAGAAAATGGGGCTAAAAAGACATTATAGGTTAGAGTTCTAGTAGTTACCTTTTACATGAATCCAACAAAAGATGGTTTTCCATGCATTTCAAAACATTTACACAAGGAGAACAATTAATCATCTTTGTTGTAGAACATTTTCCATGTGACAAACTGATTTGAGAACTAACACCACTGCACTTGCAAATGTGGAGTGAAAACATTGTATTATCACATGCAGAGAACCTGAGGCTAACAAAGAAAAAGAAAAGGGAAAAAGAATCTACCTTATGAAAGTTATTGGCAAATGTGCTAAGTAGTTGATTTCCAATGCAAATGGTGATGAGAATAAAAACAGGCACCTCTTAGCCATTGCATAATGTTTTCTTAAAGACTAGGAATGTCAATACTATGTAGACCTTTTAGCAGAAAGACCAAATATATTTGACTGACATATATGCAAGACATGTGAGAAAATTAAAGAACCAATAAAAATGTCTAGTCCAGTTTTCTTTTTTTCCTCGCTCTCTTAGGATTAATTCATTTATTCCTTCATCGAAAGATAGTTATCAAGTAAGTGCCCAGTACAATATCTAGTACTGTCCTTGGTGCTGAAAACACATTTGGGGAATATTTCAACCATGTTTTCAAGGCCATTACAATGTGATGAGAAAGTGGATATGCAGACAATTGGAGAATGATGGAATACATGCTATAACAGAAATGCATATAAAGTAGGGTAAGAAATTTCCCCTTAATCTGCCCAGGAGATCCGGAAAAGTCTTCAAATGACTTTTGACCTGACACTTAATTAAAAGAATGGTGAAAGATAAGCCAAAGCTACATCAAGAAGCATTTGTCAAGAGAAATACTCTGGACTTTATCTCTCTCTCTCTCTCTTTCACACACACACACTCACACACACACACACACACACACACACACACACACACATAATAGGTAAAGATAATAGCAGAACATTTCTCCTGATCAACATTTTCTGGGATGATAAAATGTATTACAATCCATGTCTGGGTTATTCCATAGCCAGGATAAAGATGAGAAACACCAGAACTTTCTGGTCCAACAAGCTTGTGTCTGAGAAGCTCTGTTGCTATAGAAGACTCATGTATTCATTTATCCAGTATTTGTTTTTATTCCTGTTTTTTAGCACCTATCATGTGCCAGGTCTTGTACTAGGTACACAGAATTGTTGGGAGAGCATAACAAACATGGTCTCTGCCCTCAGGGAGCTCACATGTGGATGCAGTGAAAAATCAACAATGACCAAAACTCAATCACAAACTGAGATAAGTTCTATGAAGGAAAGGGTGCTACAGGGTGTGGGAGCAGGGGATGAAGCAAGAGAAATTAGAGGTCTAGACACTCTCTGCAGAAAGGTTATCTAAGGTGAGTTCTGAAAGGTAAATAGAAATTAACTAGGTGAAGTAAGAGAAGAGAGCCTGCAAGGCAGAGGGAACTGATTTGGCAATGGTTCTGATGTAGGAGTTTTCATGGTTTAATGGAGAACAGAAGCAGAGAGCAAGATAAAAAGCACTAGAGATGAGGTCAGAAAAGCAGGTGGAGACCAAACCATGTGAGGTTTAATAAGCCAGAGTAAGGACACTGGTTAGGAGTCTGGAGTCTTGTAAAAATGTCTTGAGAGTTGTTTCCACATTTATAATTTCTCCTAAAATAGAAACATCTCCACTGTCTGAAACACTTACCTATATAGCTTTTAGAATCCCTCTCTCTTTTTTTCTAGTTGCTTTAAAAATTGAAGCTAAAATTATTTTATACATTCCATTCAAATAGATTTGGTGATATGTGGGTTTTTTCAGTTCTTCCAGAACTTTCCTCTAAAAGGATATTGATTTTTCACATTCAGAAATTCATTCTAATAAAATAACTTATTCTAAAGTTCATGTTGTACCTACTCTTTGCTTTGTAAATTTTGCAATGGTTGTAGCAGAAATATAAGTAGTTGACAATTGCTAGAAATATCTCATACATCTACTATGCAAGCAAACAAATGGTGTGTGTGTGTGGGGGGGGTTAATACAAGAAAGTGAGAAAAGGTAAGAGTTTAAATTGCTACCATTGTAATAATACTTTTTATTGCCTAGGACTTTAAGGTTCAAACAAATATTCTCAAAATGTTTTCTCTAATTTTACTCTACTAGCAACTTTCAGTTATCCCCATTTTTTGGATGGGAAAATTAAGGCAACAAGAGATGAATGAAGTAAGTTGTCTGTGGTCTCATTGCTAGCTTACAGTAGAAATGGGATTCACAGTCAGGTCTAAGAGTCCAAAACCAATGCTCTTTGCACCTCGCTTTCTGCAATGAACATACAGAAATGATTTCAGATGCTCTGTCCTTAGGGATGGTCCACAGTGAAGACACAGTGACTGTACAATTCTTCTGGCATTTCACAGTTGGTCTACCTTACAAAGTAGCCATGATCTCCGGCTCCCAGACCCCACCAAATCCCTTCCCTCCTGCTGGGTTAAGCATCACCTCACTGTGTGGCTCCATAAAGAAAACACTGGGAAATTAATGGTCTTGTTACCACTATTGGTGCTTAATGACCCTGCAGTTTCCCATGGAGTGTATTCTCCCTGGGCTGGTTGTTAATGAACCACTTCTTCATACTCTGGTTCCAGTGTAAGTCTCTTATAGCAGCATCACATTTTGGAGCCAGAAAAGAACAGACTGATCAGCCACCTGGTACAAAGCACTGTACTGTGTGCCTTGTATGCATTACCTTATTGACAGCTCATTGAACCTGAAAATGATCCCATGGAGCAAGCATTATTACCCCATTTTTCAGATGAGTCAAGTAAGTCACAGAAACATTAGTTAACATGCAAAGACCATAAGTTAGGTCTTCATTAGGAAAGCCAGGATTTAAATCTGCAGAAGTGGATTGTAAGGTTCACATTCTTAAGAATCCAGTATTTATATCCTTAGGCACTTCTGCATGAAACCCTGACATCATGGCCATCTGGCTTGGTTTGCTTTGTTTGGGGGAGATTTTATAACTGTTACCACATTTATTTTATTTTTTATCATTTAAAAAGTTTTTTGGGTTTTTTTTTTGCCTGACCAGGCTATGGTGAAGTGGATAGAGTGTCGGCCTGGGACATTGAGGACCCAGGTCCAAAACCCTGACTGAGGTCACTGGCTTGGGCATGGGCTCATCCAGCTTGAGTGCAAGGTCACTGGCTTGAGCGTGGGATCATAGACATGACCCCATGGTCTCTGGCTTGGACACACAGGTCGCTGGCTTGAGCCCAAGATCGCTAGCTTGAGCAAGAGGTCACTGGTTCGGCTGAAGGACTCAGTCAAGGCAAGTGTGAGAAAGCTATCAATAAACGACTAAGCTGCCGCAACTATGAGTTGCACTCATCTCTTCCATTTTTGTCTGTCTCTCTTTATCTGTCTCTCTCTCTCTCTCTGGCTAAAAAAAAAAAGTATTTTTAAAATGATCATACAGTAAAATTGACTTTGTGAGTAGGGATGGTACAGCTCTATGAAATTTATTGCAGTGGTGAAATTCCAATAATTTAACAACCAGTTCTCTGCCCTAATGACCATTTTAAGTATAAAAAAACGATATACAGAAAGGTAGTTTATTATTGTTTATTATTTGATGAATTTAATACTTATATATAAGTATTAAAGAGGTATATATAAGTATAAAAAGAGGTACACAAAACTAGATTATAAGAAAGTTTAAAGATATTAATAAAAAATACTAAATAATACTTGACAAAAAGCAGTAAAACTATTTTTGAAGATATTTTCATATTGCTTCTTGATTGGCATCCTGACTTGCAATTTTTTTCACCTATGGACAGAATAAACATTACTATGGGGACTTAGAAGATGCTGTTGCACAAATGAATGTTAAAAAAGAGCGAGGAATGTAAATTTGTAATTTCCACATTAGGCGGCTGCCCAGGCCCCTGATCACAAGTGCCATTTTAACAACCGGTTTGCAGAACTCAACAAAAAATTAGGTATCAATTCTGCTGACCCGGTGTGAACCAGCTGAATCCCAACACTGATTTATTACCTCTTCTTTTAGATACATTGATGGTTACAGATACACCCTCTTCCCCGCTCAGAGCTTCCAGAATCAGGATGAATGCAGCAGGTGGGCAGAAACTTAAACTCACCCCATCTTATATCAACTTCATGGAGGACAACATTTCAAGGTTTTTATTTCTTCCCATAATCCCACCAAATTAGGAGAAACACTTCATCATGAAGATAGAAAGAAGGTGCCAGGGCACATTTCACTGGAATGATTTTTCATTTCTGCTGATTCAAGTTCACATCTAGGCACACATCAGTCAGTTATTGAAAACTTTTAGTAGAATAGGACAAACAGCTGGTTGGAGGTGGTGGAGTCATCAGTCTTCCAGATCTAACATGGTTAAGAAAATCCCGAACCTTACCTGGTATTTTCTTGCTTTTAAATGATTCATAGACTCAGTTACAGAAAAAGACTAAAAACACTTGCAGAAAAGGATATTATCACTGAAGCTGTATTTTATTTTTACAGGGACAGAGAGAGAGTCAGAGAGAGAGATAGATAGGGACAGACAGACAGGAACGGAGAGAGGTGAGAAGCATCAATCATCATTGCAGTTTTTCATTGCCGTTGCGACACTTTAGTTGTTCATTGATTGCTTTCTCACATGTGCCTTGACCACGGGCCTTCAGCAGACCGAGCCACCCCTTGCTGGAGCCAGCAACCTTGGGTCCAAGCTGGTGAGCTTTTGCTCAAGCCAGATGAGCCCACGCTCAAGCTGGCGAGCTCGGGGTCTCGAACCTGGGTCTTCCGCATCCCAGTCCGATGCTCTATCCACTGCGCCACCGCCTGGTCAGGCGAAGCTGTATTTTAAACATCAGTATCTTCAGGTAAAGTGTCTGATGTTGGGGAAAAAGAACCAGTGCTGAGCTCTGTATTTTAGAGGTCAAATTCAATGCGATTAGAAATGAGAGTGAAGAGCTCTGGCAACTTACCCTTATGTGAGCCTCCGTTTCCATATCTCTAAGAAGAGGGATTTAAAGAATCACTGAGGCCTTTTCTAGCCCGAACCTTTCACATAGAGAGGTTGAATGATCAAAGGGAAGTGCTGTATAAGTTTGGCTAAGGCTAAGTTACTTTTTTTGAACTGCAGAAGGGTCTACCTTCTGGAGCCTACCTCTTTGTCCTTCCCTAAACTGGAAGTTTGAGGCCTACTCTGCCATTTAGCAATCTCTATGTCTGATTATTTCACCTCCTAATTGCTCCTCATTCCCATCCATGGGATCCATCTGCCCCTCTCTATCTCTGTTGCCAACAGTTTAGGTCAAGCGACGGCCATATTTTACCTTGATCAGTTTAATGGCCTTTTAATTGTAATCCTGACTGAGTCTCACACCCACTTAACTTTGTCCCTTCACACTACTGTCAGAGAAATGATTCTAAAATGCCATATACATGTATATTAAATTTATCCAATTTAACACTATGTCTCATTATAGTAAAAAAGAAAAGAACTTTCCAAATTATTTCTACTTACCTTCTAAGCCTTATTTTCCACTGCCTTCCATCACAAATTTGTTGCCCTAAGAATGCCCAATTCCACATGCCATGCCCTGGAATTCTGCTGTGGCTGCTCTCTGCAGGAAGACACTGCCCTTCTCTCCCAGCTCAGCAGCTCTGGCTCATGCGCCTTCTCAGCCAGCTGACTGCTTGAATCCCTGTTTGGAATAAACACCCATATCATATGCTTCCGTAACACCCTGCTCCACCTTGGGCTTATTACTGGTTGAGTCACAGTTGAGCTGTAAGGAGCATCAGCATTTAGAGGTTACATTCAGTATTAACAATTGGTAAAGGAGACTCAGAAGGATAAGCCTGGGAGGGTGAGCCTAGCAGGAGAGTGGAGCAGCACAACAGCCAAAAGATAAAGGAGGCTTGACAAGAAAGAAATAGGGAGAGAACTACTAAAATTAAATCACTAAATAAAATGGGCAAAGAACTTGAATAGACATTTCTCTTCAAAAGATACACATGGCCAATAAGCACATGCAGATGCTCAACCTCACTCATCACTAGAGAAATGCAAATCAGAACTGCAGTGAGATGCTGCCTTACCTGGGATGGCTACCATCAGAAGAACAGAATAGAATGCACTGTGGTGAGAATGTAGGGAAATTGGAACCCTTGTGTAGTGTCAGAGGGAATGTAAAATGGTGCAGCTGCTGTGGAAAACAGTATGGTAGTTTCTTAAAATATTAAAAATAGAATTGCCATATGATCCAGAAAGTCCACTTCTGGGATATAAACAAAAGAATTGAAAGCAGAGACTTGAAGAGATGTTTGTATACCTATGTTCATAGCAGCACTATTCACAATAGCTAAATGATGGAAGCCAACTACAGGGCCATTAATGGGTAAATGGATAAAAAGAAATTCTGATGTGCTACAATATGCACGAACCTTCAGGATATTATACTGAGTGAAATAAGCCAGCTCCTGTCCTATGAAGTGCTTACAATAGTCAAAATCATAGGAACAGAAAGTAGAATGTGGTTGCCAGGGCCTGAGGGAAGGGAGTAATAAAGAGTTACTATTTAATGAGTATAGAGATTCAGTTTTACAATATGAAAAGAGTTCTAAAGATGAATCATGGTAATGGTTGCACAACATCATGACTGCATTTAATACCATTGGAACTGCACACTTAAAAATGGTTAAGATGATAAATTATATGTCATATATTTTTTACCACAATAAAAAGTATTAAAAAAAGAAAAGAAAAGAAGGAGTTGTTCTGTATAAAATTCTGCCTGAACATCCAGTAAAATGAGTTCTAAAAAGTGACCATTGAGTTAAACAATTCTGAAATCCTTGAGGATCTCAGAATCAGCTGTTTGGGTTTGTTGAATAATAAACAAGCACATACGCATTTCTCCATTGCTCTCAATTCTTGCTTATGAGCTTGCTAGCGTTCAGAAGCACTAGGTTTGTAGAAGCAATATTTTTGCAACTTTTAAAAATGAAGTTATGTCTTCTGTTGTAGCAAGGCTGAGTTTTTGACTTTTGAGGCATGCAGATTCCATTTAGCTGTTCTCAGGGCAGGCTTCTGCAGCTTCAACAGAAAGCAATCCTGGGAAATATCATCACAACAGGTAGGGGGGCAGACCTGGGATTTCTTTTTACAGTAGAGTTTTTAGCATGGACAGGTCTCAGAGAGCCTCTGTTAGAGAGACCAATGCAACAAAGGTCATTTGTAGAGATAGATATTTTATCTTCCCCTGCCCCTGGATAAAGCTGTAGAAATGGGCCTTACTAAGACCATCGACATCAGAGCCTCATACCTTACTGTGGTATACAAGCCTAACTTGTCTCTTCTCCTCTCCTATCATCTTCTCCCTGATTCTCTAGGCATGAGCCATCTTGGCTTTCCTTGTGGCCTTTAAACATTCTAAGCGCGTTTGCATCTTTGGATATCTGCCCTTGCTGTCCCATTTGCCTAAAAATCTCTCCAAGATCCTTACAAGTCTGGCTCCTTTTTGTCATTCAGGTCTCAGCTCAGATGTCCCCCAATCAGAGAAGCCTTCCCTGATTTCCATGACGGTCAATGTAGTTTCCAACCACAGTCAAATTCTGGCCCACTCCCTGATAGTATTGTCAACAGCACTGATATCTCCAGGAGATAGCCTTATTGATCTGAGTGTTTGGGGAGTCATTCTCTCTCTCTGCATTAGATGATCAGTCTCCTAAAGGCAGGGCCCATTAGCTCTTGCATGACACATTCTCAGCAACCAGACAGCCCCTGGCACAGATAGACACTCTGCTAAACAAATGCATGAATAAAGGTTTTGAAATGACCACAAATATTCACACATAAGCCAAGTTCTGCACACCTCTGCATCAAGCCTCCTAACTACTCCTTAAGGCTCCCCAAAAGGCTGAAGTCAGTGTTCCTCAGAAGGATAGTGAAAACACTCCATGATATAATGAGTGGTTCACAAACTTAGACGGCACTAGATCTACCAGGATGATGCTCTAAAATGTAAGTCTCATGGCTTTAACCTCAGAGATTCTATTTCAGAAGGTTGGAGTGGGGCCCTGCATTCTTCAGGAGATCCTGATGAAACTCGCAGGTGCTTTAGGAAATTGTGGTTGTATAATTTAGCCCTTGTACCCCTTAAACTTCATAGATCATACTATGGCATCTCTGACCTTGGAGGATGCCTGGATGGATGGAAGGAAGGATGGAAGGGAGGGAGGGAAGATGGAAGGAAAGATAAATGGATGGAAATGGATGGATGGATGGATGGATGGATGGATGGATGGATGGATGGATGGATGGATTGACAGACAGGTGAATTCTAACTCTCACGGGCCAACCAACCCAAAAGGAAGGTAATAAATAATTTTGTTCTTTCTAGGCAGAGATGGCAGGAGAAACTGGGGGTGAAGAGATAGATACTTAGGAAGTCTGATGGAAAAAAAATATATCAGAGCCTGAACAGCTCCTAAAACACAATACAAAGGGGGCTGAACTCAGATGGATGATCTCAGGGCTCCTAGAACCGGGATTTGGATCTGTGTCACCAGAACTGAAGTGTGATCTGGACAAGAGTATTTTGACAAGCACATAATAATTAGAACAAGCATCTTGTATGATTCAAGTACTTTCATAACATTAGTCCTTAAAACAATTCTATGTGTTCTTATCTGCATTTTACAAATAAAAAAATGGGGGTTGAGAAAAAAAATAAGCAACGTATTCAAATCACAATGATGGGCCAGGATTGGAACTCAGGTCTGCTTGGCTCCAAAGGCCATGCTCTTTTCACTCTGAGGCCTGCTGGAGCATGTTTTGCTTTCTGGAAGTCAAAGTTTTGAGTGTTTGTTGCCTGTGTGTATGTGCAGGAGGGTGAGGAGGCCAGAGGCTGTCTGGACATATGTGTGGTGTTTCAGACCATGCCTCAGTAGATGACTATATCTGCTGGTTCCCCTGTCCCTGGACATGAGCTGGAATTCCTAGACCAGTGTCTATGTGTTGCCTGTATTAGGGTACTGGAAAATGAGAAAGGAGAGAACAAAAATGGAGCAAAATATTTAAATCAAATCCTCAACAACCATAGGGGGCTTTTGTTTATGACATTCACCCATCTCCCTGTCTACCCAAGAGATGAGCATCCACACTTTCTAAAAGCAGACTCTTCCAACGGTCGGTTCTTATGATTCTCCTTTCACATTCTGGGTGGTTTTTAAAAAGAATCTGAGGATGAGGTTTCACAGGCTCTCCGAGTGGTTTTCTAAGGAGTAAATCTTCCGCAATCCTAGCCATTCCATTTTCAGGTAGATCCGTGATATTCTCCTTGTTTCAATTTAAAATAAGTCTGTATTATCCTTAAGAACATAGTGATGTGAACACTAGAATAAAGAGAGATGAACTCCGAACCCATGTCTCAGTTTCCTAAGCGTCCTCCTCTAAGTTTCTGTCCAAATCTCTTTGTATTTTTTCGAAGTTAGAAGCCGAGAGGCAGTCAGACAGACTCCCGCATGCACCCGACCAGGATCCACCTGTCATGCCCATCAGGGGGCGATGCTCTGCCCATCAGGGGCGTCATCTCTCTTCTCAGACAGGATTCTCCCAATGGAAGCTATTGATGTGCCATCTCTGGGTCTAGCTCACGCCTGAGAGCACATCCATGAAGGAAAAAGGAAGATAAATGCTTCCTACAGGTAGAAAGGCAGGAAATTACAGGGTAATGGGAGAAAACCCACTCACATTGTCTCCAGGAGGGGCTCTATCTTTAATGTAAAAGCACACATGTGGCCATGCCTTGTCCCTGGTTACCATCCTTCAAAGGCTCCTCCTGGCCTGAATGAGGGGACTGGGCTGGGTCTGCCCACCCTCCATTCTCACCGACCTCTGGGGTCCATCTCCCAGTACTGGTAATGTGTTGGCCACCTTTCAATTCCTGAAAAGCACTGGGAAATTTCCTGCCTCCTAGACTTCCACCTGCAGTTCCGCCTTGTCCCCTGTACACCTTTTCCCTTCCTCAGTCAACTCCTACGTGTCTGGCAGGGCTCGGCTCAGAGGGGTGCTCCATTTAGAAAGACTTTTCTGGTCTCCCTGCCCTTGCACAAGGCCAGCTTCAACCTTTTTCAAACTGTCATTACACCTGTGGTTAGTTAGCACTGCACTCTGGTTTTCAATGACGGCCTTCCCCACCTAAAGAAAGCTCCTTGCAGAACGGGGCCATGCCTGTCTTATTCATCTGTGCATGTCGAGTGCTCCTAACTGGCTTTTGATCTAGTAGGTATAAATGCAGTAAATGCCTGTTGAATAAAGGAATAAACGAGCCTCAGTTTTCTTGCCGGTAGAGATAATAATAAAAACACGGTGAGGATTACATGAGATAACAGAAGTGATACTGCCTGACCTGTAACAAGATTTTGTTTCATTTTTGTTGTCGTTGTTGCTTGTTCCCTAAATAGAGGAGCTCAAAAATGAAATCAGCTGCCTCCTATGACTGTAAGCTTTCCGCCTTTGGGGGTCTTTAGCGTACATAGGACAGGTAAAAAATTTGCAGGGATATTGTAGAAGGATGGTCAGTGAGTCTAGATGAGTTGTTCTCCATCTTGGCTGCACAATAGAATCAACTGGAGAGTTTATAAAAGAAAATGACTGATGACCCCAGGGATTTGGATTTAATTGGTCCGGGATGGGATCCAAGGAGAATTTTAAATCCAGGTGATGCTAATAGGAACCATGGCGACAAACCACTGGTTTAAAATAGATGATCTTTAAATATTCTTCTAGCCATGAGAGGCTGTCATTCCAGAGAGCAAAGACCACTTGTTTTTTCAGAGAGAGGAAGGAGGAGAGGGAAGAGGGAGAAGGGAAGAGGGGGAGGAGAAGGAAGGGAGAAGGCGGAGAGGAGAGGAAAATGGTGAAAGGGGAAGGGTGGAGGGGAAGAAAAGGAGAAGGGGGAAGAGAAGAAAGGGAGAAGGGGAGGGGAGAAGGGGAGCCGGGGAGTAAGGGAGGGGGAGAGGGGGAGGGGGAAAGAGAGGAGGAAGGAGGAGGAGAATGAACAAGGAGGAGCAGGAGGAGGAAGAGAGGAAGAAAGGAACAGAAAAGAGGGAGAAAAGAAAGAGGAGGAGAGGAATAAAGAGGAAGAAAAAACCTTTTAGCACAGTAAAAGAAAAAATTAAAACCTATAGATGTATAACTCTAGAGTCAGCCATGTGGCAATTTAAAGAGAGTTGGCTTTGGAGTCTCAGACCCTCTCAGCTAAACAACTTTGGGCCTTTCCAGCAATGCAGTTTGGAGTAAGTCCCTTTACCTTACTGGACCCATTCCCCCAATCTATAATGAAAATAGTGATAGCCTTGTTATAGAGATTCTGGGGGAATTCAGTAAAATAAGATTTAAAAAGGAGTCCAGTAAGTGTTAGCACAAGGTAAGTCCTCAACAAGAGTTCTCTCTCTCTCTCTCTCTCTCTCTCTCTCTCTCTCTCTCTCTCTGCACATGCATGCGCGCGCACACACACACACGAATACCTTTTACAAGCCTAAGTGTAGTTTCCAGGTACCATCCTTATAATTATTGGATGACCCAGGTGGAAAGCTATAGAATTGATTTTTTTTTTAAACCCAGAAACATTACTAGTAAGCTGTGATTTTCTCTGATGTACTGGTGGTGTTGGTTAAGTCTTCCTAGAAACACACATACTTGCACACATACAAATGTACATATGCACGTACACACACATATTTCTCTTTTTTCCCAAGTCCCCACCGAACTCTAGCATACCCAATAAAATATGAGTCAGAATATATCGTGTTGTGCTGTTTTCCCCTGGGGTAGTGGGGTCACATGTGTATGCTAGGAATGACTGCCTACTCTTTGCTCAGAGTCCTTATAGAACTGACACCTGACCCTAAACAAAGGGAGAATGATTCAGGGGGGGTGTATTGCAAGGAATGGAATTTTAAACAGATTCTCGGTACCAGCTTGTAAAATGATGCCAACTCCTCCTGTCTACAAGAACAGTCACTGGTGCATGCAAGCAGGCCATGTCACATTTCCTGATGCTGACACAACCTCCGGGGCAGGAAACAAGCCCAACCCACAGAGGACAGGGAGCCTCCATACCACGTGAGCCCTGGAAGCCACCCCTCACTGGTTGTGACCACAGGCAGCTCCCCTAACCTCACTAGAACCCCTTCCTTTGTCTGTAAAATAGGTAATGATACTGCTCTGGTAACTTCAGAGCTGCCTGAAGGACACGGACATAATGTGCTGCAAGTGTTTCGGGCCACGTGCAAAGAGGCATCATTAGCACAGGGCTCATGACCTTGTCCCTGTTCTATTGGTCCAATAGATTCCATAGCCCTATAATGGTCCTATGTTTTAAAAACTGCCCAGCTGGCTGGATAGTGGCTGGATGCACCAGATCGAGTGTTAGATAAAAAAGCCAGATATGGAGACTGAGTGTTTAATTCACTGGAACAACGCTTTAGACACAGGGGCAGGCTAATGGACTACAGTCATGACAAGAGGCAGGGAGATGTAGATTTAGTATCAAGTGGGCTTTTCAATGCTCTTTGAAACTGTAGAACTCAATTGTAGGAACTGGAGGGGGAGGGTATTAGTTTGTTATAAATGCATCTCACCAATGCCCACTGCAGATTCTAATAAGTCTTGGTCACATGGGTGGAAGAGGAGCTGTGTATATGTACATATATATTTTGAAAAAATTTCCTGAGTAACTGTTATACTGTATCTCTCCTTCCACCCCACCATGGTTGAGAAGTCCTGCTTACAATCATATCCTACAGCAAGATACTCACAGCACTAAGCCTGGGGCTTGTTCAACTTCCATCCAGTTCACCTCCTGGGAACCCCAAATCCTCCCATCTGCAGAGCTGACATTCCAACATCATCCATGCTGATTAGTTATAATGCTAACAAACTAGTTTCTTCTAGATGTACAACACCTTATCATTTTCAAGCCCCTTCTCATTTAATGATTTTATTTGATCATTCCCATCTTATCCCCATCTGACAAAAGGGAGCCTAAGGTTCCGAGGTGTGAAGTGACTTGCCTCAGGTCACATAGCTAAGAAGGGACATGAGTCAAATGGAGGTCTCCCAGAACATAATCTACAGTTCTCTCTAGTTCTGTCATTTGACTATAAGTGTTATTACTCAGGTCCTTTGCTTCTTTTAAGTAACTAATTATTTATAGTAGATACTGGATCTAAGCATTTTATTTTATTTTTAAAAATTTATTTAAATTGTTGTTTTATATTTTAGTTACAAATAATACACAATATTATATTAGTTTCAGGTGTATACCCCAGTGATTAGACATTACGGTATATAAATGATTAAATAATCACCCCAATATGTACAAGTACCCATATGACACCATACATAGTGATCAGAATATTACTGACTATATTCCCTATGCTGTACTTTACATTCTGATGACTACTCTGTAACAACCAATATTTACTTCTTAATCCCTTCACCTTTTTCACCCATTCCTTCAACTTCCCTCACATCTGGCGACGTTCAAAATGTTCTCTGTATCTATGAGTCTGTTTCTGCTCTACTTATTTCATTTTTTAGATTCAGTTGTTGGTAGACATGTATTTACTGTCATTTTCTTATTTATATTTTTTATCTTTTCTTCTTCTTCATAAAGAAGGCCCTTTAACATTTTATATAGTAATGGTTTCATGGTGATGAATTCCTTTAGTTTTTCTTGTCTGGGAAGCTCTTTATATGTCCTTTGATCCTAACTGGTAACTTTGCTGGGTAGACTAAACTTGGTTGTAGGTTCTGGCTTTTCATCACTTTGAATATTTTTTGTCAATCCCTTCTAGCCTGCAAAGTTTCCGTTGAGAAATCAACTGACAGTCTTATGGGAGTTTCCTTGTAGGTAACTATCTATTTTTCTCTTGCTACTTTTAAGAGTCTCTCTTTGTTTTTAACCTTTGTCATATTAATTATGATGTGTCTTGGTGTGGGCCTCATTGGCATCATCTTATGTGGTACTCTTTGTGCTCCCTAAACTTGTATGTCTATTTTCTTCACCAACTTAGGAAAGTTTTCTATCATTATTTTTTTTTAATTTTTTAATTTCTTGCTTTTTCTCTTCTCCTTCCAGCACCCTCATATCCAAATATTGTTACTCTTGAAGTTGTCCCAGAGGTGCCTTACACTGTCCTCATTTTTTCAGATTCTTTTTTTTCTTTTTGCTGTTCTGATTGGGGTTTTTTTGCTTCCTTATATTCCAAATCACTGTTTTGATTCTCAGTTTCATCTACTCTACTCTTAATTCTCTATAAATTATTTTTCATTTCAGTTAATGTATCCTTCATTTTGGATTGGTTCGTTTTTATGCTGCTGAAATTCTCATTAAGTTCATTGAGCATCCTTATAGCCAGTGTTTTGAACTCTGCATCTAGTAGGTTGCTTGTCTCTATTTTGCTTAATTCCTTTTCAGAAGTTTTGTTTTGCTCTTTCATTTGGGACATGTTTCTTTGTCTTCTTATTATGGCTGCCTCCCTGTGTTTGTCTCTATATATTGGGTAGAGCTGCTACATCTCCTGGGCTTGGTAGAATGCTTATGTAGTAAGTGTTCTATAGGGTTCAGTGGCATAGCCTGTCTGATTACCAAAGCTGGCACTCCAGATGCACCATCCCCCCATGTGGGCTGTGTATGCTCTCCTATTTTAGTTGAGCCATCTCTGCTGTTGGCACGTCAATGAGAGGGATGTACCCCTAGGTCAGTCAGCTGCAAGGACTGGCTGTGACCACTGACCATTGTAGAGAATCAACTGTGCAGGGGCCTACCCCATAGAGCAGGACTTAATTCAGTGCGGCTTTGGTGCCTGCTGAGCCTGCCACTTGAGCATGTACCTTGTGGAGATGGTTGGGTGGTACTTCAATGTTGTATGAAGCTGTTCACTGGGTGTACTGGCTCTGGAGCCTCCCAGGAGTTGCATGGTAAGGTTGGCTACTGCCTGCATTCTGCCTAGGGCAACCTGGCACGAACTACAGAGCAGTCTTCAGAAGGCTGCTACCTGTAGTGGACTTGGAAGTGCCCAGGCAAGGCCAAGCTGCAAACCAATGCCAGCTGCTACAAGTGCTAGATCTGGACCACTTATTGAGAGGTAGGAGGTACATTGAGGCCAAACGCTACTTGTTTGAAAGATTTTAGGAAAATCTGAAGTATGAGCCAAGATAGGTTAATTCTATGGAAAAGCCACTGAAAACAGCTTAAATGGCCCTGCAACTTGCATGTGGTGGAGTCCCAGGAAATCACTAGGGTGGGGCTAACAGCCTTAGCCAGGTTGATGTAATCTCATATATATCGCTTGCCTGTCAGCTCTGTGGGGATCTCAGAACAGAAACAATGGCCTCTGCCAGCACTTTTGTCTGGGAGAAAGCTTCCCTTCCAGCTCTCACACTGATGCCAGACAATTCAGATCCTCCCTGTATGTACCTGGTGCCTTTCAAGCTACTTACTGTCCCAGCACTGGAGCTCAGAGGGAGTGAAGCTGAGTAAATCTGTGTGTGGACCCTTTAAGAGGAACTGTGCTTGGGACTCCAGCAGCCTTCTATCTTTCTCAGCCCCAATTCCTGCTGGTTTTTACAGCCAGAAGTCATGGGGACTTTTTTTTCCTGGTGTTAGAACCCTGGGCTGGGAAACCTGATGTGAAGCTGGGAGTCCTCGCTTCTCAGGAAAGACCTCTGAAGCCAAGATATCCCCTCGATTTTTATTTGCCACATGTGGGTGTGGAGCCAGCCAGTTACTACAAGTAATTGTCCTTACTACAAGTCTCAATGTGGCTTCTTCTTTAAATCTCTAGTTGTAGGACTTCTATGCAGCTAGATTTCAGGCAGTTCTGAATGATGATTGTTCTGTAGTTTAGCTGTACTTTTGATGTGGTTGTGGGAGGATATGAACACCACATTGTACTAAGCATTCTATATAGCTTATTTCCCAAAGAGACCTTAAAGGTAAGTATTCTTGCCCCATTTTTCAGCTAAGGACCAAATGACTCAGAGGTGAAGAGACTAACCCAAGGATGCAGTCAGCTTCATCATTCTCTTCTCCACCGTTCCTTCTCTGAGTTTCATGACTGGGCCAACGGCCTGCTTTGTGAACAACAGTACTAATCATACTGTTGATAGCATTTGTTCAGACATGCCTTTGATCAAAAACACCGTGGTGTCTCCAAATACGTGGCCATGTCTTAATCCCAAGGTTCCCTGTGCCAACCCCACTACTGGCACAAACTACATATATGCATAAATATTACAGCACATAGGGAATAAGCACAAAATTGGGTTTTGAATATATAATCTCTCTGAACCCCCAAACATCTTATTTGATTCTATCAAAAATGGTCCCCAAGGCCCTGGCCGGTTGGCTCAGTGAATTAAGCATCAGCCCAGCATGCAGACATCCTGTGTTCAATCCCTGGTCAGGGCACTCAGGAGAAGCGACCATCTGCTTCTCCCTCCCCCTCTTCCTTCTCTCTCTCTTCCCCTCCTGAAGCCAGTGGCTTGACTGTGCCAAGCATCAGCCTCAAGTGCTGAGGATAGCTCTGTTGATCTGAGCATCAGCCCCTGACAGGGATTGCCAGGTGAATTCCAACTGGGGTACATGTGGGAGTCTGTCTGTCTCTCTCTCTCTCTCTCTCTCTCTCTCCCCTCCTCTCATTTAAAAGAAAAAAAAAAAGGGCCCCCAAACCAACAGGCCAGGCATATATATATTCAGGTTCTGTCCAAAGAAAATTCTTCATCTTCATTAAGTGACTCTAGTTATGTCTTTTAGCCAGAACTAAAGGTGTAACTTGGTTCCTGATTTAATTTAAAAAATAAAATGGTAACAACAACAACAACAACAACAAAAAACACACAGCAACCTTACCCCCGAAGATCAGTCCCTGGGTTAGACCAGAGCTGGCTAGGCATAATTAGCAAATTCTTCCTCCAGTCTCTGCCTGAGGAAGATGAAGTTCCAATTACAAATTTCCTGAGAAAATTGCTACCCAACTGCAGAAAGCTAATTTTCAAGGTATTGACACCTCCTTGGTTTGCTTGCTTATTAGATTCAGGGGTTGAGGAGCGTGGAGGTTTTTAGACCGATGATTGTTAAAAAATTCTCTTTATTGGTTTGCAAGAAGGGGGTGTGGTAGGGGTGTGTTGGAGGAAGCAGATCCAGATCCGATAAAAGAGATTAAATGGCCTTATACATCTGACAGCAAAGAACAGTCCTCCTGGGAATCCCCAATCCTGCTGGAGCTAATAAAGCGCACGATATTACTCCGGTAATATAGTGTACAATATAAGGCGTCCAGATGTGGGGCCAGAGCCACGACCTACATCTTCCACAAACCAATTTTCTGCTGAGTTGGATGTGTAAAAAAGAATCCAAATACAGATATATTTTTCCCCCTTTTGAAAGAAGAATTGCTTCTCTGGCTTTTTACCTTGGCCTGTCTGCTCCTCCCACCCCCTGCGTCCTCAAAGTGGGAATTACTTCTAATCCACTCACAGGAAAAAATCACTGCCTCACTCAACTGTGGGCTATTTCAGGACAATTGGGCTGCTTGTTGGCTTCCCAGGCAGTTGGGGATGGGGAACTGGTACAGAATTCACAATCAGACCAACTAGTTTCAAATCCTCGCTCTTTCGTTTATAAGATGTGTGCCCTTGAGTAAGTTTCTCTTTGCTTCTCTGAGACTAAGTTCCACACCTACCTCAAAGAAAGGCCCTAAGTGCTAAACATACTGCATATTAAGTGCCTAGTACCTGGGCTGACACCAGAGGAGGTGATCAGTAGACAGTAACCATGCAGTCGTAGTAATAGTCCCAGAACTAGCAGCTTAAATTGGTAAAGCTCTTTAGATAAACGGCCCATTTTTGGCAAGGAGTTTAAGGGGTAAAATTAATAAAGCTTATTAACCAGGTGAACAGCAACAATGCTTTATTTATCCATCACCAGCTATTGAGCATCTGCTGAATGGGATGCTATAAGCATTGTCCTGAGCATGAAGAGAACACAGACAAGTCACTCCCTTCCAACCCTGGTAGCAGGGAAACAGAAATGTCTTAGCACGTGTTGTTGGCGACAGTCATTCTATTAGACCCTCACAGAGACTTCAGGAAGTGGGAAAGACATGAATTGCTCATTCTCATTTAATGAATAAAAATACTGATACTCAGATGGAGTGGTTTGGCTAAATTCACACACAAGGCAGAGGCAGGATTTGATAAGCCTTCAAACTGCTCACATCCAGCTCCTGATTACTTTGGGCCGGAACCACTCCAGGATGGCCCTGGCTTGACCCGTGATTGAAATGTGAGCTCCGACCATCTCAGTACTCATACCATTTCCACTGACTGCAAATTGTTCTGTTCCCAAAATATTGGACACTTCCTTAGACCCGGCCCAATGGCTATAACTTGTTGCTTGGCTGATTATAATAAGAGTAATAACAACAGATACGTAGTATCTTTCCTTTGTAGCACAGTTTTCAGTTCAAAAAGTACTCTCACAGAGGCTGGCAGTAGTTATGGGTTTTTATTTTGTTTTGTTTTTAACTGTTAAAGGTAGACATTATTATTCCATTTCCAAGATAACTAAAAAAGTCTCAGAGAGATTCACTGACAGGTGGGAAGGAAGAGCCCAAGACTTGGATTCCTACACACCTACCATAAGTCCAGCCTCTTCCTTCCCACCTGTCTGCCTCATTCAGGATATGCTATGAACCCCCAGAATCTTCAGGATGAGCCACAGTTCCCTCATCAGAGCAGTTGGGATGCAATGGAACTGTTAAGAAAACCAATGAAGATATCATCCACCCCTCAAAAAGAACTGCCATTTATTGAGTGCCCACTCAGTGCAAGGCACTTGGCTGCATGCTCTCCAGGGATTATTCTGTATTATTCTTAGGAGGTAGGTTCCACAATCATCTTCACTTTACAGATGAGGAAACTGAGGCTTAGAGGTAAAGTAACTTGCTCTAGGCCAGTGGTTCTTAACCTGGGTTCTATCGAACCCTAGGGGTTCGATGAGTCAGTCTCAGGAGTTCGGAGAAGCCTCTGCCACGGAGGCCAGAATAAAGTAATACCGTAATTTGTTGTGAGTTCATGCACTTTGTTGGTTTTGTTCTTTGAGCAAGGTGATGTTCATGCACGGCTCATTTTGTGCACCAGTAAAAAAACATATACCTATGTCTTGAATTTGGGAAAAAAATTATATTTTATTTATCACTAAAGAAGGGTTCAGTGAATGCGCATATGAAACTGGTGGGTTTGGCACCTCAAAAAAGGTTAAGAACCACTGCTCTAGGCACAGGGTGGTAGACTTTAGATTTAAACCCAGGCAATCTGACCCCAGACCCTAATGATATCTTCCTTTGTTTAATCCCTGGCACAATATCCTACCAGTGTCGTCTGGAGAAACTTGATATTTACTGAGGATATTTACTGCTTGCTGGTGAGTATGGGAGGACACAGCCCCTGATGCTAGTCCTGTTGACCAGAGGCAGATTAAGGTCTGTTGAGGCCCCGGGCATGAAAGGAAATATTGGGCCCCATAAAAAAAAAGAGAGAGAGAGAGAGAGACAGGAAAAATAAAAATACATGTTAACCATATTTTTAAATTTATTTTTTTTTATTTATTCATTTTAGAGAGGAGACACAGAGTGAGAAAGACAGAGAGAGAGAGAGAGATAGAGAGAGAGAAAGGGGGAGGAGCTGGAAGCATCAACTCCCATATGTGCCTTGACCAGACCAGTGCAGGGTTTTGAACTGGCGACCTCAGTGTTCCCAGGTCGACGCTTTATCCACTGCACCACCACAGGTCAGGCGACCCATATTTTTAAATAAATAAAAAATATTAAGTACTATTCAAGTTAAAATTGCACATATGAAACCAAACTTGGTGTCATTAGAAAAAAGTGTAAAGTTGGGGTTTTGTGGGGCCCTTCAGAAGTCAGGGCCCAGGGAGCGCCCAGTGCACCAGCTGTTAAATCTCCTCTGCTGTTGACTCATCTGCTTCTCAGAAGCCCTCTGTAAGGTAGGCATTGCTACCCCATTTTATAAAGGGGAAAACTGTGGCTAAGAGAGGTTGACTGGCAAAGATCGCAGAGCCTCCTAAAGGCAGTATTATTTTCAAATACATAAATATCTGAGGAAATGTGTATTAACAACTTTGGAATATCCTAAAAGTGCTCTGACATGCACACAGGAGAAAAGTGCAAAGGAGGGAACTAGAGGCAACAGCGCCAGCTCTAGAGTTTGAACTGCAACGCTATCCAAAATCAAGGGGATGAAATGGTCTCAAAGGCTGCATTCATGTGGGAAGGCCCTATGGAGGGAATGAGAACTTCAAGCCGGCCTTTGAGGCTGGAGGAAAGCTGTGTGGGTAAGATAATCCAGGCAGGGGAATCGTGCCTTCGGAATTAAAGTTGAGCTCTAGATATAGATCCGGGTAGCAGGGGAGCCATGGTAAAGTGCGGCGCGGTTGAGGGGCACCTACGTAGCAGGGTTAAGCTTTTGTCCAGCACTGTCTGCAAGCCCCATCCTCACAGCACACGGAGATCTCTCTGTCCCCCTTTAGCATGAAGCCCAGCAGGTGCTAAAGCAACAAGGGGAAAAGTCACAGAGGAAAAAAATACAGCAAGAAGGATAAGATCTCATCTGCAGCCCATGTGCGGCCTTCCAAAAGGGAGGGGAGAAGGACATGGAGGGAGGGAGAGCTTGGACTTGCCCTCAGTGCAAGCCAGTCTCAGCTCTGCCCCTGCCCATCTCTCCCCTCCTCTCTTTCCATCCCGGCATCCCGCATGCAGCAGCAGAAGTATTAGTGTTTGGATGCCTTGGCAAAGCAGTCTTTGAGATTTATTTCTGTTGGACAATCTTGCTTTTTCTCACCCCTGCTGACAACTCAGTCAACAGCAGGCTCATCTGCAAGCCTGTGAGTTTAGAGATCATATACCTGACAGAGACATTGTTGCTTAACAACCAGACCAAGAAAGCAGACTTCTGACATGAGGATGACCTGCAGCCCAACTTGGTTCATTACCTGAAAGTCCATGATACCTTAGAGCTTAGTGAAAAGACCATCGGGGTGTGGGATAGGATGGCAGTCCTGTTCATGTGGTCAGTTCGAGGCCAGGAAGCATTACCTGGAGATGGTTCCAGTAGTTCAATGGCCTTGAATTATTTTGAAACTTGAGCATTGATAAGCCCCTAGATAGTAGGGTACTAGGTAATAAATGTGAAAAAGGTTTTGTCAAGTGTGAATTTTTATATCAATGTAAAGGATGTTAATTCTTACATTTTGTGAAAAGAAGGATACAGTATGTTTTATGTCTGCTTTTGGAAATTAGGTACCCATAAAGGCAAATAAACTTAGAAGCATGGAACTTCAGAGCTCGAATGAAATTCATTTATTTTACCAGCAAGCACTTAGAGAGTAAGAGTACATCTGGGTGTCAGGCCCTGTGTGGGCTCTGGGGAGCTGGAGAGGAACCAGACCCAAGGATCCTCACAGAAAGTGTAAGTGCAGAGACAATGGGAAGCACTGGGCGTGATGGGGCAGGGATAGGGGGTGGGGGATGGGGCCACATCTCAATCAGCTTGGGCATGAAGAAAGGCTTTCCATCTGAAGCGAAGTAAGGGCTGAATTCCAAATGAGTAATATAGCATAGCCAGGCAAAGATGCAGACAGCAGGATGAAAGGGGGTGATGGGAGAAATCTAAGCACAGGACAAACAAAGATGGCCTCCAAAACCTTCATTTTACAGACGTGAAAACAGAGACTCAGAGAGATAAGTAACTTACCCAAATTACCCAGGTAGTAAGTGGTACAACTAGGATTAACTCCAAAGTTTGCTTTTACTCACTCACTATATTGTTTTTATACTAAACATGGAATACAATATCTTCAAAAGGGTCAGTACCGGACCCGCACTCACACATACAGTTGGTAGCAGATGTGCAATAAGAATCTGGGTCTTATATCTTCCCAGTCTAGTGCTCATTCCATTGTGCCGTGAGGACTCCACAGATTTCCTAGTCTGCATCCTGTAACCTCTGCCATATCCTTGCTCCAGGATCCAACCCAGGGCTCCCTCACTATGGAATTCAGTCCTCAAGACTGATGCCTTTGTTTCTTTTTCATTAAGTTGACAAAAAAGAATGAGGCTACTCTGCCTTCTTGTGGCCTTTCCCACCCTTGGTAACTCCGAGGTCAGGAAGTCATCAGGCATTCTCACTTTCAAGTCATCCTTTTAAAGGCCAGCTACTCTGGGGAAAAAAAAAACACCTCAGTGTCAGGCATTTAATTTTTAAAGAGAGAGCAAATGGCAAGGGGCTTTAAAAATTGCTCTTAGCTTTATGTGCAAGCACCAGCTGGCTGGAGGTCACCACCAATCCCCGCATCTCCCGAGACTCACTGGCTTAGAGGGGCAGGCAGAGTATTTGTTCCTGGAGCCAGAGAAAATTGCTGACCTGACCCCACCTTCCTTGTGCTCAGAAAGGACCCACTTTGACAACAAAGTCTAATTCCTCACTGAACATCAACCCCTTGATGGTTTGACCGCTAATAATAAACTAATACAAAGGACAAAGTGGCACCCTCTTAAAAGGATTCCCGAGAATGTGCTGGTATATTACTCATGACATCCCAGATTGGGAAGACAGCAGTTCTGGATAAATGTCTGGTCTTGAAAATTACAGCTGAATCAGAAGTAGACATGTGGTCAAATGCAGCAACAAAATAAGTTTATTAAATTTAGGCTGTGCTAGACTCCAAGGAGGAGTTACACAATAATACTACTACTGATTGGACATCCACAATATCATAGGTGTTCTTTATTTAGTCTCTCTGCACCTCACAACAGCTCTGCAAGATTGTTGGCAGTATGTGGTGATGGTTAAGACTGTGGGCTCCAGAGCCTGACAGATGAGGATGAAATCCCACCTCGGCTTCTTCTTATTATTATTTTTTATATTCAGGGAGATGAGGTGATGCAGAGAGACAGACTCCCACATGCGCATCCCAACGAGGATCCACCCAGCAAGCCCACTAGGGGGCTATGTTCTGCCCATCCGGGGCATTGGTCTATTGCTCAGCAACCAAGCTCTTCTTAGCACCTGAGGCAAAGGCCATGGAACCATCCTCAGCACCTGGGGCCAACTTGCTCTAATTGAGCCATGGCTACATGAGGGGAAGAGAGAAAGAGAGAGAGAAGTGAGAGGGGTAGGGGTAGAGAAGCAGATGGGTGCCTCTGCTGTGTGCTCTGACCAGGAATATCAAACCCTGGACATCCCCATGTCAGGCCAACACTCTACCACTGAGCCAACTGGCCAGGGCCCACCTCTGCCTCTTATTAACTGTGATACCTTGAACAAGTAACTTAATCTCTCTGTGCCTATGTGTCCTCAGCTGTGCAATGGGGCTGATGAAAGGTGAAGGACTTAGAAGATGGCCTGGCACGTGGCAAGATTCAGTAAGTGTTTGGTGCCTTTTTCATCATCTCCATGGTATGCATGAGGAAACTGACCCAGATTGAGAGGGTGAATTGCTGGAGGTCTCCTAGCCAGTAAGCGGAGGAGCTAGAAATGAAACTGGGGTTCTTTCAGCTATATCCCCTCATATATTGCCTTAGAATATTTTCATTTGTAACGTTATTTCCCAAACATTTATAATTTATATATCATTGGCAGGGCAGAGGATGATGACTTCGAAGATAACAAACTTGAGGTTCAGCAAATGGAAATAATTTGGGCCAAGACCATAAGCATGGCATTGGGCAGAACCAGACTCTGAAGTTGAGTCTTGGGAAGTTCATTGCACCCCACCACACAGAAGGGAGGGAATGGGTGGGGCTGAGCAAGCTAAGTGGGGGAGAAACAAGCTGGTAGAGTTGGCAGCTGAGGTGTGAGGAGAAGGCTGTCTGGAGGTGTACACCACGGGCTAGAGGCCCTCCACCTGCTCTGTGTAATTATATTACTGAGGAACATGGTTTGCAAACCATGAAGTTTGAAACAGATTTGACTTTGTGCTACACCATGAGTACCTTGAGAAAGAGCACGCTTAGCCCTGAGACCAAGGTCCACATCACATTGCTGAGTGGGCTTCCCCAGGACAAGCTGAGGCTACCTGCCCATTGCCCCCAAATGCGCTCTGGGTGGGCTGACGTGTGATTCACTCCATGCACCATTAGTGAGCTCATTCTGTGCCCAGCACAGTGCCTGGCACTGGAGCTAAAAGGAAGAAGAACCCATGACCCTGAAGAGCTTATGTCCAATGGAGGAGAAGCATATTAACAATGGAAAGTACTGACTAATTAAATATAAGGTATTGTGGGAGCATGGAGGAGGGAAAGACTAACTCTGCCTCGGTGAGACAGCAGAAGAGGACTCAAAGCCGGTGATGTCTGAGCAGAGTATTGATAACTAGGAGGCTGCTGGCAGGTGGAGAGAGACCAGTGATAGGGGTGGCACTGCCGGCAGAGGGAACAGTAAAAACAAAGGCTCTGCTTAAATGCTGCCTCCTCAGAGCAGCTGACCCGGACCATCCATATAGAATAGCAAACTCTTGTCTTTGTTCCCTCCTTTTTCTCTTCACCTTTATTAACTATTTATGAAAGTATCTATTTATTATCCATCTCTCACCAGGGTGTTAGCATATCGAGCAGACTTATTTTCTTTATTGCTGTATCTCAGTGCCTAGAACTGCATGTAGCACTTAATAGATGCTCAGTAAGTATCTGTTGGATAAATGAGCAGACTTGTAGAGAGGTGTGACAATGCCAGTGCTTATCTGCTTGCTTCTTAAATGTGAAGCAGAATGTAGGCAGCATTTTCCTAAGTGCCTCTCTCTTTTTCTCCCCATCTTCCCAACATCAAGCACGTATAATAAAATAGAGAGAGGAGAAGGAGAACAACACTAGTATTTAGTGAGGACCGACTATGCTAACGGTTCACATAGTTTCAATGATTCCATAAAAACATCATGAATAAGTACTATTCTTCCCAGTGTACAGTAATGGAATTCTAGATGCACATGATTTAATCTAAGTTTTCCGGTTTACCAGGTGATGTATCAGGATTGGGGTTGGCCTGCAGGTCTGCCTCATCCCCAGGGCCTGCCCAGTGACTGTGGAGAGCTCCCTTTGGAGCCCTGTCTGCAATGAGGTCCCTGCGGACCCTGCCCCCAGTGTGAGGGGCTGATGAGAAGATCTGTTATGCCCAAAATATCTGTATCTGCTCTTATCCAGGTCTTGTCATTAGCTCACTAATCCTCATGATAACCTCTGGTGCAATGTATTCACCAGCCCTTTAATAGTGTAAGGAAATAAGCTCAGAAACTGAGTAAACTATAACAAGGTCACCCGGCAAGTGAAGTGGCTAGAGAAGCAATGGATTCAAAGCCAGGGTCCAGGAGTCCTGACTCCCAAACCTGGGGTCCTTCCTGCGAGCTACTCTGAGCCACAGGCCACAGGAATCTGCAGTCTCCAAAGAAACCTCTATCTCAGCTCCCAGAACACATGACAGTTTCTCACCCCAGATTGAGCTCAGTTCAGTAGGAAAACATATAACAGGGCACAAATGCCTGAGTGAAAGAGAGACCTAAACTTAAATTATGCCAGAGCGGCAAGCTATTGTCAATGATTGACAACCCGTCTCGACTCTCACCAGCAACAGCCGCACACAACATACGCCTTCAAAAAGAGCTTGGTTCTCTTCAATTAGCAGAGCTGAAATGAAACCACTTAGAAAATTATACTATTGGGCAACTGGTGGGTTTTAAACATAATGAGAAAGATAAAAGCTAGGCCTGATGTTTACCGTCAACCGAGCAAGAGACGTCAGATGTGCCAGGACTGGGGACTACACATTCTCCTGGAACTCACGCCTGCCTGCCTTCCTGCCACTGCTCCAACCCCAGGTGCATCCATCCTTTCTTTCCTTTAGCGAATGCTCATTGGTTCCCTACTGCCTAGGCCTGGAGCTACAAGGGGGAGAAAACAGGTGGTCGGTACCTCCTGGCACTCCCAAACAAGTAAACAGCACGCGATACCTCGGGATAGGGGACATAATGGGGAAAATACAGGGCGCTCAGTGGCAGAGCAGAGAGGGGGCCCTACAAAAATGAGATTTCACATTCAGTGGGAAACACTCTGGCTCAGCAGGGTGTGCTCGGCCCTCAGGAGAAGGACAAAGGTGACCAGGCAGGTGACAGGCAGACATGGAATGGGTGAGCCCTCCTGCTGCTGGGCCTATCTGTCTATCTTCAGAGAGTTCTGGAATCAAAGCTCTGGAAAGCTTGGAGAGCTTCAAGTCACTCAGCACCATTCAGTCAACAAACTGTGTTCCAGAATATACAAAGGCTCAGAAGGGAACAAGAACATGCACAGGGACCTGCAAGTGACAGCCTTGGACTTGACTTCCCAAGGCAGAGCATGGATGGCCGACAATGTGAAGGGCTTGCACTTTATCCTGAGGCAATGGGGAACCACTGAAGGCTTGAGGCAGAGAAAGTGATGTGACTCAAGACGTGAGATACAGGGTCCAGACTCTGAGCTCTGAATGACTAACACCAGAGCCTGTGACTTTACCCAGCCCCATATTTGTGGGATTCCTAGAATCTGTAGGGGCAAACCCAGGAGAAATAGATGAGAGAAAACAAAGAAAGACAAGTGTTTGTCTGGTTAAAAGAAAATTCCAGGATAGACCTGCTTCTCAAATCTGGATCATAGTGGAGTAGGAAAACAGTGAAGATTCGATTCTATTTCTGTCTCTGTCTAAAATTGGCTGTTTAACACTGAACAAGTCAATGCTCCATCCCTCTGATCTTCAGTATCCTCTTCTGCATGATGGATGGAGAGCTATGTAGCTGATTAAAAACAATTACTAGCATTTAATGAGATATTATTTTGAGCCAAGGATTTATCTCATCTCATGCCCATAGCATCCTATAAAGTAGATCAATGATTATCATCTCCATGTTACAGCAAAGGAAACTGAAACTCAGAGATGTTAAGTAGCTGAATGGAGGTCAGATATTAAGTTGTAGAACCAGAATTTGAACCCAACATTCAAGTGCTTAATTGTAAAAAACCTCCTATTTTAAGGTCCTCATAAATGTATTTCACAAGCGTTTGCTGAGCACCTGGGCTAGGAAGGTAAAAAGATGAGCTATCTGAGTTTTCCCAGGTACAGGAGGCAGGCAGAGATTCTCTTTCGTGTTCAGAGCCCTGAACTGTGGGCCTGGCTGGGTCATTTCATTAATTCAATTTGGTTCTAGAGAGAAAGAGAGAGAGTGAGTGTGGGGGTGGGGGTGGGGTGGGGGGGATGTTTGGGCGAGAGGTTGTGACAAAACAACCTCTCTGGGCCTCTCTCCTGCACTTTGGAATTATCCTGCGTCAGCAGGATGTCACCAGAGACCCAGGACTGAGGTGACCGACACCTGGCTCAGCTGTAATAACAGCATCATCTCCAGTGAATGGATCCCCCCAAATTGATTAGGCGCCCAAATAATGGGCTGATGGGTAGCGTGGTCCTTCTTGGGCAGATCCAGACGCTGCAGCTCAGATACAAGCTGCCCCTTTGGCTCTCAGAACCAGGTCATTCATGGTGGATAGAGCCCGAAAATTCTCAGAGAAAGGTCTTTCTATTGCAGACCATGAGCTTAGGGCAGGCTTTAGGCAGAAATTAGGAAAAGGTGCCCTGAGAAGCTGCCCCAAATGTGCAGCAAAATGCCATCTAATTAGAGCTAACAAGCCACCTATGGGGCAGGGGCAGCAGAAAGGCCAGAGAGAGGCAGTGAGGAGGCGGGGCCTCTCCTGGCCCCTGGCAGCGGCTCCTGCAGAAGCCCAGGCAGCAGACCTGCCCGCCCAGGTTAACCCAGCTGCACTGACTAATGAGCCTGGCCAGGAAAGGAGAGCACATTGTGCAGAGAAATGTTTTTTTTCTCCTAATAAACTTTCCAAAAGGGTTCCTGAGAGCCACGGCTGGATTCTCCCATGAATACAGCCCCAGGTGTCGAGGGGACTGGGGTGCACAGTAACAGCTCATTTAGCAGGGAACAAATGGACTCCTTTCGGGCCAACAAATGAAACATTATGCACTAGACAGGCACTGGGGCCCAAGAGGAACTCCATCAGAGAAACCCGCAGAGGACACTTTGCTCCTCCTTTGAAAAATCCCCTGCCTACTTTGGGGAAAGAAAAACAAACAACAAACAAACAAAAATAACCCTGAAAGACAATGTTTCTGTCAAACCCAACAGGGAAAATGCGAAAGTGCTGGTGGCTGGAATTAAAATACCAAAGTCAAGATGATTATTAAAGTAATAATAGCTTATGTGTGTGTGTACAGTCCCTTGTCACTCTTCACTTGTTTTATATGTGGCATCTCTTTGATGCTTCACAATTTTATGCAGCAAGAAAGACAAGAGGCAGTATCTTCACCTTGGAGAGAAGGATGTGGGGGAGGCTGAGAGGTCAAACCCAATGTCACACAAGCCAATGTCAATGCCACAGTTCAAAGCAAGTCTTATACCAACCCCACTACAATTTTCATGTTAGGACAGCAAATCCAAGCTTTGGTTTGTTCCTTTTACATTTTTTTTTTAAATCATAATATATTAGGGCTGGAAAGGTCCTGAATCATCACTGGGAACCTGGAACTCAGAGACATAAACAACATGCTGAAGATCACACATCAAAGGAAGACTAGGTCTTCAGTCTTCCCAGTCTCTTCAGGCCAATGTTCTTCCCACTCTGCTTCCATTCAGGCCCCAATAAAAAGGAATATTTCTCCAGAAACCAGTAATAAAAAAAAATGTTATGCTGTCCTCTTAAAACCAGCGGATGCCTGTGACTAATGTATTTCTTTTTTGACACAAACCTTTACTTCTAAGAAAGCAAAAGCATTAATGTGGTGGGAGAAACAGGCACAGAAGGAAAGAAAACTGTAGAATTCCCTGCACACATAGGGGCTCAAAAAAAGGTTTGCTGAAATGAATGTCTGAAGTAAGTGTGGGCCCACAGGGAAAAGAGAGAAAGAGAAGGTATTTTGCACATACATGAATGGAAATGTGTCTGCTCTGTATAAGACACTGTGCTGGGAGTTTGGCACAAAGAAGACATTTGCCATATCCAAGCTGGTTTCCGACATCAGCTTGACGCTCCTACTGTCTTAACATCGCACGCTCACAGCGAGAACGCAGCGGGATGTGTGCTTCCAGGCAATCCCTTGGAAAATGTTTGACCTTCACTGAAGTTCTGACACTGTTTTCAGTGCCTTTTTTTAAAGGAAAAATTCGGGAGTAAAGACAGGCAAATGTAAAGGAGGAGGAACCATTAGTAAAATCCTGGTGACAGTGCAATTACTGAAACCTGATGTCAGGAGGCATTCTCTCACACTGTCACTGAGCTGCTCTGTAAATGATTTTGCCTGATGGTGACTTCTGTCAATTTCTGTCTACTTTCAGTCCTCCCCTCAATCCACTGGCAGTTTCAAAAGCTTTTGGAAGTGGATTCTACAGGAGGTAGGAAATATCACAGATCACCGCTTAATATTTTGGTCTACAAAGTGTTCTAGCGATATGAACATGTATTGAACACCTGTCATGATAACGATTATCTTGTCATCAAAGGCAGAGCTAACTTTTATTAAGTGTTTACCATGTGTTCTATGCCAAACAATGTGCATTATTTTGTTTAGTGTTCATATAACAACCTTATGATGTTTAACTTCCCTAAAGCAATAGAATTAGGTAGCAGCAGAGCCAGATTCCAACTTCGAAGCCTGTGTCCTTTGCCAGTACTCTGTCGTTCATTCTTTCATCCATCTGCACGGCCACTATGTCAGAGGCCTCGTGCTCACTACTGAGATACAGAAATAAAAGATAAAGACCATGCTCTCTCTCGCCTGACCAGGCAGTGGCGCAGTGGATAGAGCATCGGACTGGGATGCGGAAGACCCAGTTTCGAGACCCTGAGGTCGCCAGCTTGAGCGTGGGCCCATCTGGCTTGAGCAAAAGCTCGTCAGCTTGGACCCAAGGTCACTGGCTCCAGCAAGGGGTTGCTTGCTCTGCTGAAGGCCCGCGGTCAAGGCACATGTGAGAAAGCAATCTATGAACAACTAAGGTGTCGCAACAAAAAACTAATGATTGATGCTTCTCACCTCTCTCCATTCCTGTCTGTCTGTCTCTATCTATCCTTCTCTCTGACTCTCTCTCTGTCCCTGTAAAATAATATATATTTTAAGACCATGCTCTCAGGATATGTGCAGCAAGAGGCGGATAAACCAAAGGTGATAGATAATACTATGTGTTAAGTATAGTAACAGAATGGGTTGCTGGGTGCGTTGGGCCTCTCCAGGAGTGACCAGTCTAGGAAGGGATGAAAGAATATTCTCAGAGGAAACGACAGCTCAGTCTGGAAGGGTCAGTGGAATTTCATTGAGTGAAGGCAAACCTGCAGGACAGTTCACCTGTGGCGGGGCAGGGACAGCAAGCAGAGACATGAGGGCACGGGAGAGTATGGATGCAGTCAAGGATTTTTCAGGTAGCTCACGAGGGCTTGAATCCAGAGGAGAGAGCCCGGTGGGGAATGGAAAAAAAAAAAGACTACAGAGGAATGAGGCTGGAAAACATAGGGTACAATACTAACTGAGGAGGGGCTTTTATGCCAGGGAGTTTGAGTTTCATCCCAAAGGCCACGTTGGCCCTTGAGGGTCTGTAAGCAAGTGTGTGAGGTTCAAGAGGAACACTTGCTGCCTACTTCCCCTCCTCTCTCCAGAAGGGCCAGGCAGGACAGTAACACTTCCATCCCTTCTCTTCAAAGCAGAGGGACGGATTTCTCTTTGGGGTGAAATCAGGAGAAGGGAGCAAATAATGTGTGGCTATAGCAGCATGCTATAGCCTCGGCACCATTCCAACCCCACTTCTGTGTTTCTTATGCTTCTGTGTGAGACACAGAAATGACGACAGGGTGCTCTGTGGACACCAAGCAGACTCTTGCATGAGGCTTGGAAGGAGAAAGAGAAAAGTGGAATCTGCCATGTGCATAGAGGGTAACTCTTCTGTGGAAGCTCAGACAAAGTTCTGTCCGTCCCTGGTGTAGTTGGGCCATCATCCTGACATCCAAGCTTGGATCGCTGGTCCCTCCTAGAATGCTGTAGACTACCCAACACCCATTAATAAATCTCTTTCCACTTAAATGATGTCATCTGTGATTAGAACATAGCTGATGCAATAGAAAAGCTCCCTTATTTCTTCTCTCAGTCAGAGCTCTCTGACCTCAGAAGATCCTCATTGGCTGCTCACCCAAGAAATAAGCATGTGAGGTCACTTGTACTCTCACTGTGGAAAGGGAGACCTGTAGACATACAGCTCAGACCAACTTAGAAAGTTCAGGAAGCCTGAAGTAGCTATAAAACTTCAGTTTTTTTATCAAGCTTTAACAGAAATAAGACCCATGTTTTCATCTTTGTCTAACTCCAGGGCTCATCCCTCATTCTGTTTTTAACTTGGAGGAAAAAAAGAACATGATTAAGAGTCATCCCTCAAAATCCTCCCCCACCTTAAAAACATGAATCACATTTGCGCTTCAGACACAGGGGGACCAATCAGAATCAACCAGCTGGCTGGAACAAACCCAACTCCAGAGTGAGTCTGGGATAAGGAAAGGGATGCTTTTGAGTTCATCAGAAAGGCAATGGGAGCCCATGGGGTGCAGAAACTTCAGCTAGGAGATGCAATCTTTTAATTACCAGAAACAACTTTTTGCAAAAGAGGTCAGAATCTCAAACCCTCAGCTCATTTGTATTATTTGCAAGGGGCTGATCTCCCCCATGAACACTCCCAGAGTTGCCCAATACACCTACTTCCAACACATGTGGTCCTCACACCTGAACCTCTTGGATCTGGAAATAAAGAATGAACAAGAAGTAGAAATAAATAACTTTGAGTGAAGCCATAAAGGACTAGGCAAGGCATGAGCTAAATCAAAGGAAAATCATCCAGGAAGCCCAAAGTCTAGTCCCCGAGCCTCATGCTATCAACAATCTCAATCCTCCTCTCACCACTAAAACAAGGAGAGAAAGAGTGAAAATAAGGCTGTCTTTGTTGAATAATTATTTTGCCATCACACAAAAGTGGGAGGGGAGGTGGGGAGCAAAAAAAGTAGGCAACTGCACTCCAGGGCTGGCACTATTTCAAGAAAGCCGAGGGGGCACTGGGAATGACGAGAAGAGGTGTGCCAGACACTGCAAGTGGCACACGACATCCAATCTCCCTGGTGTCTCATATAGCAACCCAATTCTGGTACATGGCCACCCAGAGTAAAGACAATATTCCTTAGCCTCCCCTTCTAACATCCCCTGTTAGAAGTGCCCAGTTGACTCAACCCTGGCCAGTGAAGATGTAAAAAGAAATTATGCGTACAACTTCTGGCCGTACCCTCAAAAATAAATGGAGAAGTCCTCCTCTGACGCTTTTTTGGGACATCTGGTTTGAGTGAAGATGTGGAGATGTACCTTCGTGGATCATGAAGATGACAGCAAAGTCCTAGGGATGGAGAAGCAGCAAGCCAGAGGAGCCTGGAATGGACTGCACAGGGCAGAGCTGCCCTGTGTGCTCAGACCTTTACAAGACTGAGACATTGCCACCATTTTAAAGACAGCTTTAACCCACTTTATCTGGGTCTTGGCTCCCTGCTTATATCCTAGCTAACTGAGATGGCATATCACCACTTCACTTATACAGCAACCTCACTTTTCCAGAAAACAGTTGTAAATAAAGAAACAAAGAAAAAATATCCTAAGCAGCCAAAGTTATATTTTCACTGGAAGTTGGCACACTTTATTCATAGTGAGGCACCCAGGCCAAGACTTGGTTGGTGCTGTTGGCCCTTATCACATCCACATTTCCAATGAGCATGATTCATCATTATGTTAGTACCGGACCAATACGAAGACAGGTGGAAAGGGAACAGGACTGCTTTTAGCGGCAGATCAACTGACAATACCAGAAATGATAGCACTGTCTGACAGTGAGGGGGGGACTGCAAAAGGACACAGAAACAAACATGAGAATTTAAATTTCCTCATGCATAGGTCAGGGCCATAACATTTTGGGGCAAACAGTCCTGCCTCTCTAAACAGCCCTTAAGAATATCCAGTTTAGCTTGACCAGGCGGTGGCGCAGTGGATAGAGTGTCGGACTGGGATGTGGAAGACCCGGGTTCAAGACCCTGAGGTCGCCAGCTTGAGCGCGGGCTCATCTGGTTTGAGCTAAAGCTCGCCAGCTTGGACCCAAGGACGCTGGCTCCAGCAAGGGGTTGCTCAGTCTGCTGAAGGCCCACGGTCAAGGCACATGTGAGAAAGCAATCAATGAACAACTATGGTGTCGCAATGGCAACGAAAAACTAATGATTGATGCTTCTCACCTCTCTCCATTCCTGTCTGTCTGTCCCTATCTATCCCTCTCTCTGACTCTCTCTCTCTGTCCCTGTAAAAAAAAAAAGAATATCCAGTTTATAGCCTGACATAATAATTAATGTTTACAACAGTATTTCTGAGTGATACTCTATTTTTAAAAGCAAAGGAGTACATAATTTATTTATAAATATTTCCAGAACATTAGTCATTTTGAAACTTGGCTTATTTGAAACATCTCAGTCTATGTAATGACACATATATAAATTATTTCATAGAATTCTGTGTTACATGAAATACATTTGGCTATCACACATGTAGTCAGTGTTACGACCACTTACTCTGAACCTACACTTTCTCAGGACTTGCCCTAGAGGTGATGTCCTGGAGATAAAGCAGACACGTCATTACTGCTCAGTAACTTGTGGGCCAGTTTGGATGCAGACAAATAAAGAGGTCATTATACTATGAGGTCAAACCTCCAGAGAAAAAAATCATATGCAATGTAGATAAAAGGAAAAATATTACTATCTATAATATAAAAGGAAACTTTACAAATTGCTTAGAAAGAAACATCATCAAAAAGAAAAATGGGCAAAGATGGTGAATGAACTGTCCCCCAAAAAGAAAACACAGATGCCCAGGGAAAGTGAAATAATCCTCCTCTTTGGTAGTCCTCAAGAAAATACAAATAAATGGCAATGAGATATCACTCATTATCTATCAGGCTAGCAAAAGTGAGGGAATGATAACACTGGGGAACAAATTTTTTTTGTCATTTTCCATTGCATGAGGTTTTAGAAATGTTTCTATATATTTCTGCACTGCTGATTCCAAATCTGAAATCGGCTTTTTGGTGTATACTCTAGTTTTTATGCAATTTTAATTTCTTTTTGTTACAGTTAATGGCATGCATTGGATTTTAAATTGGAGTTAAAGGGCAATGACTCTTGGATTGAACATAACCACAAGGCAATTAATATTTTACAAACATCACTTTTACATAATTGCAGTTGGTTTTAAATGTGAAAAATTATTATCTGATAAAAACACCCTCTTATTTTGTTTTAAGATTGAATCATGACTTCTTCGAGTAAGCATAAATGTAAGAATAGTCCTGACACCTTCTGTTATATATGTGGCTGTTACACACTTCAACGTCAAAGGTACAATATTTCATCATTTGTGACACGTGCATATATTGCCTATTTCCAAGTTCCCCTGGGCGATCAAGACAAAAATTTGGTTCCTCATATTGTGTGTCATAATTGTGAGGAAATGCTTCGTGACTGGACAAAAGGAAAACACAAAGGAATGCCTTTTGGTATCCCCATGGTTTGGTGTGAACCTAAGGACCACAGCAGTGACTGTTATTTCTGTGTGATCCATACAAAGGGCATCAGCAAGAAAAAAACGACATATGATCACATATCCTAATATTCCTTCAGCAATACGACCCTTCCCACACTCTGAGAAACTCCCGGTTCGAGTTTTCAATGATTTTATTTCTTCTAAGGACGAAGAAAGTGAACATGGTGATCAAGTATATTATGATAAGATGCATGAGGAAATGGCTGTAAAATCTCAAGGGTCTTCTTCTGATGCCAAGTAGTCATTAACCCCTCAGCAGTATAGCCAACCTGAATTGAATGACTTAGTAAGAGATATGGGCCTATCAAAGAAAGCAGCTGAGTTATTAGCCTCCAGGCTTCAAGAAAAGAATGTACTTCACCAGGCAGCTAAAGTATCCCATTTCCGAAGCGTAAACAAATTTTTGTGGACTTTTTTCCGAAGACAAACACTTTGTTTGACTGTCATATTAGTAGTCTTCTCAGCCAGCTAGGTGTTACCACTTACAGTCCAACAGAATGATGGCTATTTCTTGAAAGCTCTAAACCAAGTCTGAAATGTGTTCTCCTACACAACGGTAATATATATGCAGCGGTTCCAATTGGTTATTCAACTTCTCTGCGAGAAGATTATAATGACATAAAAATTGACCTCGACTTTCTGAAGTATGAGGAGCATAACTGGATCATTTGTGTAGATCTTAAAATGGTAAATTTTCTGCTAGGACAACAGAGAGGTTTCATGAAGTATCCTTACTTTTTGTGTTTGTGGGACAACAGAGCTCGGAAGAAACACTGGACACAGAAGGAGTGGCCGAAACGTGAAGCTCTGGAAGTAGGGATGCAAAATATTGTGAATGAACCTGTAGTTAATCAAGACAGGATCATTTTTCCCTCATTTTACATCAAACTTGGCTTAATAAAGCAGTTTACTCAGGCTTTGAATAAAGAAAGTGAATGCTTTCAACATATTATTTCTTCTTTTTCTGCCTTGTCTTTTGAGAAGATAAAAGCAGGTGTATTCGGTGGACCTCAAATTTGAATCCTCATAAGTGATGAAGAATTTGCCAGAAAGATGAATAAGGAGGAGAAAACAGCATGTCAGTCTTTTGTAGCAGTTACAAAAAACTTCCTTGGCAACAAAAAAGCAGAAAACTAGGAACTTCTGGTTCAAAGGATGCTGTTGGCTTTCCGTGACATTGGATGTAACATGAGCGTTAAGATTCACTTCGTGAACAGTCAGCTTGATAAGTTTCCCGAAAATCTTGGAGCTGTTAGTGATGAGCAGGGAGAACGCTTTCATCAAGATCTGAAGATGATGGAAGAGCATTATCAAGGGCGATGGGACAGAAATACGATGGCAGACTACTGCTGGAGCATCCAACAAGACTGTCCTCAACAAGTACACAAACACAAGAGCTACAAATGCAAATTTTTGCCTGAATAGAATTTAAATAAGTTTTGCATAAATTTTATTATTAAAATAAGTGTTTTAATATGTTCTATTTTGAAATTGTAGACAAATTCTGATGCAATCATATCTTTTAGTGTATTACTGTATCTACTGCATTATATAAATTATTATATTTTCACAAAGATGATGCCCAAGAAGACATTCTACTTCATTATGTTAAACTAAATGTTGAAAATTTTACAATAAGATGAAAACCTAAAATCTTGAATTGCAAATAAACTGCAGCTTACAGAGAAAAACTAATGTCAGACTTGAGATCAGCACACTCGAATTAGGTAAGAACAAGTGTTTTTGTGGAAGCAACAGAAATTTTGTTCCCCAGTGTAATACGTGCTGCTGGCAAAGATATAAAGAAAAGGTTAGTTCACACATGCTCGGGGAAGTGTGGATACATTCTCATTTGAAAAATATATAACACTGTCTACTAAAACTTTAAAAAGCACATATCCTTTGACTCAGAAATATTAGTTTTGGGAATCTACTCATAAAAGTTCAAACATCAACAGATAATAAATGAATATAGATGTTTATTTCAGCATTGTTTGTAAAAACTAGTGGAACAGAAGTAAATGCCCATCAGCAGAGAAATGGTTAAAAAATCTATGGCATATTCATACCATTGAAATTTATGTGGCCATTCAAAAAAGTAACTTTTATCTATACCAACTGATAGAGGAAGGACCAGAGGGCGATAATTTTTTATAATCTTTAAAGTGAGAAGAGCTATATACCAATGAGGATGTATATATACTCTCATTTCTAAGATCAATGACAAAAATCCCTATGTATATAAATATGTATGTGTGTGAACATATAGTTATGTTATAGAAGCTCGGAGGAAGATATGGAAGATATCTAGGTTGTTAGACTACTTTGTGGCACAAGGTAGAGTAAATTAAAAAATGTTAAAAAAAAATAGATATCCAGGATAAAACTCAAACAGCTTGCATAATAAGGCAGCTATGTAAAACTGTATCTATTTACATATGACAATATATATGTCTAAAGAGATAAATGAAATGATAGTCACCAAATAATAGATAATTCAAAGAAGTGGAATTTCAAGTGATTTTTCCTAACTCATATTTTTCTATACTTTTGCATCATTTTACAACTAACCTGTATTATTTATATAATTTGAAAAATTAATAATAAAGTGATTTTTATAAAGCACTGTCAGTGCTGGTCAATATTGAGTGGAGTGAACTCAGAAGACTTGGTACCTGACCTCAACTTTAAAAGAGACTATGGGATTGGGAGAAGATCTGAAAAGGGAGGGTATTCTGGGCAGAAAGAATGACATAAGTGTGGAGGTAGAAATAAATGTGGGGAGTAATCCTAGAGGAGTCCACTTCATGTGAAAGAGAAGCTAAAGAAAACCATGGCAGGAGTCCTATGACCATAGTAGAGTTAAACAGAGAAGTAGAAACCACCAGCAGAATGCATAGACAAACGTGTGATTTGTAGAGTTAACATTAACAAATGAAAACAGCTTCATTGCTTCAAGTTCTACAAATAGACAAATATTTTGAGTTCTGAGAACTCTGTCCATGGTGACACCATGTGTTTCATTCAGGCGTAAACTTCAGTTTGGTAGCATTTTCACTTTCAACCCTCGTTTCTGTCAGTTTCCAACTCAGTTGTAAATATTTGCTTGGAGGGAAAATGTCACTAAAGATCTAAGCTCAAGCTTCCAAAAAAATAGTCATTTTCAAACAAGAAATCGTATTCTACATGTTCATTAAACTAGAAGTCTCAAGACTTAAGGCTCAGAGCTCATGTCAGAAAAAAGTTATTTTTTATTTAGTAAAAGTGCATGACTACAAATGACGTCTTTATTTGCTATTTATTCATGGTTAATTTCCCCCCTTTGAAATAGGAACTTTATGTACTTTGCCAGATAAATTGATGGTTATTTAATGTCACTGGTCTCCTGTCCTCCACAATATGAGTGTTTTGTAAGTAACAAGTGAACGACTATTAATGATATAGTATTTTTTCATTATCACCAACAATAAAAGAGCCTAAATGTCACCAAGTAATGGTCACTTTCTTGCCTAAACCAATCAGTGTCACCCAGTAGCCCAAGGTAGTTGATTTCAACCTGAGAAACATCCCCTTTTCTCTTTTAGAAGGTGCTTCTTGCTCTCAAAGTGGGGGTATGAAAATCACAAGGGTCCCAACATTCCTATTTCCATCACCATATTAGGAAGCACGACAGGTAATACTTTTATTCCGTTTCCAGGAAATTGAAAGAGATGCACAGAACCATCAGGTCAACCTATATTCCTGACAGTGAAATAGGAGAAAACCTTAGGTCTCTGAAATGCAAAGCCTATTTCTTTCTAAACAATAATCTTTCTGAGCATTTGGGTTAACAATAAAAAACAAACCAAGAAAAATTTCATCATCTCATGCTTTGCTTGGACTTAAGAGCAACAATAAGGATCCGTGAAAAAAGCGTCTGAAAGAGGAAAATGAGAACAGATGCTGAGACCAGACACATGGGTTCCCAACCTCAGTCCTACATTTACTGGCCACATGACTCTTAGGACTGACTTAATCTCATCAAGCTTCAGCTCCCTTCTATGGAGATATGGAGTTGTCTCAAGAATTAATGGGATAACATATGAAATGTTCCCATTAGCACAAGATAAGTATTTCTTAAAGATAATTGCTATGAGACATCAGCTGTGACAATGATGGTGGTGGTAATGATGACGACAATGGTTCTACTGCTAAGTAACACTAGGATCTTAAACCAGAATTTTGTACACTTGAATAGCAATGAACACAGGGTACTTGTGTTCAAATCCCATCTCTACTGCTTATCTGCACATCATATTCCTTACCTTGAGAGCACAAAAATGAAGCAAGTTAATTTATCTAAAGTGCTTAGAGAAGAACTGTGTCCATGTTAAACTTCTCCCTCTCTTAAAGCAGTTGGACAAAAGGATCTGCAAGTTCAAGCTCTCGTATGTCAACTGGTAAGAATTTCCAATCCAGAAGAAACACAGTATGATCAGAAGAATACAGTCTGTAGAGTCAGAAAGAGTTTAGTTCAGATCCAAGACTGAAATGCACTAGCTAGTTAAGCTAGAACAAGTTAATGAATCTGGTCCAAGGCTTTATTTTCTACTCATAAAAGCTCAGCAGAGCATGACCTATGGTGGCGCAGTGGATAAAGCATCAACCTGGGAACACTGAGGTCGCCAGTTCAAAACCCTGCACTGGTCTGGTCAAGGCACATATGGGAGTTGATGCTTCCAGCTCCTCCCCCCGTTATCTCTTTCTCTCTCACACACACACTCTGTGTCTCCTCTCTAAAATGAATAAAATAAAAAGAAATTTAAATAAAACTCAGCAGATAGTTTATTGATATTTATTGCTCCAGACACTGTTCTAGGTGAGGCTCATAATACTATTCCTAGGATTGTTAGAATAATGAAATGAGAGAACACAGATTGTATGCCCAACCTACCACCTGATGTACAGCAGGCACTCAATCACAGCAACTGTGTGCCACCCAGAAGGTGGAGGCTATCAATGCCAAGCACTGGAGACCTCTAGCACCCACTGCCTCACTGACACAATATCCCAACACCGACGTTTCAACCATCCCACTAGGTTTTGTAGCATATCCACAGAACCACAAACTATGTCCACACTTGCTCACCAGTCTCAAGAAAATAACTGTCCTTGGATCTGGCTCAAAGAAGACTTCAGATATGCAACTGAGGGGAATTGGGAAGCAGCCCTACTACTAGCCAGACTTCTGCCCCATTAAGTCATTTCTACTAAAGTGGAAACAGAAGGTTTCCTCTCCTGTTCTGGGATCAACTCTCATATTTAAGACAGGGAGTAAGCCTTGGGTCCAAAAGCCTGGATTCAACATCTTCCACTTCTTCCTGGCTCTATGGGCTTGGCCAAGTCACATTAATTTCTCACATGTGCCTCCATTTCTCATCTGGAAAAGGATAATGACACCTCGTTGGAAGAACAACCTTAAAGTTCTGAGCAAATATTAGGCATATAAAGTTGAGTTAGATGCCTTTCCTCTTGGCACTCGCAGACCTATTTATAGAGTAGAGCAGAAAGAGCAGAGACAATAAAATAAAGGAGATATGGGTTTGAATCTAGACCCCACCACTCCGTCCCTTTCTGACTTGGCCAATTTATATAACCTCTTGGAGCCTAGCCTTTCTTTATCTGTAAAATAAGGATTACAACACCAATCCCATGTGGCTATGGAGAATAGTGAAGCAATTTATTTAATGCAATTTTAAAAATGAACCCAACTGGTATTCCACATTTGTTGGGCACACATTACATGTACAACACTGCACTAGGCATTGTTAGGATATATATAGGTACATACTGCATGATTCCTGCATACAATCTAGTTAGGAAAGTAAGACATAAAGGTCAAGAAGAAAGGCAGGTATTTAATAACATGTGCATTGAAAAATAGAGAGCATTGAAAAATAGAGAATATTTAGGTGGGATAGGGGAAAGGATTGTCATTTTTTACATACTTCTGTATCATATGAACTTTTTAAAGCCTGTATTATTTTTTTCAATTGAAAGAAAGAAAAACAAAAATAAGAGGAAAAGAAAATAAGAAATAAGTGAAAAAAGATGTCATAGAAATTAATCAGCCTTTAGAAGCTCTTAAGATGAATTTATTATTCATTAAACATCAACCATACACCTATGCTAAGACGGAAGAAGTGCGTAAGTTATCCCAACTTGGAAGAAACTTACTATCTACTGGGAGAGAAACACATGAAGAATTGTAACAGTACTTTGAGAGAAGGGTATTAAGAATGCTAAGGAAACAAACTTACTGAGGGAAAGGGAACTCTGCGTGGATGTCACTTTTGAGATGGATCCTGAAGAATGAATTGTTAATCAAGTAAAGTAGGAATGTTACATCTGTAAAGGTGTGGAAGGCACGTGTGTGGTGCGCACATGATGCAAGCGTAGTATGTGTGCATGTGTTTGAGTGTGTGCAAGGGTATGCATGTGATACTGTGTGTTAGGGTATACGTGTGAGTGTATGAGGATATGTGTAACGCTTTAGATACACAGTTGGGGAGAATTGGGGAGCAGCCCTAATAGCCAGACTTCTCCTATTAAATATGGGTGTGTGAGGGTGTGAGTTTGTACATGTGTGTGTAAGTATGTGCGTGATGGTGTGTGTGAGGGTGAAGCACATTAGGAGGAAGGCAGAAAGTCAGGCTATGAAAGGCTTTGAGGCCTCTGGTCAGAGATTTAGATAATATACTTTAGGCATAGGAGAACATTAATGTTTTTTGATCTAGGGAGTAACATGATCAAAGCTATATTTTAGAAAGGTGATGTTGCAATTGCGGGGAGGGCCCACACTGTAGAGCAGGATATGAATCAGGAGGCTCTGAGAAGGGTCTGAAATAGGCACAAGGAGGCTAGAGAGGAGAAAACAAATTGGAATTATTTTCCCATCACTCTTAGTCCTGGGTGGCAGGTAAAAGTGTTTACTATACCATCCTTCATGTTTCTTTTTTCCCCTCAAGGTTAAATAAACTAAAAATATACTTTTTAAAAATCATCCAAAGTCATTCTAATACCCAACCTGTCCATTTGGAGTGCCCCTAACTTGGCCCAAACAGCAGTATGCTATTGGGGACTGTGCAAAGCAAAAGCATGTCTACTGAACAGATCCTTCTGAGCTCCAACTCCATCCCAGCAACTGGAGTCCCCATTCAAGCAAGAAATGAGAAATGGAGTTAATGGCTTTCTGTGGTGCAATGCTTATTTCATCAGTACCAATCTTATTATATGAAAGCTGAGTTGCAAGCAAGTCTATCTGGAATGAGTCTGTGGCCATTTGAGGTTGTTTTTTTTTTTTTTTTTTTTTACATTTTCCCAAGATGTATAATAAATAAGACTTTGCTTCATGTGGGCCCTTCCTTTCCCTTCTCTGTACTAGAACTCTTCATCTCTGTTTTCCCTCCAGCCTGCATTCCCTCCTCTTCCTTCCCTTATTCCTTCTCCTCTCCTCCTTCCTGCCCTCCTCTCATTCTTCATCTCTCCCACCTCTTTCCCACTCTGGCTGTACTGAAGTCTGAGGCTGTCCCTGTGTCTCTCTTATGCTGCCCCTCCAACTTCTTCCTCCTTCCCTCTTTCCTTTCTTCTCTCTCTCCCCCACCCTCCGCCATAGCCTTTTCCACTCAATTTTAGAAAAGGAGCAAGGTCTTTGATCCCACAAGAGTCCGACCAATACGTATATATGGTCACAGTAAGATGACTGAGTGCAGCTTCAGGAAAAAAAAAAAAAATCTTGGAAAAGAGAAGGGCTGAATGTTGGTCCTTCATTTTGAGGAAGGCAGAGTGAGCCTGTTGCTCCCAGCCATCTCTGGACGCCAGTATCACTAGGCAGTCTTCCAGCTGGGTGATTCCTGTTTGCTAATAAGCCCCAGCCAGCCAGTCCCCATTCCTTTCCACTGGGAGTGAGGTGGCACTGCTGCTGTCACGTTGCACTGCTCAGCTACTCCTCGGGCTCAGCTCAGAAAGGAAGAAAAGCCATAAAATTCAGAACCAACTAATGTCAGTACTGCAGGGGATCTCCGAGACCACCTGGTCTGTTCAGGTCACTAAGGGAGAGACTGATGCCCCAGCTTGCTCAATGCAAGGAGGACCCATTATTAAAAGATGCAGATCTAGGACCTGTTGCAAAAATCCCTCTGCTCTGGGAACACCTCTGGGTTTTTGCCTTTTAGACAAAAATCTACCAAATAGGGTGTAAAGGTATAAATAGATGAGAAAAGCTTAAAATAGAGACTGAAAGGGGTTAAAATGCACACAGTGCACTTAGAAGCCTACTACTGCATGCTCCACAGAATGATTTGAGCGGGGAGATCTGTTGAAGATGGGGCTGCAGTGGTGGAGGGCTCTAAGCGCTGAAGAGCTTTTAATATGGCTGGATTGTAATACTGCAGTGCCAGACCCCGCCAGTCATTCCAAAAAAAGAAAAAGGAAACCCCGCTCAGCAACAGAACTTCTCAGTCCTGGAAATAGATCGTCTCCTTTTTTGCACCCATTTAATAACTGCTCTATTTTAGACGAGTAGGAGAAATGTACGTCCTCAGAAAGCACAGCACAAAAACCTCCCTCTGCAACGGCAGGGTTTCTCAGACCGGGAACTAAAATGCATGCATTTGAACTCAGCCTCTCCAAGCAGCAAAGCCACTGTGAGGCGATTTACAGGGAGAGCCCCCCGGAACGGAGGGGGGATGGGGCTGGAAAGCTGGGGACACACCTTTTCTGAGCTGTTGGAAACATGCTGCCTGCAAAGTCCGCCCTGACTGTGTCGCTAAGGGTTAACTTCCTAGGTAAAAACATTCATTCATTCACACACACACACAGCAAACCTACTACACTCAGGCAACCGCTGCCGCCACCACACACTTGAATCTTGTTAATCTTAAATTTCCAGAAATTCCCTGATCAGCCCTATCTTTTCGGAACAGCCCCTCCACCTGGGCTGCATTCCCACCTCATCACCATGAAAGCCCAGAGAGGGGGCATAATTATTTTCCTACAAGGTTATGCTTAATTGGCCACTAACCTAATTGATTAATCATCTCATTTTTCAAGGTAGCATCAAAGAGCCAAGCTGCAGTTTGTGGGGGAGAGGGGAGATGGGGGGGGGGGGGTGGCGAGGGCTGGACACGCGTCTGGATGGCGCGAGGAGTAAAATTATGGACGGGGTTGGGGAGGTGAAAGGGTGGAGGAGAGAGCCGCCCCCAGCCAGTTTGTCTGGTTTCTGGACACGGACGTGAGCAGGCAAGAACAGAACCCGGAATGAGAGGTGAAATGCACCAAGACCACAAGACTTAGCTGGGCGCCTCAACGCTGCCCGGCCAGCCTGAGGCCAACCACCTCCGACGCGGATGAACTTGTTTCCCTCAAGCCGTCAAGGGTTAAATGGCTGAGCGTCTATCCAGCCTCGACTGGAGTGGGAAGAGCAAAAGCCCCTAGTCCCAGTCTCGGCGAGTCTGCGTGGGACCCCCGGGGAGTCGTCCACCGGTTCCGGCCACAACTTGCGCGGCTCCGCGCGACCGCCCTTGCTGCGCCTTTGCGCGCCACCCAAAACTTTGCGCACACTGCAGCCGCCGCCCGCCCGCTCTCCGCGGCGAGCCGCGCTCTGCCAAGTGCCCCGCGACCCTCCGCAGCCGCGGCTGCCGGGTTTAGGGCTCTAGACTTTTTATCAGCTTCCTCCAGTTCCCACCCAGGGGGCTCCCTCACGGCTGCGGGAGCGCGGCTCCTGCCCTGCGGTGGGTAGGCAGCGGGAGCGCCACGTTCCGAATAATCACCTCGCCGGTCCCGGCAGTGCCAGTGGGACCTTGGCCCCGAGACCATCCCACCTGGCGCGCCCACTCAGAGCCTCCCACCCCTGGGCGGGAGGGCGCAACACCTTCTCCTACCTTCCAGCCGCCGAGGACTACACTCTCCGCTCAGCCCTCTCGACTCATCCTCCGGCTGCAGGAAAGAGCGAGCGGGATCCGCTTTTGTTCCCTAGGGCTGGTACGTCCGTGTAGGGCCAGGATGCGCGGGAGATGCCACGGAGCAGGGAATCCCGAACACGGGATGCTCACTCCATGCAGCTCTGCCAGCAGCAGTAGCAGCGGTGGCAACGGCGGCAGCAGCAGTAGCAGCAGCAGTAGAGATAGTGCCGGCTCTCTGCAGGCCACATCTTTCATACCGTATACATCACTACCGCATTCCCCCGAATAGGGGAGCCCTACAGCATTTCGCCACCTAGCGCAGAAGGCGGGCACCCCGCAGCAGTGACGAGCTGGACCTGGCCAGGATGTGAGCACCGCGAGGGGTGACAGACCTCAGCACCCACTAACAGGCTACCTCCACGCTTGATCACAGCGAAGCCCACAAATTGCGGCCATTTTGCTGCCCTCGCCCTTTGGAATTGTCTGTTCCCCATGGAAGTCTGGACCTTAGGCCAAGCTATGAGGATTTATTGGGGGGGGCGGGCGGGGGGCTTCTCTGAGCTGGTGCCTTTTCGGGCCACCTCCTCGCTGGAGTTGGCACACTCATGAAGTTTTACAACAGCAGACACACTGTATTGCATATACACAGCCCCCATGGACGCGTTTCTGCAATCCCCACAATCAAGTGTGTAGCCACAGGAGTCCGGATTCCAGCTGCGGCTGCGTGACCTTACGCAAACCACCCTGTGATGGAGCCTCCGTGTCTTCAGTTGCTTCCATTGTTTCATCTGATAAATGGCATCAGATCAACTATTTCATGAGAATCAGATGAGATAAGCCCAGATACAGGTGAAGTGAGAGCAAGTGATAGGGCTTTTCTTCCTTCCTCCAATGCAGTTCTGCCCTCCTGAGATAATAATAGATTGGTAACCATCACTAATTCAGTTAGTATTTGTTGTGTGCTTACTTTGTGCCAATCTCTATTTTATGAAGTGGGGTCAATTAGGGGCAATGTCCCTATCTAGAGAAAGAGAGGGTAGTTAGTCCTCCCCAGCCTGGCACTGTCCTGTCCTGTCCAGGGCCTGGCAGGGGTAACCTGTTGGGCCCAGGAAGAATTCCTCCCAGCACCTGGGCAAGGCTTGTATTGGTGATGCTGACCCTGCACCATCTGCCATCTTCTCAAGCAGGAAACTGATTTTCATTTTGTTTAGGTCTTAATGATTTTTTTCCTTTATGATGCCCTTATCCAGTTTGAAGCATACAGGACATCATCATGTGAAGCACCTGAGGTATAAAAATAGAAGGAAAGAAGGCCTGGGGGATTGTGGGGAGTGGGGAGGGGGGTGTAGAGCAAGAGATGGCAGGAAAGAAAAACAGTTCTTTTTCTCTTAGCAACAGGAGGAAAGGTTTTCACTGAGACACATGATAATGTCCTTACATCTGTGCAGTGTGACACATTCCTGAGACCTTCAGAGTCCTCTCCCCCATTGATACCACGGAAATCCTATGAACTAAAATACGTACGTATAGATATTGTCCCCCTTTGACAAAGGAGAGGACTGGACCCCAGCTAGGTGAAGTAGCAGAGATGGCACTTGGACCTGGGTGCTCTTGACTCTCTCTCCATGCCTGAATGTTTCAATGGGCCCCAACCTGATAGTGTTGCCTAATTAATGGAACCTTGAAGCATTTATCCAATTGATATCCATAACTTTGGGTCTTAAAGACAGTCAACCTATTCCCTGTACCCAGCTTCATATACTGCAATATCCCTCATCTTACCCCAAGCCAGTTTTATGTGGACATTTGGATACTGACATCCAAACAGGGATTTTTAATGTTAATTGGTCCTAGCAACTGATTTGATATCTCAGTATTGCTGGGTTGGAGATCAGGGAAGGAACACATGCTAATGGATGCATCTTTGGGATGCTGCCTGGTTATCAAAGAGAATGTGAGACCTGACTCTGAATTTCTGCCCTGTTATTTACTGTGTGTTCTTGAACAAGATATGAAGTCTTTCTAAGTTTTAATTACCTCATCTATAAAATCCTGCCCCCAGGAGTTGTTGTGAGGACTGAAGCAGATGCTCTAAGTGTGCACCCAGTGTATACATGGGGCCTTAGATGTCAGCATCATTTTCTTCTCCCCTTCCATGCCCAACATCACTGGTGTGCTGGTTAACAACTGACACGAAAGGGGGAAAACACAGCTATGATTTGTATAGCGTTTTCCAATTTCCTTAGCATAAATATTCTCACCATGGCTGACTTCAAGTCACCAACATGATGTCACTGAATGTGGAGCTGGTAGGAGGTGTGTGTGCACTATGGCTCTTGGGAGCCTATACTAGCTGAATTCAGTGGACAATTGCCCCGCCATTCATAAAAATCAACCCTAATAGGTGAGTTGCATTTTATGGCTCACAGAACCCTTTGTTCTGTATCATCTCCTGTGACAGTCACAAGAATTCTTGAAGGAAAATGTCATCCCTATATTTGACAGATGGGAAACTGAGACTGGGAGGGTAAGTAAAAGAGCTAGGACTCACCTGACCAGGCAGTGGCGCAATGGATAGAACATCGGACTGGGATGTGGAGGAACCAGGTTTGAGACCCCGAGGTCTCCAGCTTGAGCGCCGGCTCATCTGGTTTGAGCAAAAAGCTCGTCAGCTTGGACCCAAGGTTGCTGGCTCCAGCAAGGGGTTGCTCGGTCTGCTGAAGGCCCACGGTCAAGGCACGTGTGAGAAAGCAATCAATGAACAACTATGGTGTCGCTACGAAAAACTGATGATGGATGCTTCTCATCTCTCTCCATTCCTGTCTGTCTGTCACTACCTATCCCTCTCTCTGACTCTCTCTCTCTCTGTCTCTGTAAAAAAAAAATAAAATTAAAAAAAGAACCAGGACTCAAGCCTGGGCCTTCTGGCTCCAAATCCTCCCAAGTGTGTCCCATGCATTCCCCATGAGATCACTGCACTAGCCCCACCGCGTCTTTCTCTTTCAGTGCTAAGATCCCAGGGCCTGTGCCTCCGTTTTTCAATCTGACAGGCAGGCAGAGTAATCCTGGCACTGCCTTCTTCAGTGATGCCCTGAGAATCAAATGAGATAATGCAGATAAAAGTGCTTTGCAAAGCACAATGCATCCTATAAAGTTAAAAGTATGAATATTACAGTTAGTGGCTGGAGGAAAAATATGGGAGCAACAAATCCCAGGCCCTGTGGGACTTATAAACCACAGAAGAGGCTGGACCACCCTGAACACAGTCAATGCAGATTCACACTCAAGGGGAAACATGTGACAAGATATACATTCAATCCCCTTTTAAATGCTTATTGGCACACAGACAATTGTAGTATAAAGCAGGAAACAATGTAGTTGTAACTATAGGAATAGATGGAATTGTTCTTCAAAGGCATTATTGCCTTTTCCTTTTGCTGTCTACAAATATATAGTCATTCCTGCCTGACCGGGTGGTGGCGCAGTGGATAGAGTGTTGGACAGCGATGTGGAGGACCCAGGTTCAAAACCCCAAGGTTGCCGACTTGAGTGCAGGCTTATCCAGCTTGAGCGTGGGGTCACTGGCTTGCGTGTGGGATCATAAACATGACCCTATATTCAGTGACTTGAGCCCGAGGTTGCTGGCTTGAACCCAAGGTCACTGGCTTGAGCAAGGGGTCACTCTGCTGTAGCCCTCCAAACCCCCCGGTAAAGGCACATATGAGAAAGCAATCAATGAACAACTAAGGAGACTAAGAAGTTGCAGTGAAGAATTGATGCTTCTCATCTCTCTTCCTTCCTGCCTGTCTGTCCCTATCTGTCCCTCTCTCTGTCTCTCTCTCTATCTCTGTTTCTGTCACACACACAAAAAGAGAAATATATGGATATACGGTCATTCTTTACTCCAGTGCTACCCCCCACCCCACCCACCTCTGTTTGAGGGCCAGGATCACCAGCTTAAGGCAAAGGGAATGTATTGTTTGGTGTCACCTGGCAGTCCAGGGTGAAGCCAGGTAGAGTTTTCATTGATTCCAATGATGTCATATTTGTGAAACCTCTCCCCACCCCTATTTCTCCCCTTTCCTGCATTCTCTTCACTACAGAAAGTTTCTCTCCTGTTGGGGGTGGGTGGGGACATGGTGACTGAGAGCTCTAGGATTGTATCATCTCAAGTAAGAGGTAGTTTCTCTCTCAGTTCAAACATATGCATTCTACTGGAGGAAAAAAAAGGTTCTTTTTTTGTCCTGGATTGGGTCACATGCCTAATGTCTCCACTGGCCAATGGTAAAGAGATACCATGATTGGTCAAGCTCAACCCAGACCCAATCCTGTGGCCAAACATCAATGAGTTGGGGAGGGGCAGCCTCATTACCATTACCAGATAAAGGAAAGAAGGACCGAGGAGACAACATTTACAGGCATCCAGTGTGGTGACAGAGGCAGATTCAGACACTGACTTCCTGGGTTTCCCTGCCCCAATCCCACATTGATTCTAAACGTGGATTAGAAACCTGAAAGGGCAAGCAGGTTGCGTCTGGAATGACAGAGCATAAGCTTTGTAGGTCAAGGGTAATGTCTGACTTATCCTCAGTACCTAACACATTCTAGGCCTTCAGTTAATGTTTGTTAAGCGAATGACCACACAAGTTGGTTTGCAGGAAAGGCACGGATTCTGAGTCTCTATCAGGGATGAATAGAAATGAACACTGGGATCGATCACTGATGGAGGCCATGGGTAGACCTGGATGATGGCTGTTTTGCTATATATTTGCTTACTCTGCTCTGTTACCAAGGCCCAGTACAGCAGGACTTCCACCTTCTATAATCTGTAGACTCCCGTGGTAGTGTCCATGTCATCCTATCATTCCTGAAAAAGTTGTATCTCCAGCTATGCTAGAGAACAGTGTCCAATTCACATTGGTCTAGCGGTATTGATACCACTTGGAGGGTGCCGGTCTGAACCCAATGCAGACTCTGCCTTGGGCCATACACACCCACTCTTATTTGTCCTACTCATGACCAATGACAGGCTCTGATGGTGAATGCTGCACACCATGAAGAGCTGTGAGGAGGGGCAAAGGGAAGTTACCAAATTGGGAGTCACAGACAGGGGTGGTTCCAGCTCAGTTTCGGCTGGTAACTTGCTCACAGATCTTGGGAACAGTGTCTGGGCCTCTGTCTTGAACTCAATGTTCATCAAATACCTATCCCATTTTCATGTGATTCAGTAAGTCATGAAGGAGAAATTACTGTGTCCATTTTGCAAGTAGGAAAACTTAGACACAAAGAGATTAAACTAATGTGTCTGAGTTCCCCTGTTCCAAGGTGAATGTCCAGGACTCAGTCCTGGGACTTCTGGGTCCCAGCGATCATGTTCTTCCCACTGCATCCCTGCTGCTTCTCAAGGCCTTTGGCCACACAGCTCAACTAGGGGGTCTGTAAAAAGGGGGTATCCCTTCCAGCTGGGCCCTTCTCTGAGGGAGAGAGGGGGGACCGAGAGCCATGTGCTCTGTTTCTAAGAAGGTGTATCTTTCTCTCTCTTCAGTGGAGTTTGAGAGAACACTTTTCATTTTGGATGGCCTTGTTGCCAAAGAATCTATGGGCACACAATTGTTAGGGGGATTAGAGTGACAGCAGTGAGGATGGCCTCATCCAGAGAGGCTCCACGGAAGCTCAGTGGCATTCTGAAGGTGGTGCTGGTCTGCCCTTGCCACTGCAGCCTCTGGCTTCCGGTCTTCTCGGTCATCAACCCACTGTCTGAGGGCCAGTCGGGAGACAGTGCAGTGCCCTGAAGGGTTGCTGGCAGACTTAAAGAGGGGGAACAGGGCGAGGAGAAACGGGGAACTTTAGAGACTCAGTAGATGTTGATTGTGGAGATGTACCAGAAATGTGCTCAGATCAGAAGCAGAGGCACCCGTTACACGGCTGCAATTTATGACACACCCACAGTGTGCATTAGCTCATCAAGCTCACCCCCTATTGCCACAGTCCACTATTTTAGCACCATATTTATATTGTGGGTTTGCCTGTCACCCTCCCTAGCCTGTGAGCTCTGTGAGACCATGGACTTTGTGTTGTTCATCCTTATATCCCAGAGCCTAGCAGACAGGCTGGCACTAATACAGGTTTGGGAAACTGATGAATGAATGAACGTGCTATGTAAGCACATGAATAAGAACCCATCCAGGCTTTCTAACTGTAACTCCCCAAATGGATGTCCTCTACCTTTCTGAACTTCTATAAAAATTATTGCCTGGCAATTAATTTGACACACATATGCTGACTAGCACCATCTACTGAGTCGTGGTATTGAGCTATAATTTGAACATTTTATTGTTATTAAATGTTTTACAGGGGGATTTATGTTTTGTTTTCCCAACCAGACCGTGAGCTCATTCATTCATGCAATAAGCATTTATTGAATTATGCACTGGCCATTGTTTCATGTGTTATCTCATTTGATCCTCCCTTCTTCACCGTGAAGGTATTTATTCAGACCCTACTGTGTATCAGAGGCACTATGCTCAGGATAGAATATCACTGCTCCTAAAAGAACTCTAACTCAATGCGTTCAAGAGCAACATTAGTAAGCTAGAACAAGTGAAACAGTTGACTGCTAAGAGGGAATGATGTGTTTGGACCAGGTGTTGGCATGTGGCTATGCAGCTTGTGCACCCCGCAGAGGTGCCCAGATGGGAGGTGGAGGAAGGGATGAAACCCAGCATGCTTTGTGCCCATGAAACCATGCATTGGGGCACAGGACGAAGTCAGCCTGCAGGTTCAAACACCTTGTTCTTCACCGGAAGGCCCTTTGGCTTGTCAAGCCAGCACCTGCAATTGCAAGTAGTCAAAGGGGTTATTCTTTTCTAATTCACACAAGGGTACTGCACTGCAAAGGGAGGGCCTGTTACATATGGTGTGTGTTAAAGATAGGAAATAATCTTTAAGATGAACCCTCCCTCCCTAGGCATTAAAATTAAACATTGTTGCACAAACAAAATACTGCTTATTCCAACATATTCCACTTGGAGCAAACCCTGGTTTCTAATTGATTTTTTAAACAACCCTTCAAAAAAGATAGGAACCATCTAATCTTACAGTTGGGACAGCTAAATCTCAGAGAGTTGAAGTGACATCTGTGAGGTTACAATTTACAATGTAAGACCCAAAGATATCAAGTGCGTGCTGGCGTGAGGACTGGAACTTGCTTCTGTAAAGAACCAGGTCCCTGAACCCTTCACAGGATTTCTGCTTGGGCCCCTTCACAGGATTTCTGCCAAGACTCCCATACTCAGAGTAGGACTTAGGGCCAGGGAAGACTAGCTGATTTGGATTTTATCTGTGTGCTTTTATCACAGGGAGGCCTTACCCAGCACTCCCTCCACACATGCACACACATCCAAGGATAACACAGGGGTTCCCCAGGACAGGCTCTGGCAGGCTCTCCTGTCCTGGCATCGTGGCTGCGGGGCTCTTCGCACCCCAGGAGGAGTCTGAGAACCCCGCGAAGGAGCGGCTGTGTCTGTCAGCCTCACAGGCAGTGATGAGTCGCTGTAGACAACAGACACGCCGGGGGCACCAAGGACCCATTCTGTTTACTCTGCCTCCCTACTGCTCAGTTGTTCAGTGCAATCTGTTTCAGGAGTTCAGTCAGTGAAAAGAGTGAAAAAGAAAATCCTTGAAACCAACTGGCCGAGATATTTAGTAGGTCTAGCTGGGGGCTTGCTGGCAAAATGAGCAGAACATGGTTTCCAAGGCCACCGACTAAGTGAGGGCTCTACTTCCAGCTCTGTTACAAAATCACGCGTGGCCTTGGGCCAGGCACTTGCCCTTTCTGGGCTCAGATTCTTCTTCCAAACACAGGGCATTAGGTGAGGTCTCGGGTTCCCGGTGGTTCTGTGGGCTACAGTTTAATGACTCTCAGCAAAACCGGACATGGGGAGAACACCAGGAATTGAAGAGGGACTGGCCACAGGGTGGAAATGGCAATTTGGTAGTTCCGTGAGGAGCCCACACCTCAAACACCATCAACACTGATAGCATTAATTAAAGTCCCTGTTTGACATCTTTACAGAGCCAGAGATGTTTCCACTCAATGCAAATTCTTAAGTATTGGGGGAATCTATGAAAAGGACTATGCCCTTGGGGGTCTGACCATCTGGATAAAGAAACAGTAATGTTCTATGTTAACAGAATAAGGACTTTGAAATCAGAGTGTTCTGGGTTCAATCAAAGGGTTCTGGCTCTACCCCTACCACTTAATAGATAGTTACTGAATGAATGAGCTCACTGTGTGTCCTTGGACAAATGGTTTAACTCCTGTGAGTTGTGGATTCCTTTACTGTTAAACAGGACAATAATAATAATGCCAGTCTTACAGGATTGTAACATTAAATGAGGTGATATAACTAGCTTTAGTAGGCATTCATAGGCATGAGTTTTGTTCCTCTTTTCTCCTTCCTTAAAAAGGCACAACATAAAATTGTGAAAAGCTGGAATAAAGTAGAACGGAGATGAAGAATCCCAGAAACATAGCAGTGCACGTGCATACATCCACATGTGGTTTGGTGCATCAGGAGAGAAAGCAGAATTTCATGAGAAACTCCTCCCTTGAAATTCTTCAAGAGGCACTTGGAAGTTTGGAACATTCTTCCTGTCTTTCCTTTGCCTTCCCTCCCCATGCTCAGTCAGGTCTGTGATGCCCTACACATCAATCAGGGCTCAGTTCAGAAGCTACCTCCTCTCTGAAGACTCTGTGAAGCCTGAGCACTGTGTAACCTCCTCCTCGCTGGACTTCCCCAGCCTCTTCTGTGTGTCTAATCCTATGGACCACGTGCTGTAGCCATTTACCTTCAAATCTTATCCGGTACACAGTGGGCTCCTGTAGGTTAGAAACTAGGTGAGTCTCCCTTATATCTGTTATATTCTCAAAGAGATGTAGGTCTGGCGCAGCTGCCCAGTCAATGTGTGGGGAATAGTTGACCAGGCTCCCTAAGAGGAAATTAGAGAGGGGATAGCAGAAGATCTATAATTTTGAAGAATTTTTCCAAACCCAATTTAAGATTCCAATCCTCTTTCCAAACCACAAAAAGTATATAATATACAGCTTTCATCCTCAAAGAATGGTCTTATTAGAAGCAAGGCCAGCCTACCTGAAACAACATTATAATAATTAAATTACAGATCACACCTTATAGCTCTTTCTAAGGACCAGGTATTGCTCTAACCCCATGAAATATTAACCCCACTTAACCTTCACAACAACCCCATGAGATAGAGACTATTATTTTGTGGTTGAGAAAATTGAAACCCAAAGGCCTCAGTAATATACCCAAGGACCCTCAGGTTGTAAATAGGGGAGCAAGGATCTGAACCCAGGAAGTCTTAGTCTGGAATCCACATGGAATTCCCTAAATACAGCAGAAAAACCCAAGATTATAGCCTCTGGGATCTCATGCAGGTCACTAATCATCACAAGTTGTGAACTAGCTACCCGCCTAGAGGGTCGCTTTGGGTTCCCTTTCTGCTCTTGGAGGCGACCCACCTGCCTTCTGTGCACTGAGAGGCGCCAGCTGGACTCGCCCTCCACTGTCACTTCTCCTGGATGTGGACTTAATAATGACGTAATGTACACATAAGGCAACCTGTCCACATTCTCACTCCCCTCTGTATTGCCCTGATTGCCTAGTCACAGCCTAATATAACGGGCCCGTCAGCTGGCTGCTTGTCTATGCTGCCAGCCCTGTTTCTGGCCACTCTTCAGACCCCACTCTCCAGCCAGCCAAATCAAGCCCTTGCAGTTCCTTGGAAGAGTCTTCTTTCTCACGCCTTGCCCCTTGGTGCATGCTGTTTTTCCGTCCTGCGTAGTCTTCCCTTCATTCTCCCCCTCTCTCTCCCACTGATCTTGTAGAATTAGCCCAGGCATCATCTTCTCTAAGATTTCCTGTAGGCCTAACCCCTGTTCCCTCATACCCCACCCCACCCCTCATCGGTATTTCCTTCTCTTTGATGACACAGGGTTGTTGTTAGCCCTTTGCTTCCTGTGGGTGGCCTACGAGAGCCCCTGAGGGCAGCGGGGCAAGGACAGTTTCTTTTATCTTTGTGTTACCCAAACCCAGAGTAGAGGTGTTCAGTACATACTGCTACATAAACAATAAAAGGGTATACAGTTCCACAGTACACAGCACTGGGTGTTTTTCTGACGCTTATGAGGACAATAAAATGGAGATTTGTGAGTATTTGTAACTCCATATCAGAAATAAAGTTTTCAGCAAATTCATAAAGCTAAGAAGCAACAAAATAGGGGCTGAAGCTCAAGTCTTATGCCTTTGAAGTACATTGTACAGACCCTTCAAAAACAGCACTCTTTCCTTGCCAGGGTTTTGAACAGTTTGAGAAATAAATAAGAGTAAAGTGGAGAGCAAAGTGTCAACTACATTACTGCTGGAAGGCAATTTGGAGGACAAGGTTTTAGATCTCTTAGCCCAGTGGTTGGCAAACTGCGGCTCACGAGCCACATGCTACTCTATGGCCCCTTGGAGTGTGTCTCTTTGGCCAGCTTAGGAGGACCCTAATTAAGTTAATAACAATGTACCTACCTATATGGTTTAAGTTTAAAAAATTTGACTCTCAAAAGAAATTTCAATCGTGCTGTTGATATTTGGCTCTGTTGACTAATGAGTTCGTTGACCACTGTCTTAGCCTAAATGGTTTGCAAATATTTCACCCCAAAACTGGGCAGGCATGCTCACCCAATTCAAAGCATAGCTAACTGTCTTCTCTGGTAAGACCTAAGAAATGGGTGAGCAGAGGGGAACCAATGCTCTCTGTGGAAAACCCCCTCCCCACCCCAGGAGCAAGAAGAAAGACAGATCTGAGCATACCTTGTTATTGTTCCTAAACTCATAATCAGAAAAATTACTTTAATTCTCTCAGATAAGAGCAAATAAAGGCAGGGATCATGCGAAAAGAAAACTCCCTCCTCTTAGAAAACAGGAATGAGAAAAGGATACTTATCTGCTTCTAAAACAACCCAGAAGACAAGCATTCAAACCGAACCTGAAGAAAAGTTCAATTTGCCCAACGCCCCAAAGATAAAATTTGCCAGACCTATCCATGGACTCATAGTTCTTCCTAAAATATTGAGTTTGCGATCCTTTTGGAACAAATAATGACAACTGTTCCTAATGGCAACTGGCCTATAAGCCCACAGCTCCAGAGTAAGACCTGGGCTTGAACTATCATTGTAGGAGCCATCAATCTGTAGAGGTCAGTAAAGATATGGGAGTGCTGAGACTCCCAGAAAGTAGGCAGAGTGACAATAAAAAGGGTATAACACCCAGCCCTCTAGAATACCATCAGCTAAGGGACAGGAAAGGAGGGAGTCCTGTAGGGGGCACTGAGGAGTAGCTGGAGCTGTAGGAGGAAAGCCAGGAGAGAGACTGGCCTTGTGAGCCAGAGGGAAAGGGCTAAGGTTAAGGAGGGGTCGTCTGTGCCACATGTTGTCAAGGGATCAAACTTAAAATAAGACTTGAAGAAAGACCATTGGATCTAAAGTGTGTTGGCCAATGAGGAGTCATTTCAGTGGCATAATCTAAAATGCAAGGAATGATTGGGAAGTGATCAATACTTGCAGATAACTTTCAAAATATGTGGTGGGGAGGGCGGGTGGAGAGGTAAGGCAATAGCTGGATGTGTGGGTTAAGCCGAAGAAGAAAATTTTTCTTCCATTTAAAATATAAAGATATTTAAGCACACTGATGGGAAGAGGAGCCAGTAGAGAAGGAGAAAATGACTATGCAGAGAGAGGTGACACCTTGTAGAGGTCTGCTAGGAAGCTGGGAGATAAGCTCCAGAGTACAGATGGAGAGTTTAGAATATGCATGTAGAATCAGGTAGATGGAATTCAAATCTGCTTACTAGTTGTCTGAACTCCCAACAAGTTATTTAGCATTTCGCTTCCTCCCCTAAATTCAGTTTCCTTATATGCCAAGTAGGGATCATAAATGATATCTTCTTAAAGCAGTCATTTGGGCTGTAAACAATTATCTGACCCTCTCATTCTGGGCACATATTAGAACCAAACTTCCTTATCACAATTAAACTCAGGCAAAAACATGTGACTCACTTTGTCCAATGAAATAAGGAGCAAAGAGATACGTGGCATTTCCAGGTGGAAGCTTTGGGAGCCAGTGTGCGCTATGCCACATTCTCTTTTTCTCAGCTGCAGCAACCTCAGTGTTCCCAGTGGCTGCCCTATCAGTCTGTGGCTCAGACTCAAAACAAATACTACAGTGAGTCACCAGCCAACCTATGAGGGACATGTAGCATGAACAAGAAAAATCTTTATTGTTTTATACCACCTAGGTTTTGGGTGATCTTGTTACTGAAGCATAACCTAACCTATCCTTACTGATAGACTTCCTTATAAAATTATTGTGAATGTTACATGAGAATATATGTAATGTGGCATACAGAATAATAGATAAAACAGAAACAATTTAATAAATAATTTTTTCTTTATCTTACTGAGAGCTGTAAACAGTACTATTTATTAGATGAGAGGTATGTACAGTCATTAGAAGAATGCAAAAAATGTTTTAGTAGCAAAGAGGATAGATAACATTTATTAAACAATTATTACAAGCCAGATTCTAGATAGAGAAAAAGTCCTTGCTCATGTTTGCTTCTCTTCTTTGTCATTTATTTTCTCTCTTCTCTGATAATTTCTGGTGAGCCTTTCCAGTCAATTAATTATACAACCTGACTCTTGGTGCAAGAAAGGACCCCAGGACTCATCCAGCGCAATGTCTACCCAATGTCAGGGCTGCCTTTACAATTTCTATGGCATGTAGGCATCCAAATTTGGCTGAATCACTTTCTGTGACAGGCTGCATGCTACCTCATGTGGTAGCTGCCAAACTATAAGTTCTAATGTGTTGGAGTCCATGTTTGCCTTGTTCACGTTGAAATTTCCTGTGGCCAACACAGTATGTGGCAACATAGTTAGAAAGTCAATAAGTATGTATTAAAGGAATGAATAACCATATGGACAAACTTATGTAGAGCTATAATTTTTAGTTTCCTTGTTTGTAAATGGAGGTAATAATAGTAATCTCAGAAGACTTCAATAATAGGTAAATGTGAATGTTCCTGGTACAGTGTAGAGGCTCTGTTAGTGTCAGCTTTATTTCACTTCTCCTTCTTTAAAAAAGCCCAGAATAAACTAATGCTGTAATATAGTTTGAGCCATTCACTGGCCTTCCAACTAATTTTCCACAGCCAACCTTATGAGCAATTTCTGGAACAAAGGTATGGCATGTATGCACTTAAAATCATGGAATGATATTTTGGAAGACAGTATAGTCCAGTGGTGAGGAATTCAGGCTCTGAAGTCCAACAGACTTGGATAATTATCCATTCCCTGTGGGTTGTCTCTGGCCTTTCAAGTTTCTTATATTCACCAGCAACCATCAACCTTCCTATCTTTAAATAGGGACATCTCGTAGAACTATTGTAAGGTCTAAAGAAGAAAATTGATGTAAAATGCTTAGTGCTAGACCTGGAATATAGCAAACATTTACTAAATATAACATACTGGTGTTATTAGTTTAGGATATTAAGTGACCTTAGAGGCCATCAAGTCTAACCCCCAATCAATTCACAACTGCTAGGTAATTAGATCCTGTCAGTGGTATGTTGCCTTTCACCACCTCACTTCCATAGATAGATATAATCTGTCATTTTGGACTCTTCTGATGTATTAGTTAGGGTAACACTTGCTGCTGCAACAACAAAAAATTCTAAATTGCATATAGCTCAAAGATGATGAGAGTTTATTTCTTATTCAAGTTTTCAATTGGTTTACCTGATTGGTGGGTGGCTTCCCTTCAGCTAGTGATTGGGGATGCAGGTTACCTGTATCTTCAAAACATAATTTGCAAGGACACCAGGCTTGTTTATATCAAGCCATTAAAAAGAAAGAGGGAATGGAGAAACTGTATGTGCTATCAGTCCTCTTGGTGTAGAAGTGACACATTTCTTCTCATATTCCATTGGGGAGGACTCATCACACGGTACCTCCTAAATTCAGGGCGTGCTAGCAAATATAATAGCTACTTGGCTGGGTAGTTATTTCTCAGTGGATGCTTTCTGTGAAAGGGGAGAACAGGCATTTTGATAGTCAGTGAGTTGTATCTTCCTTAATTGATAAGCCTACTATCTATATATTTTTTTTCTGTGATTTACAGTCATAGAAGAAAGGTTTCAACTTAAACATTAGCAGCTCTAGAAATAGTATATAGCCTGTGACATAAAAATTTCAAATACCTTTTATGATGGAGGCAAAAAATTGAACGTAGAATGTGTTAGAAATGTAAAGAAGAGAGTGATAGAAAAAAAAGAGGAAAGGTAGAATTGAGTGGAGCTCAGAGAAGGCGCTTTACACATAGGCTGTGTCATATCATCCTCAAACAAACCCTGTGGTGATGACATATTCTCTATTCGTAAACAAAGCAACTGATGCTCAAAGAGGTGGCATGGCTCGCCCAAAGCCACGTGTGAAACTACAGCGCTCGGGCTCAAACCTGAATCTGTCTAACTACGGAGCCAAGGTTGTCCTTTTCTCTAGATGTAAATCTAAAAGGAGCCTCTTACTTTAACTATTTCAGTTCTCCCCACTAGCCTGCTCTCTCTTCCATTTGGGAAAATTTTCACCAATCCTTTTCCTCCAGGGAGAGGAATCTTGCAAGTGGTTTTAGGGTCCGTATCCATTAGTATTATGTATATCTAACCTGTAGGCATAATTGCAAGTACTGTCTACTGCTTGTCCACTTTCACTGACATTCCTAATCCAAACCATTTTTTCCATGTTACACAATGAGAAATTTAAAAATTTGCTTTGCAGTGGAATCTATAAATATTCCACTTGAAATAGCCCAACATCCGCATCTCCCTCAGCTAAATCCTATACACATCTTGCCAGCATTGCCCCACCATTTTGAACAGCAAAGAAAGTCATAGGATCAGAATGATTAGAATTGGAGTGTGAAATTCCATATTAGGTTTGGCTTTACCTGTTTAACCTAGTTTGAGATCCCAGCTTTGAGGAATAATAAAAGAAAATATTAGCTTCATTTGCTCTAGTTGATTTTCTCATTAATGATTCATATTTTTCCAATAGCTTGTACCCTCCCCTTGCATCCTCTCTTCCAGGAGGCACCCATCAGCCACAGAGAGCCAACTACTGAATTTGACACTGACAGATGCTTATTTTTGATCACTCCAGTTTGTAAGAATTTCTTTCTGTCTACACACACGCACACATACACACACACATAAGACTCTAGTACAATTCATGGCAAGCGTTAATTAGTGCATATCAAATGTGAGCTTGACAGGGCTATGATTTAAATACAAAGATGCCTGAAGAATCATGATTCAATATTTGAGCTCCACGCTAATCTGATGCTATTGTATCCACCTGAACAAATACATCCTGGCATCCTACCTTCCCCACAGCTGTTTGACTCTCTCCCTATAGGCTGGTGAGTCTAAAGCAGCCTCTTAATATAGAGGAAGAGGGTGGAAAAGAATTCCACATATTGCTTAGGAAGGTGGAAGACAGCTGGGCAAGGGGGCGGGCTCTTCCACTCCTCCCTCTGCTGCTAGGACATGTGGTTCCCTGAGCATAACAGGAGCACCCAATCATCTGGATGCCCCATGGAAGCTTTCATCCAGGATCTGACACATTAACTGTGAGGCAATAAGTAAAGATTTTTTAACCCTGCTGAGCCTCATTTTTCTCATCCATGAAGTAGAGATAATTCCCAGTCCTGACAAAAAAATGTGTTGTATTTATAAAAGTTTACATGTTAGCATTTGTATGAATTTTCTCATCCATTCCTTACAAGAATTCCATGAATCTATGGATGAAGGAGAAAATTGATGAGCAGAGACCTGGGGGATTTCCTAAAGGTACCCAACGAGCAAGTAATAGGGTGAGGATTCAAGCAGCAGTCTCCATTCTTATTTATCCCATCCTGCCACTTCTGTTTTGACTTTGAACTGAAGTTCTTCCAGAGAAATCAAATTAAGTAGAAGAGAGAATTTATTGGCTATCTCAGATAAAATGATCAAGGAGGATCTAGCGTCTGGTGTGGTTGCATAGAGATAGTCAAATAATGTCATCAGGGTTCTCTCTCTGATCTTCTTTTATTCTGCAGGTTGATAACATTCTTTCCTCCTTCCACGGGGTCAGCAAAAAACAATCACTAGTGTGTCCAGCTTACATTAACCTGAAACCAAAAGAAGACAGTATCTTTCTCAACAAGTCCTTTGGGAAAGTCCTGAAAAGGCTTTGCCTGGCTTACCTGGGGCCTAGCTTGTCCCTTATTGTGGTCAGTGAAGGAGTATTATGACTGGAAGGCAGGTGGGGTGAGGCCATCCTTCACTGAACCTCACAGAATGAGAATTCCCTCAAAGAAAGAGATGCTGAGCAGAAACCAGTGTATATCCATCTCCTAAAAATTAGAATCATATAGCAAGAATATAAAATACAATGCCCCTTATTTCTTAAACCAGAGATGATACGATTCTTAAAAAAAAATTTTAAACATTCTTGCTTCATGTATTCACATGCAATATATGTCCAGATTATTGAAATGAGAATCGTATCTGTTCTAGGAAACCTCAGATCCCCTCCCCAGGCCTCCCTATTGCAGTACTTGTCATTCCTGTCTGGTGTGAGAGTTACTTACGATCATATTGATCCATCCAATTCTTCACCCTCAACTAGATTCTGAGCTAGGCAAAGTCCCAATCTTATTGACATATGGTAGAGAAAGCTTGAGCTTTGTAGTCTGAGAGATCTACATGTGTCAGAAAAAATTCTGACACACACACACGTATAAGTGAGTGAGTGAGTGTGTGTGTGTGTGTGTGTGTGTGTGTGTGTGTGTGTGTGTGTATTCCAGGTCCTCCTAAAAGCAAGGTTTTTTTCTGGCACTTATTTCGAATAGTCATTCAAAAGGGTATTAGGGATAAATGAGCTCTGAAATAATATATGCATAGCTCTCATTGCTGGTTCAAAATAAGTGCTCCCCAAAGACACAAATAAATGGATGTCATCCCATGTTCATGAATTGGAAGACTTATTATTGTCAAAATACCAATACCACCCAAACTGACTACAAATTTAATGCAATCTGGAGGTGAAATCGCATGTTCTGATATCAAAAAGTATCACAAAGTTACAGTAATCAAAACAGTATGGTATTGGCAGAAAAACTTTATAGATGAAAAGAATAGAATAGAATAGAATAGAATAGAATAGAATAGAATAGAATAGAATAGAATAGAATTTAATAGAATAGAGAGCCCAGAAATAAACCCTTACATATATGGCCGAATGATTTTCAAGAATGCAGCCATGACCATTCAATGTGGAAAGGACAGTCTTTTCAAAAAATGGTGTTCAGAAAACTGGATATCCACAAACAAAAGAATGAAGTTGGACCCTTAGAAGACCCCTATACATTGTTTTTTTAAAAAAGAGAGAGAGTCTCAGGAAATTTTTTCTTTTTCTTTAACATTTATTTATTTATTTTTAGTAAGAGAGGAAGAGACAGAGACAGGAACATTAATTTGTTTTTGTATGTGTCCTGACCAGAGATAGAACTCGCAATCTCTGCACTTCAGGATAATGTTCTAACTAACTGAGTTATCTGGCCAGGGCCATAAACAAAATTTAACTCAAAATAGATCGAAGACATAAACATAAGACCTAAAATTATTAAATTGTTTGAACAAAACATAAGAAAAGTGCTTCTTGACATTGGATTTGGTAATGATTTCTTAGATATGACATCAAAAGCAGAGGCAAAAAAAAAAAAAGGAAAAATAGGTCCTGCCTAGATGGCTCAGTGGTAGAGCATCAGCCGGCATGTGGATGTCCAGGGTTCAATTCCTGCTCAGGTCACACAGGAGAAGCAACCATCTGCTTCTCCACCACCTCCTCTCCCCCCACCTTCTCCCCTTCCCCATCTGCCATGGCTTAGTTGGAGCAGGTTGGCCCCATGCACTGAGAATGGCTCCATGGCCTTGTCTCAGGTGCTTAAATAGCTCAGTTGCCGAGCAATGGAGCAACAGCCCTAGATAGGCAGAGCATCTGCCTCCCCCATAGGAGGTTTGCCAAGTGCATACTGGTTGGGGAGCTTATGGAAGTCCGTCTCTCTGCCTCTCTGCTTCTCACCAAAAAAGGTTTTTTTAAAAAAAGGAAATAGATATATTGGATCTCATGAAAATTAAAATTTTCTGTGCATCAAAGGACACAACTAGCAGAGTGATAAAGCAACATTTTGAGGGGAAAATTACAAATCATACATCTGATAAGTTACTATCCAAAATATATAAAGAACTCTTTAAACCAATAAGAATCAATTAAACCAATTAAAAATGGGCAAAAGGCTTGAATAGATTTCTCCAAAGAATATATAAAAATGAAAAGATGCCCAACATCACTAATCATTAGAAAACTGAGAATTAAAACGACAACAGGATACAACCTTACAACCATTAGAATAGCTACTATCACACACACACACACACACACACACACACACACACACACACACACACACACACACCGGAAAATAGCAAAGTGTTGGTAAGGATGTGAATAAACTGGAATCCTTGTGCATTCTTGCTGGGAATGTAAAATGCTTAGCCATTATGGAAAAGAGTATGGCAGTGCCTCAGAAAATTAAAAACAGAATGACTCCATGATGCAGCAGTACCACTTCTGGGTATATATTATACACCTATCTTTATAGCAGTATTATTCACAATAGCTAAAAGATGGAAGCAAGACAAATGTCCATTGATGGATGAATTGATAAAAGGTGGTATATACATTTTGAAGAATAATAAAAAGAAAATAATTCTGACACAAACAACATAAATGAACCTTGAGAAGATTATGCAAGTGGAAAAAGCAGACACAAAAATGCAGATACTGCACAATGCCACGGCATGAAATACCTAAAAAAAGTCAAATGCATAGAAATAGAAAATAGAATGGTGGTTGCCAGGAACTGGGAGGAGAAGAAAATGATAAATTGTCATTTCATGGGCATGGATCAGGGGCCCAAAACTTTTTACACAGGGGGCCAGTTCACTGTCCCTCAGACCATTGGAAGGCTGGACTATAAAAAAAACTATGAACAAATCCCTATGCACACTGCACATATCTTATTTTAAAGTAAAAAAACAAAACAGAAACAAATATAATATTTAAAATAAAGAACAAGCAAATTTAAATCAACAAACTGACCAGTATTTCAATGGGAACTATGGGTGCGGATGCATCCTGTGCTCCTCTCACTGACCACCAATGAAAGAGGTGCCCCTTCTGGAAGTGCGGTGGGTCTGGATAAATAGCCTCAGGGAGCCGCATGCGGCCCATGGGCCATAGTTTGAGGACCCCTGGCATAGAGTTTCAGTTTTGCGAAATGAAAGAATTCTAGAGATTGATTGCGCAACAATGTCTACACACTTAACACTATTAAACTGTATACTTAAAAGTTAAGATGGTAAATTTTTATGTTATATCTATTTTATCACAACTAAATTTGTTTTAATTACAAAAAAATCCCTAGGTGCTTCCCAATGCTGGCTTCCTTCCACTCTGTTGCTAGGAGAGTGTTTTTCATAAAGGAAGAAGGGATAAAATTAGCTAGGGAAGTTCTGAAACAGCTACAGAGAGGGGACACTTACACTGTACCACAAACTCCAAAGCAGAAAACAAGCAGCATGTGCAAAGCTTGTGAGAGAGTTGGACACGCTTCATGACCTGGGTGTCCAGGTGTGAGCTGAGTAGAGACAGTGATGGCTGATGAGGCTGGAGAGAAGCAGGTCTGTCTGTCCTGCTAAGGAAACTGACTTTCACCTGGAGGTGCCAAGAGTCTTCTTACACACAAAATAGATGGGAGTCATCAAAAACTGTCCTGTCTCAATGATTTGAGAACCGGCTATCTATGTGAATTATATAAGTCTTGTCATTTTCTCTGTGTTGCTTTCTTTTTTCATTTCCCTGAATATCAACATCATAAATTTCATAGAAATAAGGAATGCTAGAGATCATGTAAATCATGAGATCCTTACCTGGTGGCTGGGTTAGGTGGAAGTTACATAGAGTGAGTTCAGGGTGTGAACTCTTTATTTCATGAGGTTGATTTTTGTGGCTTGCAAATTTGCAAGAGCCCCACATGTACAGGAGACACTTTGAAACTACTGGTAGAATAAGGGAGAGAGTGGTGCAGACACAAAGCCTATTTCTAGCACTTCATATAGTGTCAATTTACCTGGGGCAAGTTCACTATTCGAATACTATAATCTTAGTTATGATTTGGCAATAAGGTTGGGCTCCCACAGGAACTTCCTGATCATTGCAGAAAATTCCTGCCCTGGAAAGTTCCTATTGTGTCTGATGCTGAATTTCCAGTACATGGAGCTGTTAAGGTCATCCACAGAAGCATGAGAATTTCTCCTTTCTTCTGTCATTCATACATTCAGTCAGTGCCTCCTTAGGGTCAGGCACTGCTCTGGGAATTCAGAGATGAATCGGACCTGCTCCCCACCCTGAAAGACATCATGGTCGAAAAGAAGAAGACAAATAGATTAACAAATCACGTTCTTCTTCAGCGTCATCAACCTATGTAAGGTGCAGTTTCAGACCTACCTCCACCTTCACAAAGCCTTCTTGACTCCCTGACCCAGTAACTCTGGTGATTTCTCTTCCTACAAGTCCTAAGAGTACTTTATTCTCTACACCACTCACCTGGCCTCTGTTAAACCCTGCCCACTAGTGTAGTTGCTGGAATATGTTCATCACCACTTGGATTGTGACCCTTCATAACAGCATGTTTTCATAGCAACTCAACGCATCTCACTTTTTCCATTTCCATTGTATTTGCTCCTGCTGTTCCTTTTACCTGGAATTATCTTTCCAGTTCTCATCCTTCACCTGTTGGTGAACTCTTATTCAGCCTTGAAGTCCCAACTCAAATTTCCTGGGCAGTCACTCTTACCTCTTTGTGCTCAAGGCATTCTTTTCCTACCTCTGTAGCACTGGCTGCACTATTTTGAAGTGTATTCATTTACGTGTCTGCCTGTCCCACAAGGCAGGACTAGAAGCACGGGTTGACCCTTTATCAGGGATGCAGAATCAAACAGTGCACCAGGTAAGGTAAAGCAAACAGCTGTTACAGATAGAACCTAAAACCTCAGTGACCCAGTGCAAGTAAATTCCAACCAGATTTTTCTGACCAGAGGCAGTGGAGGACTGTGCTCCGTCCGTAAAGCCATTCAGGAACTAATTTGACTAAAGTTCTTCCAGCTTTATGGCTTTCAAGAACTCCCTGGTGCCCACATTAAGTCACCAGGTGGATGAAAAAAATAGTAGAGAAAGCAAAACCCTCCTCAAGCACCTTGGGCCAGAAGGGGCACATGTCTTCCGTTCATGTCTCATGGGAGAGCTGGGCATGCAGCCCTGTCTGGGTGTGACCTGGGCTAGAAGCTAGGCCCTGGCAAGGCAGCCACTTCCCCATGGTCCTTCCACACGACGGAAGGGGGACAGCAATTTGGGGAGGATAGCTGGCCAGCTCTGTTAAGGGTGACAAAAAAGACCCTTTATATACATGCCCATTCTACTCAGGAGATAGCAATAAAGTTTCAACCTACACCCTGCAGGGAAGTTCAGCATTTAGACACTGAAAATGGAAGTTGATGTGAAAACATTTCTCAGATTCTTTAGAACTTGGCAGAGAAAGTCTACCAGCAGTATGAGACAATAAAAGATAATGCCATTTAATTTGGTCCTGTAATTATAGTTACTTCTTTCCAAAGAGCTGAGAATAAACACTCTAATTACTCTACAGGTTATACAGAGATTAATAAAACTGACTCCTTCCAATCTCTCCCTGCAGAAACTCGCAGCTCATAAATACAAAGATCAGGGCCCGACCTGACCAGTTATTAGACCCATCTCCCTGGTGGAGAAAGAAGGGATTGTAAGGTGAGCATCTAATTTGCTCCATGAATTGTAATAAGCATTTTATATAAGTCAGTTAAAATTATTCTCAAAGCAAATCCTTGAGCAGAATATTATTATCTCCATTTGCATATGAGGAAACTGAATTTCCGAATGGAGGAGGTGCTTTCGCAAAGAGGCAGAGCTGGGATTTGGGTCCAGGACACAAAACCCTGTACTCTTTCCACTGCACTGGGTTCCTTCTAGGGACAACACAAAGGCAGATAGGAAGTCTCTCTTTTCAGAACTACGCCCATGCAGGACCCCTTGGTTGTAAATACACACTTTTCAGACTTCGTTACCCAAACGGCAGAAGTTGTCACCTCAGAGTGGGTCCCTGAAGTGTTCCAGTGGATGTGGTGAGGACAAGTCCTCCCAGAGAGGCATGACCTTCCAATGCCTCCTTCCAGCCCATCAGTCAGAGCCTTTGTCGTGACTTTGTGGATAGGCTCTGCTGAGCTCTCACAGAAATGAACGCCTGTAATTGGACTCCCTCATGCATTTATATTGGCCTCATCAAAGGGATGACTCCAGGAGATCGAGACCAACCATCTGCACACCCTGAGCGGAGGCTCCAGGAAGAAATGAATTACCTTGAACCAAATATCAGGGAGCAGAGGCCACCAGGGCACAGGAGGAGGGGCAACACTTCTTCAGGAAGCATACCTGCAGTGCGAATGAGCTTGAGGGAGCAAAAGCACCCTGTCTTTATAAAGCCTGCCCTCTACTGCAGAAGGGCCTCACTGCTCACAAAGAGCCACCATGTCCACCTTATCTCTTCCACTCTATGCTGAACATTCCTTCTCTGAGCGCTCCTTCCTGGGCACTGAACAGAGAGGGCTGCAGTCTACTATGGAAGCGAGGATAGGGCAGCATAGCATGGGGAGCAAGATAATGCACCTCAGCAAAGGACAGACCTGCGTTCTAGCCCTGGCTCGGCCACCTGACTGACACCTTGGGCAAATGATTCCCTGTCTCTGAGCTGTAGTTGCTTCATCTGTGGAACTGGGAAAATAACAATGATTGCCTCATGGGACTGCCCGAAAGACATCCAGGTAAAGTGCTGAGCTTGATACCTGGCACAGAGAAATTCGGGTAGATTTTTTTAAAGCCTACAAATGAAAGACAAATAATTAGGAATTTCTAAATCCTACCTGGCATTCTCCAACTACATCATGCTGGGCAAGTTACTTAGATTCTCTAAGTCTCAGCTCCTAGTTCTGTAAAAAATGAGGAGGAGGAGGAGGAGGAAGAGGAGGAAGAGGAGGAGGAGGAGGAAGAGGAGGAAGAGGAGGAGGAGGAGGAAGAGGAGGAGGAGGAGGAGGAGAAGGAGGAGGAGGAGAAGGAGGAGGAGAAAGAGCAGGAGGAGGAAGAGGAAGAGGAGAAGGAGGAGGAGGAAAAGGAGGAGGAGGAAGAGGAGGAGGAGGAGGAGAAGGAGGAAGAGGAGGAGGAGGAAGAGGAGGAGGAGGAGAAGGAGGAAGAGGAGGAGAAGAAGAAGGAGGAGGAGGAGGAGGAGAAAGAGGAGGAGGAGGAGAAAAAGGAGGAGGAGGAAGAGGAAGAGGAGGAGGAGGAGAAGGAGGAAGCAGGTCTGCCTTTGAATCTTGTGGAATTGACGAGAGTTGAAAATGAGATAATGTTCATGAAATAGTTGGTGACAGGGAGTAGGGATGGCAGTTAAGAAGCTCATTGTTTAGTTCCAGAAGGTAGACCAAGAAAGTGATCTGACTACCTGAGACACAGTCTTACCATATGGGCCAGAGACTGTAAGAGCCCAAGAGGCTCAGAGAAGAGAGAGCACCATAAGATAGGATGGGCCATGTATTTACAAATCACTGGGGCTGGCAGAGATGAGAGGGGCATTCTGTGCATGATGAAATGGACACAGACTGTGTGTTTGAGAAGGAGGGCAAGTTGGGACAGGACAGCAGGGAGAAAACTCCTGACTAAATCATTCTTTGATGTAAAGGACCATAACATGATATAAGCAGGATGGATCCACACAATGAAGGGGACCAGGATGGGGCAAAGGAAGGAGACCCATGGTTTATATCTGATTTTTACTGTGGGCATATGTTATCTTTGCCAACCCAGCATCCATTTATACTGCTTGTCCTTTGGGGAGCCTGCACCCCACATACACCATTTTAGAAACTGAAATTAAAGTCTGTTGACAGTTCACTCAGAATATAAAGCCTGAAACCCAGGATTCACGCCTGAATACTTTCCACCCTGACAACCCTCATGTTTCATAGAGTCTTCCTCCTCAATAACTCCCTGACCCCCCCCCATTCCTCTCCCTCTGCTGGTACCCAAACAGCAGCTCACCCTTCCCTCTCATCTGAGACTTCCACCAGCCTGGTATCCTTGCCTCCCTCCCTTTCCTCCAATCTATTCACTTCCTGCCACCAGAGTGGGGTTTTTTTTTTCTACAATGCAGGTGTCTCCATCCTATTTAATCCCCGTTGATGGCTTCACATTAGGATAAACTTCACAGAGGATAAACTCCTAACTCTTTACCATGGCAGGTCCTGTTTTATCTGGCAAAGATTCTAGATCCAGGCTGCTTACATACTTGGCTTTGTGATCTTGGGCAAGTTATTAAACTCCTCTGTTCCTCAGTTTCCTCATCTGTACAATAGATACAATAATACATTCTTTAAACTGTCATAAAGAATAAATAAATTAATATGCATAAAGCACTTATAACAATTCCTGGAACATTGTAAATGCTTTGGGGGGGCTCAAGCCAGTGACCTTGGGATCATGCCGATGATCCTTCACCCTAGCCAGCAACCCTGCACTCAAGCCAACAAGCCTGCACTCAAGCTGATGACCTTGGGGTTTTGAACCCGGGACCTCAGTGTTCCAGATTAATGTTCTATCTACTTGGCAACCACCGACAAGGCTGTAAATGGTTCTAATTGTTTCTGTCACCACCGCTACGACCAATTTCATCATCATGGTTGTCATCTTTCCCCCTCTCTCTCTACTATAATATATTGAGATTTAATTCTCCCTAACACGCTATCTCCTCTTGGAGATACATGCTGATCGCTCTACCAGGGAACTGACCCTTAGTTCTGCACAGCAGGATTCTTCACTTTTCATCATAAGCCTCTGCCTCCAATGAGAGTAAGATGCCTGTGACACACTCCCATTGTACCCCCTACTCCCTTACTTTGTAATATTCATTATCCTGGTAGTTACTTTTTCAATCTGTCTCTTACTCACCTATTGTGAACTCCTTAAGGGCAAGGACCAAGCGAGCCTTGCTCACCACTAGTCTACCTGCCCCACTGTGCGCTGCACCAGCCCCAACAGAAAAGGCAGTGCCATGTGTCACACCATTTCCTTCCTCTACACCCTCTTATTTTCAGAGTGGAAAGCATTCCTCCTGGTGGAAATAAGTTTTCCACTTATTTATAGCACTTCTTCCATTCCTTCAGACACCCAGACATACAACCTTGCTTGATAAAATTGCACGGGAATCCTTCCCCAACCCCCAAATCCTGGCACCCTCCCCCTTGTTCTGGTTCTCAGCCACTTCTATAGCCCATCCATCTGTGCTATATTTAAAATTATTTTTAAAACTAACAAGAAGGTCACATTTAAATCCAACTGGCTGAACCATTTAAAATATTTATAAGGGCCATTTTCAGCCTTTGTTCTAAAAAAAAAAAAGAGGGGGTGAGAAGTGGGGAGCAGACTACAGAAGCCCTGTATGATTTAAAATTAACAGAGACTTCGGAAGGACCATCAAAACCTGCCATTCTGCCCACTTGAAAGATGTTTCCCAAAATAAAAGACATGCCATCCACATAACACTTGCGTAGTCTTGAAGCCATGCGTGTTCAGCCTGGTGCCAAAAGAGTTTGGGAGAAGAGGAAGCAGCGGCTGCTCCAAGCTCTATCGGCAGCTTCTTCTGAAGCTGCCATAGCAACAAGTATAGACTAAATGCAATCCTTCCATATTAGGTGTGAACTGACTCCAGACAAGGGAACTAGCTTGCAGAGAAGTCAACTTTGCCAGGAAACTCCTAGGGGGTGATTTGCAGGTGAGCCACCCCCCTGCCTTCTACGTTTTAAACCACCATATGTGTAATAGCATGGAAGATTTTAAAAAAAAAAAAAAGCTTTTCATTCCTTCAGACACCCAGACATACAACCTTGCTTGAAAAAACGTCACTGAAGTCCTCCCCCAGGCCTAGAATGCCGGCACCCTCCCCCCTTGTTCAGATTCTCATCTGCTTCCACAGCCCATCCATCTGTCAGTGCACATATGGGTAAAAGAGGCAAGCCAGAAAGCGGAGAGAAGGATTTGTATTTCATAAGCCTTTTCTAAGCAGAGGGGTAGAAAAATACCTTCTACCAAAACTGAGGGGGCAGGGGTCTGGGGTGGTTTCCTCACAGCTTTGAATGACCCTTTACAACTAGATGCTACTCTGTCACTTGAGTTCCAGTGGCAGAATCTGCCTCTCTTCCCACAGCCTCTCCTTAACTTGACCATCCAACCACTTCTAACCATCCATCCACTCTCACCCAATACCAGGACTTTGTGGGGCACATGGTCTCAGCCCCTGCCCAGGTCCTTGCTGCACTTTCCCAGTTCTCCTCTCCAACACTGAGTAAGCTCAGAGCGGAATTCTCATACATAGTGACTGCAACCTTGAATGAGTCCTTTCAGAGCTGAACATTGGCTTCCCCAGCTGTGAAACAGAGCTAATCATGCTGCCAAATTTTTAGTTAAATTGTGAGGATTGAATGAGATGATGTATGTAAACCTTTTAACACAGTGCCTGGCTCATAATAAATGATGAGCTTTTTTCCACCCACAAACTTGATCTTCCAGTTCACCTTGGAGCTGCCCACATTGTCTAGTCTTGACAAATTTTTTCCTTGGGACAAAGACCATGTTGACTTACTCCTGTTTGTCCCACTGATTTGTCTGTGGTTCCAGTTACCTAATACAGAGTCTCGCTACATGTATGGGTTTAACAAATGCTGGGTATAAAAATGCACATATTGATGGATGGGTGGGTGGATGGATGAATGAGTAGATGGGTGACAGCATGAATAATAAAGGGGGGGGTGCATCTTTTACTTGCCACATTAAATCGGAACAATCTGGTTCTCTGACAAGCCATGCAACCAGGGACAAGTTGCCAAGTAGGTTCACAGACTTGCCCAGTTTTCAGGTCTTTTCTGGCCATAGGCTGCTGCATGAAGTTGGCTGGATATTTTCTTCTCCATCACTCTGGGAACTTGGGAATTTGGCCGAAGTTCTGGTATTTGGTTTTGTTTCTTTTCCTTGTCTTGACACTGAGGCTCCTTTTCTCTCTCTCCTTGAGTGCCAGCACAGATGCCAGCTGGCCCATTAGCTCCCTTAACCCCTTGCAGCCTGCCCTTGGATGGCTCTGCCAATACTCCATAATGCTTGGCTTTGCTGTAAACCCACATGGCTCCCTGTCTTGGGATGTTTGCACTGCTACCCTGCCTCTCTCTATTCTTCTAGTCTAGCTTATTCCATTGCACAAAGCCAAATCAGAAGACAGCCGGGACTAAGCACAGACCTGGAAGGAAAGCAATGCTTAAGGCTATCAGGTGTTTTTCCTCATGCTCATCACACAGCTAAGACCATTTTATAAATGAGAAAGCTAAAGTGTTTAGAGCTTGAATCATACAGGGGGAAGATACAGAGCCGAACTCAAACCCAGGCCTTCTGACCATGGAGTATGTGCTCATTTTGTTACACTAAAGTTTTTCTCATTGTTCTTCCAGTGAAATAGAGGGAGTTTTTCTTACCTGTCTTTCTGTCTCATCTCCACCGTCTATCTTAGGTTTGTTGCCTCCTTATTATCTCTAATTGTACTGAGAGGCAATCCAAGGCTCAGTAGTGATAAGGGACCTATGCAATCATGACGTCTCATTATTGGAAAGAAAACAGAGATGGTGGGATCCATCCAGATGATGAAATCCTGGCTCACTCCACATAAACAAAGGCAGTGGAGCTAGTCATAGAATGGACACTTTTTGCTCCTTAAGGTCCGAGCCAATTCCACAGCATCATCCTGTGCACTGCCGTGCCATTCCCTACTTACGTGGGAGTCACCTGTTCATCCATCTGCCTGCCACTCTTTGACTGATTCTTTATGACCCTGTTCTAGAATATTTATTGCTGCATAACCAACCATCTCAAAATTGACAGGTTTAAAACAACATTTTTATTATTATTATTATCTCTCACAGTTCTCTGGATAATTGAGCTCAGTTAGGAAGTTCTTCCTCAGGGTCTCTCCTGTTGTTACACTCAGTGAGTGAAGCTAGAGTCACCTGAAGAGTCTTTGGGGCTCTTTCATGCTCAAAGTGGCTTATTTATATGGATGGTAGCTCATGCTGGCCCTCGGAGGGAACTTATCAGGGGCCACCAACTGAGCATCTATTCACAGGACTAGGGGGTTTATACTTCTACCCAACCTGGTAACTGGATTCCAAGAGCAAGTGCTTCAAAAAGCCCAATCAGGAGGTGCATGGCTTCTCATGACCTAGCCTCAGAAAGTCCCACTGTGTCCCCTGCCACATTCTATTGGTCAAGCAAGTCACAAAAGTCAGCCAAAATTCCAAGGAGTAGCAGGTTGCTGACATCTTTAATATACCACAGAAAGAGAGGGTCTTTTAAATCATCTCTATCTCAACACCTTGAAAAGCATCTGACATACACAAACAACAAAGTTGACCAAACTCTAACTGAAAGATAGTGTGGGGTGAAAGATATTATTTTAGAAACAATGTTAAAGACTTCCCTTTACTCTCTTGGAATCTCTCAATGTCTTTTACTCCAAATAACAGGAAAACCTTTTAAAATTTACCTCTTCTAGCTCATGTGAAGTTTCTGTCTGGATCCTTTAGTAACAAGGAAGACATCAACACAGTAGTATCACAAGATGGAAATTTTATCCAGCCGGACTGGTTATATAATGTGGACTCTGGAGTTCGACTGCCTTACTTTGATTCCTTGTCTTACCTTTTCTATCATATATGTTTAGGCTACACTTCTTATGCATCCATTCCTCATCCATATAATGGAATAATAAGAGCATCATCTGCTAGGGTTATTATGAAAAGTCCATCATTTAGTTTAGTGCCTTGTATATAATAAGTGCTCAGTAAACACCAGCTATTATTCCCAGCTTTCTTCCCCTTACTCACATCTGCATTGAATAAATATATTCTTAGCTTTTGCCATCTACATTTTCTTCTCCTTCTCTTTCCAGATACTAGTTTCTACTTTTTCTAGGTATCACCTTTTTTATCACCTTATATTATGCCTGGATTTTTATAGAATTTTATACTTTTCAAAGTACTCTTGCATCAATTTAATGTATCCCCTTAGATTAGCATCTTTAATAAAGGTAACAGGATTGTCACACTTATTGCCATTCTATAGATGAATGAACAGAGCCTAAAAATGTGAAATGTATTCCTCAAGATCGACATAGTAAATTATCAGGACAGAAGCAAAATCTCAGTGCTGTGGTTTAGATTCTACTAAATTCCCCAGTAACTACATGGTATCTAGTGATGTCACCGAGAGTTGGATAACAGATGACTTCAAAGTCTGAGGGAAGCCTGACCTGTGGTGGCGCAGTGGATAAAACATCGACCTGGGAACACTGAGGTCACCAGTTCAAAACCCTGCACTGGTCTGGTCAAGGCACATATGGGAGTTGAGCTTTCAGCTCTTCCCCCCTTTCTCTCTCTTTCTCTCTCTCTCTCTCTCACTCACTCTGTGTCTCGTCTCTAAAATGAATAAAATAAGAAAATTAAAAAAAAGAAAGGTATTCTTTATTTAAAAAAAAGTCTGAGGGAAATCATGACAGCTTGGGCTTTCATGGTCTTGATATTAAAAGTTTTGAATATTTACCCCTACTAAATTATCAAAATGGACTTATGCTTCTAGAACAATTTGAAAGGCAATTAATTTTCCTAAAATAAGAGCAGCTGTTCTTGCCAGTGGATATTAAATAGAAGTCTTATGATGATTTAGAATTTGCTAAGGATTCTTGGAAGCCAGATCATAATCACTTTATAGCTAATTCATGGAGGCAGGTGCCGTCTCTCTTCTGGGTCTAATTCATGGCTTATGTGAATTTTCTGTTTTGGAGAGAATCTATGCCAAAGGCAATAAAAGAAACCATCTTGATATGAATCCAGCACACTCAAGGGATGACCCACAGCAAACTGAGTAATCCCTACAAGTATGCGGCATTAGCAAATGAAGGTATTCACAATAGTAGCCAACACAGTCCTTCCCAACAAGCTAGAGACATAATATGGGAAAAGAGCACTGGAATAGGAATGAGACAGGAACTCACATGATTTAAGTCCCTTTCACATTCAGTTCAAAACAACAAATATTGGGTACCTACTTGGTGACATATAGTGTGCAAGAGGTGATGATATATGGTCCCTTCTTTCAAAGAGGTTGTAGTCTAGTAAATTGGAAACACCAAAATATTTATGCTCATGTGGTAGGTAGGTGTCTTGATAGAAAGGTATGTAAAATGATATGCAGAGGGTGACACAAGGGCCACTAGAAGGGGCAGCTGATCCACATTGGAGGAGGGGCTGGAAAGAGAAGAGGATTTCTGAAGGAGAAGTCAACTGACCTGAAATGTGAGCAAAGTGTGAATGTTATAAAGGCAGAGAAGAACTTGTAAGGGCAACACAGGCTGAAGAAACAGTATGAGTAAGGCATAAAGCAGCATGGTGTAGGAAAGGGGACCATAAATCATTCCATATTACTAAAGCACAAGCTGTCAGGCAGGAAGCAGCAGGAGTTGAAGGTAGAGAAGTAGGCATGAGACAGGCAGTGTGCTAAGGACTTATAACATATTATCTAATCTATATGTCACAGTAGTAATAAATATAAAAATCAAACATAAAATTTTTGGCATTTCCCCATTTTATAGATGGAGATAGTGGGGGCCAAGAAGATGAAAGAATTGTCTTAGCTTGTCTCTGAAGCTCTCAATACATCTCCAGAAAAGCTGCTTTTGGATCTCAGAAGAGATATATACCATCCTTAGGGAAATAACTCTTCATTTCTGTGTCTCTTGTCCACTTTTGTTGAAATAAAGGTTACTGGGCAGTATGCCTTCTTAAGCCCCTGCCTGCTGTTGCATGCTTGAATCCCACAATCTCCCTTAGCTGCTTGCTCCTGCAGAGCTAAAATTCACGTGCTTGTTTTCAGCACCATGGAGAGATGCCGCACTGCTGAGAACCGCAGGCCCGAGGGTCAGACAATGTAGAGGAAACCAGGCGATCCACAAATCTCCCATTAAACAAGACATCAACAAAGACATAAAGGCAAGAAGAAGAAATATCAGCAGAAGAGCGAGAAAGAGAAGTTATCCATCACCAGTGTTTTCTTGAATAGCCACTGAGTGATATGCTGAGTGAGACAAAGTGAACTGAATAAAGGGAATAAATTGCAGCAGCAACATGTCCTCGACATCATAATACAGATGCTGTAATCATACAAGGCTAATAGTCTGACTCACTCCACAGCCATCAAGAACAAAATATTGATGGGACATGCCTTGCGGCTGCTCACAAAAACCAATAAATTAAACTTATTGACCATGGCCTGGAGACAGGGAGAGGCACAGTAAAATTATGTAATTGGTGGCCTTTGTCCTGAATCACCAGCTTTTCTCCTCTTTATCTTTCTCATCTTCAATACAGGTGCACTATGGCCTCTTGTAGCTCCCACCACAATTAAAACATCCTCTGCGGAAGGGATCCAGTACCTGATTTATACTAGGGTGTACATGGCTACTAAAACTTAAAGAACTATCTCTCATAGGAAAATCAGAAGCTGAAGAAATGATTCAGTATAATGTAAGCTTCAAGAGAACAGGATGGGCCTTGTCCAGTTTGCTCAATGGATAGAGCACTGGCCCAGTGTGCAGATGTCCTGGGTTTTATCCCTAGTCAGGGCACATGTGAGAAGTAACCAATTGCATCTCTCCCCCTTCTCTCTCTCTCTCTCTTCCCCTCTTGCAGCCAGTGGCTCAACTAGTCCAAACGTCTGCCCTAGGAGCTGAGAGTAGCTCAGTTGATTCGAGCATCAGCCCCAGAGGGAAGTTGCCAGGTGAATCCTGGTCAGGGCACTTGCAGGACTCTGTCTCTCTCTCTCTCTCTCTCTCTCTCTCTCTCTCTTCCTCTCACTTAAAAAGAGAGAAAGAACACAGGATGCTTTTCTTCCTTGATCAGAGCAGTTAAAATAATACCTAATGTATGATCAATAACAACAATAATATTAAGTAATATTTATTGAGTGTTTACTATGTGGCAAGACTTTTTACTATGTGATACCTCTTATAATCTCTGTAATAGCTATATAAAATAGGTAGTATTATTAGTCTAGTTTTCATATGGGAAAAATGGGACATTGAGAGGTTATTCACTTCCCAGGGTCACTTAGCCAGAAAATTCAGAGGCAAAATTTAAAGCCAAAAAATCTAAATCCAGAACTCATGTTCTTAACCATTGTGCTATAGTGATAAGAGGAAAGATGAATAGATACCTAGAGAAAACCAGAAAAAGACATAGATATATGCACAGTCATGAAAATGTAGTTATTAGAGCCTATGAAACAATTTAAACATTAATAGAGAAAAATAATAATTCATCAATTCCACTCAACACATAGGCATTGTGCTGAGCACTGAGGATACGGAAGCAAAAGAGAACCTGTGCTCATGTGTTTATAACTGTGAGGGGCAAACACAAGGAAAAAGGATAAGATAAATAATGATTGTTAGGGTAGAGGCTACTGCTGGTGCTATGAAAATTCAGAGGAAAGGCATCTTCTCAGGGTTAGGGAGTTAGAATATTACCTATGTAATATTGCTCTATGTGCTCTATCCCTAAATTCTAGAAACCTCACACCTGAGAAGATAATAGGGGTATACAGGTCAGGAAGTAGAGAAAATTCTCTAATGAGGACATGAGAAGATTGACAGATTGTGTTGGAATATTAGAGATTATGTAGCCTAACCTAATGCACTGTACAATCTGGTTATTTGCTCAACAAGTATTCTGAGCATCTATGAGGTGTCAAGCCTTGTGCTTGGCACTATGGGTGGAAAAATGAACAAGCAGACACATTTTCTACCTCTGCTGAGATTATGTTCTAAAATCTACACTTGAAAATGGTGAAATTGAGACTCAAAGAGGTAGAATGAACTGCATAAGATTGAACAGTGAGGTGATGGTAGACCATAGACTCAAAGTGTAGGCTCCAGAAGAAAGAAAAAGTCATTTTGGTAATTAGGCAGAAATCATGGCTTGAGTTTGGCTGAAGTACAGATACTGTCGGACATCAGCTGGTGACCAGAGCAGCCTGAAATGCTTGAGTGCAAAACCTTCACCTTGAATATCAGCTTTCTTACTCCAGCTTCTCAGCAGTTCCCTGTATTCCAATAAGTCTGTGCATTTTGTTTCCATTTGTTTTTTGTTTCTGCAAAGCTTTGATCAAGCCAAGGAAAATCAAAATCAAAAATACAACTCACTGGAGCAGCCTCAGAAAGCCCCAGGAGAGATGGCAGCAGTCATAAGAAGAGAAAATAACCAAGCAGAGTATAAATAAAGCCTTCACAGTGATGGAGAGGCTGCTTCGCATACTTCTTCACCCCTCACTGCTAGAAAACCACAGTAGAGCCTGCCACTGGCAGGGTAACCTTTAGATGACCCTGGGCCTGTTGGCTGCATGGGCCAGCTCCACAGTGTGAAGGATGGCACCCAGAGCTTGAGTCTGATACCAAGGAGGACTGTTTGGAGGTACCATATAGACCAGTAGGTGAAAGCCATTGTCACCATTCCTTTTGTTGAAGTACCATGTTTATTCCCAAGTTGGTCAGTCTTAGAAAGGCCTTAGGGAAAATATCTCAGGAATACTCCAGTGTGAAGTAACCAATAGATATTTTTCTCAGAAGAACTCTGGGTTAGGACTGGGCCCTCAGCCAGCAATTCAAGGAGCCCTCTTTAAGCTCATAATTATTTGAGCCATGACAGCACATCTTGGTGACAATGGAGCTCATGCTTACAGGTCTCTGGGCCTTAAGTAACTGGTGGCTTATTTCCTGTACCATTCAGCCTTCCTTCTTTCTCTTTCTCACTCCTGGCTGAGTCCCAATGTTTTCTATCTTGCCAGATGCTAAGGTCTAGTCTAAACCCCCTAGACTTAAGCAGCTGACAGCTCCCTAATTTACACAAGTTCTACCAATAGATAAATGATATCATACTAGAGAGATGAGATGGAATTTCATCAACTAAGACTTAACCATTTTTGACTATAGAAAAACTTCCCCACTGCCTGAGGTAATCTGATCTTCTGGAAATATGACTCATCTGTTATAAAAATTAATTTTTAAAATATCTCATAGCCCAAGTGGCAAGTGGCTAAAGGGAAATTTTAATTCATTCTCTACATGCTTCAGTTTCATTCAACTTCATTTGATCTGAGCTACAAAATATTAATTGAGCACCTACTATGTGTCAGATACTGTACATGGTCTTAAGGATACAGAGATGAAGGAGACATAGGTTCATCTTTGAGGACCTTATTATCTAATAAGATAACATAAATCCAGATACAGAAAGAGTGTACCATAACCGTGATACAGACTGCACTGGGAGCTTAGAAGAGAGATGTTAATTACAACCAGGGAAGAGAGAGGATAGCTTCTGGGAGGTACAAGATTAGCTGTGATGGACAGAACTTAGCTACGCATGGGTAGAACACATTCTAGATAAAGGGTACGATAAAAACAAAAGTTAGCATACTGGACGTACACTGCTTTAAGAAGTGAAATGCACACTTTGCCCAGATCATTGTGAGGGGTGTGTGTGTGTGTGTGTGTGTGTGTGTGTGTGTGTGTGTGTGTGTGTGTGTGTATTGAATAATGATGAAAATATTTGAAGCTGATCGTTCTACTAATTAGCAAATCACTTTATAGCTATCGCTGGACACTCAGAGACCATGTCCTTTGGAGAGCCCTCCTTGACCACCTGTTGCGGGCTTAGGTGCTTCCCCTGGACAACTGAGAGTTGACATTATGATTTTTCATTGCTCCTTGCATACTCCCCTCCTCTATGAGCCACATAGGGGCAGTGACTGCCTTACTCACTGAACTCGCATGCCAACATGCTTTGCCTCCTAGTACACAGTGGGTACTCAGAAGAAATCTGTTGAATTGATGAATAATACTTATCATTTGTGCCTTTGCCACAACTTCTTACACAGTTGAGAATTCTGAGGCATAGAGAAATTACATAATTGGCTTCAGTCACAAGGTCATTTATGATAAATTTTATTTCCAGATCTTTTTGTTTCATAGGTTATGGAAGAAGGGTGCAGATGGAGAGAATGTGTTTGTAACCCTCTGTCAACTCTAGAACTAGAGAGTCACTATAGTTTTGAATTCATTGATCAAAATTTCCCAGACAGAGAGGCCTTTCCCGCCTACCTCCACTCTCCTCATTCTCTTTCTCCTCAAGCCACATCTTTTCTATATGACTTCTATATTCATTGTGGGGTTTCTTGTTGCCTTTCATCCTCTCTAAAAGGAGAGTAGAGAAGAGATTTTGTCTGTTTCATTTATTGCTATATACCCAGCCCCAGGGACATGTCTGGCCTAGAGTTGTGTTAAGTGACTACAACAAACACCCTGGGATACAAGGGGCAGAGGCTCTACAGACAGAAATGCTGTCATCAAAAGAAGTGAAATAGTCAGAGGTGTTTGCCGCCTGTCTGCAGTGGTATAGCGCCTTGTGGTGAACACTCAGCTAGAGAACAATGGTTAGCATGTCCTGCCTGGAGGGCCTGGTAATCTGACCAGCCAGAAGAGACTCTGCACAGAAACACCAAGATGGCACAGAGGTAGGAGGCTGCAGGGATGATGAAAGGTGGGTCAGAAATGCTGAGGGGTGCAGAACAGCATGTGGAGGTTCCAAAAGGGCCAGAAAACAGAAATGCAGCAGAAAGCATGAGAATGAAGGGCACTGTGGACATTGCAAACATTACCTTTAATGACTAAGAGCTCTAGTTGCTTGTCCTGCTAGAGGCTCACGTATACCTTGACTTCTCCTGCCTCTGTGCTTTTGCTTATGCTATTCCCTTCAGCTGAGGTGCTGTACCTAATGCTTTCTTGATTAGCTCCCACTCAAACCTAAAGGCTGTGCTCAGACCATTATCTTTCACAGGAAGTCTTTCCTTCTAGTTAACTTCTACTGTGCACTGCGCCATGGCACTGTGAACACATCTTGATGGTAACATTTGCTATGTTGAATTGCAACTTGAATGGGAAACAGAGCTGTTGAATATTTAACAACTCAGGGTGGAGCCAGACTACCTGGATTCAAATCCCAATCCACCTCCATTTATCTATGTTTACCTTGGGCAAGCTACCAAACTCTGTTTCATCTGCCAAGTGGTGAGAATAATTAGTACCTACCATACAGGGTTGTCCAGAAAGGAAATTAGTTAATTAAATATTTAGGGCACTTTGATGGTGCCTTACAAATAGTAAGTGTTCAATAAAATGTTAGTTTCTGGGGCATGAAACCCACAACTTTGAAGCATCTGCTCTAGATCAAGTACTATGATAGGATTCTTTTATTTGCTTAATAAGTGATGGATTATGAACCAACATAACTCACTATAGGAAGAAATAAACAACAGCACTTCTGAAACCACTATGATAGAATACATTTTTATATGTCATTTGATTCTTCTTCTTAACAGTCTTATGAGGTAAGTAGTATCTAACTAGCTTCCATTGAAGAAATTGAAACAACGGTAAACTTTTAAGGTTGTTTATCTGTAAAATAGGGTTACTAATGATTGCCTCAGTATTGTTGCAAGAATTAAATGAGGACCTATGTGATTTGGTAGAGGAAATGAAAGCTAACCTGAGCATTTTAAATGACCTGTCACTTTGAGTTCTTTGGGTAGGTTGCTTCAAGTTCAAATCAACCTCAGGCTCTGAAGGTACAATGAAAAGTACAAATATACACTGAACTTGAAGGGTCTATGGTCCAGCGGACTGTTGCCATGACTTGTGTACAATAACTAGGTCTTCCTCATCTCACAGCTACCTCAGCCCAACAGCACAATGTGAGGCACAGAATGAGAGCTCAGTGGAGGATTCTTCTATAGCTTCTAGACTCTGGTTACAAGTAGCCTTTGCTATACTTCCTCTTGAGTTCAGGAGACAAAGAAAGTGAAGGGAATGAGACAAACATACTGAATGGATATACTCATATACCCCCTGGGTTGTAATAAATACTAAAGCTTAAAACCCAGCAAAGCAATGCAGGAGTATGGTGAAGAAGACAGTAAATCTCACTGGTTGGATCATAGAAGGCTTCCTGTGAACGTGTGATCTCATTAGATATGACTTCATGAGGAAGATACTTAAGGAAGGAGAAGCAGATTGATCAAAGTTTTAGGGTTGAGCTACTACCATACTTTTTTAGGAATATTCAAGTGTGGTTGGATAGTTTCTTTAGGAGAGACGGCAGAGCTGAAAGAAATGTTGCTAGAGTGGGAAATTGGGAGAAAGGCTGCCATCTCTCACGGTGGAGTTTTCCCTGTGACCAGGAAGAAGAGATGCCCCTCAAAGTACCTTCAAGTGAAATGTTTTGATTAAATAAATTACACATTGAAAGAGTCTTAAAGAAATACATGGAATGCTAATGACTGCAAGGATGTTGATGATATTATTCACTTCATACATATTATTCATTATACATTGGACACTTTATAGCTTCATGACAGTTCTAAGAAAAGTTGTATTTCTTCTTGGCAACCAATTCAACTTATTCAAATGTGTGCTATGAAAATTATAAGCTAATATTTGCTTCCCTATTTGTGCTGTCTACTAAGAAACTCAAAGCCAAATTTATCATCACTTGTAAGGGCTATCCAGGACTATATGTTATGTAGTTAGTTTACTGATTCTATAGTTGTCTTCATCTTATTTTCCTACCATTATTGTTTCTTTGTCCATCTTTGTTCATTTATCTCAACTTCTCACTTGTATTATTTGTATCTATTGAAGACACTTCAAATCCTGTGTTAGAATGAGGTAGGGTATAAATAAATTACCACCACTAAACTCTTTATTGTAGCCTGAAGCTCTTGGAAGAGCAACAATTTACATGTCCTACAAAAGAAACCTATGCCACTTCAGCACCTCTGTTATCACTCCCAGCCTGTAGCAGCTGATGGGGCAGGCATTCTGCAAGCCCAGATGAGACTGGTCACTGCACACATGCTGGGGAAACTAAGGGAAGTTGGGAAGAGAGGTAAGGCTCAGAGGGCTAGGAATGATCCAAATAAATTATTTGAAGGGGGCATGGCTCAAGCCAAAGCCTCACCCAGAGAATGAGACAGCCTGGAACAGGTAAGAACAATGCTTTGTATCACTTTTTCTGGGAATTTGCCCAGTCTGAAGTAGATGCCCTCTACCTCTGGGCCCCCAGACCTTTCAGAGTGTATCTCTCTTTGTAGCACTTATCTTGACTTTACTCTATACGATGCTATGCTGCTGCATCTACTTACCCCCGATTACCTTGCTCACTCTTAGGTGCACAAGAACCACTAGGAAATGTGTAAAATGCAGAGTCCCTACTTTCATTCCAAGAGCTTTTGATTTTATATCTAGAGTGGGGCTTAGGAAGCAGCACCTTCAACTAGCACCTCAAGTTATCTGAAGTTAGTTGTTACAGATTCTGGGAACTTCTGTCTGAATTGATATCCTGTCTGACCTCTTAATCTGTAGCATTCAGGACAGGGTCTGGCTCAGAGTTATCATTCCTCACCTCACAGACAAGCAAACTAAGGGCCAAGACATTATATCCCTTATCCAAAATCTCCTAGCCATAGACTGCGGAAGCAGGAATTAGAACTCAGATCTGACTGATTCCAAAGGACATGTCTTTCCCACAGTCCCAAGCAAAGAAGTGATATGGTTTTCCTTGGCAGGCAGTATCTAAGTAGTCTGTGTACTTCCCACGAGGTATGCAAGTGATTGACTGGGGTGGGGAAAAGCATATTGGAACTCTATTTATTTTTATTTTCATATGTGCTTTCTCATTTTTATCTTCATATGTTTATATAAAGCGCAGAAATACATATATGCAGTGAATGCATAAACAAACTTGCATATATGGGGTGTTTGCCCAAAAGCCTCTTACTGATGGGGTTCACAGTCAAAACCATGGAAGGTCACTAGTTTAGCTGCCTTTAACCTATGATAATAACACAGTGGTGCCCCAGCCTATGCACCTTAAAGATATTGCCCATGGCATGGGACAGACCCTGCTGAGACTTCTCAGGGGGCAGAGCAAGAGATGGATGAGCATAATTACTGCAGGAGGATTAAGCACCACTGCTCAGAATTTCTAGGGACTACACATTTGTGTGCTTGCCCACAGAATACTGATTGTGGAGTCCTGAGCTTGCTAGGACTGCCTTCGTCTGCCATGTAACCAAACAGGGCCTGGCCAGCCATGGGCTTCCTGGAGGCAGCATCTTTCTGCAAGGGAGAAAGGCATGCGCCCATAGGCTCAAGAATGAGATAAAAGTTTGCCTGCCTCTACTCCCCATCCTGCATTCTGTGTCACTTACAGCTCACCCACATGGCGTTGCTCGAAGAAAGAGCCAAGGTTAGAAATGAAATTTACTGAGCAGACCAGCTAGGTGTGGGCAAAGGAGTGACTGCTCTGATGACTCACAGGGACAAAAAAGAAATAGGTAGGGGTGGCCGTTGCTCAGAAGGGAGAGGGGATTCTGGAATGTGTTTGTCAAGGGACTGAGTGTGGTAGAGACATTTTGTTGGGACTGGGCTTTTGGAAGGGGGTGACACCTTAAGAGATGGGCAAGGAGAGAAAGCAGGAAAGTAGGCTGGGGTCATTGAGATGGCAGAGACAGGGCTAATGTACAAAGTTCTGCACATTGTGTCCTGCGTAAGGGGGCTGTGATGGCAGGAGCAGGGGCTAAAATCCAGCCCATGCGCACTGCACTTGCCAAGCTGGGGTCCTGCTGTGGCCCTATGTTAGCAAAGAAGGGGCAGCTTGTCTTCATTTGTCTGTCCAGAGGAGGCCCTTTTCAAATTAGTCCCAGGGTTTGAAGGAGTGTTTTTTGTTTGTTTGATTTGCACAAAGGTGCAGTGTGGGTACCCAGTGGCCATGAATATATATATAGTCTCCATATCAGGACTCAAAAATATTCAGAAAAATTACAAATATGGTGTGCTAGAAACTACTGGATTGTCTGTGGAAGCCCTGCAGAGAGTAGAGCTTTGAGTTCTGGTTGGCATGTGTCTGTTTCAAGGCTAACTGATGAGCAGAGGCAAGGAGAAGCTCTGGGGAAGGCACTAGACTCACACAAGCTAGAAGACTGGTAGGTTGAGCCAAATTGACCTCAAGCTCTGAGAAGAGAAGGATCATGAGATATCTTGGTTACTGTGGGAACATGTGCTTTCTCCTCCTCTGCAAATCACTGGAATCTGAGTTGTCTGATAATGTAGAAGTTCAGACTGGAAAGAGCCCATACAAAGAAACTGAGGCCCAGAAGGCTACTACACCTTTTAGACTTTGGACCCAGATGACCTTGAGTTCAAATTCTGACTCTACCACTTATTAGTTCTGTAACCCTGGACCAAATAATTCACCTGACTGTGCCTCTGTTTCCTCATCTGCAAAATGAGGGTAATAATAGAATCTACTCAATAGGGTGTGATAGTAATTCAGTGAATATACTTGAAACATAGTAAGCACTATGAAGATGTTAGCTTTTATTATTACTATTATTATTATTATTATTATTATTACTTTGCCTTCCATTAACTCATTTAATCCTTACCACCACCTAAAGAGCTGGGCAAGAAAGAGCCAGGCCTACTTATTTTACAGTTCAGGACGCTGTAGCTTAAAGATGGAGAAACGGAGGGCAGGGACATCAAGGAATTTGGCTCTCCTGTAACTAAGAAGCAGTTTTTTATCTTTTTTTTTCTTTTTCCAAGTGGAGGAGGAGACATAGAGAGACAGACTCTCACATGCATCCCAGCTAGGATCCACCTAGGAACCACCGTCTGGGGCCATGCTTGCAACCAAGCTATTTTAAGCACCTGAGGCGGAGGCTCCATGGAGTCATCTTCAATGCCCAGGGCCAATGTGCTAAAACTAATTGAGCCATGGTGAGAGGGAAAGATTGAGAGAAAGAGAGAAGAGGGAGAGGGAGGAGTAGAGAAGCAGATGGTCATTTCTCCTGTGTGCCCAGACCAGGAATCAGACCTGGGAAACCCACATGCTGGCCTGAAGTTCTACCACTGAGCCAACTGGCCAGGGCAAGAAACAGTTTTGAAATTGATGCATACTTAGGCATTTAATGACTACAGATGGCATTGAAAATGTCACAGAATTAATCCCTTCTCATTATAAACATTGCACTAAGACACAGCTATGACAAGAGATGAACACATTCTCATTAGTTCAAGAAAATCCATTTTCTCAACAATGTTGTCTACATTAAGGGGGGAAATGGCCATGAAATGTCAAAGAGACACACTGGATAGTGCTTACAAGCTCTCATGGGGCCCGGAGCCAGGAACAAGGGCCTTGAGGGAGAGGAGTTGGGAGTGGAGCACAGAAGAAGACAGAGGGAAACTGAATTGGACCTGACCCAGAAAGCGCTCATGAACTTCCATTTCCGAGGGTGGGGGATATCAATTAAAGTGTAGAAACTCCAGTACATTTTTAAGGTTGTCTCTGCCAGGCATTGAGCTCATCGTTTACATGTATTCTGCCACTTAATCTTCACAACAGCTCAGTGAAAGAGGTAATATGATTAGTCTTCAAAGTAAAGAAGTTGACAATTAAAGAAATGGCTGAGAATTTTTTTTATATATATATATTTTATTATTATTAATTCTAATGGGGTGACACCAATAAATCAGGGTACATATGTACAATGAAAACATCTCCAGGTTATTTTATCATTCAATTGTGTTGCATACCCATCACCAAAAGTCAAATTGTCCTCTGTCACCTTCAATCTGGTTTTCCCTGTGTCCCTCCCCTCCTCCCTATCCCACTCTTCCCTCCCTCCCCCCATCCCAAAACCACCATTCTCTTGTCCATGTCTCATATTCTCACTTTTATGTCCCACCTATATATGAAATCATGCTGTTCTCAGTTTTTCTTTTTTTCTGATTTACTTATTTCACTCCGTATAATGTTATCAAGGTACATCCATTTTGTTATAAATGATCCGATGTCATCGTTTCTTATGGCTGAGTAGTTTTCCATAGTATATATGTACCATAGCTTTTTAATCCACTCGTCTTCTGACGGACACTTGGGCTGGTTCCAGATCTTCGCTATTGTGAACAATGCTGCCACGAACATGGGGGCGCATTTCTTCTTTTCGAACAGTGCTATGGTGTTCATAGGGTATATTCCTAAAAGTGGGATAGCTGGGTCAAAAGGCAGTTCGATTTTTAATTTTCTGAGGAATCTCCAAACAGTTTTCCACAGTGGCTGCACCAGTCTGCATTCCCACCAGCAGTGCAGAAGGGTTCCCTTTTCTCCACATCCTCGCCAGCACTTATTCTGTGTTGTTTTGCTGATAAGTGGAAATGGCTGAGAATTTTATTTCTTAAAATCAAACAGCTATTGGGTGAGAGCATAGGACATCAGACTGAAGTTGTATAGCATGGTTCAACATAGTAGCTTTTTCTTTTTCTTTCTCTTTTTTTTTTTATTTTTTTTATTTTTCTGAAGTGAGAAGCAGGGGGAGGAAGACAGACTCCCGCATGCGCCCAACCGGGATCCACCTGGCATGCCCTCCAGGGGGCGATGCTTGGCCCCTCTGGGGCACTGCTCACCACAACTGGAGTCATTCCAGCACCCCAAAGCAGAGACCATGAAGCCATCCTCAGTGCCTGGGCAAACTTTGCTCCAAGGGAGCCTTGGCTGCAGGAAGGGAAGAGAGAGATAGAGAGAAAGGAGAGGGGGAAGGGTGGAGAAGCAGATGGGTGCTTCTCCTGTGTGCCCTGACTGGATATCGAACCCAAGACTTCCACACGCCAAGCTGGTGCTCTACTACTGAGCCACCCGGCCAGGGATAACACAGTGGCTTTTAAGCTAAGCTGCCTATGTTCAAGTATGGGCTCAGTCATTTGCTGGCTGTGTAGCCCCAAGAAAATGACCTAACTTCTCTGAGTCTCCATTCCCTCATCTGTAAGAGGAGATGAGAACAACAGAAAGTACTACGTAGGACTGTTGTCAGCATTAATTAAATTTATATATGTAAAGTATTTAGAACAGAAAGTGATTATAAAAAGTAACTAAGAAATATGAGCTGTTGTTGTTTTCATTGCTTCTTTTAAATTACTGTTTTTATCCTTGTCCTAGAGGGTTTTGGTGTCACCAGTTCTAACTTAGAGCTCCCATCTTACCAATTCTAGTTTCTAGTTTCTTAGTTCATATACGAGGCATGTTGCCTATTGGTGTCCAGATCTGTCCCCCACCATCGCTTCTCGGCCTTTTGGCTAAGATCAAGTGCAGATCTGTTCCCCACCTATTCTCTGTTCTGCTCTCATCACTGGAGTGACTCCTGCAAATTTTATTCACAAGAATCCTAACTGGCTTTTGGCTGAATCAGCCAATAAGTACAAGCTGGAGATTCAAGAACAGGAAGAGGCAGCCTGATCTCCTCTAGGACTCCAACTCTCACCCGATGTCTTCTCCCTGTCACCTCCATCCTAGGTTCCAATTCCCTTCAAAGAGTCTCTGCTCCTGGGTTCTGGGAACAGTACCACCTTACCCCTTCATCCGCCCAGGCTAAGGGTAGTAGCTGCTCCCTGCTCTTGCAAATCTCTAGGGTGCCTCACTTAGCCCATTTGGCTTTTCAGTCCTTCCAACACATTTGTAACCAGTTCATCAGATTGAATACCTGACTATATATTAATGGGCTACTTAGACCAGGATAGAAGCGTAGTATATAGACGTATAATAGAGACAGTTCCTGACTTATGATGGTTCAACTCAAGAGTTTTCGACTTTTCAGTGGTACAAAAATGATACACATTTGGTAGAACTTAGAATTTTGGATGTAGATATTTTCCCAGGCTAGAGATATGTGGTATGCCACTCTCTCATGATACTGGGCAGGGCAGCCAGGAGCAGCTCCCAGTCAACTGATGCTCCATGGTGTACTGTGTTGTCAGTGTTTTCTGGACATTGTGTTTTGTGTTTTCACACCCCATCATGTCTACAAAATGCCTGAGCCTTCTGCTTCTTGTGAGAAGAAAAGCAAGATAATTACAGATGCTCCTCGACTTAAAATGAGGTTACGACCTGATAATGCAAGTGTTCTGGGCATGTTTAAGGTAGGCTAGGCTAAGCTGTGATGTTTGGTAGGTTAGATGTATTAAATGCATTTTGACCTACCGTATTTTCAACTTGTGATGGGTTTATCAGGACGTAACCACAGGAAGTCAAGGAGCTCTTGTATACGGAGATGAGCAGGACAGGTAAGAGCAAAATCAGGCCTGATCCTAAACAGCTTATTGGGACAAAGACTCAGGCTCTCCAGAGGCCAACACAGAAAGAAGCCCAGTCATCAGGACTAAAACCCAGAACACGAAGTGCACACCAGAGTAAGATGGCATGACACCTGCGTGTGGAGTCCAGAGGCAGTCTCAAACGTCACTCCTTCCTGGTGGAAGGCCAGTGCTCAGAGCCCAGGGCAGGACTGAGTCTTCAGGTAGAGGTAAGGGGATTAATCTAGAAAGAGAAGAAGGAATTAGGGAAGGCCTGAGAAAGAGACTACAGAAGGTTCGGTGGTAACCATATTTCTGTTAAATTAGTTACACTGCAAATGCCTAGCTGAGCTCACATTAAAGGAGCCCTGTGGGGAACCCTTTTGTTTTGCAAATAGTTACTCCCCCTACTTTATTTGCTTTTGTTTGGATTTTCATATATTGGGTTTGTTTGTTAGTTTTTTGTTGTTTTTTATTTTACCTAGGAACAATGGGGCTTGTTGCTCTGAATTAAACACTGTTTGGAATAAACCACAATCAGTTTAGTAAAATTTTGATTATATTAGCCTTGCAAATAGTCTTGCCTGGGGTGAGTAGCAATGTATTTTGGGTAAGCAGGGATGGGGAGGGGGGAGATAGATCATTATCAGACTTATTAGGGCCGGAAAGACCCTAGAGCTGTCCGGAATAATTAAGAATAACCTCAAATATCTAATGTCCTGTTTAAAACATCTTGACCAAGTGTGTGCCACATGCAGCTTTGACCATCATTTTTCTGATGGCGCTTTCCACTCGCTGGCCCTGGTTTTTCCTGCTGTGACCACAGGAAACAGCTTTGCTCCTCAAGACTTACCCTGTCTTTAGATAGCTTTGCTCTTAATATAAAAATGTCCAGTTTCTTCAGCCACTCTTCCTGTGCCACTTCTTCCAGAGCAAAGAACTTGTTAATGAGTTATAGTGTATATACTCCAGGTGGAATAATATGTAACTCCCAAAAGAATCATTATGAAGGAGGAAGAGAAACGCTTCATGCTGAAAGACAGGAGCCGATTACAAAATTGGAAGGCAACCACTTCCACACTGCTGAACATTTAAATCCACACGTGCTTTTGCATTTTCTAATCATAAAAATAATTTGACTACTTCCCAGGAAGCTCTATGGATAAACTGAGTAAGAGTTGCAGGAAGGTGATCCAAATTAGAGACCCCAGGACTCTGCCCGACTTAACAAAACTCTGAGCATAAAACTTGGGGTCCTGTGTTTTTCACCCGCTCCCCAGGGGGCGCTGATGGGCAGCCAGAAGTAGAGTCATTGTTTATTTACCACCACAAAGACCATTTCTGTATGTCCTTCCAGTCTTTTTTCACATGCCTATATTTACTCTGGACATGATGATAGCACATTTTCCCCCACACTATTACAAACTCTTCACAAAATTTGACTGTAGTTAGCCATCCTTAAGCTTACCATTAATTTTGTGATAAACATCTTATATTGGATTATTTCCTTACAATACATGCCAATAAATAAAGTTAGGGATCAAGGCATATGATTATTTTAGACTTTCCTTTCTCAAAAAAGACTGAGTGGTCATAAGCATGTAAAAAGTTCTGTTGAGTAGGTCAATCCATTCCCAAGATCTCTGTTGCTAGAATATTTAATTCTATGCTACAAAACGAAAGCCAACTTCGCTAGAGAAAATATCTCAAAATCAGCAATGTGCAGAGAATTCCTTGGAAACCTCATTAGAAGGTGTCCCTTATAAGGAATCTGAGTTGTCCTTGCCAAGGAGCTGACATTCAGGGGAAAGCTTCATAATGAGGATCTTTCCAGATTTCCAGTGTCAGGTGGGGAGGATCTGTGATAGGAGCATCATCCCTGCTGTCAACCTCTGCCTGCAGAGCAAAGATTCAGCTGCCCCTGGGTGCCCGCACACTGGTCAGGCCACACCGTGTGGGCCACGGGGCAGGAAGGGAGGAGCTGGCTCTTTGACAGAAAGAGGAAAGAGCTCTGAGCGAGCACTCATTATTCAGGACTCAGATTCTTCTGGAGAAATAAGGAGTGTCATCAGAGCTCTCTGAACCCCTCAAGGACCCTTCAGAAGCAAAACAACCTGGGTTTGATTAGGCTAATCAACAATGGTCCACCAGGAAGGAGAGAAGGGAGAGCTGGGAAGGGCAATGTGAAGTTTTGAAAAAAATGTTCAAATATAATAAAGTAATAATAATACATTTTACTAGCTCAGCTTTGATGGTGTGTTACGTTGACAAAGCATCTTCCCTTCCAAGCATCCAGGCACTACAAGCTGGTGCAGGGGTGCTGTTCGTGCCCTACCCTCCTGATCCTCAGCCCACCACTGAGAGCACATAGATCTGGGGGCTCAGTCTCGGGCACAGGAACAGCTTCCCATCTCAAGTCCCTGCACCTCTTGCTCCTTTGCCTGGGGGTTTCCCCAGCACCTTGTGGGGTCTGGCTGGGGGTTGGCAGAACTGAAGGGCGTTACCCCCAGGGACAATCTTCCACCCATGGGAATGAGGGGAATGGAGCAACACTCTCGGCCTCCAGCTCATCTCTAGAGACAGCTGAGGCATGTCTACAGAGCATCCCCGGCAGGACTGGGCCCACCCTGTCCACGGCAGCAACCCACCACTGATGTACATGATATTGACTACCATTCCTCTCTCACTTTCCTACCCCCTCGCGTGTGTTTCCCAAGACCACCTCACAAATGAACTACATAACCCAAGCCTTTGTCTGAGAGCCTACTTATGGGAGAACTAAACTAAGATAGCAGAGAATTTGTGTACCCATCTGGCAGATTAGAAGACTGAGTTTTAAAAAGCCCCACTGACTTTCCCAAGGTCACCAGTTGCCATGTGACAACATCAGAACCAGAAGGTAACTATCCAACTAATGTTCTTTCCACCCTATAAGGTCATTTACCTTCTAAATCAAATAATAACTATGTTTTGAGAATGTCTGAGGCACTGTGTAGGCTACTGGGAACTCCAAGTCAGTGAGAGAGAACAAGAGAATTATTTGCCATAATGCAATGTCTTTAGAGCAGCAATCAAGTAGCTCAACTGCATGATTTATTACTCAGCATTGATGTAGGGCCCACGGCATGCCAGGCACTTGACTAGACACTGATGTCTTCAGATGAATAAAAGCCAGTCCGGCCCTTGAGGTTGGGGAGGAGTGATGAAGCTAGACATAGACACAGACACTTTTCAGTATAAAGTGGTCACTGAGAAGGCAAGCGCAGTAGACAGCGCAGAGGAGACCGCTCCCTACTCATGCTGGGGTGGGGGGTGAGTATCAGAGAAAATGTTTCTTGGAGGCAGTTCATCCATTCATAGATACAGCCAGTATTACCGAGTTTCTACCACATTCCAGGTGGCAGGCTAGGAGCTTGGATTACACTAGTGAATCGTTCAGCTGTAGTGCCTGCCTCAGGCTAGAGCTAAGTCTTGGAATACGGCTGAAAGCTAGCCAGGAAGAGAGAGGCCTGAGAGCCCCAGACGCATCGCCAGAGAAGCATGAAGCAGTATTGGACGGCAGTGTTTGTACTGCGTGTGCGCAGGGGGGGGAATAGCACCGCTGGAGCATGACTGAGGAAAGGGCACCAAGAAATGAGCTGTCGAGTTGGTCAGGGATCACATCAGGGTGAAACCTGGGCAAATAAATCACTACAGAAACACCAAGAAAGGAGGGGAATGGCTGGTTCTGTGGGGATGGCGTTGGCCTTCCTGGACAGCTCCGGGGGCATCAGCATTGAGGCTGATCCTTGAACAGTACAAGGGATTTGGCTCCATGTAGAAGGAGAAAAGGAAGCTCTGGAAAGATTTGGCTTATTTTGCGGTGCAAATCCTGTTCACTGCGCGTATAGAATGATAATCCAGCAAATTTTGTTTCAGGGGAAACATTCCCCCAAATTGCCATTCATGGTGTCACATATAGTTGTGAAGATCCCAACCTACACAGCTCAAAACAGTGACCTCAGCATGGTTGGGCGGGGGGGGGGGGGGGGGGGGGGGCTTACAAAGGATCTTCTTCAGCCTTCTTTCCAACCATCTGAAAGGCATCCAATTAGATATTCATTCCTTCTAATGGAACTAGTTGCTTCTCAATGAGCCTTTTTAAATGAAAATATGCTAGGGGTTGGAGAGGGGGAAAACCATGACATCTGGTGGTGACATGACCAGAACTGTGACATCACATCACAACTCTGCCTGGGTCAACAGGAAGCCTAGAGCTGGGACACCCTACTTATTTCCTGACACTCCCTCTTTCTTCCACAATTGATGTACTTAGCCACCCCCACTCCCACCCCACTCCCCAAAAAACACAGTGGCTTAGGTATGTCCCCAGCTTCTAGAATGCAGAAGGGTTTAAGCAGATGCACTTAGCTTCTAGTCCCCTGACAGCCTCTGGGGGCTTTCTTTTTTGGATAACAAGGCTTCAACTTGCTGTGAGTCCCTGATTCTCAAATGACCCCCTGCTGAGCTCAGCAATTTGCTAAGAAGTCCTGGACCACAGTTGATGCCACTGTGCCATTACTCAGTGCAGAAATATCTGTCGCTCATTGTGAGTCTTGCCAAATGGGAAGTATGGCCTATAGCTGGACAAGAGTCTAATTCCTAAAATGAATCCCAGCCATTCCCTACATTCCAGGATCTCTCTGGTCAAACCTTCAGAAAGAAGGCAGCATTTTTTCCCTCAATTATTTCTTCACAAGCTTTTACTGAGCACTTACTATGTGCACTGCCTCAAAGAGTGCCTCAGGGGTCATGTGAGTGAGTGAATGATTGCCATGAAGTGTGAGATGGGGGAAACTGGAATTGAGCTGAAGGAGGGCGATCATAGGAAAAAGCTTAGGATAGTGTCCATGAGCATTAGTTTTCTTAGCTGTGAAATGGAGATGATGGCTTCGTCACAGGGTTATCGTCAGGATCTGAGATAATGTATGGAAAGCATCCTGCATATACACATGTTCCATACGCGATGGATCTTGTGTTGTTCCCAGCTAGGATGAGACTATTAAGGGGCCAGTGTGGAGCTTCACTTTGGGGCCTGAAATATTTAGAGTTTAGCGTATCACTCCTTCCCTGGAGTGCCTGCCTTCCAATAGAGCAGCACTTTCCCAACAGATACCACACATGCGTTACAGGCATCTTCAAATATTGAGCTCCACCCTCCTGTAGCTGACTGGAAGGGGGGGACGACTGAGGGTAGGGTATAAGCCTTACTTTTAACCCTCCCTTTGTTTTTATAAATGAGAAATCTAAAGCACAAGCAAGCTTGTCCTGGGTTACATAGCTAAGAGCTATGGTATATATTCAAACTCTGACTTCCAGCTTCAAGTCCACTGCTCTCTCTCTTTTCCCTTGCCCTCTTCCTTATTCTAGGCAGGTCCATTTGTTAATCTTGTAATGGGTGGGGTGAACATTCCCTGCAGTGGGCTTCTTTCCCAATGATAATGAAAGTCCCATAATTGACACAGGAGCACTAATGACTCCTTCAAAAACGCTCTAAGCATCTTCACAAATCTGCATGCAGATGAACAGGAGCACACCTGGAACTACCAGAGAGGTGATGTATTTCAGAGTTACCAGCTCAGTGGAAGCGGGCAAAGGAAAGTTCTCACTGGAGACTAATAAAGAAACTAAGTTGACAGCTAGAGAAATTTAAATCTTCATGCTTCCTCTCCAGATCTTGCTTAATTATTTCCAATACCTTGATTTCAAAAACAATGTGCTTTCCTTTCTACCAGGACAAGTTTGATCAAGGCTTATCAACACACACACACACACACACACACACACACACACACACACACATACTCCAAAGAAAAGGTAGCACAATGAAAAGGTCAGGACTTTGGCATCCAGTTTCTGATTCTTCCACATACTTATTCTCTGACCTTGGGAAAAGACCTGTGTTCTCAATGGACATCTATTTCTTCATTACTAAGTTGAGGGTGAATATACAAATAAAAGTATTGCTTGAGTACAATTTGATATAAAAGAGTATTGAGAACAAAGCTGGGTATAATAGATACCATTCAAAAAAGTTTATGTGGGAAGTTAAGATGGTTTACAGAGGAACATCATTATCGAAGGGTGCAAAGTACATAGATTTTTCAATATTCTGAATTATTTGCTTACTAGAAGTTAAATTTTGAATTAAGAATTTGGAAATTAAGGATTGAGCCTTCTCTTGACTCAACAAAACCTTTGCCTAAAGCTCCTTAGGACATACTGTATCAGTATGTCATGTCTAGGAGTCACTACCCAAACATCTCTGCCAGCTCTCCTGTGGACAGACTGCCCAGTGATTCAAGCCTGAGTTCAGACCCATGAAAACTCTGCTTGCTGCAAATTGAAAGACTTAGGAGGCCTAACGTCTAGCTGTCCACAGGGATCATCCAGGTACACCGTGTGCTGGTTCTGAAGATCAGGTTCAGTTTAGTAAGTCTACTCCTTAAAGACATTAATATTCACTCATACAATTATTCCACTAACCTCTACTGAGCCTTAATGTGCATTAGGCATGAGGTGGGAAAAGGCTGAGGTTGGGTCAAAAGGTAGCTCAGTCACGTTTCCACCCTGAGGTGCTCTTCATCTAGTAGAGATGACAAGCAATAAAAACTCTCTTCCTGATGCAACTTTTGGCAGGCTCCTCCAAGCTCTCTTCTCTACCAGGCCTTTACCTTGGGCCCTGTCCCTGGCTTGCCAAGCCAGATTTTAGCACAGATTCCTGCAAAGTCAGTTTAGCAAGAATCGCCCACCTTAGATATCTGGCCAAGTTCCTCATCCTCCACCCTTGATATCCAAGTTCTTGACTTTCCTTTAGCAAGAATCCTATGAAATCAGTTTAGTGAGAATCACTTTACTCTTGATGTCTAGTCAAGTTTCTCTTAATAATTTTCCATCCAAGGACCCACTCACTCTGCTGTTGGCTAGAAACCTTCAGCTGTCTTTGATATATTCAGAGTTGCACCCAATCCTATAATGAGCTCTCTTTTCCCGACTATAATGCCTCGAATTAAAATATGTTTTGCTATTTTTAATGAGTGTTCAATGAACAGTTTCTCTTGAACACAGGCATGCACACAGCTAAATGTCATGCAAGGAATAATAACACTTGTTTCCATTCTTTGGGTTCCTAATAAAAATTATGATATCAATAGTTAACATTTACTGAGTATTTACTTGGGGTCAGGCATGGTGCTAAGAACTTTACATACTTTGCCGACCATACTCTCCTGGAAGCTCTAACCAAAAACTAAGAACTGTGGGGACACTAGAGCCTGGCCATTTCTGTCCAATGCAGATATCCTCTAGGGCAATCTTGGAGTCAGAGTCCGTGGCAGCCTGACCAAGGCTTACGCAGGTCTAAGCCCATCCTACCTAACTCTGCTTTCTGCCCCTTTTCCATTAACAGGTGTCAGACCTGCATCACACTTGCAGGCTCTCACTGATAACTCTTGTTCCTTTCCCCCTTTATATTTCACAAGCATTACCCCCCCCAAAGTCTCTTACAGTTCTAAATTTGTACTGACATCTGCTTCTTAATGGATTAGTACATATTACCTTATTTAATCTTCACAATAACCTTGTGAAGTGAATAATACCATCATAATCATTTTTTAGATAAAGAAATTGAGATACACAGAGGTTAGGCAATTTATGCACAGTTAAATTTATGACAAAGCAAGGATTTAAACCCAGGTATGCCTTACTGTAATAAGAGCACTTCCATCATCAATATTAGATAAAGGAAGCAAGTGAATGTCCCCATCAGACCCTGTGATCACTAGTTGAGAAAGCTAATGGACTTGCAGATGAAGTCTACACAACAAGCACCATTCCTGCTCTGCGTCTGGCTCTAAGAAAGGAAGTTGACTGAGGAGGGCTGGAAGATGCAAAAAGGCAGTTTTGGTGCTACCCCAGTGATGGGTTCCAAAAAAAAAAAAAAAAGAAGAATGTGCAATGAAAATAGTATGGTTTTCCCGGATACATGCTAATAAGCTCTGCATTGTAATGGATATATTTAAAAACATACATTCATTTAGTAAATGTTTATCATGTTAATATCATGAACTAGGCACTAGAATATGGCAGTGCAAAAGGTTGACACTGTCCCTGCCCTATAGAAACTTATAAGATATATAAGAGAGAATAGAAAAGTTCGAAGAGTTGACTGACCTGTGGTGGTGCAGGGGATAAAGCGTCGACTTGGGAACACTGAGGTCGCCAGTTCAAAACCCTGCACTGGTCTGGTCAAGGCACATATGGGAGTTGATGCTTCCTGCTCCTCCCCCCTTTCCCCTTTCTCTCTCTCTCTCTCTCTCTCTCTCTCTCTCTCTCTCACTGTGTCTCCTCTCTAAAATGAATAAATTTTTTAAAAAAAATTTTTAAAAAAAAGAAAAAAGAAAAGTTAGAAGAGTTGAGCTTAAGGCCAGCCTCCACCATTCACTGGCTGTAGGACCCTGGACCAGGTGTTTCATTTTTTGATGAATCTGAAACCTGTTAGAACTGAGTCTGAAACATGAGGTTCAGAATGTACTAAAGCTTATTAAACTGCTAAAGTCAATAAATGGGTGTTATTAGTAATTTTCAGACTAATAAGGAGAACAGGGAAGGGACAGGTCCAGTACTTGGAAATGAATAACAAATATTTACAGAGAGTGGAAGATTGGTAGTTGGGACCATGGACTCTGGAGTGGGACTTTCTGGTTTTAGATTCCAGCTACCCTCACTGACTAGATCTTTAATCAGGGAAGTTAGTTGACTTCCCTGTCCTCAGTTTCCTCACTTTGTAAAGTGGTGGTGGCATCACTACCAAGGACTCACTCTAGCCTGTCTTACTGCCACTATGAATCTGCCCAAAACTGTCTCTTTAAATTAGGCTGATCCACTCCCCATTTATCAAACAGAACCCAATAAGACAGAGCTTTGGACAAAAGCCCTGAAGCTTCTAGTCAGGGTTCCAGCAGAAAACAGATGGCACATTCCATTAGGATAATAGGACTATTTACAAAGTTGTGGTGTGGGTATAGGGACACCACAGGATAGTGTGGCAACCTGGGGCTTGGACTAGGCGAGACTCCCTGATATCTCCAGGACTGAAGGTACAAGGGAAGGGAGTGGCTACCAGATCCCAGACAGCTAAGAAGGACAAAAGCCTTTGGTTAAGAAAGGCAGACATCTCACTTGGCCTGAAGAGGAAAACGTGAGTGAACAAATGCTTTGACCTCATTCTCCTACCTCCCCACCCTCCTTCCAGTCTCCTGCCTATCTTCCCCAGTGACTGAAATCATTCAGACACCAGATGATAAGAGGTCCATTTACTCTCAGCATCGGTCTGCCTGCCGGGGCACAGAACAGGATGAAAAATAATAGCAGGAAACTGGAGAAGCAAACAGAAGTTACCCAGCATAAATTCTAGCCTCACAACATAATTTGTTCTTTTTGCTTTATGCTCCATTCTTAACTTTTCGTGGTTCCTGGATTATTGGCTTGATCTCCCAGTCCTGGCCTTATTCTCACTCCATAGACCTGATTAAATATTGGGCCCTCTGGTTGCACTTTTGGAACTCCCTCTTGGAAATGGTGTCTGTGCTAATCCATCCCTTTAAGCATTGCCTCATGTCAGTATAACACGCCCCAGTGAACACTTAAAGCCATAAGTTCTAGTTCTTATCTGCTGAAGTCCAAAATCCTGATTCTTTTCTTTGGCCTTGACATCTTCCCTCAGTCCTTTTGATGTGCTCCTCTTTTGGCTCAGTCAGCCATGCACCTGGGTTTAGATGTTGGCTTCCCAGGTGGTTTTCTCAGCTTTCATGCCTCCCTTTGTTTCAAATGGGAAGCTCCCCACAACCGGAATTTCCTAACTGCTAGGACGTCTACAATGCTGAGCCTCAAGATCCAGAAACAGGATATTTCGCACTTAATTTTGAGTTGTATTTACTCACTATCACAGCGAGTGACTATCTCTCTATCTCATTGGATCTTTGAAGCAATCACAGAAGGTGTGTGCTGTTTTTGCCCCATTAAAATGAAGTGATCTTCCGAATGACACACAGCTGATAACTACGAGGTACTGGTCTGCCTTCTTTATATAGATCCTTGCACCACAATCTGAGCTCGATGACATGTATTGCTGTTTGGTCTGTTCACTCCTTTTACTCCAGTGCTTTAAAAAATTTAAAAAAAATGTATCTGTCGTAACAAGAGGTCCATAAATACTTGTTGAATAAATATTGAATTATTCCATTGGATCCTCACCATATAACCTATTTTCTTCATTTTATAGATGAGAAAACTGAGAAGGTTGAGAAAGGTAAATAACTTCACCCAAAGCATGTTCATCTACTAAGACTACCCCAATTGCAAGTCTAAGCCCATGCTTCAAAGAATGCATTTTTTTAAAGGTATGATTCCAGAACCACATCTAAAGTGGTCTGGGAAAGATTTGTTTCTTGCTGGTGACGAGGTAAGCACAGAAATGAAGGGTTAGCTCTTAGAAATCCTTATAGCCACTTGACATTGTTGTGATTTCCCACACATGACCAGTGTCTGGTCTCATTGCATGGGAAACCAACTATATAGTCAAGGTGCTATTGCATTCACCGAGATGAGTTGCTGGTGTTCATACAAACTTGGAGCATCTGTGATCCTCTCTTTCTGACAAAAAAAAAAAAAAATGACTTAAGGAAAAGTCTTGTCAGTAGAGAGTGAGCTGATGAAGTCACTCAGGTTCTCTATGGTGACCTGGAAAAATACTATTCCTCTCATCGTCACAATGACTGGACTGTAATGGAGCCTCATGATGGGGACTCAGACAGCACAGGATGGGACATGAGCCGATTTACACAAAGAAACCAATCTTTTATTGAATTAAATCATAAAGACATCATTGTGAACTGGTTTATGCTATTAATACCCTTGATACCAAGATTCTGACTTTTTTTTTTTTTAACTGAGACCGAGATCCCACAGATGCTGACACAGGCAGTCATTGCATAAGAAAACAATCAATTTAATGAAAACAACAAGTCAAGCACTAGATCTTCCCCCAAAGGGCCCAGGTTTGGAATTAGACTGTGGGTTAAGTCCCAGATCTGCTACATGTTGGCCGATAGCCATATGCAAATGACTTGACCTCTCTGAGAGGTATAATGCCTATGTCTAAAGTGAAGATAATAATTCTTACTCTCCAATATGTTCTTTAAAGAACTTGTACTACAAATTTAATACAGGAACTGTCCTATACTACTCAGTAAGCGGCTGTGGTGATTATTTTTGTTTGTTGTTATTAGTTATATCAGGTACAGAACAGGGTGAAAAGGTCTGAGGCCTCACACGTAACCTGTGTCAAATGCAGCAGACTCGCTGCGTCTGAATCTTGGCTCTGTTGCTTACTTACAGAAACATAACAGGTGCTATGCAAATATTTATTTAAACTAAACTAGCATGGTGGGTTTGTTACAAACGAGAAACCTGAGTCTAAGCTAAGAGCTTATTGATTCAACATTCAATTAACTGAGGACTTCCATGAGCCAGGCATGGTGCTGGGTGTTGGAGTTCCTGCCTCTGTGCTGAAACCCAGGGGAGAAGGCCACAAGACAACAAGATATTAACAGAGAGGGAAAGAGTGAGGAGTACAGAGAGGATGGCTGGGAATTGGAGAGGGATGTCAGACTTAACAGGGACTGCTTGTGCTCAGTCATCAGCTGAGCAAGAAGGAAACAACCTTCCAAGCACCAACCCATGAGCAGAGAGTAACAGAGCAGAGTAGCACCTGACCATTGTAGCACTCAGCGCCCTTGACACAGCTGCCCCTCTACTTGTCTGCTTCCCCCATGGGACAGTGAGTTCCATGAGGTCAGGATCATCTGCTTTCTTCTCCAAGGTCTTCCTACGGCCTCCACACTGGCATTCAGTTTATTCCTAATACATGTTTGCTAGATGAATGAACCAATACTCTAGATCTATTTGCAAGGTTTCCTATTTTGAACTGTAAAATAATAATAACTAGTACATATTAATCATTTAGTTTGTTTCAGGTACTGTTCTAAGTACTTTCTGGGTATTATCTTATTTAAACATAACCATGACTTCTAACCAATCAGTCAGTCTGCCAAGAAAGTGTTGAGAAACTTTTATGTGCTCAGCACTAAGTTAGATGCAGGGGAGGAAAGAGAATATTGAGCTTGACACAGTGCTCTTCCATTTGTTTTTCCCAAATAGCTCCCCTCCCATTCTCTCTCTTTTTCAGTCTAATTCATCTTTTAGAAATGGAGTCAGGCAACTTCTCCTCCAAGGGCCTTCCCATGATCTCATAGGAGTCAGGGTGTTTGTTTCCACCCACTCTGCTCCCTAACAAGTTCTACACCCCTGTGGCATACAAAATTTCTCAGAATGGTCCTAAAGCTCTCATGCCCTCGGCCCAGGAATCTGTGACTATGATAAGATATACTTTCATGACTGTGTATGCATAACTAAGGCACAGCTTAGCATTAAAAAGAGAGGAACAAGGTGAGCCAGATCTAACCACAAGAACTCTAAAAGTACAGTACTTTCTCAGGCTGCTGGCAGAGGAGGAAGGCAGAAAGAGGCAGAACATGAGACTCCCCCCTCTGATGGGGTTCTGAAGATGGAGGAAAGGCGCCACACAAGAAGGAACACAGTTGACCTCCAGGAACAGTGAGTGGCCCCTGGCTTAATAACCAGCAAGGAAACAAGAACCTTGGACCTACAACCTCAAGGAAGTGTATTCTGCCGCCGAGCTGAATGAGCTTGGAAGTGAATTCTTCTGAGCCTCCAGATCAAAGCCCAGTGCGGCTGACACCATGACTTTGGCCTTGTGAGACCCTGAGCGAAGAACCCCTCTGACCCCATATAGATGCTGACCTACAGACTTGTACACTAATAAATGGGTGCCGTTTCCAGCTGCTAAATGTGTGCTGATTTGCTACACAACAGCAAAAAATGAATGCATCCTTCTACCCTAGCATCCTCTGTGTAAACATCTGTTTACTTGTCTGTATCCCTCTCTAGACAATGAGTTTATTCAAAAGCAGGGACTGTCCCTCGTGTCTCCTTATCTTTAATGCATGGCAGAGAGTAGGTGCCCAATAAATATTTACCCTTTAACTTAAATAAATTCAGGCAAGTTTAGGGATTTAAACTGAGTACACATTAAAAAATAAGAAAACAATTTAAGAGATATGTGACCTAGTGCTGGACTGTGTGGCCCAGACCATAACTGCCATGGGAGGTGTGAGATCCGCATAGGTTGAAATATTCAGGGAAGACATTAGCTTATCCTTCATTCAATTAAATGGCTCCTCACTTCTCACCTCATGCTGGCCATGCCTTATTCTGACTACTGCTAATTGCATCTGAGCTGGTATTGGAGAAGGTGGATTCTCCTGAAAGCTCCCGATGAACCTTTGAGGCATCCTATTCACGTCTTTGCTGAGGTTGCCTCCTAACTGCTAACCCACAGATGTGTGGCCTCCAGTGATGGAGATGAACCCTGGGCACAACATCTGCATGTGTATCTACAGGTCTGGTGTGAGGAGCTGTCCAAGAGGTGGACCATCCCACAGGGATTATGAACCAGACTCTAAGCCATGCTCCTGCGAGGTAGATTCAGACACACAGACTCACCAAATGTGAGACCTCTACAGAGTATCTCCCACATTTTACAGATGGGAAAACTGGAGGGCAGAGAGAAAACTAAGTAACCTATACCTGAAAAGCAAATTAGTATGAAAGCCAGGTCTGTAGCCTGTACCACCTTGTCACTCCCTCCTAGCATCCATTTGATTAATGGCCTCGGGCTCTTATTTCTCCCTAGGGAATCTGGAGCTTTAGTCCCCTCAAAATTTAAGACCTCAAAGGCAGAAAGAGCTAACCCAAGCATGCATTGTAAATCTTCGTTCTCTTTCTGACATGCTGAATACGACCCTCTCTGCAGCTCACAGACATCTGGCATCTTTCCATGGAGATAGTGTTGGTTCTAGAAGGACAGTCCTGTCATAGTCAGAGAGCAGATCACTGAAACACAACATATTTGCAAGAAAAGAAGATTTGGGAGTCAGAGACGGTATGCTGGGTGTTCCCATGGGTCAGAGGTATCATGGGAGAAATGGGAAGAGTGTGTCCCTGGCAGTATTGACTGGTTATTACCTGTGAGCTGCAGGGCTGATAGGGAGAGAGAGATACCTGTGTTTAGGTGTCAGCGGGGACTTTTTCATTTAACACAGGCCTAGTCATTTGTCTTCCTCAGAAACTTACAAAAGCTCCACGTTGCCTACAGAATAAAACCCAAAGGGGATAGATGGCATTCATGGCTATTGATATTTTAGTCTCAGATTATGTTTCTGGTCGTGTAGTTCATGTTCACAACCCTTTTGGATTAGAAACACTTTTTTTTTTGCACATAACAGCAACCACACTTGAACTCGCATAAACAAAAAAACGGAGACATGATAATAAAACTTTCATTGTGGCTCATGGAATCTATAGACAGAAATGTGATGGACTATTTGACCTGGGAACACAAACATTCTCCACTTCTTTCTGTATAATTCCTTGATTATTCTATTTATATTCAGAGTGACTTCTCTTTACATCACAAGGAGGAAAAAAGTATGGCTGCCAACTGCTTCTGGGTATTACATCTTAAACCTTTAATCACTGATACATGATTTTAAGTATCTGTTCTAAAATTTCAAGGAATTAAAACTGATTGTCTCCATTTGGATCTCATAGTCTCCACTTAAGCAATAAACTGAAAACAGTGTCAGGTGCTTTTTATACAAGCATGGCACCTCCCATGGTCACCCTCTTTCTAGGAAAGAAATGCTCATCTGACATCTAATATATGTCCATTATCTTTCTCCCAACTTGCTCTAGCTACATCTAATATTTCATTCTATTTTCTCCCATATGCTTTTCATGGGATAATGATAGATTCACTGTGTCGTTCAGAATTGGTTTAGAAACCAGCAACGGTGCCTATAACAAAAAGGGAGCTAGAGAAGGCAGATTGCCATAACTGCAATAATTGTTCATCTTACTTTTGGCGAATGAGTGATAACAATCATTTCTTTATTCATTCAACAAACATTCACTTTGCCAAGCACTATGCTATGTAGGATATGCAGAGAGCAATTCTCACTCTCCTGTCTGGAAGGAGCTCACATTTTAGTGAAAGAAATAATACTTCTAACGTGGCGTGAGATGTGTGTGGATATCAGTATATTCAGAGTGCCTTGGGGACTCACAGAAAGGGCACCCTGGAAAGGCCTCTTAGAGGTGGAAACACCTGACTTTTGAAAGCCAAGTAGGTTCTACTGAAAGCCGTAACCATATGACTGTGAAGTAGTCACCACCTGTTAATACTTCCTTAGAGTAGCCAGAGTAACTTGTAATTTCTGTGAATGAGAACTAAGATTAGCTCCCCCACCCCCAAGGCTCAGCCACCCACAAGGCTCAGCCTTTCCTATGTTGTCAGGCACTGTGTTATGTGTTTTTTATTCATTTCCTCATTTAATATTCATAAAAGCTCTTGGAGATGGGGAAAGTGAAGATCAGAGTAGCTGAGTAACTTGCCCAAGTTCTCAGCATGGCGAAAGTGGTAGCGCTGGAATTTAAACCTAGATCTGTTGGCACCCAATCATAGTCTCAAACCAACATGTAGATTATCAGGAGCCCACAAAGTTGTCTATGAATGAGATTGTAAAAAATAAATCAGACACCAGCTTCTCCAGGATCCTTACAACGTTCATAATTCAAGGCCTGGCCAAGGTGAACACAGATATATCAGACACCTATTTACTCCTGTGCCAGTCCTGGGCCCTTGAATCTGTCTTCACCTTTCTTCTGCTCATCACTATATCATATTGAAGAAGAGCTATAATTTGAGAGTGTGTCCCCCAGACCCTTACATCAGCTCCTTTCAAATGAGTTCAGCCGCTGGGAGGCAAGAGATTAGAGGGTGGGGGAGGGAAAGACCAGCTTTTTCTCCTCCTCCCTCTCTCCTGAGGGCAGCACCTTTGGCAGTGATGGCATCCCCCATGGCTCTAGCTCCCACCTGGCATGGCGTGCTATGGCTCCAGCTTCCTTCCCCTAGGTGACCCCAACACTACTAATACACTCCCTCCCTCAAGCTCAGAAGCACAGTGACTTCCTGCTGTTGCTGATTTCTGCGCTGCCTCACCATGCCCTCTTGCTTTCTCAGATTCTCCATGCTGTACATTAAATGTCCTCCAATTGACATAGCAGATTTGCTTCTGTTTTCCATTTTGGATCCTGATTGATATGGCTCCCTCCTCCTGCTTGTTGTAGCAAGTGCAGCCAGAGCCTCCTAGTATCCATCACTCTCCTTGCCCTGTGCCACTATTTGGGGCAGGTAAAAGTCATTCTTCCCCCACCCCCAAGGCTTTTTCAATGGACTATAATTTGGTGTTGCCAAGAATACTCAGTGGTCTGCTTCTATGTCTGTGCTCCTTTTAGTATTCTGGGTTTTATCTTTGTATCCAGGAAGATCACCAGAAAGCTGTACATTTGGTTTAAATTAGCTTAGAAACCCACAAAAATGCTTCCTTAATAGAGATCATAATATCACTCCATGTTAAATAGCTGTTGACATCCTCTATAGCCCCATTGGCCAGTGTATCAATGGAATAAATTCAACAGACTCTAGTTTATTGTACATTTAGTATGTGTCATGCATCCACCAGGTAACCAAGATCCTAAGGTAAATAAGACTTAGTCACTGCCTTCAGGAAGCTGACCATATAAGTTCTGTTGGAAATTAGTAATAGCATAAGTTCATATTTCCAGATTTTCTTATTTGATCTGGATTGCAAATGTGCACCCACCATGGTCTCTATTTTACCTTGCATGCCAGAAGGCTCAGAGCTAATCTTAGTTCTCATTCACAGAAATTACATTAACCTATGTAGTTAATAATTTTACCTCTGCCTTCTGCCACAGATATTGTCTGGTTTTATTTTAACAACCTTATTTTATATATATCTTTGATGGTAGGCCCCCTCAAATGGCCTCTTTATGTAGACTGATTACACATTATAAGTAATACATAATCATCTTTGTAGGAACATCTAGTCCACAGGTGTTTAGTAGATGCACAAAAAATTGATTGAGTTATTGCCAAAATCTGATGGTAAACCATACCACAAACCAATGCAATCATTAATATATTCATAATAATCACTTGTGCCAGTATTATCAAACCTCAGCTCTTCGAGTTTATTCATGTTTAAAAAAAAAGAAAGAAAACTCTTGTTTTCTGGTGCCAATTAAGCCATCTTGACAGCTTCTTGAAAACACAAATTGTCTCACTTTTTATGTCCAACATGGTACTCTGCAATTGGACCCCCATCAGGCCATCCCCAGTGGAGTGAGTATAATTTGAATCACCCTCATCATGCTTAGAAAAGCAGCCACTCGTTTACTTCTTAATATTCAATCTGGAATGGAAATTTCAGTCCAATGGCTTTATTTTTCTTACCATGCTTCTCTGTTCCCAGACCCCTGCCTCTTGGTTGATCACATCTATATGTTAAAATAAAGCACCTGAGAGTCCCTTGGTGAGCAGGGATGTGGTTAACTAACAGGTGTGTTACATGTTCATGTTGAGGACTCCTACAGAATTCAGCTGTCCCAATCTGAGTGTCATCAGAATATATCCCCTGGTGTGTAGTCACTGCACAAAGAGAAACAACGGGAGCAGCTGGAGTAATCAGAACATAGGACAGGCAGACCCAGTACCTGGCAGATGTCACCATTCCATGTGCTGTGGCCACCATAGATGTCACTAACCAAACTATCCCTCTTTCCTACTGAGACCTAAGGGGTCTTAGCATCTTTCCCAACCAACACCCAGGCAGCTCGGACCAGCGAGCGGTCAGTTGCAGCATATGAGAGACACTTAACATGCCGTCCTCTCCCTGCATGTAGCTTGCGGGCCAGAGTCTCCGATTGGACACCTGAACCCTGGAGCATCCAGTGATAGGCCCCAGGCTCATAGGAATCCATTCAGGGACACAGGGGAGCAGATGGCAGTTGGTCTTCAACAGTCTCCTGCATGGGGAGGACTGTTCACCCAAGGTGAACTGTCCATACAGGAGCTGTGGTTGCTTTATATTCTATATTTTTAATCAGAGTTAATATTTCTTTGCAATTATTTTTTCTGTTCTCATTTTACCTTTCTCTTAGACTTCAGACTTGGGCACTTATCAAGTGACCTTGGGTGACCCTCTTTCTCTCTCTAAGCTAGGGTTTCCTCATCTCTAAGAACATACCACCTTCCATAGGCATCTTGAGATGGACTGCACAGTATAATTTATGCAAAGCAGTACAGTATAGGAATTAGCAGCATGAGCCCTGCAGCCAGAACTAGGTAGGCTGAGTATATTAAGCTCTGATCTGTTCATTTCTGTCCGTGAGACTTGAGCAAAGCTCTTAACCTCTCCAGAGTCTCAGTTTTCTCATCAAACAAGCAAGCAAGCAAAGAAACTACTGACCTCATAAGGGCTATTCTGAGGATAAAATTGGCACTCTATGTCTGGGCTTAAACATGACCCCATGCGAAGTACTCCACAAACATTTGTTGCTGATCATCTTGACACCTGGTTCCCAGCAAGCATGCACCAAACTTTAATTCCCCTTTGTTCAATTTCTGCCCGAAATAATCTCCTCTCCTCTTTTACCTCTTAAAATTAAAGTGACAGGTGAAGCTTCGTCGATCCAAGTGGAATAAAAGCCTTCTGTCAGGGAGGAAGTGGGATGACCAAGAAGGCCGCCTTCAGAGGTTCCCCTAGTGGCAGCGGTTTCAGATAAGAACTTCGCAGCTCAGCCGCCCGACCGACCACGCCCCCACCCCACCCCTTCCTCTGGCCCGCGGCAGGCCTCCCTAGCTGAGAACTCTGCTTCTTCCCGAGTCTCCAGGAGACAATGTATTCAGCATCATAATTACGTGCTTCTCCCCAATCACGTCGCATTATACATCACCAGGCTGCCGAAAAAAACCCAAATGCTAATTAGTCCTCAAATTATCATTGATTTGATTTGATGTTGAATAAGCTTTGCCATTTATATTTAGGCAAGAACTTCAGATTCAAGATGTTCTCCCTCTCTGGGATTGGGGTTTTAAATAACTCATTGGGGTCTGTCCTGCTTGTTCATTGTGTTTATGTCGAGAAAGCAGAGCGGTTGCTCTCCTGGGCTGCGGATGAGCGCTGGGTTGATGGAGTGTAAGGGAGGTATTATCCTCTGGGCCAGTGCTCAAAGCCCGCAGCTCCGGGAGCCCCTGAATGCAGAAATCCCCATCTTGCAGGAGGACTGGAGGACCAGAACGATGAGAGGAGGAGGGTGAAAAGAGACTCTCTCACATCCTAAGTGCCTGAAAATGAAGGAAAACGTGTTTCTGATTCACATTCAGATGATGCTTTTAGTACCTGCAGGGAGCCAGGCTCTTACACGGACCTCGTCTCCTTTAATTCTGACAATAATCCAATGACATGGACATTTTTAGCTGAGGCAACGAGGCAGAAACACAAGGTGATTTCCCATCACAGAGAAAGGGAGTGAGAGAAGTTCAAGTTCACATCCAGGTCCTAAGACCGTGAAGGATGGTTTTGTGCCTTCTCCTTTGTCACCAGTTGTCTCATGGGTCTCCACAATCCCGAAGGCCACTGCCAAGCCCCTCAGCCCTCTTCTCCCATCCCAGACACTCTACCAGCAGCTCGCAGAGTGGGGGAAAAAAAACAAACAGAAATCACTCAATGGCATTGTTTCGGAAAATATTAAATTGTGTTTGTACCCTTTAAAATGTTCGTTGTGTGAATTATGCTTTGAAGTGATCATATTAGTTAAGGGTGGTTGGGGGGATAAGCCTAGAAATTTAAATATTAAGTGGCAATCTAAGAACACAAAACTTTGCCTTTACTAACTAGTATCTATTCTTGTCATTTGATAAAAATTATCCATAACTTGTATGGATAATCTTTTTGATACATGACCTTAAATATAAGTGCTAGGACAAAACTTAACTGAAGTCTGTATTTATTTTATTAATCCCCATGCTGGACTTCTTAAAAATAAATCGATGTGTGCTTTATTGAATTTGATTTTCCTTCTTGTGATAATAAATGGTATATGAGGAAAATAAAAGAAAGGGAAGGAGGGAGGTCCAGCCAAGGGAAGAAGGCTGACAACAGCCACGTGCTCAGGCCAGCGGGGATGTTATAGGAGATGGAGGAGAACTGTGAGGCCACCCGACCAGGGCCCTGCTCACAATCCCAGTCCCTCTGCTCCACACTCCCAGTGGCAGGCAGTGTGGGCTAAGGGTTCACCAAATGACCTTAAGCAAATTTCTTTGTGCATCTTTCCCCACTTGTAAGGTGGAATACAGTAGTGGCTACTTCGCAGGGTGAGTAAAAGATGAACTGAGCACTATGATATTAGTGTGCGGTCCACAGCTGTTAGTTCTTACAGACACAGAAATACACTACCCAGACTCTCCTAGGAAAGACTCCTTCAGAGTCTGCTTGCAGAGAGCCACCTCACCTGACGCTGACATGACACCCTTCAAGGAGTCGCTGTACCCTGTGGCTGAGGTAGGCAGGGCTGTAAAGGCGTGGCCTAGTGGGGCAGCTCTGATGGGCAGTACTTGCATCTGAGCTCCCACCATTTAGCCTAAGACTTGGGCAGGCCGGCATTGCAGTCTGACTTCTCCCTCTTGCCAACCCTGCTACTTATCCCTTTTCTTCACATATGTGTATCCTTAATAAACATCTTGCACCTCAAAATCCATCACAGAGGTTTGCTTCTGGAGAACCCATCCTGCAATAGCTGCTACTAAATCAATTTCTCTTCCTAAAAAACTCATAAGTACAGTCCTGCTTCTGCACTCCCACCACGGTTTTCCCAGTGCAGGTCCTCACACTTTCACACGCGGACTCTCAGCCTCCTCGCTGACCCCATCGCCCCCCATGCACCCTCTCCATCCGCATCTGAGCAATGGCTTCCCTATAAAGACCTGCTTAACTCTGGTTTTGTCTGCCTTGCCTGCGCTGCAGGATAATGTCCCAATACTTAACGGGCAGCAGACGCCTTTGCACTGGCTCCACCTTTCCTCTGTGCCTTCCCTTCTGCCCCCCGACTGCTCAAAATGCTTTAAATATTTCATGGACTGTTCTACTTGGTGCTCATTTTCTTGCCTTCTTGTTAGCCAGACCAGTCTTTGCTTATTTGTCAAGGCCTAACTGAAATACTACTTCCTCTGAAAAGTCTCCCCAGCTCCGGTAGGCAGATGTAATTACTCTCCATTCATGTAAGCTCTTTTTTTTTTTTTTTTTTTTTTTGATTTAACAAGGAGTGTTGTGTGTAACTTGGTTGCTTGGTCTATTGTTTCTTCTATTAGTTGGTGACCAATTTCAGGGTCTATGTTACATCTGTTTTTAGTAATGTATTACCTTTGTGTATTTTTCTTACTACAAAATAGCATAGGTTAAATGGAGAAACTTTAGAAAATGCAAATAAGCAAAAACATAAAATGAAAGTTGCCCATAAATCTTGCACCACTATTAAATACTTCTTACATTTTCCTGTGTATTCTTCCAGCCTTTTTCCTATGCATAGATATGTAGTTTAATATATATAGTGAAAGCAGACCATATGTATGTGCTATTTTTTAACCTGATATTTCAAACTAATATTCTGACAGATTCCATTATTTAAATAGTCCTTTTACAACACCATTTTTAAAATGGCTAGTTTTCCATTTTATGAATGTACCATAATTGATTTAATCTTGCTTGTGTTTTATGCATCTTCTTCTTCCAACACATAACATAGTACCTAAAGTGTAATATGTACTCAGAAAATGTTTATTGATTGTATCATTTCCATATTAGGAAAGTGAAAGAAATAAAAAACCCTTTTCATAAAAGTGCCCTGTACTGACATTGACCTTATTTCTTGACATTTCTTTCTTGTCAAATCTCCTAACATTTTTTTATTCTCACAATCCCCATTTCCCCAGGTCCCATTTACTCCCTCAGCCGTGTTAGCTGGCTTCTGCCCCCATCATTCCTCTATATATGCTTTGTACTGAGATCATCAATGACCTTCTTGTGACTGCATCCAATATATTTTGGTCCCCATCTTGCCAATTCTCTCACAAGTGTGTGTTACTACTGTGGGTTTTTCCTTCCTTCTCAAAATTTTCCTCTCTAAATCATTCATGCCACCACCTTCTCCTGGTTTTCCTCCGGCTTCTCTGCCGGCCTTCCCTTTCCCTGCCCATCCTTGAAATACTTATTTATGTTCCCCTTACGTCCTCTCTTCTCCAAGGACGGTTTTTAAAATGCCATTAAACTTCAAACAGTGACCTGTTTGCAAGAAACAGAAATACAATTTAAACTATTGTTGCCTCCAAGGAGGGAAATTAATTATTCACAGGATCCAAGAAAGGGATGAATAATAAAATACAATCAGAATGGGGATGTGCTGGATCACAGGAACAACCAACCTGACACAGGATTGGAAACTGCAGGGGATGGTGGGTGCCAGCATCTGTCCTCTGGCGTTTTCAGTGTGGCGGCTTGATTTTCCCTCATGCAGACAGTCCTCCTTCACAAAGAAGCAGACACAGAAGTCTAAACCTTTTCAGGCTCACATCACCTATTTTTTTTCCTGTGGAGAAGTAAAATGACACCTTCTCCTAATCCCATTTATAACAAGAGCTTGTATTGGTCAGGCTTAGGTCAGATGCCCACCTATAAACCAATCAACAGCTGTCAGAGGAGAGTCATGTGAGAAGACAATGGTTCCAGCAGATTGCATAGTTATAGTAGAAGAAAAAGGAGGGAACAGTCCTCAGAAGGAAAATAAAAATGTCTATCCCAAGAAAAAGGAGAGGGGCATTGTTGCATAAATAAAATTATACCTGTCTAGTAAAGCCTTGATAGCGGATGGTCACTGAAAAGTTATACATGAAGTCTAGGAGAAAAGATAAAAAAGAGCATGAATAAGTCAGTGCATCTCCAAGACTCTGTGTGTGTGTATGAGAGAGAGAGAGAGAGATTAAGATACTGTATATGAGGGTTATAACTAATCTGTTCATTTAAGAGTCAATGCCTTGGTAAAAATTCTGGCAAGGCACTTTCATTCCCTGTATTCTAATACCTTGTTCCCCGAGGCTGATTTGACTTCCCAGGATGAAGGAGAAAAAAAGTACACAAAGATTTGGCTGCTAAAAAGTTTATAACTCTAATTACAAATAAGTCATTTAATGGCTGGTTTTCACAACAATCTTTTGTGAAGTTTATCTCAGTTTCCCCGGTGCCTAGCACAGAGGAAGCTATCCAAATCTCTGCCAACTGAATGCATAAAAGAAAGCATGAAATAAGTCCTTCCACATTTTGACCAATGAGATATCAGGAATACAGGGGGGGTCTTCCAGTTATGACAGCCCCGACATACGACATTTCAAGTTTATGACATTCACTCCTATAAAAACTTTGAAAAAGAGAGATGCGAGTATTTAGGCTTATACCATTAGTGTCGCACTTATGGACTACGTGGGCAAACTAGCTTGGTTGCGTGTGGCAGAAGAATACGCAGTAACACGGCTTATGAGTGAGGGTGTTGGCTTCCCCCAGTACACTTACCTATGTCATTTTGGACTGTTAAAAGCACAAGTGTTTCATTTGTGTTAGGTTAGGGTGTGTTTCGACTTACACCAAAATTTGGGTTATGTCACTGTCATAGGAATGGAACTGTGTTGTAGCCCGAGGACTACCCTGTATGAGACAACTGCCATATCCAATCGGGAGCTTTAAATGTCATTGCATGGTTTGGCTAGCTCTCTCTCACTTCCAACTCTACCATAAAAATAGCATGTCCCAGAGAGTGGCCACTCTTCAGTTGGGTTGCAGCATAAGAAGACACAGGAGCTGCGTTGAACCCAGCTGACACAGAGCCTTCATGATCAAGAAATAAGTATGTGTTGTCATGAGCCTCTGCAATAATAGGGCTGTTCATTTTCATAGCAAAACCTGACTAATACACTGCTCACAAAAATTAGGGAATATTATATCGCTTTATATTCATTTTTGAAATATCTCCTAAGTTTTGTGAGCAGTATACATTTTCCAAATAAACTACGTATTGTCATAATTAAATCATTTGCCATTTTCTATTTTACCTACTGCCATGTAGAATTACTAGCCAACACGGTTTAGGTAAGTGATAACTTCCTGGAGTAGAAACCTCGTGTTGCCCAGATTTTAACTCTCTGCAAAACTTGGTTAACTTGTAGAATTAAAGATTACATTGTTGTGAGGATAAAAGGAAATGATGTACACGGAATGTTAGCATAGCATAGTGTATTAGTGAATGATTTTTCAATAAAGAAAAAAAGATATGGGCCCTGGCCAGTTGGCTCAGCAGTAGAGCATTGACCCAGAGTATGGAAGTCCTGGGTTTGATTCCCAATCAGGGTAAATAGGAGAAGCGCCCATCTGCTTCTCCACCCTTCTCCCTCTCCTTCCTCTCTATCTCTCTCTTCCCCTCCCACAGCCAAGGCTCCATTGGAGCAAAGTTGGCCCGGGCAGTAAGGATGGCTCCACGGCCTCCACCTCAGGCACTAGAATGGCTCCAGCAGCAACAGAGCAACGCCCCAGATGGGCAGAGCAACGCCCCTTGGTGGGCATGCCAGGTGGATCCCGGTTGGGTGCATGCGAGAGTCTGTCCGCCATCCCCCCTCACACTCCCTTTTTGATTTCAGAAAGATACAAAAAAGAAAGAAAGGAAGGAAGGAAGGAAGGAAGGAAGGAAGGAAGGAAGGAAGGAAGGAAGGAAGGAAGGGAAGGAAGGAAGGAAGGAAGAAAGAAAGAAAGAAAGAAAGAAAGAAAGAAAGAAAGAAAGAAAGAAAGAAAGAAAGAGGATATGAACCCATGAATGAATTTTACATTCCATTTATACCATCTCTAAATATTTATGTAACACTTATGCACTAAACTTTCTGGGAATACAATGGTGAATAAAATAAAATAAAATAAATGAAAACTCTACCTTCAAAATGATTAAATACTCATAGTAGAGAAAGAGAGCAACCAAATAAACAAGTAAATATATAATGCAAGGTAAATTAAGTACTATGAAGAAAAATAAACCAGCCCTGGCTGGTGACGTAGTGGACAGAGCATCCTCCTGAGCATCCTCCTGGAGCACCTAGGTGGCTGGCTTGATCCTGGGGTTGCCGGCTCAGTCCCAAGGGCACCAGCTTGACCCTAATGTTACCAGTTCAAACTCTGGTCAGGGCACCTATGAGAAACAATTAGTGGGTGCTCAATTAAAGTGGAATGAACTTATACTTCTCTCTCTCTCTCTCTCTCTCTCTCACCCCCCCCCACCTTCCCTCTTTCTCAAAAAAATATTTTTATAGACAAATAAAGCAGGATAAGATAATATCAAGTTCAATTATAAGATAATCTGGGAAGAGACATTCGAGTAAAAGACTTGACTAAAATGAGGGGATAGATATGCCATGCAAATACCTAAGGGAATAGCTTCCTGGGTAGAGGAACCAGCAAGGTCAAAGGCCCTGAATAAAGTGTAGCTGAGATGGTCAAGAAAAAGCAAGGAGCTTGTATGGTTAGAAGACAGCAAGAGAGCAGGAGAGCAAAGTTCTTTAATTTGTGGCCTGCAGTTTGATTCTGTGGCATCTTATAGAACTTCACATTTTACTATAGACTTGAAAGGAAGTCCTAAAGAGTTCTGAGCAGAGCAGCAGCAGACTTTGACTTAAATTTGTAATTTCTGCTTCATGGAGAATAGACTGGAAGGAGGCAAGTAGGGTCATGACTCCCAATGTGTTCCCACATTAAAGTTCATGCAAATAGTGTCCCTGGAGTTGTGTTGTGCACAATGTACGAGGTCATAGACATTGGCTTGGAGGCAGGGGTGAAAGCAGGAGATTCAAATGGGAAGCTAGTGCAATAATTCAAGCAAAAGACTGATGTTTGGGGTGAGGCTAGCAGTAGAGGGGATCAACGGGAAGTGGTAGGATTGAGATTGCTGGTACTTGCTGATGTATTGGATATAAGATGTTAAAGAAAGGTAAACACCATGGACTACTCCAGTTTTGGTCTAAGTAATTGCATGAATTATGGTGCCATTTACTGAAATGTGATATCCTGGGGGAAGAGTAGGTTTATGGAGGGTGGGAGAGGAATATGTCAATAGTTCCGTTTAGGCCACGTTATCTTTGAGATGCTTCATGCCTACATGAACATGGAAAATCAGCAAATGGAGATGAGTCTGAATGTCAGAGGATAGGGTCGAACTGAAGAAATAGATTGGTAGTCTCGGCATATAGATGTATTTAAGCCATGGAATTGACTAAGTCCTACCCCCAGAAATGTGGATGGAGCAGAGATCCAATGCTTACACCGTTTGTCCTTGTGTTTCCCACAAGATCAGGCATGTAGTGGATGCTCAATAAATGACTGTTAAACTGGATATAAAACTTTGGAAAGCCCTGGCCAGATAGTTCAGTTGGTTAAAGCATTGTCCTTATACCGGTACACAAAGGTTGCAGGTTTGATCCCCAGTCAGGGCACATAGAAGAATAGATCGATGTTACCCTCTCTTTCTCCTTATCTCTCTCTCTCCCTTCTTTTCTCTCTAACATCAATAAATAAATTTAAAATAAAAATAAAGCTTTGGACCAGAAAGAAGTATAAAATACAGATGCAAACATCCATGACATACGAATGACATTGGCATTTTAGAGGCTAGGCTAAAAGATGTATCTTGTTAATCATTATTGCCACATTTTAGTCTAGTGTTTGAGGGTTATCTGAGTTTTGAGCCTAAAAGAAAAAATTCTCTGCCCAGCTGGCATCCATTTTGGGTGTCCTAAGTACTTGAATCTGTTGATCTATGAATTTGGGATTTTTATTTGAAATAATATTTATAACAGTGATGGGCAATCTTTTGAGCTTGGTGTGTCAAAATTCACCAAAAAATACAACCATAACTCAGGTGGTGTGTCATTTCGAGAAAAATGGCCTAACTAGAAGTCCCAGAACTGGACACTCTGTGCCGGAGTTCTGTTGTTTTGGCCTACAGACCTCCAGCACAGAGTGTCTACACTACAGCAAATGTTTTATCCTCAGCTCCTGCACCTGGCCATGCAGAAGCCAAGGATGAAACATTCTTCTTGGTATGCAGCCCCATACTTCTCCGGTATGGAGCCGCATGCAGCCGCATATAATCGAAAATGGCTATGTGTCAGTGCTAACATGCATGTCATAGGTTTGCCATTACGGGTTTATAATAATAACAGTAGCTTCTATTTATTGAGCACTTATTATGTCTCAGGATCTTTATAAATATTTTCACAAATATCCAGTGAGATAGGTATTATTATTCCCACTTTGCACTGAGGAAATAATATTAGTACTACCTGTAAGTACTTGACTTTAAACTCTGGACTCTTTCATTCTTTCTAAGTTGTAAGAATTCAGTTCTTTAGAAAAAAAAATGGGTTCCATTGATAATAAAACAGTCTTTTGTTATATTTAGGATAATAATAATATCTTGCTTTTGTTAAGTGTTTGCTATGGGCCAGGGAAACATGCTAAGCAGTTTTGATGCATTTTCTCATCTACTGCTCTTTAGAACAGTGTTGAGATACATACTCTTATAATCACATTTTACAGATGGGTCCATTGAAATTTCAGGAAGTTACATGACATCTTTGAGGTCAAAGAATTAATTTAGTAACAAATCCAGGATTCAAGCCCAAATTTGGCTCTAATACCTCAGCACTTACTGAATGCAATGGCTAACTAAAACTAAAAAGTTTTTGCACAGCTAAAGACAATAAGAACAGAATAAAAAGACAAACCACACAATGGGTGAACATATTCGAAAATACTTCTGATAAGGGGTTAATAACCAAAATTTATAAAGAACTTGTAAAACTCAACACCAGGAAGACAATTCAATCAAAAAATGGGCAAAAGAAATGAATAGACACTTCTCCAAAGAGGACATACAGATGGCCAATAGGCATATGAAAAAAATGCTTAACATCACTAATCAATAGAGAAATGCAAATTAAAACCACAATGAGATATCACCTCACACCAGTCAGAATGTCTCTCATCAACAAAACAATACAGAATAAGTACTGGTGAGGATGTGGAGAAAAGGGAACCCTCCTGCACTGCTGGTGGGAATGCAGACTGGTGCAGCCACTGTGGAAAACAGTATGGATATTTCTCAAAAAATTAAAAATTGAACTGCCTTTTGACTCAGCTATCCCACTTATAGGAATATACCCTAAGAATACCATAGCACTGTTCAAAAAGATGAAATGCGCCCCCATATTTGTGGCAGTATTGTTCACAATAGCAAAGATCTAGAAACAGCCCAAGTGTCCGTCAGAGGACGAGTGGATTAAAAAGCTTTGCTACATATATACTATGGAATACTACTCAGCCATAAGAAATGATGACATCGGAGCATTGACAACAACATGGATGGACCTTGATAACATTATACTGAGTGAAATAAGTAAATCAGAAAAAACTAAGAATATATGATTCCACACATAGATGGGACATAAAAATGAGACTCAGAGACATGAACAAGGGTGTGCTGGCTATCTGAGGTGGGGGAGGGGAGGGGCACAAATAAAACCAGATAGAACGTGACGGAAGACAATTTGACTTTGGATGATGCGTATGCATTATAATCAAATGTCAAAATAACCTGCAGATGTTTTCTCTGAACATATGTACCCTGATTTATGAATGTCACCCCATTAAAATTAAAATCAATAAAAAAGAGCAATAAACTAGATTTAACATTTTACAGAAATAAAAAGAAAAGCTAAATAAGAAAAATATTTTAGATTAGAGAAGTTGGTTGAGAGAAGGAAACTTATATGGTGAATTTTATTTTTTAGATATTTTGAACCAGAATAATGAAATTTATTTTATAAGCATTTTTCTCTCTTCCCAGTAACCCAAAAGGCAGTGCTAATGTCACTCTTTAATGTTATTTACAGTGAATCATTGTAGCATAACTCCTTTGGGAAAAACTTGCCTTCAAAAGCCAACATCAAATCTTAGCTCAGCCACTTACTAGCTCTGTGACCTTAGATCAGTGGTTCTTAACCTGGGTTCTATCGAACCCTAGGGGTTCGATTAGTCAGTCTCAGGGGTTCAGAGAAGCCTCTGCTGCGTAGGCCAGAGTAAAGTAATACCGTAATTTGTTGTGAGTTCATGCACTTTGTTGGTTTTGTTCTTTGAGCAAGGTGATGTTCATGTACGGTTCATTTTGTGCACCAGTAAAAAAACATATACCTATGTCTTGAATTTGGGGAAAAAAATCATATTTTATTTATCACTAAAGAAGGGTTCGGTGAATGTGCATATGAAACTGGTGGGTTTGGTACCTCAAAAAAGGTTAAGAACCACTGCCTTAGATAAACGAGTTGTCTTCTCTTGACCTTAGTTTCCTCATTGATAAAATGAAAATAACAACAGTTGGGATGAGGATCAAATAATGAGATAAACAGGAAGTAATTAATAAGGTATAAAGTACATATAAAGAAATATAAGGAGAGTACCTCACAAACTGAGAAGCACTGTATAAATATGTGCATATAAAAAGGACATAGTCCCCAGATATAAATGAACAAGGGACCTAATTGCCCAGAGAGACAATGGGTTTCTTTCACAACAGGTACATAGTAGATGTTCAATAAATGCTTACTTAACTTCAACAGGTATAGAGTTTCAACATTTAAAAGTTTCAGAGCTCTGTTTTACAATAATGTGTTGTATGGCCAGTAGTCATGGCCTTCGCCGCCATGCAGGTTTGGGTTCCCATTAGATTCAGACAGATGGTTGAGAAACTGAGGAACCAAAAACTGGTGGGTCATTCCTTTCTTCTAGCCTCACACCCAGCAGATGAGTAAAAACACACAGATCTCCAAAATTCACTCATTCAGTGCTCACAAAGCTACTGATACACCTAGGTTTTCCTAGAATCAAAGGCCCCCCACCAGCTCAGTCACCTCTGGTTCCCCATATGCAGACATGGCTGCTTACTCTGCACAAACTGGCTTTTCTCTCCTTCCCCTCCATATTTGCTTCTTTCTCCTTCTCCTTCTTCCTCACAAACTTTATCTTGGCGCAAAAACCCTTCCTCCTGCACACATTAGCATAACAATGCCCCTTTCCAAGCAGGAAGGTAATTAGCAGTTTCACAGATCACATACCTGGGCAGCAGCCATTTTTAACAATAAAAGTGAGCAAACCCGAACAACACTAATCTTACAACACTTATTTGCCCAACATGTGCATGTAGTTAATAATATTGTAATGTACATTTAAAAGTTGTTAAAAGGTATATTTAAGAAAAACAGTTACTAAAATTTAAAAAAGATAACTCTCCATTTCAAAAGTTTATTTCTAAAAGCCAAAGTCGCTCTTGAACACCTTCAGTATTCCATTAAAAAACAAAACAAAACTTTGTTTCAGAAATAAGCTTTGATGTCTGAAAAAGAAAGACAAAAAGCTCTTTCCTCGGGGCGGAGAGGTTGTCTCTCCGCGGCTGGAGAGGCACAAAGCACAACCTGAGAGCTGCTCATCCCTTCATCTCCGAGGCTCCTCCCTCCTCCCTTCTCGGCCCCCCTCCCACTCTCCTTTCCCTCCTTCTCCGAGGCTCTGCTACTCCCTCCTTCCTGGCCCTGTGTGAGCCTTCCCCTCTAACCCTGCCTGGTCTCTCTTCCCTCTCCTGCAGTTAGCCTTTATAGAGAATCAAGGCACTGATATACTTTTATAGTTTGGGCACTTTTGAAATTTAAAAAGGCTGTGGTATCCCTGTTATTTAGGAAATTTCAATCATGCCAGGTTAATTAAAAATTCAAGGAGCTCGGATATTTTGTATTCAGTTATTCATTAAACAAATGTGTTCCACGCCACAGCTCAGTCTGGGAACACATTTGTGAACAAGACAGACCCGGTCTCAGCCCTCATGGAATCTGATTTTGTGTGGGGAAACGAAACATGGTGTGAACAAAAACTTGCAAAGGACCATTTATAGCAGCACTATTCACAATAGTCAAAAGGTGGGAACAACCCAAATGTACTGATGAATGGGTAGAAAAATATAAGGTATACACATTCAGTGGAATACTTACTCAACTATAAAAAAGAATGAAGATCTTACACGTGCTATACCACGAGTGAACTTTGAAAACATTATGCTAACTAAAAGAACCCAGGTACAAAGGTCACATTCCACACCATTTTACTTACATGAAATACCCAGAACAGGTAAGTCTATAGATGTAGAAAGCAGATTGGCTGCTGCCAGGTACCTGGGGTAGGAGGGAATGGGGAATGATCACTTTAATGGCTACATGATTTTTCTTTTGGGCTGATGGAAATGTTTTGGAACTGGATAGAAGTGGTGGTCATATAACATTGCAGGTATACTAAATACTGCTGAACATACACTTTGACATGATACTTTTTATGTTAAATGAACTTCGCATAAAAATTTATTTAAATGTATGGTGTTAAAAGTGCTATGAGGAAGTAAGTACAAGGTAAACTTGTTCGGGATGAATTTCAGGGAAGAGATGCCCTACAGAATAAGATTTTCATCCTTTTCACAAATATTTACCAAGGTTTCTCTGCACCATAAGACGAGTTCTAGGTGCAGTGGATATAGCTGTGATGGCAATAGGCAAAATCTCTGTCCCTAAGGAGTAGGGGAGAGGTAAACAAAAATATAATAAAAGTATTTTATGTTATGTTAGAAGGTGATAGTGCCGTGGGCAAACATAGTCACTAAGGGACTCACAGAGTTTCATAGAATGCTGGGACAGAGGAAAATTATCCAGACAAATGGGAACGTATTCAGAGACCCAGGAGAAAGAGAGTCTGACATTTTCACTGAACCTCATAAAATTCCTTTCTACTTATATGTGGACAAGCCATGACTGTTTCCCATCCTGAGCCAGCTTAATCTTTCTCTTTGATTCCTTGCCTCAGTTGAAGTTATCTGTCATTATCCATCAAGCTGAAACTTTACTACTATCCTTAGCCTGTTCCTATTCTGTAAGACTCCAAGATAAATGACCAAACAGAAAGGTTTTAGCTGCTTTCCAACAAAGATTTTGTGGTGCTACTCAGCTTATTAATAATTCATTGGGAATTAATGTCTAAAAATGTAAATACAGGACTTTATAAGACATCCTGCAATTTTAAGATTAATCTTGTTATATCCTAGGCCAATATTTTTTCCACTGAATACTTCTCCAATTTTATCATTTGAGTTAAGAGAGAAGAATAGGATTTACTTTTAGAAATTCGAACCAAAGCTAATTTTTCGAACAATAGTTCTATTCCATAAAATAAAGTAATACTGATTTGGTTAACTCTGTGGTAAAAACTATAAAAAAATAAGGAGAGAGCTGATCAGTACAAGAAGGAGCTCTGACCAAATGCATTTGGTGCCATTCCATAACGACTTTTACTTTATTGCATTTTCAGGGACACAACCGAAAGATGCTCTTGACCTCTGCTCTAGCCATCCCTTCTTTCTCCTCCCTTCAACTCACCTGCCAAGTCTTCCTATTGTTTTTTATCAGGTGCTAGAGACTCCCATTCTCCAATTTTTCCAGGACAATACTAGAACAGAAATGAGAGTAAAGAGGGGGAAACATATCATCCTAATGAGCCAGGTCCCTTGAACCTAAAGGCCATCAGTTCAGAAGTCTCTGGTTTACAGCCTGGATTGGGTTCTGCCCCATCCCACCCCCTGTAAAAGGACATGGGCGGTGAGAACAGGGACACAGACCCCGCACTCAGGAGTAGCAGCCGCTGGCTTCAGGTGGAATTGTGACTTTTCATCTTCACAGTCTCTTCCTCCTCTATAAAACATACAAGAGCCTGGACTGTAAGGAGTGTGGGGCTTCTGAACTTTGAAGTCACAAAATTGTATGAGAAAGGAATGACTCAGTGTGACTGTCACCACTCCAGATGGAATCACAGACATATAATTTTAAGGCAAGAAGGGACTAAGGGTTTACATTGGAAGTTACTTTTTACTGTGACCTCAACCAAGTAACTTTACTTCAAAGCTTAGTGTCCTCACCTGTGAAATAAAATACCTACTTTTCAGAGGTGTCTTTCATAGGTGGAAAAATTGGGCAGTTAGTAAGTTCTGGAAAAGAATGAATCTCAACAGACATTTATTGAAATTTCCAGCTTGCTCCAGATTGCAGATCTAAAATGTTGTGCATTTGAGAGCTGTTGTTGATAAAACACCTGAGTAGCTACCAGAATCTTCTCAATTTCTGTCCAGATGTTCTTGCCCCATGTAGACCCAGCTAATGTCAGCGTATAACCCAAATAAGTATAATTTATTAGATAAAAACCATGTGCGACAACTTGAGCATAGAAATTACAAGTTAAGGGAAAGAAAGTATGTCAAATGACCGATAGTCAGGCTTCATTTTTCCAAGTTTTTCCTTCTATTATTTAAAACAAAGCCTATCTTTCTTATAGCAATCTATCCATTAAAAAGAAGGCACCTAGAGTACATACATAACCTGAACCACAACTGGAGGATGAAAAAACTATAGCCCAGAAAAGTCACATGATTGTCTCCTATTTAGGAGCAAAGCTTGGGCTGAAAACCAGTTATCCTAATTCCCAATCTTATGTTCTTCTACTCTAATTCCCAGGCTCCTTAGCAGGAAGCAATTAGAAACTATATTCTGAACTGGAAAGAACTTTAGAATTTATCTCAAACATAAAAATTGGTACCACTTATCAAACACAGTGTTCCTTATGAAATAGGGATCGTCTGCAGTTTACAGATGAGTGAAATGTAAGGCTCAGATGTGTTGAGTAACTTATCCAAGGACACAGAGCTGGTAAGCCATTGAGCGTTGAATTCAGGCAGTTCCTGCCCTTAAGTACTCCTCAATCCTGATGAGCAAATTCCAATACCTAGTGAGAAAGAAGACAGCATGATCTATCGGAACAGACTTAGAATTAGATTCAGCCAAACTTGACATCAAGCTCCTTGCTCAGTTACACACTGCTACCCGCCAGTACAGGTTTTTTGTATTTGTTTGTTTGACTTTTAAAGGTTTATTTTTATTTTTTATTTTATTCATTTTAGAGAAGAGACACAGAGAGAGAAAGAGAGAGAGAGAGAAAGAGAGAGAAAGGGGGGAGGAGCTAGAAGCATCAACTCCCATATGTGCCTTGACCAGACCAGTGCAGGGTTTTGAACTGGCGACCTCAGTGTTCCCAGGTCGACGCTTTATCCACTGCACCACCACAGGTCAGGCCTGTTTGTTTGACTTTTGAGGGAGTGGAAGGGACCCCTAATCTTTAATTTAGTGGTGTTTGTGTATTGTTGCTGTTGTTCTTACTTTTTTTTTCTTAGTGAGAGAGACAGAGAGAGGAACAGACAGGGACAGACAGACAGGAAGGGAGAGAGATGAGAAGCCTCAGTTCTTCATTGTGGCACTTTAGTTTTTCATTGATTGCTTTCTTATATGTGCCTAGACTGGGGGTCTCCAGCAAAGCGAGTGAGCCCTTGCTCAAGCCAGTGACCTTGGGCTCAAGCCAGCGACCATGGGTCATGTCTATGATCCCATGCTTAAGCTAGTGACCCGGCACTCAAGCTGGTAAGACCACACTCAAGCTAGTGACCTCAGGGTTTCAAACCTGGATCCTCAGCATCCCAGGCCAATTCTCTATTCACTGTGCTACAGCCTGGTCACGCTGTTGCTATTCTTGTTGATGTTTTTGGTATGTTCTACATTGGCCTAATTCCTGGTAATGATTAATATTCAGTAAATCCTTCTTTAAAATCAGTAAAGTAAATGTAAACTAAACCAACCAATCACACCTGGTATCAAACTTGAGTTAAATTATTATAAGAAATCTGTGTTAAGTAAAAAGCACCATTCTGTCCTTGCCTTTTAAATATGTGTTCCATTAAAATAAAAAATACTGTTTACTGAGCAGTTACCAAATGTCACTCAGTATGTTAAGTGCTTTTCACTTATTATCAGATTTAATTTTTCACAATTTTTAAGTGATATGAGTTGACATGTTGATGTGTTGTTTCCATTATGATGAGGAAACTAAGGACTGAAGGGGTTAAAAGTAAAGATCAAAAGCTATGCTAGAGACAGCTTGGATTTAAACCCATGCAGTCCGTCTTTGGGATTTATTAGTTTCATCACTATGGGATATTTCACCAACCTCACGTCGGTGGAACTAAGAAAACCTGTCCCCTCCTCACCCAGGACAGAAAGGAGGATCCTTTGGTCCCCATGAGCCATGTGGTAGTGTCAGTGTGAAAACTAGAGGGAGGAGACTGCATTCAGGCTGGATGAAAGTGGAGGTAATGGGCAGAGGCTGTCTGCGGGCAGTCCAGTGTGTCCTGACCTCAGTGCACCCCCTTCCCTTCCAGGTCTGCCCCACAGAGGCTCAGACGTCAGCTACCTCCTGGCAAAGCTGCCATGACCCCAGGGCAGATGGAGCCCACCAGCTAAGAACGCTTTGCCACTATGTGCACCCCATCTCTAAGCTCATGCTTCCCCAAGTCACTCATGATCTGTGATGAGCCCATTTTATCACGCCAGTGAGGTCTGCTTATTCCTGGAGCCACACTCTTTAAGGCTGGAAGAGTTTTACCATTCTCTTGTCCTTAGGCTTTCAAACTCTATCTCTCAGAGGTCAAGGGCCAGGGAAACATCTCAGGGGAGAAGACAAGATGGAGGGGGAGGGTTAGAGCTCCTGACTTAGACTTCAGCTAGGTCCCCTACTCTTTTGCCCTTCAAGAGAAGGAGCATTGTGTAAGGCTTAAGAGCTGGGGCACTCAAATCAGATGGCCTAGGTCTGCATGCAGCTGTAGCACTGAAACTGGGGCAAATTATTTAACCACCCTGCGCCTTTGGTCCTTTGTCTTTAATATTCAGGTAGTAATAGTACTTATCTCATAGCATTGCTGGGAGGATTAAAGTTGTTGTATGTCAAGCACTTAAAATAATTTCAGGCATGATATAAGCACTCAATAAATGTTACCACTATTATTTTGCTTATTTTTTCACATTAGCTTGTTGACATCTTGAAATTCTACAACTACTGATTGTTTTTGAAAAAAACAAAGGTTGCGCTGGAAAAGTGAGTTAGACAATGTTCCCACAACAACTTAGTGTGGAGCTGAATTCAGGACATAGGCCGCCTGATTCTTTCTCTGGTGCTCATCCCCTTAGATCATGCTTTGTTGTTTCTGCTACCCCCATCCCTGGTGATCATGAGGAAGGCCTATGAAGCCTCTAGTCTTTCACCATTTTCTCTATAAAATGAGATTCGGTCAGCAAGAATCCTCGAGTGTGTCTTATGTTAAGACTATTGGGAGAGTCAAGTAAACCTTAACTCAGCAAGTTGGCAGGATAGTGGGCAGATCGCCTGTGCAGTCCTATTCCTTCTCCCTAGAAGAGCATTCTGCAGAGACTGAAGGAGCTGGCTACAGTTCAAATGTGCCTTGAACCAAAAGGCCTTCCCTGGACACTAAAGCATCACCCTGTAGTCACTCTCCACCTCCCCATTTTATTTTCTTCATTGTAATTAGCACTACCTAAAATGTTTGTTTTCTTATTTACATTCTGTCTGCCCTACTAGAATAGAACACTTGCGTGTCTTGATCTCTGCTGTATGCCTAGTGCTTAGAAAAATGCCTCATACATAGTAGACTTTCACTATCTATATGTTGAGTAGATAGATGTACGGATGGTTGGAAGGAATGAGGGAGAAAAGAAAAGCAGGGAGAGTAGATGGATGGATGGACAAAGGGGGAATGGCTGGATAGTTGAAAGGAGAATGAGAAAGCACTTTGTGCATGATAGGACTTGGTCTGCTTCCTTATGCTTACACTTGTAAATGGAGCAGAATGGTTCCCGGGGGGCAATTCAAGTCACACAAAATCTAAAGAAGAAAAGAGGGCCACAGAAGCAATCACAGGCCTGGAGAATGTGACTATAGACAACCTGATTTAGAATGAGAAAGAACAAGATGGAGAAAACTTCCACAGAGACACAGGGTTTTGCTGACAGAGTTAGGGGGAGAGAGAGATGCATGTTGAGCTGTATGAAGAGCAGTGGGCAGGTCAGACTGCATTACCAACCATGTGGCCCTACAGTGGGCACTCAAAAATGTTTACTCAATAATAAAACGACATTAAAAACAGGAGGAGGGCCCCTTTCCTTGAAGGAGGCTTCGGGATAAGATCAACCTCAGTTCAAACCGTACTGTGCCATTTCTTAGTGGCATGGCCCCAGGCCAATTATTTAACCTCTCTGAGCCCCAGTTTTTTTTTACTGTAAAACAATGCCAGTCAGCTCGTGAGGCTCTTGTGAGGATTAAATCCACTGATGTTATAGAAGGGAGCTATTGAGCACATGAGTGATTTAAAGAAGCACATGAAGGTGATCTATTGTGATAAAGATTAAGGAGGATCATTGAACATCAGATATAAAGGGATGAGAGATAAAATCGGTGTCCCGATAGGGGAGGAAATGTGATGGGATTCTTGACCATCACTTCATCTCAAACTGTTCAAGAAACAGAATTGCTCTAAGTCAATTTTCTGGCTGTTGGGAGGTGGTGTGAGCTTCAGATGAGAAGAGCGCTCATACTGACAACTGAGAATGAGAGGCCATCTGCCTCTCCTTCCTACCTCAGTCTTCTGTAAAATAGGAAAGGGGGACTAAATAATCTGAAAAGCCCTTCTGGATATAAAACCCCATGTCTTAAGAGGAAAAAAGATGGCAGGCTGAGGCGAGTGGACCAAAGAGAAAGATCTTTCTTTCTCTCGGCACGCACGTAAAAAACTGTGTGTGCTGGTTACAGTCATGCTGAGAGGGTAATTAACATCACTGGGCCTGCTTTCTCATCTGTAACGGGCTATAGCAAGACCTCTGTTGCAGGAGGGTTGCAAGGATTAAAGGAGGCAATATACGCATAGTGTTGAGTACAGGTAGTTTCTAACTAAATACTCAAAATATTATCATTCTCTCCCAACTCCTCACTACCCTTCCCCTTTGAGCTCTCTCTTCACCTTTCTTTTATGCCACTACTCTGACTGGCCTCTAAAGGCCTCCCTGCCTTGTGTCCAATAGATGTATTTTTCTTATCAGTGAAATGAAAAGGAAAAAAAAAGTCCCATTCAGTCCCTTCAGCCCACCTTCCACTAGGCTCTCAGAATTATCCTCAAAAGCATAGTTCTGATCTTGTTACTCCCTTGCTAAAAAGACATTCATGCCCCCACCCACCCACCTGGAAACAGGAGCCACATTGCTCAGCCTGTCTCAGCAGTTTTATTTCATCATTACTTAGAACAACCCATTTCCCAGCTGAACCCAACTCAACTGCAAGCTCCTGTGTTTTCCCGCCACCCCCATGCCACCCATAACACCCTGCCAAGGAAAATAATTATGTCTTCTTTTAGACACTGACAGCCACAGGGGGATAGTTCATTCCAGGACAGTACAAGTCAGAATTTGCTGCATCAAAGTGGAGAAATTTCTGCATTATTTGTTTTTCTTATGAAAACAGTGCTCCCTCAGTAATGAATTCAGCAGGGGCACTTCCATCCCCCAATCCCGGGGGGGTTCCCTAACAGAACAAGGCTTAATATCCTCCATTTCTCCTTCTCTAATGGGGACTGTCAAGAACCCTCCTCCCAGCATCTTGGCAAAGGATGCATAAATCTAACTGGAAGTTTTGCATGACTGTCACATTTTCATTCTAATCAGCAGCCCCTTCCCCCACCTCCTCTTCACCCAAGAGACCAGAGGGACTCCAATTCCCCTCCCCATCACCCCCATACTTAAGAGGACCTCTGGCCTCCCCCCCATCTTTGCCCCATCCCGGGAGGTTACAGCCCCTCATTATCCAAGGAGGTTCCTGCTCCGAGGTTCATTTCATCTATCAGCACTGAGCTTCCCCTCTGACCTTCGCCTTCCTTGGGGTCACAATCAGTCCTTCCTCCCTCCCTCTCTGGGGTCAATTCCATAGATTTTTGCTTCTGCCAAGAGCAGCTTGTAGGAAGTGGAGGAGGCTGGGGGAAGGGGCGGGAGAAATTGCCTGTCTCAGCTCTGAGTGAGACACTAAGGAGAAATGGGACTTTTAACAACTGCAGCTCAGTGATGAGAAAGCGATGGGGCCCCACCACCATCACTCAGACACTCCTCTGAACCCTTTGCACTTACCAGGTGAAATGGAAAACATTTTGATTAGGCCTAACTGGATGATAAATATGGGAGTCCGGCCCATATAGACGCTAAATCCATTTCCTGCCGCAGATGAATGGGCAGGTGGCCGGCAGCCTGATGAAAATTTTTCTTGGCTGGAAGTGGAAATGAAGGCCCCTGTGCCATCACCCACTGAACTTGAAATAGTTGTTTACTTCACTCTTATGAGAGGATCCTGTCCTCTGCACAGGATCCCCACATTGCAGTTTCCACGGCCGTGAGTGTTGGAGTCTGTTAATTCATGATGTTGCAGAATCAGAGCTAAAACAAAAGAATACTTTTAAGGTCATTTAGCCAGTAGAGTCAATTTGCTTTTGTTTTAAAGTATTGCAACTTTTTCTTTTCCCAAGTAGCACCTTACAATGGTAGCTCCACAGAGGAAATAGATGAAAATGGAGCTTCTTAGAAGAGATGAAACTTCTTCAGAAACTTGGGGTTCCAGAGAAAGCCCTTTGAAATGCAACGATTCATTCTGATCATCAAACATCTGTATGCATCCATTTTACCACATCCAGACACATGCTCACTAGCTTGATTAGCTCCAATGATGAGAAGCTCGCTGGGGTACAAAAAAATATCATCCCCATCCTAGAACCTCTTGCTAATGAGTTATATGATAATGGGCACTTATTTAACCTCACTGGACCTCAGTATTCTCACTTAGAAATATGAGAAAATAATAGCAACTCCCTGTTAGAAGGAAAAGATGAAATATCACATGGAAGGTTTTAGAACCCAAGAATGAATGGGCACACTGGTAAACCAGACAACAGCCTTCAGGTGAAAAGACTAAACTTAAAGTCAGATTGCAGTTCAAACTTGAGTCAGCCATCTATTAACTTTTTGAGGCTGAGCAACTTTCCTAACCATTCTGTGCCTCAGTTTCATTATTCATTTCATCATATGACTCATTGCTATTTTGAATGAAATAACATTCTTTGTTATTTTGAAGATTAAATATGTGATAGAAAGGCATTTTATAAAGCATAAAGTATGAGAATGATGAGAATAATGATGGTGATGATAATTATGATGAGTAGTGTACACATAAAAAGCCAACCCCTCTCTGTGACCTTGGTGGGGGAGGCAGTTAATATATTCAGACCAAAAAATTTCTGAACCAGCTGGTAAGAACAATCTTCTGATGCTTAATCAGGTATCCTGGAGTACAGCAATTGTATTACAAGGGGGAGAAAATGTATCCTAATGGTACAATGCTAGGTGTTTTATGTGTAGGAAATCATTTTACTCCTGTGTGTTCCCAGACCCATTTTTACCCTACCCTGGTCCACTCTCTATCACTCCCTGGCCAACCCCTGCCAGCTACATGTCCCAGGCTCCTTTGATAAAAGGCAATGTTTAGCCAATTGGAGGCAATGGAGGCAGAGTGGAAGGAGGGAGAAAAAGAGAACATTTTCCACCTTGTCCCTTAGCATTGGGCATTGTCTCTGGCAGTAGCTGTGTCTCTTCTGGGATCCAGCCCCCAACACCTCAAACCATGAGCTGCTGCTGCCAGGCAGCCTCCCGGGTAACTCCAGGTCCTACCTGACCACCCCAAGAAATAGCTATCCTCGAAGGCCCCTGCTCCCGCTGGCCTCCAGCTCCAGGGCTCTGGAAACATTGCCTCTAATTTAGAGGTTTCCTATACTTCCCAGTCCTGGGACTGCCTCCCCATCCCTAGGCTGCTGTGTTGGTCCTTCTAACACTTCCTGACAAATGCATATTAAATTTCATTAATTTGAAAGATTATATGCACCCCTCTGTTCATTTCAGCATTATTTACAATAGCCAAGATTTGGAAGCAGCCCAAATGTCTATTAGTAGTTGAGTGGATAAAAAAGCTGTGATACATTTACATAATGGAATACTACTTGGCCATAAAAAGAAGGAAATCTCACCATTTGTGACAGTGTGGATGGATCTGGTGAATATTACGCTAAGTGAAACAAGGCAGGCAGAGAAAGACAAGTACCATGTCATTTCACTGTTATGTGGAATCTAAAGCACAAAATAAACTAAGAAACAAAATAGAAACAGACTCAGAGACACAGAGAATAGACTGACAGCTGTCTGAGAGAAGGAGGTTTGTATGTCTGGGTGAAAAAGGGAAAGGGATTAAGCAAAAAGAAAAAATTCATAGACACAGACAATAGTATGGTGATTACCAGAGGGAGAGTTGGGGCAGGTAGAAGAGGATAAAGAAGGGAGTAAATGATGATGGAAGGAGGCTTGACTTGGGGTGGTGAACACACAACACAATATACAGATGATACATTATACAACTGTACAACTGAAACCTATGTAATTTTATTAACCAATATCACCCCAATAAATTCAATAAATAAAAAATTAAAACATTAATTTCACTTATTGAACTACCCAACCATAGTTCCATTTTCTACAAAACCCTGGTGAGTATACCCCTTAACAATGCTATGAAGTTATTATTTTTCCCTAATTCCCTTTGAACTGAGTCTCAGAGAAGTTAAAAAACACTGGAGAACAAAATTTTTCTTTCAATTTTTTGTTGCATGAGGTTTTAGAACTTTTTCTATATATATCTGCATTGCTGATTCCAAATCTAAAATCTATCTTTTGGTACATGCTCTAGTTTTTATGCAATTTCAATTTCTTTTTGTTACAGTTAATGGCATGCATTGGTTTTTAAATTGGAGTTAAAGGGCAACAACTCTTAGATTGAACATAATGACAAGGCAATTAATGTTTTACAAACATCACTTTTACATAATTGTAGTTATTTTTAAATATAAAAAATTATTATCTGATAAGAAACACCCTTTTCTTTTGTTTTAAGATTGAATCATGGCTTCTTGGAGTAGGCGTAAATGTCAGAATAGTCCTGACATCTTCTGTTATATATGTGGCTGTTACACACTTCAACGTCAAAGGCGCAATATTTCATTATTTGTGACACGTGCATATATTGCCTATTTTTAAGTTCCCCTTGGCAATCAAGACAAGAATTGGGCTCCTCATATTGTGTGTCATAGTTGTGAAGAAATGCTTCCTGACTGGACAAAAGGAAAATGCAAAGGCATGCCTTTTGGTATTCCCATGGTTTGGCATGAACCTAAGGACCACAACAGTGACTGTTATTTCTGTCTGATCCATACAAAGGGCATTGGCAAGAAAAAATGGCATATGATCACATATCCTAATATTCCTTCAGCAATACAACCCATCCCATACTCTGAGATACTCCCAATTCCATTTTTCAATGGTTTTATTTCTTCTAAGGATGAAGAAAGTGAACATGGTGATCAAGTGTATTCTGATAAGAAGCATGAGGAAATAGTTGTAGAATCTGAAGGATCTTCTTCTGATGCCAAGCAGTCATTAACCCCTCAGCAATTTAGCCAACCCAAGTTGAATGACTTAGTAACAGATTTGGGCCTATCAAAGAAAGCAGCTGAGTTATTTATTAGCTTCCAGGCTTCAAGAAAAGAATGTACTTTACTGGTCAACTAAAGTATCCCATTTCAGGAAGCATGAACCAATTATTGTGGACCTTTTTTCCAAAGACAAACACTTTGTTTACTGTCATGATATCAGTAGTCTTCTCAGCGAGCTAGATGTTACCACTTACAGTCCAACAGAATGGTGGCTATTTCTTGACAGCTCTAAACTGAGTCTGAAATGTGTTCTTCTATACAACGGTAATGTTTATGCAGTAGTTCCAATCAGTTATTCAACTCATCTGTGAGATTATAATGACATAAAAATTGTCCTCGACTTACTGAAGTATGAGGAGCATAACTGGATCATTTGCGTGGGTCTTAAAATGGTAAATTTCCTGCTAGGACAACAGAGAGTTTTCACAAACTATCCTTGCTTTCTGTGTTTGTGGGACAACCGAGCTTAGGAGAAACACTGGACACAGAAGGAATGGCTGAAATGTGAAGCTCTGGAAGTAGGGATGCAAAATATTGTGAATGAAGCTGTAGTTAATTGAGACAGGTTCATTTTTCCCCCACTTCACATCAAACTTGGCTTAATGAAGCAATTTGTTGAGGCTTTGAATAGAGAAAGTAAATGCTTTCAACATATTATCTCTGCTTTTCCTGGCTTGTCTTTCAAGAATATAAAAGCAGGTGTACTTGATGAACCTCAAATTCGAACCCTCATATGTGATGAAGAATTTGGCAGGAAGATGAATAAGGAGGAGAAAGTAGCATGGCAGTCTTTTGTCGGAGTTACAAAGAACTTCCTTGGAACAAAAAAGCAGAAAACTATGAACTTCTGGTTCAAAGGATGCTGTTGGCTTTCCACGACATTGGATAGAATATGAGTGTTAAGATTCACTTCCTGAACAGTCACCTTGATAAGTTTCCCGAAAATCTTGGAGCTGTTAGTGATGAGCTGGGAGAATGCTTTCATCAAGATCTGAAGACGATGGAAGAGCGTTATCAGGGGTGATGGGACAGAAATATGATGGCAGACTACTGCTGAAGCATCAAACAAGATTGTCTTCAACGAGTACACAAATGCAAGAGCTACAAATGCAAATTTTTGCCTAAATAGAATTTAAATAAGTTTTGCATAAATTTTATGATTAAAATAAGTGTTTTAATATGTTCTATTTTGAAATTGTAGACAAATTCTGATGCAATCATATCTTTTATTGTATTTGTGTATTTACTGCATTATATAAATTATATTTTCACAAAGATGATGCCCAAGAAGACATTCTACTTCATTATGTTAAACTAAATGTTGAAAATTTTACAATAAGATAAAAACCTAAAATCTTGAATTGCAAAAAAACTGTAGCTTAAAGACAAAAAACTAATGTCTGAGTTGAGATCAACACACTCGAATTAGGTAAGAACAAGTGTTTTTTGTGGATGCAACAAAAATTTTGTTCCCCAGTGTAATGTACTCAATATTTTAAAACTGAGAGGCTAAACTTAATCCAAACTCAGTCCATGAGGTTTCCAAAGAAATCTATGTTCTTCCCATCAAATCACAATTCTTCCCTTGGGATTGGTTAAATCACTTGAGACCAGAAGTCTCTAAGTACTAGAGACACCCATGTCTAGAGTCCCCCAACACACACACACAACTCATGCCACCACACACACAGAAAACCCTGTTGATTGTGTTTCAGGTTTTTGTTTTCATGGTACTGATGGAAGATGCTCTAGTGTATGAGGCTGAAATTTGCTTTTGAAAAACAGACATTGATATAGTTAAAAGAAAATTTAAGATTAACTGGGCTCTCCTATAGGTCTGCTCTTAACTTAGTTATGAGACCTCAGGTAACAAACCTATATTCTTGAGATTTTCATCTTCCTCTCTTAAAATAAGGTCTTTGGACTCAATAATCAATCATTTTGATTTCATGATTCTACTGATGTGGTTTTACAGTGATTTTTGCTTTATTCTACAATGAGACGTTACACATATTGGAACATTTTATTGGCGCGTAAAACCCTAAATTAAAGTGAATAAATGAAGTCTTTGGCATGCCACCCCTAAAAAGTTTCAAGAGCCTGAATTAGAATGAACAAAGGTAGGCTTGGCAGGATACTTTGGAAAAGTGCCTGACCCTGGTTTTGATTGTCAAGGTATCATTCGGGAGATTGGCATGCTCAGCCTGCAGCAGCTCACCTGGGGAGGTGTCAGGGAACAGGAGTACCTAAACAAGTGAGCCCAGTCAGGGTTCTGAGTGAGAAAACTATCTGACTTCCATCCCACCGGTTTTCTCACCTCTAAGGGGGCAGTCTGTACCCCACCTGCAGTCCTAGACCCACTCACGTCTTTGGAAACTTACACTTCTATACTCAGGAGAAATTTGTGAATCCAGAAGCTTAATAGCACATGCATTAGGATGCTGATTATGCTAGGGCCTTGGTCTTGGCTTGAGCATCTTGAGGTCCTGGGTTGTTCCTTAGCTTGAGCCCCATCTTTTCCCTTAGTTCCATGAAGTGGTGCCCAGACTGGTTTCTTCGGTGCCTGAATTACTCTGGTGCACGTACCTGAATCATGGTCCCACGCCCCCAGGTGCAGGCCAATGGGCTTGAGCCAGTGCTCACTGGGGAAAGTGCTGACAGTATCAGTTGTTGGCAGCAGCAATTCGAGCCCTTTCCAAAGAGAAGTTCTCAAGCCGCACACCTGGACCTGACTTTTGAAGAAATGCTAACAGCTTAGGCTTAAGCAGGGTTCTTGCACAAGCCCACACATAATCATGACCCCTGCCTTTAAAGAGTCAAATACAAGAAACAGCCCAGAAAGATCAAGAGGGTAGGTGTAGGGTCATAGACCAAAAAGTTCTTGGCCCTCTCATTCTCATCTGTGATAACTCTGAGTGCAGGGCCCACACTAGACAACATAGCGAGGGTACAATACAACTTTAGATTGACCAGATGCTTGTAAAATGGGGTACTGTACAAGGCAGGAGGTCAAGTTTGATCATCTCACCAAGAAGTGGGGGCTGTTGAGGCCCCTGAAGGGACAGCTAGAGTCTTACTAGATGAACAGTCTTCTAAAGAGG